>CM044553.2:21250691-21850691 GCA_024416835.2 Perccottus glenii
CGGTGGGCTTCTCCACAGATGATGGATGGGAAGGTGGGTGTCATTGTAGTGGAGAGTGTGGGGGGGGTGGGAGAGCTACTGCATTCAGGTGAGGGCTAAGGACTCAGTACACAGAAGGTCACATTCAGGCAAGTTTAGAGCTGAAGTGTGTAAAGTTTACCACTGGTGTTTTAATGAGAACTGATCATTAAACCTCAGAAATAATTATACATGTGTCACTTGTGTTATGCTGTTTGGTCCTGTATTGATTTTTTAAATGTAGTATTGATTAGATACAGTTTTTGACAGATGCTACATGGCTGTGCTACACTACATTTGTACACTACACTCACTACAGTGTACTTTTACAGGCCTACCATACACATTCATTTACACTGTAGGACTTCACAGTAATAATGTCAATCTTTAACTTAAATTGTGGTCTGTTGTTGCACACAGAACTGGCCCTTTAACCAACAAAGCATTTTATCCTAAATGTAAAAAGTCTGTCACATGAAAACATAACCTTTTAATAAGCAACAAGGTCAAATTCAATGTTTTTGTGCTTCAAAAACGTATATATTGTAAAACCTGTATAGATCCACACTGATGCTTCAGAGTTTTTCAACACTTCTCCAGAAAACATCAAGTTTAAAAGTAAATATATAGTATTTTGGAGGGGTAGCTCAAACCCTATGGCCATATTTTGTCCATATTACTGAAGCATTTTGAAGTCCCTGGAATCTGAGGCCCAGGACAACTGTACTGATTGTCCTTCCCCCCTTGTCAGCTGCCCTGCTCATATACACCAATATATGCTATACATAATATAGAGACAAATTAAGCCAATGGGCACCGCTCTGTTTTGATTTAATATAATTATTATATATATATTATGCTGTATTCTGACGCAGGTGACCTCCATTCTGAGTGAGCTGGGATTAGAGAGGTGTGTGCAGACATGAGGAACAACAGTAAAAGGTAATTCTATCGGCCCCAACCATTTCCTAGTCCATATACAAATGGGTCAAGTTAGATTGATCGAACGCTTATGCAGCCAATCCATCAGGCACAGCGAGAACCACCGTTACATTCAATAATATGAGAAAAACAACACGCCTTCTAAAGCGCAACATATATGAAAACAGGTTCCTCTGATTGAAGTTGATTCTTATTTGTCACGCTGGTGACTTTAGGTTGTTTGATTGATCGACATCATTAAAACTTTTGAGGCCTTTCTATTCATCATCAAGCTATGCACTGTAGGGATAAACACGGTCTGCTCTGAGCCAGTTAAATCTCACTACGTCTTTAAGACCCTGTATGAGGACTATCCTGGTTAAATAAAGGTTAAATAAAAATAAAAAATATCTTGTTTAAATGCAAAGTTCATAGGCTGCACAGTTCCAAACCAAAAGAACATATACAGTATATTTTCTTTTTGCGTGATTTAATCCACTCTTTTATTCCCTATTGAAAAAACAACAACAATACATCTCAATAGATTAGCATCAAAGCTAAATGCACATGGTTTTAGCTTTAGTATTGTATTTGCCTTCTCCTCTTACAAAAAGCAGAGTTTATTATTCGTACGTTTAAATGCATTTGCACAGGGGGCTGCACAGTACAAGTGCAGTACTACACTATTGGCAAGTGAACAGAACTGGGGAGGTGCGGGGGCTGCTGAGAGATTAACAACCTTCTCAGTGTCAGTTTGATGGCGAGGGCTGAGCTGGGGCAGGTTTTTCCAACATTCAGACATGTGTTCCAAGCGGACCTCAAATATTTATGATGCGCCGACCACACTGCGGCTGTTACGCTAACCCTGCTAAAAAAAGGTGTTAACACATGCACACCTGAGTCTGTGGAGGAAGCACATGTTTAGGGAGATGTTCATATACAAAGAGAGAAGGAGAAACAGTCTGAGAGAGGCCTGAGGGGCTTGGACTGCCTCAAATCCAGACCCTGGCTCTCTAACATACACACACCATATGGCTCTTCTCAGGTCGCCCCCTCCTCTCCTTACTTCCTCTCCAGCCTGGCCATGTGAGAAGACATGCTTTAGAGCAGTGCCATTGAGTGCAGATTTGTGAGAGGAAGCAAGATGGAGACTGGATTAGTGTGTTTGGTGCATACAGTGTTAATGATCAAACTGTCTACCTGCAAACACTGTGTCTGAAACAACGCTCTAATCACTCAATCATTGTGTAGTTGTGTCAGAATACTCAGTGGACTCGTAGTACTCTCAAAGTTTCACAAAAATATGCATCATGAACAGTGAACTGCATTTGCATCAACTGGATTTTAAAGCTCACCACTTCTTGAATTTGGCCTTTGTAACTGTTTCCTGACATCTTTTATTGGTCTTGACCTGGTCTCAACTGCTTGTGTGTGCTTGGTCTTCTTTTGGTATTGACACACTCTGATCAACAACGCTACAAACGCATATATAGTTATTACCTGTTGCTCCACAAACACTGATAAGTTCCCATACAGATGACCTGGTCCACTATTCTTACTGTCCAGGCCGGTTGTGGCGGTGGACTTACTTGTGTGTGTGCTTATTGCAGCAATAAGAAGCATGCTGAAAAGAGGAGAAAGTGCCATATGCGTGAAACTTACAGTTTTTATTATTAATACTCAACACTTCATTTTCTCCATCATGTACAAAGAGAAAGAATAGTCTTATTTGAGCACTTATAATTGTAGATATCAGTATTATCCTTATTAGAAGTACCTTAACGATGTTTTGCAGGTTTGTCATAACGTGGTTAACTCTGTTATTGAGATTACTGTATTCATTTCCATACAAAAAAGAAGGTAAAGGTTTCCCCCAGTATTTAGTATTTACACAACCTGTACAATTATTTGTTTTTGTGGAGTTTTTTCTGTATGGTGTAAAAATTTTGGCATTATTTTAAAGAAAAGGGCCACAAAAAGAGAAAAGAATGGCCAAGAATAATATTATGTATATCATTTTGTATACAATTGATACTATTCATATGATACATTTTGTCAACCCACAGTAAATTTAATCAGTGAATATGAGTGTGTTCATCACTGTGTAAAATACATTTTGAAGCAACCCCTTATGTCATGGGATCAAGCAAAGCATGAGACAACTGTAAAAACTGTACATGATTCAAAATGGACATAACATGTTCTGACAGATGCAGACACAGACGTTTTCAAATAGTAAAGAATAAAAAACAATTCACAGTATTTTTTTCCATCCCCATGAATGGTTTATGTCTTCATGGAGCGTCCCTCAGTCCCTGCAGTTGACCGTGTCGTGCTGTTTTTGGTCCCTGTTTGTGTCAGCTGAGGTGATATCTGCATCCTCCGACTTCAGGATGGTCCAGCCCACTAACTCGGCAGGGACGCTTCACGTGTTGGAAAGAAAAGATAATAAAGTGACATAGTATTTTGCTCTACATGAAGCGTACAGACGAATGTGTTGTGGCAGAGAAGGAAGGCCTGCAGGGCAATACAGACTAAAGGCCTGATGACGGCATGTAGAGCACAGTGTCAGGTACATGTCCACGTCCCACCACGAGCTGGACACTGATCCTAGCTGGACCTCAACAGCAGGAAACCCAAGATGCTAGCACTAACAGGGTTTAGAAAATTAACTAAAACAGCAAAGATAGCTTAAACTATGTTCAGAAAAAGCTTCTGGACATAAAGAGTGGTTCTTCGGTGAGGTCTTGGGGAAAAATCCCACAGAAGAAGAACAGAGAAATGATTCCTAGTGGCATTGGGACTAAACTGCACATGTACACACCAGCTTACAATCTCCTACTTTGAAACAAGCAGAGCACAACACTGCAGTAGAAATAAAAATCTATGTCCTGTCAAACCCCAGGTGAACTAAAAAAGCAGCTACAGTAGCTGATACCCCTGAAGACTGAGCAAAACAACACAGCTAATGTTTTAGCTTTTAATAAGGGGTTGCACAAATGCATTTCAGCTGTGACTGGCTTCGCAGTGACATGAAGCAACACTCAGTCATGGTTTTCAACAGTACTGTGCTGAGGCTCTGAGCGGACGCTGGCAAAGTCCAGCATGGACATGGGTCTATCAGTGTCTACATATATTTATATTTACTATATATATATAACGATATTGTCATTACCACAGTGATGTCTATCCCAAACATTGAGAGGGAGTAGGATAGGCCGGGCCAGCGATGGCTCTAGATTCTGTGTGCAATCACCAGTCGAGCCCTGGTCAAAAACGGGCAACAAAAACACAAAGTTGTCCTATGTTTTGAACAAGGATTGTTGCTTAAAAAGGATGGAGCACAATATACTGCCTCTATATGCAAATATCATCTATGTATACATGTCATATTGTATTCATAAATGTGTAGATAACTGGATTCATCTGAAAAAGCATGAAGAGTAGCTTATCTTAAAAATCTAACACAATTCAAGGGAAACTTAGCAAAGACTCCTAAAACTAAACTTTCCCTGTTTATCAACGTCTACAGTAAATTAGCCTCAACTGTCAACGTTTTAGTCAAAATAACAAACAGAATAACTCTTAACATAATCAGTATACTGATTGGTAAACTATTATAATTAAGTAAACATGGAATTCAAAGAAAAGAGGTTCAATTATATCACTTATGATTAGTAATATTTGTGTCTTAACTATATTTTGCATATTTTTGTTGAGTGTTTTTGTATTTTTATGACTTTTTATTGTTGTTTTGTTTATTTCTTAAATTGCTGTAAAACATATTGAAAGTTACATCCTGTCTGTCAGTTGTCTGTACAAAGTGAAAAGAGATAAATAGATTATTTACAACGTAAAGACTTCACAAATGCTGACACTGATTGATGCTGACTCTTTCTTATTTCCTCGTTGTTTCCTGTCCGTCCCACCTCTCGCTGATATTGGTCGACCTGAACTTTCACTATGTGCATATAAAAATTCCAGAGATCCCAATCTATTTATTGGAGGGTGGTGTTGGGGTAGGAGGGGGCTGGCTCGGTTTGATTTAAGGCTAACTCGATCAGTCTCACTTTGACAGTGCTATCTGTGGAGCGAGGAGGGACGAGAGGCTGTTGGATTTATAAATAGTTATCAGCAGGTTGGCGAGGGGGAAAAACAGCCGTTATCAGTGGTGATTTTCTTTCTTCCACACACGCTCACACTCGCACGCACAGCAAACTATTACATGGGTGCATTTAGATGGTAGTGTGAGATAGAAGTGTGCACACTCCAGCGGCTCCAATCTCAGCTCAGCACTCGTGCGCAATCTCCTGCAGCCCTTGAACTTCTGACATTGGCAGCAAATCGAAGATCAACACCTTTAAATAACTAATAGAGGCTTCTTGATTCTATACAGTAATACGACGAGTCATCGTTAGACGGCTCGGGGCGAGGAGGGGCGGGGATTGGGATGATAAGGCATGTCTATAGAGTGCCTGAACCTACACTAAATAGCGGTCCTGTGCAATAAATGAGGCCTCTACAGCCTATTTCAGTCACAGAGCTTTTTGCAAAATGGCTGCTTTTCTGCCAGTGCAGTCAGTGTTAGAGCCTCTCTCCAATAGACATCCTCCTCAGCTCAAGCTTTTATCAGCGTCATCTTCTCCTACACGTTTGTATCTTTCTGCCTACAGGAACAACACTGCATTTATTAATCACACACAATGGCCGAACAAAGTACACTGCACCATTTAGACTGCTTACATGAGTGAAAAGTGAAGCCTTCTATGAGATACTAGTGAGAGGCCAAATAAAGTAAGTGCCTGGTGACTATTGTCATGTAACCTGAATAAAAGAGTTGGTCTAAAGGCTGCCGTGCAGTGAAGTAAGACGCTCATGGTCTTCCTGTGACAGTGGGACATCCTGAATACAACTGTCTCTGACAGCTTCATAAAGCGCTGCCCATACTTATATGAAATTATTTTACGAAGTTATAAAACAGCTCTGTACCAACAGCAGTGCCTCCTCAAGCCTCAAGTGTGCAGTAAATTTTTACTGCTGTTTAGGCTCATAAACATGGAGCAAACAGGCGAGCAGCCGAAAAGCATGCTGCTCTGTCCTGTGCTGCTGGACCACATGTGACCTGGAGGAAACATCCAGTGGAGACCATTAAGGCACATCCTTCCTCTCAGTATTGTAAGCTTCAGCCCAAACATGTCATTCACAGTAACACAAGTGGACAAAAGAAAGTGTTTCAGTGTGCATTTGATTTGTGTAGAAAGATCAAATAAGGATCTGTGATCTAATGTGTCTCTAAAATCCTGTTCTCTTCAGGAAGCAAATAAATAAGTAAGCTCAGAATAAAATATTCCACAGAAAACAGGATTCAGTCTTTCTTGCTTGTGGTATATCTAAGACCAACCCTCCTGGTGGCACCAGGGGCGTACGGAGGTTACAACTACGAATACTAGAACAGTAGTAAGATTAGCGCAAAAGAACATTAGAGGAAAAAGCAAAATAAAACAAGAGATCATTATCATCAATACTAGCATCTTATTCACAATTATTGGTGTTCTTATACCCTGTTTTTCTAAAAGAATATCTTATTATCAATCATGATTGTATTTCTCGTTGCAAAGGAGATCAGCTCTTTCGGCGTGGGGTGAGGAGGAGAGTGGTGGGGAATGGACAGGCCAGGCTGTCTCCGTCAGTCATCTCCTGTGTCAGCCCTGCTCAACGTGACAAAGTCTCATCTCTGTGCAGACACAGGGGCAGATGGGCAGTTGCAGTCTCTCCTCGTGACAGCAATCAAGTCTCACTAACATCACACGTCCAGTCTCGAGCTGAGGTGTCGCCTCTTCGTGATAATGATTGAGTACATGAAGGTCTGGAGCTGAGGTGGAGGGGAATGATACTGACTATGTGCACATAAAAGTGAAGTAGCTTTGGCCATTTCTGAGAGAGGGATAGTCCCACAGCTCCTTGGGGTGCCCTGATTTTTGAACCCACAGTTCTTAGAAAAATGGTTCCAAACTTTTCTGGCCCTACATCATGAGTCAGTCATCTTTTGGGCTGTGGACAGTGTTTATTAGAATCATCCCTGATCTAACACTTATGTGTCTGTTCCTCTGCTCATCACCCCTCCCCCCTCTCCGCTCTCACACGTCCGACTCAATGCTGGACAGTTTCTCGTACACATGGCCATTGCTTCCATTGAAAGGTCTCGGGGGGCCGACCCCCAGCATGGAGCCATGGTGGTTCATGCCCCCCAGGCTGAGCTCTTTGGGGAAGCGAGGGGTGACGCTGGACATGACTCCGGCCGTGGCAGAGGCCGGTAGATAGGATGTAGTGCTCATCTGGCCCCTAAAGTCACTTCGGCTGTTTTTGGCCACTTGTTGCTGCTGTTGCTTTTTCATGTAGTATTGTTTTGCACCGTGCATTAGACACTGGTCGTCACCAAAAGTCGGGATAAAGGGGTTTTGATTGACCCGGTCGGGATACAGAGATTTGGATAAAGAGAAGCCTCCTCCTCCTTCCATCAGCGACCTGTCCCCCCGCATGTCTCTTTCTCCAACGGAGCGCCGATGGAGGCCCTCACCCCCTCGGAACAGACCAAACGGTGAGCCTGGTCCTTTGCCAATGTCCCCTCCGTAAAACAGTGGGTCCCTGTCCCGGTCGCGTTCTGACCCACCGTGGCGCTCAAATATGTGTGCAAAAGGACTGCTGCCCTCCATGTAGCGCTCTTTCTCCTTTAAGCTTACACTCCTGGGAGGAGGCAGCATGCCCCCCATGTTCGGACCACCCATCCCTCCCCCTCCTCCTAGACTCCCCAATCAGGCTGCTCATCCCGCCTGTCTCTTCCTTCTGCAGGTCCACAAATGTGTCATAGGAGTGCTGCCGCCGGAGGGGCTTTCCAAACCCACCCTTTCTCCTCTGTTGGACCTGGGACTGAGGGGCCACCCCACCCTGCCCACCCCCCATCTGTTCCAACAGGTGGTTGTTGTCCTCACTGATGTCATACAGGGTCCCAGTCTTTTTGCAGCCCTCACAGCGCATGCACGTGGCTGAGCTGGGCCGGCTGTTGCCTCCGCCAGAGGAACCACAGCTCATCCCGCCGTAGCCCCCGCCCCCGTGGAGGGAAATCTGCTTGCCTCCTGCGCCCCCACCAGCCCGACAGTTTCTGCACTCCCACTCTCCTCCCGCCAGTCCAGAGCCCCCAGTCTTTGCATCAGACTTTTTGGGTTTGCTTTTGAGGAAGTCGTCCACTTGAACCAGTGAGGTGCAGGTGGGCACACCTCCGTTCCCAGGACCCTCTGTGAGGTCCACATGCTCCCACTGAGGCACACCCTCTTTGGGCCTAAACTGGTCCAGGTAAAAGTCCCGGACACTCTCTTTCTCCCTGAAGAGGTAAGCATTGCCATCGCTGTTGCCTCCTCTCTTGCGCTCCGAGGGCATGGCCAGTGGAGGCGAGATGGAGCGGTGGCCGTGGTAGTGATGGTGGCTGATGTGGTAGGGCTTCCTCCTGTAGCCCAGCTCGATCTCATCCAGCTCTCGTCTGGACTTGGCCGAGGCAGGCCTCTTTTTCAAACTATCTCGATACTGTTTGCGCTTCTTAGCATTTCCCTCTAGATTCCCGTATGTGACGGTGTGTGTGGAAATGTCTGACACATCTGAGCGTATATTCCCATCTTCCTCACCTCTTCCACCGCAGTAATTATGTCCCGGGATGTACGTGGAGCTGGAGGCCCCTCCTTTGAAGGAGAACTTGCCGTACACGTCAGGCAGGGCACCCTTAAAGCCCTGTCCAGAGGGAGGGGTCTGTGAGAGCAGGTCAAACTTACTCATGTTTCTGTGGGTGAGTGCTGAGCAAGGCTGCGTAGTGAAGATTGGGGCTACTCCCCCACCCAGGCTGTCGCAGTCAAACATGCCCCCCTCCAGGGAACTGGCACTGCCCAGACTGTGGGGTCTGTTGGTTGGGGGCCCATTGAGGCCCAGTGTGGAGCCATGGTGGTGCATGTAGTGGTCCTGGTACAGATTGCTGTCTTTCATATGGAGGTTGCCAAACGTCCTCTCCACCTCGCTGATGTAGTCACTGAACATGTTGTCGTCAGGGAGGTACGGCGGCTTGCAGTCTGAGTGGCCCGCCAAGCTGCGCCGGTGCTCTGAGATGTCGTACACAGACGATTCACGACGAATAAAATCCAGAGCACTGTGAGGTGACCCGTTGACCCCTGACAAAGACGCCATGTTCTTGGCAGTGCGCAAGAGGCGCATGATGTTGGAATGGGTGTTGTTCATGGTGGCGGACGGTGAGTTCAATGCTGAGCTGCTCTTCTCTTCGATCTGCACTCCATGAATACAGCTGTATATGCCCTGTAAGGAAAGACAGGTAGGATTTAAAGACAGAACTATCTGTATGGTATATACAACAACATATGGTATATTAAGTGATATGTCACGTACGCTCTTGAAACATGACAACAAACAAACAAATTTAAATCCTAAATTCTAAACAGAAGTGGGAACAATTTGAAACAATGAAGTGTTAGGTGTCTACCAGCTGTTCAGGTGGGCAATTTTTGTATAATCAAAGTGGGTGGTGGCATACATTTGCATTTTTTGTTAGTTCTAGTTGAAGTTGGAATATTTAAATGCACACTCTTAAAATAAAAAAAATTCAAATACTGAATTAAAAAATATATTCTCTAGCTCTCTCTGTTTATATTCCATATATTATTATATTCAAATAACTGTAAGTGAGAACAACCCTGCTAATGCTGTCAATACTTTTCCAATCAATAGTGAAGGGGTATTAATAGTAGTGCATTAGATTTTGTGAGGGAACAGGAGAGAGTGCAACTGAGCAAACAGCACCAGGATTGAGAGGCTAGTGTAGTGGGATAAAGGCAGAGCAGCTGTACAAACGCCTGAGTCCAACTGGTCAATGCCTTGAATCAATGTGATTAGAATTCAACTCAACAATATCCTGGGCAGTTATTAAACACCTCAGTTGCAGTTCGCCTTCCACAGTGCAGTCCCAAAAGAAGAGACAGGCCGAGCCCCAAGACAAACGGCTCCATTTGCATTCAGTGATGTATCATACAATATTCAGATAAAAAAGGGAGTGGGCGGTGCATGACAGATGGGACATCTGTGAATCAGATCATTTCTAAACAATGATTTTAGTCAGTTATTCAGGACGTCTGTAAAAGTAAATGCAGTGATCATCTTTACCAATCAAAAAGCTGACCCCCCTCTTCAAAAGGGTCAAAGTTCAAGTGGTCTATTTATATGTTAAGGTAAGTTATAGTGCACTACTATGACTTCCCTGGGCTCTTGTTTCTGTTAATTAGTTGTATGGACTGTCTGCATTGCACCAAACAGCCCTTCATCCCTCACTCCACTTTTATAGATAATGTTATTACTTCTTTTAATTTCACACTCTGTTAGCAGCCAAGTATGTAAAGCTTGACTAAGAGAGATGAACACAAATACAAAATGACTCAAGAGTCTTTGTGAAATATGGATACCTTGAAGCCGAGGACAAATGTTAACTCCCACCTGCATGCTTTTAGCACTTCTTTTTTCCTTGGTGTTTATCAGAATCCTCTGTTTCCATCTGCCTGTTTATGTAATTATCACTTCATTCTTGCGTCTGCTTTTTTTGTTCTAAAACCACCTGTTCTTCCTTGGGCTGAGTTTTCATTCAATATAGCAGCGCATCAAACAGTGGACATTTGTCAAAGTGATTGCTGCTTTGTATTCAACAGCAAGATTTTGTCTACTCCACATGCCCACCTAAAGTAACAGTTGGCAGATTGCTGGCGGCCCGGTGCTACAGTAGCTGATTATTCAGGCAGTATTTGTGAATAGCAATAAGTGTGGCCTGAAGGTTTCATCGAATTTGAATATGGCACAGGAATACAGCCAAATCTATAAACGATTACACTTGTATAGAGAGACAGAAAATCGACAAATAATAACTGTCTGCCCTCGTGTACGCAGCGTATAGAGCGTCTGCTGTACATGTTCCAGCCCCTAAGTTTAATCCATTGTGTGTGTGTGTGTGTGTTCTCCATTAGAGACTTTTTAAATCAATATAATTAATTAGTTGCAGCGTTACAGGTGAGAGTGGGAAGCTAGGGAGAGTGGCGCCCCTTAAAGGGAGGGGACGTTAACCGACCGTGAAACCATGTCCGACAACACGTGACTCACAGCGACCATGACAGATGTTTCTTTTTTTTACACTGCCTGCCTTAAATGTTAATTGTGGCAATAACAATTACAATGTGAAATAAAAAGCAGAATCAATTGGAGTGGCAGAGCAACAAAGAAAAGAAAAGAGAGAAATGGATGATGCTGGAAATAAAAGTGACACTAAGGTAGTTGGTATGTTTATATATACAGCTTAGTTGGACTATACACATGTTTGATTAAAGCAGCCCTGCATAATGTTTAGCCCAAAAATATATATTCTCAACATCATTTTGACGGTTTAGTCATGAGATCAGTAGAATTATGTCTATGTCACTGACACAGTACCCTCAGCTGGACAGAAACCTCTAAAGTCATTTTCCTGGTTCTGGCACTGACTTCTCATGAGAGATTAATGTGTGAGGCTCTACACATATAATAAATAAAATAGGCTGGTCCCGAGCAGAGTCTCTACCATCTAGATGGTTCTTTCTTCCAAACTTGCCGGCTCGAATAGTCTCTACTTGTAAACAAATAGTTGCACAAAGAGGGTAACCTGACTCTGCCAGACAGAACTGCTCCCCCGACACACAGTATCCTCTGGGAGGGCTCCAGTTGAAAGCGTTTGAAAAAGGGCAGGTTTTTTAAGTAAATACCTGGTCGGTGATTGGATTTATCAACCACAGTCTTATCCAATCAGAGCAGTGCACTGTTGTTTACGTTTGTAACGGTAAAAGCTGCTACAGTGTCAAACCTAAAACAAGCCAGACTTGTCAGTGCTGCCATCTCACTGGACCCAAAGACGAGGAGGTAAGACCAGGGTTCGGACTGTAAATACTTGGCTTGGGGCAGGTCAAAATATATTTTCAGAATCCAGCTGTAGCACAAGGTTAGCTTTCCACTTTTCTGCTCCCAACGAATGGAACAAGCTGCACTTTAAGACTTTTTTTAGGATCTGTAGTTTCTGATCAGTGCACCTATTTCTGACGAGCTCTATGACTCTTTATGCTCTGAAAATGGCCTTATGTGATTGTTTTATTACTGCATTGTATTGTTGTTCTTTTTTCTGGTGCTGCTGCCTCTTGGTGGTCATTGTTGTAAATGAGAACTGGTTCTCAATCAATCTACCTGAATAAATAAAGGCTAATAAATGCCTAAATGCAGATAATTGCAGGATCTCTGTGGTCTGACACTAAACTCAGAGCTAAAAGTTTATGGTAAGCATGCACGTAACTGCAGAGAGTCCATCTCTTTTACTACATATGCAAATGAATCCTCCCTGAATATTTTAACATACTTAATAATGGGGTTGCGTCGGTCCACACACAGCGCTCATTTGTGCTGTCACATTGTAGCAAAGACAGAGGTCATTTCTGTAAATGAGAGCGATCACTGAAAGTTGCACAAAGCATAATTGCTGTTGGAATCAGTCCCGCACAAATGATAATGATGTAATAATCAAAAGCAACAAAACCCAAGCTGTCCATGGAAATGAGAAGTCAGCTGACATTTTAGCGACTGATATTTTATGCATCTTCCACACAAATGAGGCGAGAACACACACACAGGCATAAACAAGGCGCCGTAAAATTAACACTACACAAAATAATCAAAGTTGGGCACTGAAGCGGAATATTAGAGCGGAGAGAGGAAAGTGTTAGCTTGGGTTTTTCCTGTAGCCTTGCTGTTCCTGGCACTTGTGGTGGCGGCATATCAAACGTTGGGAGAGAGCAGCAGTGTGTGGCTCTGCGCTGTAAATTAGCCACGTGCTCTGGCCTGCAGCGCTTCACCTTCAGAGGCACTGTGAATTACACCGGAGCCATGTCAAAACAATTGGAATGCAAATCAAATACCTCTGGGGTGACTTTGGTCTCCAGGGATCCAGTAATCTACCCTCTCCGGTTCTGTGGTTCGCTTTTGTTGAGTGAAATATTGATTTGGGCTCAACATTTTGTAAATATTTACCGGCTAGACACAAGTAAGGCCAAGTGAAGTGTCAGAACAAAAAGAATGTGTGTGGACGTTGAGAGTGATGCAGGGCACAGGCTCAAGGTACAATTTTAGGAAGTCTAACGTAAGCTCGAAAGGACAAAGCCCTTTTGTTTCTCAGAACATGAATAAAATGAAGATGATTATGTGGAAAACAAGTGAAGGTGACTTGGTGACGCAGGGGTAATTTAGAAGAAAGACGTCTTTTGGGTCAGCAGACGGTTGTTAGTGAAAGAAACGTGGCCGTTAATATTGTCTGAGAGTGCTCAATGATACTCAGAGAGTATTTTTATGTCATTGTCTTCCATCAAATGAGAATTTGTAAGGATAGTCCTGATTCACATTTCAGTTGTAAAGCTTGTAGGTTTGGTCAGTAAAGTCTCTTCGACAGGCTTGGGTTCAGTTACTGGATGAGGGGAGTCAAGGCAGAAGGGGACTGTTAGTGTCCAAAACCTGCTACCACTGACCATATTATCCTGTCTTGTTGTATTTATTTAAAAACTGGTCTTTCTGTAAGATTACAAGGTACTAGATTTGACTAATACAGTGTTTCATTAGATGTGAGCATCTTTGTCTTTATGATTGTAGCAGAAGCAGACCTGGACATTTTTAGTTTTGCAGTGACAATAAACCAATAAAACAGTTGTTTCTCTCTGTTAAAATGTTTGAGTGTCATTATATATTCTAAACTGGTACTTTGTGAAAAGAACAAAGATCTAAAGCAATTGTTTTGCATTGTTGGCACGTTGTTTTTATTATAAATCTAACCAATAAATCCAAGCTGTCAGAACTCATAATAACCTTTTTGTAAGTAGTTTAATTGCATTTTTAAATTACATTCAGGCTCCACTTTGTGGATGTCCTTTTTCTATGTTGTGTGTCATTTCTGGCTCCAATATCTGTTATCTGTTAATGATGTCACAGTTGTCCAATATGAAGCTATCATTCTCACCCTGCTTATGCTGAAGACAAAGCCAGGCTGGCCCGTACACACGCCCATGAAGCAGAAGCGTAGCTGCCAGTAGAACCAGTGCTCGCAGATGAACGTGATGAGGGACAGAGCCATGGCAGCGCCCAACATGTAGAAGACGCCGGCCATATTGTCCACATCCAGCTGGCTAGACATCACCTCATTCTTCTCGTGGTGACAGATCCCAGTCAACCACAAGGACTCCAGCTCCTCCATCTCACCTAAAGCGAGCAATGAGACATGTGAGCAAAGGAAGGACAGCAGAGTGCAAAGAAAATGAGGAAAAATGACACACAAAGGGACATAAACAAAAACTATGGGTGAAATAAAAGAGGAGCAATGAAAATAAAGGGGAAAAACCAGAACAAGGCCAATGATGACATGTAAAGAAGGGATTCACATTACACGAGGGAATTGAAATAAAGTAAAGGTCGTTAAAATGTAAACTTTAAGAAGAGTGAAGGATATGATGTAATAAAAGGATGGGAATGGAGGGCACAAGGCATGAGGGAATGATGCAAGAGAAGAAGAAAAAAGGGAAGGCAGGCAGGCGGAAAGAAAAAGGGGTGTCGAGTTTGTTGGGAGGAAACACAACCCTGCTATTTGCAGTGGAGAAGCTAAACAGAAAAAGACACACATGCCACTGGTCAAATGTTAATTACATCAATCCCATTTACTGCCATTTCCACTCAGACAATTGTGCTGTAGGAGTCTACCACACACAACCTCAGATGTCCGCTGTGTGTGTGGAACTGTACATACGGCCGGTCCCTGAGCTTTGGCGCTCTTTGTGGGTCACCTTCAGTTTCATCACAAACTGCTCTATCAAAGCCGACTGTTGCAGGACAGACGCTGCTTAATTAATCATCCAGTCAGCTGCTGTCTCGGCACATCAGCCCCACTGTTGCAATAAAGCTTTGGCTGCTTCAGTGTACACCAAACTCACACATGTACACTAAACAGGGACATGTTTTTTCTACATAACTTATCACTATGTAAGTCTATTCACAGCATTTACTGCAACAGTAGAGTAAATTATAAAAACTAATAGTGTTAACCAGGGCTAAATCAATCCAAGTGTCCCTGTAAGGCAGTCTAATGAGCTTCAGCTTTCACTCATGTTATTCTTTACACTTGTGCTTTCCTCTGGTGACTTGTCAAAATATCCTCTGTGACAAAGGCCTACTGGAACAAAAGCACAAAAACCCACAGAAAACCTCAGGGACTCACCCGAAGAAACGCACACCACATAAACTGAGTGATTCAGTTCAATTCCTGTTTTTAGGGTCATGTGGGACAGTGTTTGAGCCTTTTACTTTGTTCGCTGCAACAAGTGTGATATCGGTGGTTGGTTATTATGATGTAATGTTTTTGCTCAGATCTGCACCAATCCAGTTATTTTACATGGAGTCTTTGTACCAGGCCACTGGGCGCCCCACGTGAGTGTGGGACTTTCTAGGCCACCAGGAAGAGAGTGGATGGTGAGGCGTGGTTAAGTGACATTGAAGTCCTGAGAGGACTGAGACAGGACGTGCCTAACGCATGTATCAATGTTTTACTGAGGCTAAGGGTAGGGCAGCCCACATTCAAACATAGGAACATATTACATATAGATTTTTAGATGTGTTTTGATGTGTGTTTAGATTTTTAATATGATGTGAAAGTAACTAACTGTTAGTCAATAAGAAACACTTTGTATGTAGGCTGATATAAAAAAAACTTGCTGTCATAAATGCTACATTGGTCTCTGTTGCACACACAGGACGTCTCAGAGGGCTGACCCATATTCACACATACAGTGTCAAAATACACCAGGAGCTATGTTGGCACTCCTAACTGGGACGCACTATAGTGGGCCCCCGAGGGCCCTTGGTCCAGGATGCTCACAACAACACACTGGATCATCCCCAACTCAACACACGCGTCAAACTTCCATCACACTGTCCCATTCTCTGTTGTATATTAAAACAGGACATTGTGAAATGAGGCCGTTGAAATAAAAGGGAGTAGCCGTCAGCTGTGACATTTCTGTATAATTAAGAATTTCTCATAAAACGAATACTGTATAGTGCGTAGACATTTCCAACACATTACATTTCACTACCCGCTCCGTCTGAGACTCATTAATGCTGCTGCTCAAGCTGACAAGAATGAAGTGTGTTTCAAAAGAACAAGCCCTGGAGAGCTTGGACATTCTCCCATAAAAGGCAATCTCTATTATAAAGCATAGGCCCCCACAGTAGAGCTCAATTTTATAATATATTTCAGCACTGTCTGTACTGGATGTATATGGGAATTTAATTACTCCCAGCGTCACTAGAATCCTAGGGGCTCAGATTTATCACCACAACTGAAATTGTTCTGTTTCTTCAATGGCTACTGGAGCCACAAACTCTTGGCAAGTCTTGGCAAGGCACTTTTCACAATATTGTTTCTTGTACGTAGTTTCTTTCATTTAAGCTGTTAAATAAACCAGTGTATGCCTCACCGTCTCCAAAAAGCTGCAGGATGGCCAGGTCCACAGGTCTCTTCCAGAGCGACTCTTTCTGGATAGCAATACCATAACCTGTGGTGGCAAAGATGTAGCCACTGCCAATGGTCACCAGCTTGCAGCCCTCGTCCCTGCCAGCCATGTAGTTCAGCACGGCTGCATCGTAAATGAAGGCATCTAGTTTGCTGGAGGAAAAAGAGCGAGGGAAATATAGGTTACAATTAATTAGCATTTAGGAGGCAGACATCGCCGCTTCAACATTCCAATTAACCTGCTAAATAGCGCTAAGCTGCTGATAAGTGTAATAGACTTCCGCTTGGTCTGCCAAAGGCTGTAGCTGGCACAAAAAAAGCAAAAAGGAACAGTTGATGAAACTGAAGGGGGGAGTGAACGTATTATTGAGGTACAATATGTTTACATAGTGGCAAAGGCAAGGGAACTCATTATTTTAACTAGCTTTCCTACAACATATGCAGGCCATGTAAAGACCTCTGTTTTATATTCACTGTTCAGTTGAAACCATGTCTAAAACCAATACATACGGTTTGTGTGTATTCAAAAACTGTGGGGAAGGTTATTCATCAATCGTTCTTCATCTCTTTAAAGATTGAGCTTAATGGAAGACTGGAGGTCCTCACCCAGCCTTGAGACTCTGCAGAGCCTCATTCACATTCCTCTGATGAAACTTGGTCATGTACGAGTGCATCTCTGGGTAGTTGTTCCTAATGTTTCTCTCCGTGCTGCCATTGGGGACAGTGCCAAACCGGAATGGAGGTGAGAAATCATTCGGGCTCTGGAACTAAATAACCAGGATGGTGCTTATTAAAATGCCTGCTCTGTAAATCATTTTTTTAAATTGAGGAGCAGTAGCATTGATTGTTACCTTTTTGTCAGACAGCCCCGTCACCTGGTCTACATATTCCTCCTGGATCATAAAAGCGGCCAGGTTGGCAGTGTAAGAGGCCAAGAAGATGACAGCGAAGAAGGCCCACACTGACACCATAATTTTACTGGTGGTGCCTTTGGGGTTCTGGACAGGAACAGAGTTGTTGAAGACCAGACCCCACAGCAGCCAGATGGCCTTCCCGATGGTGAAGGAGGGACCGTGAGGCTCTAAAGGGAACACAGGACGCTGTTAGTCATTTGCGTTAACATAGGACCTTTAGCTGACTCCAGCACTGACAGCAGTAGGGTTGCAATAACTGTGTGGGTATCTGCGAGAGAATAAGACAGGCATGTGGGTGTTTTTTTTTGTATTGGTCTTTTGTTCATGGACAGACTGGCTTTATCATGCCAAAAATCTCCTTTGTGAAGTTAGTAAAGTTGGGTAAATGAAAAATTGTAAATGGACCTAACAAGTCCATCGTCCTGCTATTGATACGTTATTGCATCAAACCCTTTGAGACAAAGTTTGATCGACCCTTATTGTGATTCTGAGTTCCCACAGAGCTACAAGCAGATAAAACATGAAGGCACGCAGAAGGGAGGAGTACATTTCTTCCAGAACATGATGAAGGATGTGAGAAAAAAAAAAAGATAGACGTTGTCTATATATAGCCACATCTGAGATGGGAGTTGTAGAAAGACATTGATTTTCCTTTTTGTTTCTTATCTTTTTGGCTGCAGTGATCTAACAGAACACTAGCCCCTTGCTGTCAGAGTTGACACGTGATTCTGGGAAATATGGAAATAAATGCAAATGGCCAGTGAGAAAAAAGCAGTAGGACTAGTGTGTTTTAATCTGTTCAGCGAGAGGCACCTGTAAATAACTGAGTGTGGTGGAGGCGGAGGAGTAGAGAACAATGAAGTCATTAAGTCAGCCAGGATGCTCTGCCTATATGCTGAGACAGCAGCTGTGTGTTTGCACATGTTCCCTGTCAATCACTGTGCACACACAAAACACAAAAGTACCTTTAAGCACAGAAGCATTAATGTGCAATGTGCCTATATCTATGCCTGCTGTTGAATTACTCATCCAGCACTTTTACTTCAGAACCAAACCACCCACTGATGTGCTCTCGTAATATTTTAGCTCCTAATTAAGATGCACACTTGCAAGCATACACATTTTATTTTACACAGACATATTTTACATTTTATTTTTAGGTATACTTTGGCTAAGATATAGTCATGCGTGCCATGCGATAAAGCACAAAAATTTATTTACCAGGATTTTCACGAGTGCTGCATCTGCTTTGTTAACCTTGAGAAGACAGAACTCAGAGATTGCCATAAGAGTCTCTTATTGTCATAAGAGATCATCCAAGGTGGTTTCCTGCTGTAGTGGAGCAGTGATGTCTGGATACTTTTTCACTAATAAATCTTGAATGTTTATTGTTGATGTATGGAGAGTGTAGAGCTCTGTAGCAGGACTGTTGTGGTGCAAAAGCAACTGTCTGCATCTATTTCCATGTACAGCCCACCCACTGACAGAACAGGTACTCTGTGTGTGTGTGTGAGCGGAGGACTCTCACCTCTACCGTCAGCCAGACAGCGGTTGTAGCCCACAGGGCTAAAGTACTCGAATACAAACACAGCCACTGCTGACACCAGCAACAGCATCACGAACATCATCACCCACACATCCGCACTGAAGGGCTCTGGAGGGCGCAGCAGGAATAGCAGAGATGAAGGCAGACAAGAAAAGAGGGGTTGAGGGAGGGGTGTGGATGGAGGGAGAAAAGGAAAAGAGGAGAGAAAAGGGGAAAAGGTTGAAAAAAGCCAGAAAATTAGGAAGAAACAAGGGACGTCAGAAAAGAGAAAAGAGAGCAAAGCAGCAGAAGAAAATGAAGGGAGAAAAAAATATGCAAATATGGTGCAGCAGATTGAGTAGAGGAAAGAAGAGTGAGAGAAAACGAGTAGGAGTGGGAAATGTAAGAGCAGAGGGCAAAGAGACACAAAGTGAATAAATACGTGGAGCATATTCTCATGTACTGGAGTGCAGCTCTTACTGGCAGAAATACGTACATGTGGACCAGCCTGTTTGGCTTGTTAGTTCTTATTAAATCACTTTAACTTCAACTTGTCTACATAATGCAACCTGGCTAACAGTGTGAGCCTGCCATTCTGTCCCCATGACCAAAGAAAAGTTGATAGCTGTGCAGCGTGAGCCCTGACCTTAATGTTTTATGATAGCCTTATAGTAATGACGCTTCCAAAAATGTCAGATCCCAGCCCTCTGGCTCTGCTTTGAACCCAACCCCAACACCATGCTTCAATCTCTGACAGCTGGTCGCTCCTCACCCAGGAAAGCTGAGGGTGATACGGTGCCGTTGCTACGGGACACCATAACGCTGATGCCTGTCTCGATGAAGGGCACGGAGAAGTCGATAACCTCTGACCTCTCCTCGTTGATGGTCAAGGAGCCAACAGCCATGTGAGCGTTCTTTAACACTACCTGCAGTTACACAAAAAGTTATAAAACAATGAATGAATGAAAAGCACTTTAGAGCATATCTCAGAGGGATATATTACGTGCACTGTTGGGACAAAGAATACTGAAATAAGTTAGTCTTCTTCTGAATCATGGTTAACACATTACAAATAGAAGAAAAGTGGTGTGGTAAATAATGTGGAAAGGTCTTGCTTGATTCAAGGACTAACATTAAGTATTTCCATGTAAAGAGACATTTTTTTTACATTGTTTGGAATTTGTTTTATTATCATTATTATTTATTTGAAAAACCTACTACTTAAACTACTTTAAATGTGCTGGAGCTTTGCAGCCATCTAATATATCAGGAGTAAATATTAGAATTTAGAGAAAGCCAGCAGCAATAACTTTGGTCTAGACAGTTTTACTCTGGTGTTGTGCTATACCGACACAATCCACTGGAGAAGAGGTCAAAATAATAATTTGTCACAATGCAACAAGCAACAAGTTTGTCCACGGCAAAAAGGGAAAGGTGGACCGCGAAAACGGATACATCCTGCTGTCCATACAAGCTTTTAAATGTTCGTAAGTTAATGTACTCTGAAAAATCTGTTTATCAGGTTTGGAAGAAATAGATGAGCAAAGAAGCTAAAGGGGCCGGAAGAAAGAAAAGCAAGGACTAGAGTTGTGAGGCCAACCCAAAGAAGTTGAAGTGGACACTCGTGACGCTCGCCGCGGGACTGGAGAAAGACAGAAAGAGGGAGGAAGAAAGTGGGTTACCACAGTGGGTCATGGCTACTTGAAATAGCCAGCCCAATGCCTCTCCTTCGTTCCTCTACCTGCCTCCCTCCCTCCTGTACTTCTGCACAGGTTGTATATTTAGCCCCGGATTTAGGAGCCCTACAGCCTGTGGAGAGAAGTGGGGCGAGACTGTCTCACTGAGTTAATAAAGCATGTGTAAATGTGTGACTGGAAGCTCCATGTACTTCAGCATTAGAGCGTGTGTGTATACCTGTGACTCATAGAGACGTAGGGCAGGACCTTTGTTCTCCACTTGAAGTGGACCTTTACAGGCAACTTTTTTATCTTTTCAAAGTGTAAAGTGTACATTGAGATATTTTTGGTTCTTCGTTCTCATTTTGTTTGTTCTTCCAAAATGTCATGTGCATTTTCATGTGAGTGTGTGAATGTCTCTCTGGGAAACATCCAGCAGTGTACTCACTTCCTCTCGATTTGGCTCTCTCCATCTCCCTCCTACGTCTTGTTCTCTGCGCGTTATGAAAGTGACCCGTGTGGGTGTTACTGAGAATGAGTGAGCGAGGATCAGCGTTTGTGTGTGTTTGCGTCTGGACTGTCTTTACATGCCTTTGCCAATGAGTTGAAATCCATGTTATCAAGTGCATTGCCTCTAATCATTTTGATTAGGAGTATAAGGTTAACACAGCCCATGAAATCTGACACTACCCCCAACATTCAGTTAGGACAACATGAGGGCATTTTTAAAGGATTCATTGATTGATTGATTTTTTTCTTTGTCTACGGAGCAGTGGTAAACTGTGCCAAAGCTGTGCATGACGTGGATGAGTGTTCTGGAGAGTGCTAAGGCACGTCCTGGTGAGTCCAGCTCTCACTCTGTTAACGGACTGAGATACACTGTAGTTCTGGCTGAGTTCCAAACGGAGAAGGACACGAGTCACAGCAGATATGGCAGGAGAAGCACGTTGATGTGTGTGAGCTAAAATTACAAGTGTGTCCTGTCTGCACATGGTCCAAATGACTGTCCCTATATGTTGGCATTCCGGTACATATTATTCTATTGCTCTGATTCATTCAAGCTTAAGTGCCTGCATTAGAGTGACAGGGGTCTCTCTAAGCCACGCCCCCTCTTCCTGCTGACCCGAGGTAAGAAGGACATTACTGTGCTTTTAGACTGGCTGATGGACTTTATTACAGGTGACTACTCTCACAGCCTTGCTCTCACTAAAGACAGGGTGACTGGGATGAAGAGTTAAAAGGCTTTATATAACACACAAAATGACTAATGTACATTAAATAGAAAAAGTTACAGTGTACTTGGAAGGATATGTCATCTGGTGTGAGATATTTAAAAGGTTACTTGAACACAGATAGAGTGCCTTTCCAACCTGTGACCTTTGGGGTACTATCGATCCATTTGCCTTTTCCCTTCATTAACAAACAGCCAAAGTCAGATCAAGTGCAGCATGCCCCCACAGACTGAAGTATGAGAAGTGACAAGCACCGTACCTGGAGAATAACGCTGATTAGAGAATGTTTAGAGTCCTAAGTGAAATGTCGCAGCTGACTGAACCGCAGCAGCCCTCGATGAGGTGCTTAGCCTGGATGACATGAGTGTTCAGCCTGCTGGGCAGAGGCTTGACCCGGAAAGAAAACTTATAATTCAAGGTATGAAAACACACTTGAAAAGAGGAAATGAACCCTTCATGGGCTTCTATGGAACCTAAATATAGCACTACATTGGGCTTAAAAGGGTGTTTGCACTCTGGACTTTTCTTCACCTGCAAAATTGTTTTCAATGTGGTAACATTGCAGTTATAATGAATAAAGTAAAAATGAATCAATGTTTTGTTTTTTTTTTACTTTTTTTTAGCCAAATTACTAAATAAATCACTGCTGTCTTGTGAGATAGAAAAAAAGTAATACATTTGTACATTGCCTTCCTTGAGTATTGTGAGTGGATAGAACATCTTTTAACATTCCTCAGTGATTTCTTTCATGGACATTAGGTGTCGTGACGTAGCCTGCTGTTGAGTGCCTGTCTCCTTACCTCTCCCACCATGCCATTCCAGGTCCCATTAATCTTCTTGCCGTGTTTGCCATTTGTGACCAGGTAAAGGTCGTATGTGAACTTGACAGACTTGGCGATCTTCTTTAAGATGTCGATGCAGAATCCCTTACAGCAGCGCTTGATGTAGATCCCCGCCTCTTTGGAGCCATTGCTGCATAAGCACACACAGACAGATAGACAGATAATCGTTTAAGGAGAGGCTTCTGTCTGAAATGACCCCAAGCGTTAATTGTGGCGGTGATTTGGTGAGTCTGGCGCTGTCACTCTCACACTGATGAGGTGTGAGCTCATTCTGCCTTCGGCTCTGTTCAAGCTGCCACGGGACATTAACATCATCACAAGCCATATTGCACTTGCCAGGTGTCCACTTTTATGTTGGTCAGTTTAAAAAAAAGAGATAACAGACTTATAATCACAGTCAGACGTGAATGCCTTACACTGCTTTGAGTTGTTTGCGGCAGGGTACAGTGTTCCTCATGCAGGTCCCGCTAAGTGGATCCACGTCCTCCACAATGACAAACGGAGCCTCCTCCAATGTCACAATGGACAGGTGGTCATCCTCCCTGGATGCTGCCCCCCCATACAGTTCATAGCGAGGCCACACATGGTATTTCATGGACAGGGAGCCGTTTTCCCATTTACCCACCTGCAGAGACAAGCAGGACAAATAAAAATGAGTGTCCTATAAAGCATGCTTCAGTGACATTTCAATGACGTTGATTAAGAAAAATAAATAACACTGGCTTATTATTGTCTTGTTTAAGCAGTGGGCTACTAGCAAGTGGAATGAGAGTGAGGTTAACCTGAAGGACAAGGCTAAAACAGGGAAAAAGAGGAGATTTAGGAATGAGAAAAGAGGGAGACAGGGAAAACTCAGAGACATTCAAAGGGAGAAGTGATAAATTAAATTAAATTAGACAACCATACACAGATGGACACTACAGTTATCAAAAAGGGTCAAGTGGATGTAGAGGTGAGAGAGGAAGAATCTGGGTATGAGGATCATTCAGATGCTAAATGCTGACTCTTCTGTGGCGGAGTGTCCAGCCGCACGTCTGAAGGGCCCTACAGTCTGGTGGCACAGCAGTATAATGAGACTTGACACTGCTCTTTAATCTCTCCACACAGTGGTCACAAGCTTCATGCAGTCTGGGATTCTTATGTTGCCTTTTTTTAAGTGGATATTTGATTTTGTACATTATGCCCTTAGCTTTGAGGCAGCGATTCAAATTAGGAGGGAGACACACCCCTTCAGAGATAAAGTTGTGCTCATGATTTTTTTGGCCATTTTTCCGGGAATATGAATCATAACACAAAAAACTTTTTTCACTTATAGTTAGTGGTTGGGTGAAGCCATTAATAGTCAAACAACTCTTTTTAAAACATAATGACAACAGAAACTACCCAAATGAACCTGATCAAAAGTTCTTAAAACCGTGTATTACCACCTTTAACTTCAATGACAGCTTGAAGTCTTTTGTGGTAGTTGTGGATGAGGATCTTTATTTTCTATTAGTATTTGAGATGTCCAGAACCTTCACTTTCTCCTGCTGTAGCCAATGACAGGTCGACTTGGCCTTGTGCTTTGATCGTTGTCATGTTGAAACGTCCAAATACGTCCCATGCACAGCTTTCGGGCTGATGGCAAATGTTTCACCAGTATTTTCTTATAACATGCTGCATTCATCTTGCCATCAATTTTAACCAAGTTTCCTGTGCCTTTGTAGCTCACACATCCCCAAAACATCAGTGATCCACCTCCATGTTTCACAGTAGAATGGTGTACCTTTCATTATAGGCCTTGTTGACTCATCTCCAAATGTAACATTTATGGTTGTGGCTAAAAAGTTCAATTTTGGTCTCATCACTCCAAATGACTCTGTTCCAGAAGTTTTGAGGCTTGTCTCTGTGCTGTTTAGTGTATTGTAAGCAGGAGGCTTTGTTGGTTTTTGCGTAGTAATGGCTTTCTTCTAACCACTCAACCATGCAGTCCATTTTTCTTCAAGTTGTGCATCTGAAACAGCCACACCACTTTTTCCTGTATTTCAGCTGAAAGTCCTGTATTTCAGCTGAAATATTTGTGGGTTTTTCTTTGCTTCACAATTTTCCTGCAGTTGTGGGTGAAATTTTTGTTGTTAACCGTGGTTTGGTTTCAACAGAATCCCTCATTCTTAATTAGAGTTTGAACACTGCTGATTGGCATTCTCAATTCCTTGGATATCTTTTTATATCCCTTTCCTGTTATATACAGTTCAATTACCTTTTCCTGCAGATGCTTTGACAATTATTTTGCTTTCCCCATGACTCAGAACACAGAAACAGAAACATCAGTGCAGCTCTGGATGAGAGATGCAAGAGTCTGTCAGGAGCAGAAACTCACTGACATTTTGTTATAATGATTTTTTATTACCTATTGTTTATATTGTTTATAATTACTGGGTGCTCATAGTCCTCTTCAGGTCATGTCATATCTGATCATGTCATGTCCTTCATGCTAATGCAAGCAGGAACTAGACGTAGACATAACTTGCCATGGGACTTCTGCACCTGGAGCTTGTGCTGGGGAGTGTGTGAAAGATACGTCCCTTACGCTTTCACTGCAGTGATATAAAATCTAATGTTTTGTTTACTTCCCCAAGCAAACCTTGACCTGTACCACTTGTGTCATGTTTGTGCTTTGCTTCATTCTTGCAAGAAATAAACCTGGCTATTGCTTTTTAAATTATACTTTGTCTACGTGTCTACGTTTCTCTCTCTAAGGATAAAAAATTCTTCTAACACCTTTTATTCACACACACTGATTACAAGAAAACAGATCACAGATAATGGTTACCTTTAGTAGCCATTCAAACCCAACTTGTGTGCAAGTGATCAGGCCAAAATGACCAGGGTATGTAAACATTTGATCAGGATCATTTGACTAGTTTCTTATTATTATTTAAAAAGAGTAAACAGAATAAAGGCTTCACCCAACCAATAACTATGACTGAAAGAAAAGTTTTTTTTTTCACTTATAGTTTTTTTTCGCTGAAAATGTCCAGAGAAAATCACAAATTCTGCCAGGGTATGTAAACTGAGCACAACTGTACCTGCTTCCACCTCTTTGTCTAATGCTGGTCTGAAGCTCAGTAGTAGAAATGTCTTTCTTCTACAGTAGACATTTAAATTTGTAAGAAACTATAGCTAGGGTTTATACGCAATGGTAGGAAGGTGTGGCAGGTTTTATTTGTGTTTATTTTTTGGTAAATGTCTATGTATCTGTTCTTCCTGTTAAAGGTTTGGGAAGAATCAAAATGACATTGAGTTGTAAGTAATCCATCTGACTCTAAAGCTTGTACATCCACTTCAGCAGCAACAGCGTTTTTATTCAAACAGGGTCACTAACCTTTTGAACATGACTTTTCATGCAGTTAGCTAAAAATACATAGCATGGCAGAATTATCAGTGTAGGAAACTAGATGACTAGAAAAAGCCTCATCTATTAGTAAGCACTCTAGACGCTGGCTACATAAAGCGTACCTTCGTCAGTGCCCTTTCTTCCACCGGAGCCCATAGGCCGCTTTTAACAGAGGCTGGGTGTAGGTGGAAATGGATATGGATCATCAGCTAATTGGACACACTGTAATGGGAGCTTGTGCAAGACGGAGAGCTGCGGCCCAGTGTGTGAAGTTAGGCCTGCACACTCTTTAAATATGCAAATGCACACATACACACTTGCGCTCCGGGGTGTGCTAACAAACTTGGCAAGGCTGCTTGGAGTGGACAAGCTAAGACTGTGTATCCCTGAGGCACAATGCTGCCTTCTTCTATCCGGGCAAAACAAGCGCCAGACTAGATGATGGACAGAAGAGACAAAAGGGAACAAAAGAACATAGTAAAAAGAAGAAAGACAGAAGGGTTCAAATCAACCTGCGGGGGACTAAACGGGACTGGACACTACACAGTCTTCACACCACTTCAAAAGGTGCAGGGTGGTTGTACAAGCTAGAACTCATTAGGATCCAAGAAAAGTGGTTCATCTGGAAGTCAGGCTGAGAATTAAACATGAGCGAGGAGCCAGGGGAAAGGGAGGAGAGAGGGCCAAGAGATAGGAGCGGCGCATGCAGCCAGGGGAGAAGGCAAAAGAAAGAGGGGAGTCGGGATGGGAGCCATTCACCTTGTTCTCCGATCAGAGGACAGAATTTAGATTAGAGGCTGGAGAAAGAGAGAAATACTAGGAATAAAGAACAGGGGGAGTCAAGGAAGTCAGCCTGCAGGACGCAGTGGAGGGAAGGCGGCAGCAGGGTACACAGATGCATGCTAGGGTCCTTTTGTAGGTGGTGGTGTGCAGCAGGTTCAGAGAAGGTTTCTAATTCAGAGTGAGGTGTTGTTTTTTTGCACTCATATAGACAACTGTTTAACAACACTTTTAACTGTTGCTTCTGACAGCAGCAAACATGTGTTGTTGACTTTCCCTCACAAACACAAGATACTTTTGACAGGCTGGCTTCAACAGTTGCACACATAAAACAAGGCTGTTTGTAAAAGTGCTGCACAGTGACAAGTGATATGTTCAACTTTCCCAAATGTATTAAATTAAGTGTGCACAAGCATTCTCTGCCTCAGCTTTGCTGAAAGGCACCTTTTGTTGAGTTGATAATATCTAATCAGATAAATGCTTAAGGTGCAAAATGCTTAAAAAGGCCTATTTCTATGATAAGAGATGCAGATAAAGAAACACACAAGCCAATCCGAATACAACTCACTCTAAAGCCCAAACTGCCATGACAACAGGGTAACAAATGCTGAAAAGACAATCTGGTTTATCAAAGCACAGATGTGACTAATTTATGCAGAAAAACACTTTCCCATAGAATCTCACTCAGAAAGTTTCCCCGTTTGTATGAAAGACTCACCCTATCCCATTGTCTCTCCTTGTTGAGCAGAATGATGACCAGCTTGGGGTGCATCTGGTATCCGTCCTCACTGAACGACAGATTACGCCCCTCGAACGTCACATTCATCAGGTACCTGTAGAGGGAAACATTGAGCACATATCACTAACTGAAATGTCTCTGTCAGTGGCCTACTTTTTGCACTACACACAGCTCTATTATATCTCTTTAAATGACTCAATTTGTCAATTTTCAAGCATTTATCATTAAGGACAATCGCTGTGACACACCACAAATGCATCATCTGTGTGGAAACAGCTATCAACTCAGGGCTTAACAACTTTTCCATAAATAGATTAATGTACAGCAACGGCAAAAGGAACAAAACACAGAGGTGATTTAACAAGAGGACTGAGTAAACAGTATTAAAATGTGATCTTAAAAGCCAGTGTAGTTCTGATAAGTAATGATTAATTTTAGTGCCCCATATTTGAGATTCCCAGACCTGAGAGCTCCTGTAATTTCCAGTGTAGCTCTTGCAGTGATTGCGCTAAAGGTGAATGTGTTTATGTCATTTGGACTCAAGTCACTTCACTGTCAGCCCACATACATACACTCTTAACTCTTTCCTGCCACCACTTCTCTCTGTGGCTGTTTCCATGGTGACACTCTGCCTCAAAACGGTGCATATCATATATATGTAGCTATAGGTTAATGACTACATAAATAACAGGTGAGCTACGGGGCGCTAATTTAGTCTGAATATTCTTATATAATTGTCTTCAGGCATTGAACCATGTCACCGGCAGAATATGTTAAAATGAAATAATGCCATGGCAAAGAATCACTGATATCAACAGACCAAAGGGCTGTTCCATGTGACTTGTCATATCATCAGGCAATAGATTCTTGTTTGTATAAAGACATCTTTTTTAAAACATCCTTAATAATTCAGTTTAAATGATTTTTCCACAATGATGTGTTATCATTTAAAGACAAATACAAGTAAATACAGGAAGGGATGGCCTGACAGAAGCAGTGAGGGCTACACAAAACAAATCATAATTTTACACCATGGATCTTACACAGATGCTGATTATTTGTTGTATTATCTGTGCACTATAACTGTTCCTGTTTAAACTGACTTCAGCAATAATTTACATTTTTCGGTTAGAATCCTCACTCTATTTCCTGAATTAAATATGGATGTTTAATATTTTGAGTGAGGAGTGGAGACATGCAGCATCGTAATGTTTCCCATCCTGTAGAGCCATACATAGTGCTCAGAATCTGCTGCAGAAATTATAATCCATTTACCAAATGACTTAATGCTAGCCCTGTTAATCTTTATGGAGCCAGCTATTGTTACATGGGGCCATTGTCTGTGTGTTTGTGACATTTCTGTACATCCTACATATGCTGACAGCAGTAACAGAGCAAAACTCAAGCATATGTGTGTTGCCATGGCATCCACAACTACTGTGACTTCCAAGCTGATCGCCTGTGTTACTATGGTAACGGTAATCTCACAGAGGGTAGGACGGAAAGAGACAGAGTGAGACCGAGAGGTGGGATTCAAAAGGAAAGCTTTTGGTGACTGTACTGTCCTGTATTTGGGCCTGTGCTAGCTGACCCAGGCCCTGGAGCAGCTCCTCTAGGACAGATGGGTGCAAGGTGCCCTGTTCCTAAATGACAACTTCACTGCCTTCCTTCTGTGCCAGAGAGGCAAATAAACACTTGTATTCCCATAAACCTTTACACAAACGAGCTGCATGCGAGGTATGCTTCTCACGTACTCTGGGATGTTTGTGTTAGCATGAAGCCCTGGCACAACGCCACTCACCCACTAATGTTTTTGAATCTTATTTTACAGCACAAGCAGAAAAGGTACATCTGTACAGTACTGTACATTTGGTGAGTTCAAATTCAAAGTGCAGCAGCAGCTGTCTCCACCTGGTCACTGGAGGCAAGAGACATTCGCGTCCTCACATTTTTCATCAGCAAGGACTTTTAAGGAAATGTGTCTTTTTCTTCTGTCTTGTTTGACTAAAAGGTCTTCTATAAATCAGTGGCTACACACAAAGACAAACAGTTGCCATGCTATCTCAATGACCTGACACAGATAGGATTTAGCGCATGTTTGGATGTGAATAATAGACGAGATGTGTGAAATATTGATTAGTCATTTCTAATAAATTAACCCTGATATGAATTAGTCATGATTTACACTGCTCAGCAATTACTGTGGTGCAATGTACTTATTGGATTTGGAAAGGGGGGGCTCTATATGATGAGTGATAACATGCCCCATATGGCAGCGCGCAGGCAAGGCATTCAAACTGTGTGCTAGAGTATCAGCACCACATGCACACCAGGTTTACACGTGAATGTGGGGGAAGGTGTCAGTTTCATATTCATCCATGTGTACATATGCACCTTGCAGTATCTAGAGGGCAAATATACCACTGAAAAACATGGCAACATTTCAGGAAACACAAGAGACAAAACCTAACGATGTCAACTTTAAAAATCGTATTATAAAGTTAGAAACATGTTTTACTAAATAGTGTGAAAAATACATTTCTGTAGTGGCAATTCTAGGTCACCCAGTTCTAAGAACCAATGTGCAGTCTAATAATTTAGGCTAATATAAATACAAACTGTGACAACAGTATAGCAATTTGATTTAGTGTAAAAGAAATATGAGTATTGATGATATCATAAATTGGATAGCAATTTTAAAGCCTAAAGATATCAATGTTACGTTTCAATAGAATGAAAAGCTTTACCAAATGAAAAACAAATATTTTGAAAGCTGACAGCTGAGGGAATCAGGGTAAACAGGAACCAGTTCAATGTAGAAAAAGATAAAGAACAATAAAAATAGAGGTAGAAATGAAAACATTGAATTGAGTTAAAATAAGTCTTCAGGTTTAGTGACAGATGAAAAGACCTGAGAGAACAGAAACGGCAATAAAAACCATGCCGCATCAGCGCTGGAGCATCCTGACCTACTTCCAATCAGCGTTCTTCACAAACAGGTAGCTATTTAATACATCTCGGTGGAATGGCCCATAAACACACACCAGAGCGGCCGACGGGACACATAGTGCTCTCAGCAGGCTTGGCGCACACTCATCCCTGGCTCGCTGGGGTCAAAATGCAGTTTGTTCAGTGTGTTCAGTCCACACACACACACACACACACACACACAAACACCCCAGTGAGGCCGCAGAAGTTCAAAAAATGTCCACAGAGCTTAAAAGCACTTGACACCTTTCCAGCTCCAAGCTCATTTGGAACCTGTCCACGTCTGGCAAGGTCAGGGCCGCTGTTGTCGAACTCATAATTCCTTCACTGTTGTGTATTGCTCACTGGAGTGCTCTTTCTCCTGCCTGTGGCCCTCTGCGGCGCTCTCTTCTTCCTATTTGTGCTATCTTCATTTGTCAGGCTCACAATGTAGCATTAGTGGGAATGTCACAACGCTGGCTCCATTGGACTTCAATTACTTAGTGGAGCAAAGTTCTCTTCTAGACGTGGGATTCTATAAAGAGCTATGATCTATGGCCAAAAAAAATCTGTTTTAAAAAGGCAAATTTTCAATGCCATGTTAGTGTAAGTTAGTGTTTGCATATTTGGGCCTTGTTTCAAAATCATATCTTCATGTATAGAATGCTCAAGTGCATAGAGAGTGTGTTTAAAGAATGATATAAAAAAAATTGTCACTATTGTCAAGATAATTTGTCTGCTACATTTATATACATGGGCTGTTGGAAAGTATAAATTGATGTTTTATCGAACATATCTGCGGCACAAGAAGACAAGCTCAACTAAAGTGTATCAACTATTAAATAAATATGGTAACAATATTATATCAAATACATCACCATAGTAAATACACACTGTTGTCTTAAAGGGGGTGTGTGTCATTTTTCTTAGTTTTTTTGTTTTTGTTGGTGGTATTGGTCCCGATTCCAAACTCCTCCTTTTTTCAAATTATGTGACTCGTTACAGCAGCCCTGCAGGAATGACAATGAAAAAAAATAAAATAAAAAATACTAAATCTATTTGATTTATAACTGCCCTAAACATTCACACAAGAAAGTGAGCTTAATTAGGAAATACAAGTGTGCTTCTTCTCCGGAAGTGTTCATTTTGTTTGCTCTGCGCACCTGTAAACATTAACAGGAAATCCCACTGGGTGCTATGGAGCTTTAAATTAAAAAAAAATTATAAAACAAATCATTTAAATAGACAAATTTAAAGTATTATTTTGAGATGGTATGTATAGTTTTATTGGGATTTCTTTCTTGGGGACATGGAGCGGCAGGGCCGGATTGGGACTCATTTTCAGCCCTGGAGTTTCATGCCTTAGACCGGCCCACTTTAGTTCCCGACTGACTATATTAAAATAATAAAATGAAAACCTAAGAATATAAGTCTGCAATAGGCACATTGTTTTCTACAGTATTTTTGTCTTGTTTCCAGTCCAATGGGGTAAGAAAAATAATTGTTTTAGTTTTAGCTTTTAAGCAACAACAAAAAATCACTTAATTTTTAGTTGTTTTTTTTTTTCTCCAGAAAACAAGACATCATTTCTCATGCCATTTCACTTGTAAATGTATCTTGAATTAAGGATATTTAGATATTTGAACTGGAAACAAGTAAGAAAATGATTTTCATTGAGCAGGGCTTTTCATTACAATTATTTCTTCTGAATGACAATCCTACCTGCCCATTCTGGTGTGATGGGCTCATGACTGGAGCTTGGGCACGTTTCTGGGCCTCGCTCTTCACTGTTGGCAGCAAATGGTACTAGAGGCGGCTGCTGCTGAAGAGCAACAAGAAAAACTTTGATACATGAACGGTGGTTTACATACGACGTTGTTTTGCACGGTCGCTAGCATCTTGCACTGCTCCTAACCATAGACATATATAAAGGCTAGATGGCTCAAGGCGGAGTCAGCTGTATCATCACTTGGCGGCCATCTTAGGTCAGTGCTGCCATAGTGCTGCTCCCTGCTGCTGTGGATGGAAGGTGAGTGACATACGCCAACTAAAATGCTCGTAACTTGCTGAATTCTTGACGGATTTACAAACGGTTTGGTGTATTACAAACCTTATTAACGTGGCTATGATTTGTGCTTAATAAACTCCGTGGCTATAATTTTTCACAAGTATGCAGTTAAATAGCCGCATCCCTGACGTTTATGACACACCAAGCCGTTTGAAAATCGGTTGAAAATTGAGCAAAATATAGTTATTTCAGCACTACATGCACAATAGACTTTAATGTTATAACTGGACGAGCGGTCCGTCCTAAGATGGCGGGTCCCATTGGCTCTCAGCGAGCCATCTAGCCTTTATATATGTCTATGCTCCTAACTACCTACGTTAGCTTACCCGCCGTTTTGTTGAGAAAATATGTGCTCAGCTTTGAACATTTGGCGCGTCAGTTTCCAAAGCTTTTTATTTATTTATTCTGGCCTTTTCAGCGCCGCTTTGCGCTTTCTGTTATCCATTTTATATGTGACTTTTTTTATTATTTTGAGCAACTTGCAAAGGGGCCGTGTCAGGGGCGGGGCGGGAGTCAAAACGTCATCATTGTCTTGCAGGCTGCACTCTGCGAGAAAATATTAAATAAACGAGTGGAACTGCGGTAAAATAATAAATAAAAAGAGTGCGGCTGCGGTAAAGTAATAATAATAATAATTTAAAAAAATATATTTCAACCCAGTCCCATGACAACAACGGCCCTCGCGGCCAAACAAACGTACCGGCCCACCGGGAATTTTCCCGGTGCTCCCGATTAGCCAATCCGGGCCTGTGGAGCGGCATCACATCAGTCAAAACAACACAACAACCGTGACATGACAGTAATAATGAAGTCATGTTTAGAAAGACATAAAAACACATGGATTTAATTAAGAGACATGTTTTAGAACCAGATGCAAACTTAAAGGGCCACAATATAAAAGTAGGTCTAAAGTGGTTGTAAATTGCTGCTTGCACTTTTTAATGGAAGATGGAATAAAACATTTTTTTTATCAATCAGACTTAGGCAGCCTAAACCTGAAACTCTGAGCTCAGCACATGCATTGGGTTGTTTAAAATCTTCTAAGCCTCTCTATCTAAGGATAAGATTAGACACTTTTTGACTAATATGTCCCATTTTGTTCTATATACTACAGTGTTCCACATGCTTTTCAACATCAATTTATCCAGTGATTGAATAAAAAGGGCAGGGGGAACTTAGCTCAGCCCACCACAACCAGGCAACCAGGTGTTCACACACTACTCTCCAGTATATAAACTCTTAGCCGAATCTTAATATCTTGATTGAGCACTTGAGGACAAAGGCTATCACCAAACAAATTTAGTTACGGCAGAGAGGGGCGAAGGATCTTAGCAGCGTTTGAGACTGATCTAATCATGGACATATCTAAAGTGATTATAAAACTCCAGCTCTGGAGCGTGTGCAGCGGCCAGGGAGGAGTGGGGCGGGAGGAAAGTGGAGCAAGTCAGAGCAGATGTACCAAAGAACACCAAACCTGGAAAAAACAAAATCAAGACTGCAGGGCAAGAGAGGAGAGAGCAGTGTAGGACACGGCCAAGTTTCACACAAATAGAACAAGTGTTGAAAGCACATCTGAAGACCTGACTAGGATGGACTACAAAGCTTGTTCGTCTTAGCGCAGGTGGCAGGTTACACTCAGAGCGTATGTGGAAAATATTATCCTGGCTCACGGTTGTACGGTGGCCCTGAGGGACATGTCATAGCAACAGATCACAAACAACAAATAGTAAAACACAAAAGCAAAGAATAAAACAAAAACTAGTCACAAAATGCAAACCAAATGCAACGAGATATGAAGAGACTTAATGAAGGAAGTAGCTTTGTCCAATCACAAACAAGCACTAACCCACCTTTTCCGAATTGTGTTGTGTTTTGTGTTCCACAGTTTTGTTTTGTTTGTGTTTTGCTTTTGTCCTTTACTTATGTATTTTGCAATTTTTTCTCATTCTTTTTCATTTTGTGTGATTAAAGGCAACATTAAAAACAAGGCTTGACGTCAGTCTGTGAGGCAGTACTGTATATGGGGTCTTTCATTTGACTGAAGCTGCCATCCAGCTGTTTTTAACACACACAGCCCCCCCAGCTGCAGCAGACACAAAGGGTGGCAGAGGTTTGAAACGGTCTGTAAATATAAGACCGTAGCGAGCTCTGAAGCAAAGCACGACAGGGGCTAGTGTTTTCCGACACAAACGCCTCTGGGACCAATTAGGCAGCGCGCGGACCAAAGCGACGCCAAGTGCTGCGCGTTCAAAAGGCCTGCCGCTGAGACGGACAGCTGAGTGGGTGGGGCATCATTCTACTGAGGAAGGGGGCAAGGGAAGAGGGGTGTTTGTGTGCAGGAGGGGGAATGATCACAGTATGCAGAGGATAAAGGTGCATCTCTGTGTATGAGCCAGCAGCTCTATTATTCTATTATTGTGCTGATCTGCTCCATGTGTTGATATTACACCAGCTGGACCCGTGAACTTTTTTAAAAAGCTGCTGCGTGGACCATTTTAATAGTCATGAATCAATGTTGCGTTCATTTTAGGGGCATTACTGTAGTTAGTAAATTAGTTAGTGTAAACAAATGAGATGGTACCAGAGAGTCCCCCGGTGCTGTATTTAACACGGCAACCCAGCACAGACAGTGGAAATGGAAGTGCGCTACAAAGTCAGAGAGTACAAAGGGAACCAGGAGACCACATTTCTTGCTCCAAAAGGCTTTTATACATGCTTGCATAATAAATCTGCCCTGTTTATACATAATTCTATCTTCTCACATGCCTCTGAAACCCATTCTCTCTCCCTCACTGTGATAAAGCATTTAGTAATTTTACTTAATGGTCCAAATACACTGAATGGGTAAACACTGTGGCGTTCGTTGTTGATGCACAAAGTTTGCAGTTTAACCGTAGTGTTAAGTTCCATTTGCCTCAGTTTGGCGGGGCAAAGAGGATGAAGCAGCACGAGCGTGACAAGTAACACAAGTCTGCACACAGCTCCTCACCTGAGCACTTCGTTGGGGTTGCCTGAGATTGGGGTCTTCTTGTCAGGAGCTCCATGACACTCGGATTTCAGGGGTGTATGAGGGCCGCGGTCCATCATCATGGTGGATGTGGCCATAGTGATGATTGCCACACCATCACGAACTCGTGCCTCCAAACCATAGTCCCACTCATCGTAGGACACCGAGAGCAGACCTGGGAACACAAGAAGTCAGAGACATTTTAAGTTAGAACGAACACACATGAGTTTGTCATGACTCAAAGGTCCTGCTTATTGTCTGACACATTGCTGTGTTTGTCCATCTGTCTGTCTAACCCTATTCCAGCCTTTGTGCAGTGTGTTTATCTGTCCTTCTGTCTGCCCAGCTCTCTGTTTATGAACATTCTCTTGTAGGACTGTCTCCTCATGCCCTTTCAACAAGCCATCAACCCTGATGGCAACAACAGCTATGTCCCCTTCACCTCAGTGCCCTCCCCCGGGTTTGGCCGTTGGGGGTTGTAGAAGGAACATATGTGGGCTGGGAAAAGTCCAGTCAGTCATTCATACATCCTGAACAGACTTGCCTCAAAAATTTTACGAACACAATAGACACATGCAAGTTTTAATTTTATAGCTATTAAATGCCAGGTCATCATTGTAACCTACCTGGTTAAATAAAAGGTTAAAAAAGTGCATATATATATATATATATATATATATATATATATATATATATATATATATATATATATATATATATATATATATATATATATATATATATATATATATATATATATATATATATATATAGTATAAGTGGTTAATGACAATGTACTCATTACTATGTAACGTGATGTCATTACTTGTCTCTGTGAATAGTTTTGTAATTAATAACTTTGACTAACTAGTCCAACACTGATTGAAACACAATGTAGGGGATGCTTACGACGGAAGGATAATGCATCTGTTCAAACACAGCTGACATTTTGATAATGAGTTTCATTGATATTAAACTGCTGTTATTGATAACATGATTAAATCATGACAAATAGTGGCCATTAATTGATGACACACAGTGCTGAGCCTGGTGCACATTGTTGATCTCTTTTTAATGACCACTTAAATAATAAAATAAAAAAATATAATCAAATAAAATAATGCTCTTGTTCAGCGTTGTCAAGATTTGATCATGTTTGACCTAGGATCAGTGCACAAGGGCGCTTGTTTTTTTGGATCGAGCTCCTATTTATCTTATTACAAGTTATGTGAAGTTCAAGTCTAGATATGCAGTTGCATGACCTTCACCCTTTTAACCACTGATATCCAGCTTGTAGCTTTATATGTCCAGTAACTGAGGCCGATACTGTATACTCATGATAACATCCCTGTTGTATCTATCTCTCAGTTGACCTCATGGCTTCCTCTTCTGTTTAATTCCTTTAGGACACGGCGGGGTTTAGGGTCACTCTGCTCTCAATGAAGACAATTTATGCAGCTATCTGTCTCACCTTACGTGCCTTTTAATGTGCCCTCCACTCTGTCCGTCAGCAAGCACGCATCTGTCTGACAGCGTATTACCACATGTCAGCCTCGGCGTTACCATGTCAGTGGGCAGAAATAGACAGGCGCCCTGGCAACCTGCCGTCCTCACGGGGCCTCTGCGCTGACAGCTCCGGCCCTCCAGGACCACATCTAATGTCACATGCTGTTGACACTATCGCTGCATTCAACCACTTCCATCAGTTGTTCCTTTTACACTGAATAGATCCTCTGTGTCAGTGAGTGGGCTGCATGCCTTTTCTGATGGCATGTATTGGGATCAGCTGCTGTGAACATATATGTATTTTCTCTCACAACATTTTTTTTTTGACAGCATGGTGGCAGGGTGGTTAGCACTCCTCAGTCAGGGCCTTTCTGTGTGGAGTTTACATGTTCTCCCCGTGTCTGCATAGGTTTTCTCCAGGTACTCCGGTTTCTCCTACCACCAAAAACAAGTAACACAAACAGACACACACACGTACACACAAACACACGCGCGCACACGCGCACACGCACACACGCACACACGCACACACACACACACACACACACACACACACACACAGGGCCAGGACTCCCCTGCAAAAGAGATTTGTAATCTCCGTGGAACATTTCTGACTAAAAAAGGTTAAATAAAATGAAATTATGTCACAACACTGAAAGGTCAATGAGCAGGACATGCTATCTAAAGTACCCATTTTTAAAGCCCAATTGTCACACATACACACAAAAGCAAAAGTAAAAATGTATTATCTGAATGGGGTATTATTAGAATTAGCTCATATTTGCCTGTGATGTCAGTCTCAATAATTTGTACAGGCTTTGTAGTAGAGTGCACCTCTGAAGAAATTATGTTGGAGCAGAGCAAGAAAGGACATGGAGGGCAGCAACAAAAGATTGAGTGAGACTGAAATAGTGGCACAGATAAAACAAAGGGAACAACACACAGTAAAAATAGTGCACTTTGCGATTGGCTGCACTGCATCCAAAAGAATTCTGACAAACCATTATGACTTATTTTATCCTCATTGTCTCCACAGTCTACCTACCTACACCAAATCTGTGCTGTGACTTCTCAGGGCCATGCCAGTTTAAATGTGACGTATTACAGTGTATTTTTCTCCACTCTATGGAACAACACTCTAAAACAGAGTATAAAGGAAATAAAAGGAAGGGAGTGAGTAGGAGATGGTTCCCTGGAGCGCCACTTCAGGAGGGCATCATGGAGGCTCTTTATCACACATGGTACAAGTTATGTATAGCACACACCTTCCTGAACCCTGAACCACTGGAGCATGCCATCGGTCACAGATGGAAGAAACTTGTTCCACATGTCATTGCTGCTAAATAGATAACCTTTTATTGACAATGTCTCTGATAAGCCTTTTAGTCTGGTAAAATGGAGAGTTTGTATGGTTAAAATCTTACACAAAGAGAAGAAAGTGGCTGCCAGTTCTCAGTGTTGTTCCTCAGTTGCTGACTCTGCGAGGGGGGGATATTGGTGGTATTCATGTCAAGTAACCATTCAAATGACTTTTTGACTATATTTATGTTGCTTTAACTGTGTCTCCCCTGTGACTGGTGTTTGTCTATTAAACATGACAAACCACTATAGTGTCCAGCAATGACACTAAGCAAATGATTTAATGTGCCGTAATATACTAACTCTAATAAATGGTTGTCACTGAGTTGTTTCTCTTTGACTATAGGTGCCCATAATGTGCTGTGCATTATTGTCACATCCCTCATCGTTGACATTTAGCCTACTATCTGTCATCACGTCTAAAATGATTCATCCTATGATAATTCTGTGTTAGGTAAGAGGAGTTTGTGTGTGTCCATCAACACAGCCACTCTGCCAGCTCCACTTTATAATCATCCAGCCGGTGCTTGAGCTAGTCACGATCATCTCCGTGGCAACATAAATCAAGAGGAAAGTTGTGGTGTGATTTACATAACTGATCTGGCAATATATCAAACTTTATAGAGTGGAACTGCAATTTAGAAGAGACAAACTGATACAAACACACACAAGGGCGCATCTTTCACTGGTCCCGGCCTTGGAGGAAACACTGCAGTCTGAGCTCTGGGGTACACACAAAAACTTATTAGATTACACCCAGTCATTATTTTGTCATCCAAATTAAACCATGAACCAATTGCACTTTTCACAGACAAATGCACACACACAAAGATGCTCGCGGGGCTCCCAAACACACTCCACACTCACATTTGGAGTAAATCATCCGCGGTTGTTAATGCAAGAGCAGAGGTAAAAAGTTTGAGTTACGGTGCATGAGCTGTACAACCATCTCAACTTCTCAGAAAGTGCTGAGGACAGGCGGCAGTGTAATATCGCCCCTTCACTGTAAATCAACGAGCCAAACACCAACAAATTATCGGGCGAATATGTCCACAGCAGATATACAACCTTCTATCAGGTTCAAGCCCTGAAAAGTGCCATTAGTTCGTGGGGTGCCAGCAGTGCTAAGAGTTATAAAGTTTGATTCCTGCTGTGAGCTGGCCTTTCTGAGAGAGTCGGACCACCCCCTAAGTGCTGAAAGCCTGTTTGCAGGAGCTGGAGGAGAGTGTCTGCTGGACAGATTGCGTGAGCAGTGAGTAGTGAGTAGAGGTTAGTCCACCCCGACTTCCGTGTCACTTTAGTCCCGAGTCTGACCTTCAAAGGTTAGAATGACCTCCAGTGGTGCTAAAGTTACTTATTAGGAAAAGGTCAGTTTGTTGCATTTATTACAACAAACATCCAAAGAGCAAGAACAACATTTGGGACGCAACATTCCAACTTTGGTGAGAGGTGGGTCTTAGCCTCAGCTGAAATGGTCAAGGCAACAGTAACAGCTCATTTTAGTTAAAGCCATCAATCTCTTTTAGCCAGGATAATGAACAGTGTGTAGGGGTTAAATATTTCATACAGACTTGGTCCAAATATGTAGTGAGAAAAGCATGAATTAATTAGCAGTTAATTAGCAGCTATGTACCTGTGGGGAACTCTGCAGGCACTACATCAGTGTCTCCAGCCACCAGCGAGGGCACTATCCATGTGAAGCCGTAGCCAGTGATGCCGACAGAGTGGGCCACCTCGAAGATGGTGTTGGCTTCCTCTTTTGTGCAGTAGAGGAGAATGACAGGGCTCTGCAGCTTTTTCAGCTGGTTCTGAATCTTTGAATCTCCATCATCTACAGACATGTCGAGAAGTAAAACCTCCTCCAGTTCCCAGCCCACAAAACTGTTCTCGATGGTGCTACGAATCTGCAAGAAACCAACGCAAGGGACTTGTTAATTAAAGAGGAAAAGTTAAACACACAGATCTGTGAGACACTGTAAATACTTGGTTAATAGTTTTTTAAATTTCACCAATAAACTTTCTCACATTTTACATCCTGGTGACGTGACTACACAAGTCCTATTTTCTTATGTATGGCACCTGCTGGTTTCGGACAGACCATTTGTGAACTGAGAAAATGAATTAACCACTTTATACAGAGGGACTAAAAGCCTTTTATTCTTATAGAGCAGCTTGAAATCAATTGAAATCTTGAAATCACCAATGAACATGAGGAAACCGTGTTTGCATTGACAAGCAGGAGACCAAGAGTCCCATGTGGGCCGCTCAAGTCTTGAATGGAAAATACATTAGCATTTATTTTTTCAAAGCACTTTTCTACTCAATGTTTGTCTCAATTAATTTTTTGGTACTTCATGTACTTGGCCCAAAATTTGTAACCATCTTTATAAACGTGCTTTCACAAGAAAAGGATTCAGAGGTCCCAAGAGAGGTTGGCATCCACTGCTTATACTGTGTGTATTGCATATTCAAGTTGTTTTCTAAATGTCTGTTTTATGACAGAAAGGCCTTATTTGTCTTGTGTCCTGCTTATTTGTGTGTGCTGTCTGAGCTGTGGGCTGTTACCTTGGTGACAAAGTCCTGATAACCTGGGTAGTATGTGGTGACAATGGAGAAGATGTACCAGTCGTATTCCTCCATGATGTTGAGAATGACTGACGCCTGCTGCTCGATGGAGGGGCCAAACTGGAAGAACATGGAGTGGTCGTCCTAAAAAAAAAAAAAAAACACATAAGAGAAGAGTGGCAGGATTACATAACGATATATTGGCCCCAGCTTTGGTTCACACACAGGAAGAAGAGCGGCTACGTAACAGACGGCAGCGGTGTGGATACATTGTTTGTGTGAATATAATTTATTGGACTCGATTCAGGAGACGGACCCGGGGGACACCAGCAGCCTTGTAATGATAGTGGTCGTAATTTTCATTAGTGCTCTTTATGACTTCTTTAATGAGCTCGTGCACAGAAGTGGCTAAGGCAAAGCCTGCGCTGCCCTTGATAACATTGATCATTTCTCCTAATTTGTTTTATTACAACAGAGCCACAACAATGAAGCTGTAAGGAACTCGATTGTAAACAGTGGATGTACAACACCTGCGTTCACATAGTCCACTGCACATCAACACCTGACTACACATTATGGGTCAAGCACAAGGATCCCTGGAAGGATTCTTTTAGAGGTATCCATGTCATCACCTGCTGCTCAAGGACTGTTCCAAATTACCCACAATGCATCCACGTTAAGTCATCCACATGGCAACAAAGTAGGACTTTAATTCATTTGCATCTTGAAACATACTGAAACCGGGACCCCCAGAGGAGCACATGGTCGCAGCATAAATCTAAATATGAGCGATGCTGAATGTATCCAGCAGTTTATTTGGAAGCAGACACTAAATTCCCTCATGAGCTGCGTCTCAAAGTGTTGAATTGGATTCCTGAGCTGGACAGAAGAAGAGGAGGAGGTGTGAAACATTAGTCTAGACTCAGCGACATGTTATTGTGCCTGCACGTGTGAGTCAGACCATCTCCTGTACACACTATACAGTTGGCTGTTTATATAACTGGATATTCACGCTCCTATGTGTGCTTGTGAATGAGATCTTTTTCATGTTTTATTGTAAAAATGAGCCGTAGCTGACAGCGCAGCCAGGCTTTCAGGCATTTAGGCAGGCTGTTTAAATCTCTTTTTTTAGTTTTTTGGGGGAACCTCTTGCTCTGTGCTTCACTCAACATCAAAGGCTAACCTGGCTCTCCTTGGGGATGCACACAGGCTGATCCGTTACCTTGTTTCTGCATTAATGAGATCAGGCCTATGTTGTCGAAGTGGCATGTGGAGAGCTACAGTGCCAAACTTTCCTGCAAGCAATTTGCAGCATCTGGAAAAAGATGTTATTATACCAAGTCATTTTGTTGTATACAGAGGATGTCATTTAAGCTGTTACAATGACATGGGTTCATAATTAATAGTCATGCACAAATTAATAATAGAATTGTTTTTTCAACCAGTGACCATGTTTTGAGAGTTTTACAGTACAGCCAAAAGTGCTAATGACAGTTCATTCTAAATACAGGTGTTTCAATGAATAAATGAATAAATGAATAAATGAATGAATGAATGAATGAATGAATGAATGGATGTGTTGCTTTTCATTTTTAAACGACAAAATAATTAGTACCCATAACAAAAAAAATGTTGTTGCAAAGTCGTGAAGAGTACTGCACCAAAAAAAAAAAAAACATGTCAGTATTCACCAGATGATATAATTCCTTATTTGTAATTGTTTTGTTTTTTTTGTGTAAATGATCCTGGTTGTGTAAAATTTTGAAAAATTCTCCCAAAATAAAACAAAAGTAATCAAAATTACGAGCAAATTTAAAGACATCTGCAACCTTTTTGGAAGGCTCATCATTTGACTCAAGCTGGCTTATTGGGACTGTAACTTGTTATTCTTGTACTATCACGCATCTTCAGGTCACTTTTCTTACACAACAAAAACTACTATCCCAAGAGAATGAAACAAAGAAAAGGGTTTATGATTGAGCCAAGTTAGCACCATTCTGCGTGGTTAGAGAGGCAGCAATTTACTCCACAACTTCAACAGAATACTAATGATGCTGGTAAAAAAAAAAAACTAGGCCAAAGTCAAGTCAGAAATCATTTTAAAGGTGGATAGCCACTTACAGTCATAGTACCACATCATACAGTTAAACAGACGTCTTCAGATCTTCAAGTGGTTATTATGGCTCTAGGTTCAAAGATTAGAAAGCAACACTGATTCCAGGACAGTTAAAAGAGATGGCAAGGTTAAAAGTCACTAGCCAAATAGAAAAAACAAAAAGAAAACGGTGTCCAGATGGTAACTGCAAGCGATTATAACAAAAATACTAGTCATGTTGCGGTTTCTCATCTAACGCGTCTTCTCCACTTCCTCATCATCCTGTGCCTGTCCCATCCCTCATCTGTCTCTATTCTCTCGCTCTGCCGTCCCATTTGTGCCAGTGGAATTACTGCCAGGGCATTGATATAATTGAATTTCCAGACTCCTCTCCTTGCTTGCCTTGATCCAGTCTCTCCATTCTCTACATCTTTCTTGTAAAAAGCAGTATTAATGCACTCTCCTGCAAACTTATTCAGAGTGCCAGAGGTCTGCAAAGTCTTTTCAGCAAAGTGAAATCCTTAAAAAAAGATTATGAAAGAAGAAAAATGGAATGACATGGGCAAAAGTACTGCAAGAAATGAACAAATCTTAATTTAAACAACAGCTACTAGGCTCTGGCGACATTAGCACCTCAGTTGGCACAAGGTGATCGATTATTCTGTATTTAAAAAATCCCAGAGTGCACTGCAAGGCCAGCCAGTCAATGGGCCAGACGCAGGAAGGAAGCCAGCAAGGATTTAGATGTGCTTACAGTCCTCTCTATGAATCTGGAGTTGACGTCACTGCTGGCTACTGTACAAACACTACTCTGCACAATACAGCGCCGTGAACAGCCAACAGAGAACCAGATGGAGAGATACAGCAAAAGATAGATAAAGCTGCATGCACAGATATGAGCAGCGTGGAAGGGAAAGGAAGGAAAAGACTTATGGAGTGAGAATAATAGACTGATGTATCGAAAGCAGCAGGAATGCATGACAATAAGATGAATGCAGAGGACGAGGGGAGTGCTGGCTAAAACATTTGATCCTATTGATTACAAGTTGTTGAGACAAACGTAATGCAATGGGATATTACAAAATTGTTATAATTATATAAATTGTGGATTTTAATCTGAGCACTGTACACAATGTTTGTAAAAATTGAAAAAATAAAAATTTATTTTGATTTTCGTACAAGTTTGAAAAAAAAAAGAATTCAAACAAACAAATCCTTGGACTTTAGACAGCTTTCTGACTAACATCATCAAAGGGATGAAATGTGCTCTTTTCCCAGTGAAAAGAAAAGGAAAACAAACAAATAATACCAATTTGAAAGCTTAATTGTGCCAATAAATGCTAATTTCTTAATAAATTTAGTGATGTCTTGCTTCAAGTTTCAGTTTTTGCTGGTTGTGCTTTGCAAAGTTTCACATTAAAGAGAACTGAATAAAACTAATACCAAAACATTTTGACAAAATGTATTTAATCAATCTCCCTGATTTAATTACAATGGATTGTCAAACTGCAGCTTTTTTCTTTTATGTTTGCATACAATAACCTGTATAAAACAATACTTCAAATGTTTAATAAAGCAAATAAAGTCAGCACGAGTACTGCACTGACATGGCTCAGGGTTCTATAGGTATTTCTGAATGTGCGCGTGTGTTCAATGGCAGCCTAGGGACCTGCCTTTCCCCAGAGCTCCCCAAATTAGTGCACTCTGACACTCCTGGTACTATTCTTTGACTTGCAGAGGAAAGAGTCAATAGCTCAGGTATTTCAATTACACACACAGAGGCACATCAGTGACTGCAGAAGAATGGAGCTCTTACAACGAGGCTCTGGAAGAAAATGCATGCACACTAATCTGAATAGCTCCTCACACTGGCACTGACATCCACAAACACAAATTTAGTTCCTACACAGAACATGCACCCTGCCGTTAATACAAGCTACACTGACTACCCTTTAGCTGAATATTAAAACATAACAAAAATATTAAGTGAAGGCAGCTGGCTGTTTTCTGTTTCAGGGGAAAGTGTTTTGAGAGGAAAGATTTGTGTCAGACGTAGGTTTGATGTGGTAGAAGTGCATGTAAATACATTTCCCTCTGAATCAGACCTGCTAACATCTTTTACTGCATTCGTCCCAATGGGCTATAGAACCGATGATATTCTGCACATTTCTCAGCTTTAACATGTTTTTACTAATAATAATAATAATAATAATAACCAGCCTGTGTGCTCTTATCACCGGCTCTTTAATAAATACGTATATGACTGCAGTTTATGGAACAAGATTGTTTTTTTTTAAACTGTGAAGGCTGAACCATGAAGATATTTCCTGTGAGAGTCTGTCTGTTGCTGTAAGTTTTTTTGCCAATGCATATTTCCAATTTGCCTTTGAACTTTGGTGTGGGGGTGCTGTTGACTGCCGCTGAACTGCCTGATGGGAAGTGGAAAAAAAAGCACAGGCAGTCAGCGCCACGTGCCGGAGTGACGTTTTAATGACGAGTTCTCCTTTCATTCCTCCGTCCCTCGTTATCGCTCCACTTCAATTAAACCTGCGCTCGCCCCACTCCCTCTTCTAATACCTCATCTTCACATTCCTTATCGTGGCAGCCTACTTATCTTTAATCAAACACATACCAGCTTAATTAGCCACCACATTTGTCAGGCCATCATCTAATTAACAGCGGCCTTATTTGAAGGACTTTATTTAAAAATGTACACTGTGCTTTTTAAGGCATCCTAAATCCTAGTTTCACACCTTGAGTCAGAAAATACCTAAAGTAGTTAATGCGATTGAATGCCTAGACACACACAAGCACAGATTGTTTCTCTGTGGCCCATTTCTGCTCTAAGTTTAGCAGACGAGTCACTAAGGGGCTTGTGCAGTCTGACGTTTTTTTTTTTACCTTGCTGCTGTTCTTGTTTGTGGCCCGGACTTTGTACAATAGGGATAGTTTTGTCTTTTTCTCTCATAAAGTCTAAAGAAAACCCTAAAAAGTTGAAAGGAAAGGTGCTAAATTTTCTGCAAACTTTCAATATTGGGAACAAAATAGCATAGCATTAGGTTACTGACCATGTTTCACTTAACATGGTTGTTAAGTAAATCAACAATGGAGAGTGTAGCTCATTTACATCATGTACAATACAATCAAACAGCCAACCTAACCTACTGAGCCAACAAACCTGTGAACACAGCAAACACAGACAATTCAAAGTGATATATATACTTTTGTAGCCTGTTTTTGCCTTTGTAGTCCTTATTGTGGGCCAAATAGGTCCAAGCCAGGATTAAAAAACGGGCCACAACAAGAGACCCATTAACGTGACCCTCCCAGGCGCCAAAAAAAAGGCATTATATAAAAAGTATATAACCCTTAAACTATGGTGTTAGGATGGTGTCTTTCAGTGGGCGGTATATATTAAACAGCATATGAACCCGAAGTCTACTGGAATCTGTCATCACACTGTGACCAGACCTGAGTGTTATGGTGGATGTGTATTTCAAAACTTGTTACAGTCAGTGTGTGCGAACTATAAGGTTTCAGTGATTTTTGAGTAAGTCCGAGTTTAATCTAGTGGATTTAAGTGGACTTAATTATAAATTTTCTTTTTTTTCTCTTTCATAAATGTCAAACATTAAATCAATTGAAACATACATCTTTCATACTTTGATATTTTTACAAGGGACGTCATTTTTGACAATAATCTGTTGCGGATAGTGTCAATGACAACCAATTAAATGTTTTTGGCGGGAGAATTATCTTTTCCAGAGTTAGTGAGAACAGCTTACAACAAATCTGTTGTTGATGTTGTGGCTCTTAGTAAATTGGATGTAGTGATAATGTCACAGCAGAAGCCTGCCAGAATCATTTTTGGAAAGATAGTCCGATACTTTTAATGCAAAAGGGATTAGATGTTCATGTAATTAATGTTTTTGGCTCATGAACATAATTCCCTGTGTGTTTTTCTGTAAACAAGTAAAATTCTAAACTATACGATACTGTAAATACTGCTGTGTTTTCTGCTTTTAGAAAATCCTTGAGTGGAATCCTTGAGAACAACAGTTAAGTCCCATGTTTGGGGGAAAAGGCGCAGTGGAGCCCTGAGGTTTAGAGGTTTATGGGGGAGCGTCCCAAAGTGGTTTAGGGAGTCATTGAGGTGAGTGTGCGCCTGTCATTTGCTCTGAGCTGAGTGGAGAAGAGGAAAGGTGGGGCAGGGCAGGAGGAAGAGGGGGGCACGTGGGCCACATGCTTTCATTAATCCATTTATCCCCCCACCGCTCTCTCCGTCTGTCCTCTGCTATCTCGTCCGCTCCTGTCATATCTCGGGATTTCAATATCCTGCCCTGGCTTGGCCTGAACTCCTCTCTCGTCCATTATCATCCTCTTTGATCCCTGTGCTTTTCCCTTCATTTCTCTTTTTAGTTTTTCCTTCCTTCCTCTTCACTTCCTTCCTTAACTTCCCCCGATCAATTTATCTTCTCTCTCCGTATGCGCCTGGGTCACTTTTAGGCCCTTTTTAAAATGAATATACTTTGGAAATATGAGAAAACACACTCAGTTGATTTGTATGTACAGGTATATGTCAGTAAATTCTTCTTGGATACATTGTCCACAGTCAAGTCGTGCACAACAGCATGAGTTCATTAACAGTCTGAGTCTGAAGCTAGTCATCAGTGATCTAAATAGAGTATATAAAGATTGAGGGCCTTTGTGAGCATCTTTTTATGCACTTCTAGTCTGACCTTTTCCCCCAATATGGAAATCACTAAACAGTCTATTTTCCTTCTACTGTGTCTCTATGCCTCGCAGACATCATCCGTATCCACTCCGGGAAGTTCTTCAGCACACCTTATTTCACAGCTTTGATATGTCAGGATGCGCTGAGGTGCCAAAAAGAGGGCCAAGGTCACACATAAACCTTCAAAATCAAGACACAGCCTGGAAGTAAAAAAGAGAAAAAAAAGCAGTGTGGGATGATGGGAGTTGTACAGAGAGCAGAGGAAATAGAGTGAGAGCGCGCTTGATATGTGCTCCTGTGTTCTTTTCCTGGCAACACGATAAAGGCTCACTCTCAGTCACTGTCAGATATGAGACCACCCTCTTTATCTTACTCCTCCTCGCCGCTCCAATCCCAGCCCTCCCAAAGCAAACACTAGCCTCTGTATCTCCTTCCTCTTTCATCTCCCTGTTCCCGGTGTTTTACATTTACATTTGAGGCATTTAGCTCGTGTGCAGCGTCTTAACAGAGGATATGCAGCAGCCTCAGAATGGGAGGGGAGCAGGGGTCGACTCCGCAGCCGCTCTGTGACAGATGTAACAAATGTTCTGCATCAACGCCAAATGTGTGTGAAAAAGGGATTTACAAAGAATCTTGTGCTAAAGAGAAAATAGAGGAAGGTTTATGTGTAGACCACCCTGTTCTTTGCCGTAGATCAGAGGACCTCCATTTGCGGGGAATGAAAATTAACATTTAAATCTGCTCAATAGGCGTGACAATGACTGGGACTCGACTCCGGCGAAGACCATGTTAGTAGACGCATAAGACAATAAGCCAATCTGTTTGCTCTGCTTCTTATAACCCACTAGTTGCAGCGGCATACAAGCCTCTGTGCTTTTCAGACGCTGAGAGACACGCCCTCATTATGTCACTGTCCCGGTGCAAACACATGTCCTCATTAAAAGAAAGTCAAGTGGAAAACGGTGTTAAACACAAGGCAACAGACTAAAACAATGCATTTTAGGGTGCAATCATAATTCCAGGTTTTGCTTTTCTCATCTCTTTTTTTACAACCTGAGCCATTGCCAGAGGTTTACAGTGTCTCCACTATACAGCTTCAACACTATAAAGAAAAGAAAACATTCAATTTCATTTGACTGTAATGTTAATGGCTGTTTTGTGTTAATAGAATCATAAAAGCCAGCTCTGCCCGAGGCCGTGGCAGGCTCCAAAAATATTTAGCTGCTTCAACATGACTGTATTTTTACCCTTCCACTATAACAATATTATGGCTTAAAGATAATAAAAGTGCCATATAATCTGCTAAACCAAAATATTAATGTTCAGATCAACAGAAAAGATTATATATTTAAAGATGTATTTGAAGTCTATGCCCAGTCTGCTCTGATTGGTTAATGCTAGTCACATAAGCCCTTGACATCGAATACTGGGGTTTATGGTCTCCTTAAAGGGCTACCGTGTTACATAGTGACCTCATCATGTAACAAAATACAGATGCAAGCTATTTGTAACTGTGCAGACCTCTAATATGAACACACTAAACCAAAGAAATCTGAAAAGTGGACCATAATTTTAAAATTTTTATTGTTCACACTCACGCTGTTCCTTTAAAAAGAACCTGACTTTGTTTTCACGTGGAAGCCGGTTGTTTCTTTTGTTTCTTGGCTCACACATACATTAGGACCTGCATGTCTTCCTCTGCGTGTTGCAGTGACATCAGTGCTCTGTGGCTGCCACAGCTTTTTAACCACAACAGTATCTACATGGCACACAACGGCCCATTACGGTCATCAGGCTGTTAGAGCAGCAACCAGCTCCCTCATTAAGCTCTCATTCAGCCTCCCCGCCGCTCTCCTGCCCCTCCCTCTTTTATCTCCCTCTTTTCTCCTCTCTGGCTCACGTGCACCACCTCGTACCACTTTATCCCTCTGTTCCTCTACCTCGCTCTCTACAATCAGTGTCACAATCGATTAACAGATTTCACACCACTGGACACGGCTTTTACAAAGCACCAGCTGAAATGAAAAAGAGGCGTGGGTCAAGATAACTGAAGAATGGAAGGAAAAGGTTTAGAGTGATTCTCTCATGCCCTTTGTCAATAGGACAAGGATACAGTTACATGTCAAACCCACACTGGTGCACTGGACAGAACAAGCTGGTCTATAGTGCTCTAGTGACTACTCATTTAAAAACCATGAAAAATATAACACTCTTCAAGCCAAACACACACTTTTCAAGCTCCATTGGGATCACTGACAAAACAAGGTGAGAGTATTGTGCTTCTTCAGGTCACTGATCCACAGCTGGCTTTAAACCCTTCACAGGACAATTAAACCCTCACCTGTGATTTTCTACAAATAAACACCTCTGATGTTTTTTGCATTGCTAAAAGTGCTGTTTGTGATTTCACACCTATTCTGCTCCCATCCCCCCCCCTCTGCTCTCTGGCTGACAGTTGGTTGTGGAGGTGCGAGCGACTCTTCCTCTCCCTCGCTGTGACGCCGCACACATAGATGGATAAACACGCGAGGTTTCTGCTGTACCATGCACGAGGATGTACATTCCAGTTGAGTCTAGGAGAAAATAAAACATGCACCTGTGTACACTTGTGTACACACATCCAAACACACCAGCTGTGAAGGCAGCATTTGGCAGTCGTATCCACTCACTGCGTGTCATACAACACAAGTTGAATCACGCATCTGGAGCCTGCGCTGATGACTCACAACACACAAGATCCTACCAGCGTCTAGAGAAGAGCTTTAGTAATGTGTCAGAAAAAATGACAGTGAGTTACTGACGGGTCCCAACTCTGCAGAACACCAAACACTAAACAAACGTACAGCGAGAGAGAGGGATGGAGTATTCTTATTACATGTTACAGAGTCAATTGCTAATTATTAATGTATTCATTTGTAAAAGAGGGTTTAAACAAAACAGAAAACAAAACACCACAGTTAAGTAAAAAATCTATATACCAAACACTAGTATTGCTTTGTGAACAAACCTAGTAACAATATCTCCAGTAGCGTGGCAGGACTGCACTGCGTTAATGCCCACACACATTTGTACAAGAACACAAAAAGCACATCAGCTCTAACCCAACATGTTTCATGGAGAGTAAAAGAGCTGAGGTATGTTGAAACGCGCCTATTGCTGAATTGCTACTGAGACAAATGTGAAGTATTAATTTGAGCCGCTACAGCTACATGAATGAGAAAAGCTGATTACAAGCCTCTACGACTACTCCAGCAGGTAATGGGTGTTGCCCTGTAAGGCTTGTGCATTACAGGAGGTTTGTGTGATGAGTTACCTCACCTCTGAGAGCGCTCTGAGGGGATGAACCTGGACAGGTACAATGTACTGCACCACCAGCAGAGGGGATCTGGGGTGACACTTTACTGAGCAGATAGGCCTGGCCTGTCCAGTGACTGGGGTGACGTACGAGATGGAATTAGAAACGACACACAAAACCAGTGCAGCTGCCAATGTCCTACTGTAATGTTTTATTCACACATGACACTGTGCTAACAGGGTCATCCAATACTTCTTTATAACGAATATGACATAAGCACTCCTAAATATTATTCTGACACTGTTGGTACTGCAAGTTTAAATCTCACTGTCACAATAACTTATGCATCTCTAGAGTCATCTATTCTCACAGGATCTTAGTGCTCGATATTTACCAAGAATCTGGAAACAGCTTAATTTGATTGAAGCTAAATGAGGGCCGCTTACTTAAATGTTACATGTGAAACATTGCTTGCTGTAGTGAAGGTACTGGATGCATCTCATGGCAGTACTTGTAACACAGCATTCAGCACAATAATTGTTGGAATTCCAAATTGTGATAGAAATTCATTTATTTTCCTGGCCCTACCCTCTGGTGTTTGTTTAGTGTGCCTCAGCTCACTTCGTCTGAAAGCCATAACAAAAAAACATTAAATGCTAGTGTAAGAAATTACTTCCTTAATTCATTAAACAACAAAGAAACCAATAATTGGAAATTAAATTGAACAGCATAAAAAAAAAGATGGAAATAATTATAGAATGTAGATTATTTAGATGTTTGTGGTTGTCCTGTTCTAGCTGCTTTTATTGGCATTTGTTAGCTGTAAAAGTTGTCAGTCAGAGCTTTCAAAGGATTGGACGCTGACTCAAAGAGCTTCAAAGAGGCTAAAGCATCTGTGTCCAATATGCAGGTGCACTCACCAAAAATGATTTACCAAGGTGAAAGTAAGCAGCTGAGGCAAAATGGACAAGGTGCATGGGGATGAAAATTGTACACACATGGCAAATAAAAGAGACAAAGAAAAGAGCTGCTAAAATGTAAATATCACAAAATCTGAAAAGCCCTCTTCCTGTTGCAGCTCTGCCCTTATCTTGTGAATGATAATAAACGATCAGCTGAGTGGCATTCTCATTAGACTAAAGAGGCAGGTGCATTTCATTTCCATCAGGTCTCATACTCTTCACCGTAAAGTGCTGGGAACACATCGTAAAGCGTGACTTAATGTTTGCTTTATTTGTGTGTCCTATGCAGTCAATAGGCCAGGGGTCACTCATTTCCAATCGTGAAGCAGAGGTAAGTGCACTGTAACAACAATTAACAAGACCTGGCACTGTGGCACCAAAGAGAGCAGAGCAAAAGTGTGTTTAGTTTCCTTTCCCCACTCGTTTTGTTTACGTCCATCTCCCAGCATCCCATCTGCGCTGGTATGCATTGCCAGCATCACTCCATTCTCATCAGTGTCTTTATAATGTCGTTAAAATCAGCATTGTCTTCTTTTTTCCCGCACTCAATGTGTCCCTAACTGTCCCCTCCATTCATCTTGTCTGAATTGTTGTCTGTTTATTCTTTTAAAGGCACATATTATTACAAGACATGCTTCAATTGATAAAAGATTGTTTGAGTTTTACTTTTTGCTTCTTGCTTAACGGCCACCTGTCCATCATTCGATCCTTACTGTTCCTTGTCATTATTATTCTGCTTTTTGATCATTGTTTTATCTGGATTATTATGCACAACAGCCAGTAAGAGTTCTTTAAAGTAGAATTTAGCGTGTTGATTTTTTTTCTAGCTGGTCTCTTTCTCCCAATCACGCTTTTCCTCTTTGTCTCATGCATCCTCCTCTCTGTCCTACTTCTGAACCCACTTATTCTCTCCATCTCGCCGGCCTCCCTCCAGACCCAAACTCTTTTTCTCAGTCTGTCTGGTTGCCAGCCTGCCCCCTTCGTCCCCTTGTCCTCCTTCCCGCTTTCCCAACATCTCTTGCCCGCTTCTCCATATTTTTCCTCTCAATCACTCTCCCTGCAATGTTAATTCAAATTGCCTGCTTTGGGACGACAGTGCTGTTCCAATAATGCCGAAAGCACTTAGGAGAACATAATCAATCTCTTTCTGCTGCTTTTCCCCTCCTTCTCTCCAGATTCTCACCAAATTTTATATTTCGCCCTGTTTTATTTCAGGGCTTTATCACAGCTCCCTTATGTCTCTGACATAAGCATGACATTACACACTGTACTGTAAAAAAGATATTCCTTAAATGGACAAAATTAGGTTTCAGACTGGAATGAAGCCGGCAACACAAATGTTTGTACATGTGACCAGGTCAAATGTGTTCATGACTCTAAGGACACTCCCATACGTGTTCATTACTAAATCTAAAAAGTTCAAAAACATGTGAATCTATTGCTTTCAGGCACTGTCCACACTAAAAGCACAAAAAAGCATTATTTTTGTGCTTTTAGGCCTCTATTCACAGAAATGCACCATTTTGAAAACAAGGCTTAAGATTTTCAACAGTCTTTTTGATGGAACATATGAGCTTTCTCAGCACAGTTTTTTTCTAATGCTCATTGTTTTGTGAAGTTTACTGTATATCCACAGTAGCGTACCATAAACCCATGATAAAAGTACAACCTCTGTGGTGTGAGACGATACTAAACATAATTAGTATGTTGAAATGTAAAATGTGAGAAGGTCAGGGTGGTTAACTCCCTTCTCCGTTTGATCACTTTAACTAAACCAAAATGCCCCAAAATATATATGTAAAAATGTTTTAAAATTTCAATGTTTAAGCTGTAAGCCATGTTTTGCCTGAATGCTATAAAACAGAAGACAGCCAGTGAACACAATAGTGAGTCGCTGTTTCTTAAAGCCTCAGTTGTAACAATTAAAAAAATAAAATAATGTTAAAATAATAATGTGGACGCAACAAGAGAATGGAACATTTAAAAATAAAAATGTGTTAATGTAGACAGACTTCAACTAAAATTCTCAAAAGACAAGTTATGTATTTTATCATCCAATAGGGCTCTGACAACAACAAGTGCAAATGTGGCGAGAAAAGCTGTTTTCAAGACAGTACGGTGTGAGGTTTAGCTTTTAGTAAATATTCAAATAACATGGTGACATGATTCCTAACAGTCCACACAAAAAGTCATATGTTGATTAACACCTTTTCAACATTGGAAACGAGCGCTTAAAAATGCCAACTTCCACACCTCTGTGGCACTCTGCCTCAGTGCAGTGTGCCCCACTTAAATTCACTGCTCTTTCCTGTCGCTGTGCTTTTGACACATCCATGTATCCATCCCTCCACCCACCATCCCTTTCCGCTCACTTTTTACCACTAAATATTCAACTCCCACTCTTCAATCCACTCTCTCGCACCGCGTCCCTTCTTGTTATCAGTCCGCCTCTTACTCTTCATGTCCTCTGCTGCTGTCTTGACAGGTTTAGGCAAAAAAAGAAAATGGACGGACAGAGCAATGGGGATAAGGGAACTGGACCACGAGAGGTTCACACATAAATACAGCTCGAGAGGTTGAGAGCGGCTAAGAGAGGGTGTGAAACACTTCTAATTCACAGAGACAGGCTGCGTTTCCCTGGCAACATGGTTACCATCGTAACAGACCCGCTAAGGATGCTATTAGCGGGGAACAAAAAGAGAATGCCACTCAGTGCTTGTATAGAGCACACACACGGGTAATGTGCACAAAAACACAAGTCACAAACAGTGCATGTAAGCCAGTGCACCCACAAGCACTCAACATAAACTACACACGAACTCCACCACCTACACAGCACTCCTGCCCAACTATTCAACATCCGGCCGCCACCTCCCCACTGCCCACACAGTCTATATCATGTACTAATGTGTCTCACACCTGCCAGCAGGACTGCACCGCTGTTGTACAGGGCGGAAAACAAAATGTCTATGGTACTGCTGACCGTATACGCACATTTACATTTGAGGAGCCAGCAGGGTGTCTTCTGAAAAGGATCACAAATACATGGCCACAGGTAAAAAGGGACAATTGTAAATCAATAGCACGCCAAGCAGAGAGAAGTATAAAGTGTGAAGGTCAAAGCAATAGCAAAGTAAAAGAATATAAAAGTATTAACTCTAAAAACAGAAAAGAGTAAACAGAAATGTCACATTAAACATCCATGCTCTAGGCTTTTGATTGTATTTGTGAATCTTATATGATTGATGCCTTAATAACAATAAGAACACTAGATTCTTGTTCTATTGACACTTGTTGAAAAAGAATGTGAACTAGGTGTGGTAATGCACAATGTGCATGTGCAAAGTGCAGCGTTGCGCTCTCTGAGCCCTGACAGACAGCATGTTGATATTAGTGTAGGCAGCAGGCATGTTGCTCACGCTCCGCTGCTCAAGGGCATCTGAGACAATAACCTAGTTTCCACTTCAGGGCTGAACCTGTTTCTGCATGAGACGTCTTCACACAACCACATTTTATCTGTTGACCTTTTTTTTTTAAGTCTAAACAAGCAAATGACAGCAAGCTGAGTGTTTTTTAATTGAGGTGCTGGTAATTGCAAAGAGCATTGAAGCATTGGAAAAAAATGATTACCTTCCCTGAGCATTGCTCTAGGGCACAAGGATGTTGCATTTGGGTCAGCCCATCACTGCATAAGAAACACATGTTCTTTGTATATAGGTAAGCGCAGATAGAGCATGTGTTCAGGTTTGAGGTGGGGGTTAACGTGTATTCCAAACACTCCTGTTGATGCTACCTATATATAAGTCAGCAAGAAGATGGCCAGGAGAAATTACTTTGAGAGAAGAGCAGAGCTAAAACAGATACGGGTGAATAGTCCTCTTGATAACAGAATCTCCTGCAGGCTGCAACACATAAAAGAGATAGCTGAGTGGTTAAGTCGGCCACCCCTCGAGCCTTGTGCGTCCCCATTCTGACCTTGCACCAAAATCTACCCAAATTTTCACAATATACTGTATATATTTTTTACCTTTTAGAGGATGATCAAAAATATTTTAACAAGTTGTCCTGAGGTCGTTAATTTGTGTCACACTGAAATGCAAACCAACCAGCCTAATGGGGGAGAGTCATGTGACACTTCCAGTGTTTATAAATAAATGATATGACTGGAAATCAGCATGTTGATGGTGAATATGCACAAGCTGAGCAGATGACACAAAAGACTACGAACATGCGCAGTCTCTTTGTTACAGCGCTGTCTTCACGTGAATCTCGATTCCTGGAAACGAGGCTTTGTACCAGTTTACTGACTGTGCAACAGGCTCGGATCTCTATCCTGAGGGACTCATTCAGACCAATAACTGCTCTATACGGTCATCCCACAGCTGAGGTCTCAAGTTGATACCACCTGCCCACGTGGACTTGTATGAGCTTTTAACTGCCACAATAAAAACACTGAGGATAGGGACCAGCTCTGTGCAGTCTGGGAGGCTTTTTAGTTCGAGCTACACTGTTCAGTAATGTCTAGCCTAAATGCAACCTATAACATTTTGTGACTTCTGCTATTGCTGGTGGATGCACTATTATGGGCAATATACTAAATGACTTATGACCATTCAAATATAAAGGTACTGCTCTAAAATATGCCACAGCAATAAGATGGTAGAGGGTTTGTGTGGTCATATAAATCATGCTGTAGAGAGTATAAGATCTAATCTCACGCACGGATACAAATTCACTTCACTTTTTCAGGACACTTATCTTGGTAGCTGGCAGCACGTACCCAGATAAAAGGTGAGCTACAGTACTGGATGTTGCAGAATGGGTCTGATCAGATGTGATGCAGGCTGGAGGTAGCTGCTGCTATTCTGTCGCTCTGATCCACTCCAAGGTGAGAATTCAAAACGGATCTGATGCTTTTACTTGCTTTTCTCTTATCTAACACAACGACCTTGGCAGAAGTTGGAAAAACAATGCAAGATTGTACTGAGACACTGTGTCTTGTGCGGCTGCATCGATAAACACCAGAGGGTTTTCAGCTGCGCAGGGCTAATGTGGATAACTCTCCAATATTACTCTGAGCCCTGATTAGAATCATCTTTGTAACATTGAGAGAGAAAATCTGTGTGTCCAGGAATAATGTTGCAAATTCAATTACAGAAATCCAATTCAGAAACTGGTTACAATATGTTTTTATTCTACAATATGTCAATATACCGACACAACAAATACAACTGACAACTTAACAGATTTTATTCTGTTTTACAGCAAATTAGCGACATGGAAATTGCAATTGTTTTGACTGTGATGGTGATAAATTTGTGATCTGTCTGTCTGTGGTTGCTAAATCATAAAATAATGTTAGGATTATGAAGCTAAGCCAACGCCAGGTCACAAACCACTAGTGTTAAATAAAAGAGTTGGTACAGGCGACTGTTGTTGTTCTAGCCAATGTCCTAGTACACAGAGTTCTGTTTATTAGCATAGTGCAATGTTTAAAAGCCCCCCTTAGTGCCTGGCCGCCTCATGCCAATAAAAGTCTATTAAGCCTGTTTGACTTTGCTAATGCAAATCCCTCTTCAGCGGAGAACAGAGCGGTCGAGCGCCAGTCAACAAAAAGTGTCTGACATAGGCCTGATGTGACAAAGAACAAATACACAAACTCATGCAGTTAATCAAAGGCCCAGCGGGGGCTCTGCAGATGGTGATGATAAAAACCCATGATAGTGATACACATCGCATGACTAATGAATACAAGTCCAGTGGTACAACACTACTGCAGATGACAATCATCAGGAGGAAAATGTCTGATATTTTTTCAGATATTTTTAGACATCACGTCATCTATCTTTATTTATACCCAGGACAACGGGGAGAGAGGCAAGAGAGAGTTCTGTTATTGACTCTATTATACTCTGAGAACAACCAATGCCCTCTCTGTGATAAATAATAACATTCAGATTAAGGCTACACAATATATCACCACAATCAAAATATCTATTCTGCAAACTACTGCTTGAGTTGAGTTATATGGTATTCCATATGTCACAAATTGAATGTGAAATCAGAGTTTGATGAAATTGTGGAGCAGCTGAATTGAATAGTCAGTTTCAGAGTAGTCTAGTAAAGAGTCATTTCTTTACCTATTTGAATACACCATTTGCTAAACAGGGCTTTCAAATATTGCAAGTCATATAGTTATCTCAATATTACACATAGTTATTGTATATTGCATGTTTTCCAGATATTTCACAGCTAATTCTGATCCCCTCTTTGCCAGCAATGTAAAAAAAATGTAGAGAATACATCCTCAGGAGGTGCACTACAGAGCTATTCAGAGAGACAAATATGAAATCTCGCCTGTCTCTTGGTAGTCTCTGTGAGGATGAGAAGCCAAGTGGGCCAAAAGTATCTATAACATGAAAGCTGCTGGAGGACTGTTCTCTGTTATTGTCATGTGTGACTCATCACGTTTGTGTAGTGTCTCTCAGGACATGTTTGTGTGGATGCTTCAAGCTGGGTGAGATGCCTGCCGCTCGATGAAGGAAGACGGGCTGCAGCGTCGTGGCTAAATGCAGACTAAAGAGGAGGTGGTATTTGCTGTAATTTAGAAGAACAAGCGAAGGGAGGGCCAACATTTACATTCATCACAGGAGCTTGGCTCTGCTCACATGATGTGAGAAAGAGAAGAGAGGGGGAGAAGGAGAGCACCAGAACAGCTGAGACAAAAAATAGGTTTGGAGAAAAGCAAGCAGACAGAATGGGGTTGAGCAAAACCTTCTTTCTTCTGTATTTTTTTCTCCTCAACGTATTGTGTGTTGAATTCATAATATGTTGAAACGCTATGATGTTAGTAAATATAGATCCTGAAACAAGGCAGACCAGTAGTTCTTTTCTGTGTGGTCGAGAGAGGTAGGTAGTCTGGGTTCCCACCTGATGCTCGTCTGAGGAGAAAAACCATGTGCTGTAACGAGGCTAAACTCCAAAGGAAACAGCCTTTGACACCTAAATAGATTGGATCGTCACCTTGTGTCAGTACAGTTAAATGTGTGTAGTTCTTGACCTTGTGTTCGCACAGATTTCGGAGCTTTGAAGACGTGGGTGGAGGCAGTGTTTATGTAAGCACATCTGGCGGCATGAGTGTCCAATGATTGGTATACTAAAGCGTTCTGCTGTGTGCCGCGGCTCTGAGGGCTATCTCGGCACATCTCTGGTGCTTAATTGAGCGGGCACATTGTGGTTTTCACTCACGCCTTTTTTCTTCCACATCTCTGCCTCCTCCTCGGCTCTCTTCCAGGTCTGCTGTTTCAGAGCTCACTCGCTTGTGTTAGGCCTCATTTAGTCTTGCCTTCATCTGCTCTCTTCTGCTGATGAGCTTTTCTAAACAGAAGGCCAGGGCTAATACATGGATAAAGTAAGGGCAAACTGACTAACGGAAAAGAATAAGAACAGAAATAAAAAGCAAACAAATGTACATTAACATTTGAAGAGTGTATGGCTCTATATGTATTTTATGATTACAGGCTTGCTAACGTAGTATAAAGGGCTAAGTTTCCTGGCAAAAGTAGTATACATGCTTTGGACATGACTTTCATAATTGAATAAATTTCAGTGGACTGTGTGTGTTCAAGTTATTAACTAAAAGTTTCTGTTTAGAAATAAAAAAGTGGATATAACTGTCTCATTTTTAATCCTATTTATTAAAATTAAACAGTGGTGCTAATGTGTCAGTGACATACAGTGAAGGAAGGCACTGGTTCAAGTCTGGCTCAATGCTACTTTCACAGGAACACTGTGTGTGTTGAAATGGCTGGAGCTGTGTGAGGTTGTTTGCAGGACATAGTCAGCACCCGTCCCCACAAGATGGACGGCGCGTCATAACAGTGTTAGGAAAATGATGGTCATGGTCCGATAGAAAAGCACTGCCTGCCTGATTTAAATTAGGGAGGAGCAAAGTGTAGGTGAAGGGAGCACACAAAGAGCTGTGGGAGGGTCCATGAAGGGACTGGTGTCAGAGGACAACAGGCAGGGCTAGACTATGTTTGAGTGAGCGAGGGCAGTAACAGCAGTGAGAACAAAAAGGTGAGGCCAGAAATAACAGGTGAGGCAGTGGAAGGATGTGTCTGGAGGGATGGAGAGATGTGGGGGAGGTGTGTTTGGTCTGGTCCAGTGGGACAGAGAGTGAGAATTAAAGAACAGAAAGAATGGAGAGCTGAGAGTGGGCTCCTGTCTGAAAAGCCCTGCACAAAATAATGCATGTGCAAAGATCATTCCTCATTGACTTCAATAAATACTGCTTTTACTTCAGCATATGGGAAGTCTGAACAGGATGTGTGATGGAAAGAGCCAAAGTTAAGCGGTTCAGTTCAGGGAGGAGTGAGTTATAGATAAAGTTATGGGCTGAGTTTAAAAATGGCCACATTCTAAATGGCCAGAGTAAATTGAGACCAACGGGGTTGGAAAATAGGGCACATAAATTTAGGCCTCTCAATATTTCTCTCTTCCTCTCTCTCTGTCTTTCCTTCTCCAGGAGAGGAGCACACTCAGCGAGCCGTCACCTTTTCTAAACCAGGACAGTAAGAAGGCACAACACTAGGCAGTGAGAACATACACATTTGTGTTTCACCAGAAAATAGTCTCTTAAGATGAAGATGGAAAGTAGTGTGTAAAAGCTTTAGACAGGTTAGAAGAAATACTGTAACGTATCAGTCCTTTCTTTTTTATCAATTTACAAAATGTTCAGTGAGAGAACAGAAGAAAAATCCAAATCAAATGGAGTGATCACTCTGCCTTCCAAACAGCACTGGCACACAGTTTTGAAGGAGCTGGGCAGGAACTAAGACACACTCCATGATGTTGAGCTCAGGAGAGACCCACTTTAGTCTGTATCAAACTTCCAAATCTATCATTTGGGGTTGCTAACTTTGCATTTCATAAATAGTTTTTTTTTTGTAATTACTTTCACATTTTTCTAAGCATTCTTACGTCACACTTGCCTGACACTTTTGTTCTGTAGTGTACATTTGAACTTTCGGGGGCTGTTAGATAGGAGCAGGTTGTCTGCATGTATCCAGTGAAAATAACAGAAGCAGAAAAAAATGACTGGGATAACAACAACTACAGACAGCTCTTTGTTACAAGGTGTTTACTACATTTCATTGGGCAAAACAATATCTATGAATGAACCCAAAGAGACAGATGGGACTAAAGAAAGAGAAATATAAACAGAAGGAATAGAGGCATCAGACAGAAGAACACTCACGTTTAATTCTCTTATCATTTACTAATGCTCCTAATTGCGCCTGTGTTTTAGCAAGGACAGTGTGCTGCCAAGCTGAACAGAGCATTACATTAATAGAGTGCAAGGCGTCAGTGATTACTACAACAATAGGTGCCGTTGTAGCACATTAATTGGGAATAAAAATGCAGGCCCATTTATGTTTACCCGCAGGACTAAAGCCCAACAAGATGAGTGTTCCTCAAACAGGAAATGACGCCTACACGTGCGGACTACTGCACACAATGTGGGCAACAATGAGAACCTTCTCCTTGGTAAATGAGCTTTGGACATAAATTGCTGTACTTAAATCAGGCCTATGCTGTAATTAAGACAAACACACGTTCTCTGCAACAATTCTCCTTGGACCCCGTTCAAAAGCTATTCAACACTATCATCGAGAGCAATTCCCTGAAGAATTAGCACACGTGCGAGCACACACACAGAGAAAGGCACTAAATCACTCGCACTCTTCTCTTCACAAAGGCTCAGACACTCACCGGCAAATGACCACAATTCAAACGATGAAAAGAGCGACTTATTTGAGCAAAAGTGAATTGATCACATCCTGCCGATTTGTTCTGTGAGAAAACTGCCCGTTACACAGAAGAGAGTGGAAAACATTGCACTTTCCTGAAAGGAGTCAGTGTGTAGTTCATGGTAATGTATAACATTTCCTCCAATCATTTGATTAATATTCATAACTAACTAGTGTTATTCATACACAGGCAGTATGTGTGGGCGGATGTTGGTTTTATATATGGCTGGCTACATGTTGTGCACAATATAATTTCCCTCAGGTCATCAGAGCTAGCTGCCTTCTCCTTTTTTCATTAATGGCTGGCAATCTCACAATTAAGTCCTGTGCACAAGTGGATACTATCTCTCTGGTAATCTCCAGCAGTGGCAGCCTCCACTCCCAGATTAGCTCACTGCTCGTATTATGAACCGGCCCTAGGGTGATCAGCGACAACTACAGCTATTTGTATCACGACAAAGCCATACCTTCTAGACAAGCCGAGGAAAATGGCTTGCCATGTCTTGATAATGTGAGTATTAGCCAAAGCTTTAGATGCGGCTAATTAATGCACTCCAACAGCATTGGCTCGTGGTAAATACTACATTGTAACTGGAATCCGGTGTTGATTGTGGTGCAGAAGTAAGGGTTGTAAAGCATCAGAGTGATTGACTGCATGAACACCCAGCAACAGCATACTCTGTGACCTTAGTCTCTACCAAACTAGGAACATTTTCCAAATATGGTAATAACTTCTGTCTTCATAAAGTCAGTTTTCAGATTTTCCAAAGCCAAGTCTGTGTGGGTGACGCAACAGCCTTTTGGTGTAGTATTCTTCCTCACACATTCACACAGCCACAGTGATAGTTGGGTGCATTTCCTGCTTCCTCCATCTCTTCCCGCTCTTTATCTTGTCCTGGCTCTCACAGATGTGACTACAGCTGTGCTCTATCCATCTTGCTCTTCTGCTTCATTCCTTCTTCGTTCAGTGTGTTATTTCCTGAGCAGAGAGGATGCTTCTCTCTTTCACATCCTTCACTGGATAGATACTATCCTCGAAGACTGGCTCTATGTCAGTGTGCCATTTCCTTTGCCCTGTCTTCGTCTTCCTCCGTCACACGGCTGTGCACCCACTCACCTTACTTACTGTCCCCCCCCCCCGTACTGATCTATTCATTGATATAGATGCCTGTGCCCTTTGCCTCCATCCATCTCTGTCACCTTTTTTATTCCTCCTTAATACTGGAGTCATCTGGCTTCCTGCCGCCTTTCTTTTCCTTATTTAAACTCTTAACTAAAGCCCGTACACATGAACTCTTTTGAATGCTGGGTACTTTTCAGAGCACATTGTAACGCACTTTCTTCATTTCTTTGTGCTATATCCCACAGGCGAGCTACATGTAACAGTATTGAAGTTTATTTTTAAGGTTCTGTTACAGGTTTTCTTGTTTCCCAGGAGGCCCTGCAGAGTAAACTCACACTTTTGTTCTTGTTAAAGATGTCAGATCACTCACCAAACACAGCAGCTGATTGAAAAACAGCCATGTTGTAATTTTCCACAGGCAACGAGATTGGACAGGACTCAATCTCCAGCAGCACTTGCTATAGATAGGTCTTCACACAGCTCTGTAGTAGAACCACTCTGGAGGGTATATTTTATGGAATTGTCTTGTATTGTCCATCCAAACACCTACAATACGCTGCATGCTACAATTAACAACTCGCTCCCAGTTTTGGATTATTTGTAATATAAAAAGCGTGGCTATTGTGCAAAGAGTATCAGTGGCAATTGGCCTTCAGTTACGAAGGCCTGCATGTATTATTATAAACAACAAGACCACAACACAAAGGCTTCATGCTGAAACCACTATTTTTAAATTCAATTGGGAACCTCAATTTTCTGATGTCTCATCCTCCTCAAAACCGCTTGAGCCTGCATCTAATCTACACTTTTTCTAACCACTTGAACTCAAAACCCAAATTCTTCCCTCAATCTCATCCGCACTATCTCCATTTGTGCACTTTAACGTACGTACCTCTCCCTCCTTTTGATCCTGCTCTATCATATTTTTCGCCACTCAATTGTCTCAGCCCATTAGGCAGACACAAATCCGTTTGGAGACTGAGCCTTAGCGCAGCTTCGTCCTCGCTCTCGTGGGCCCCGGTGCAGCCAGAAGGAAGCTCTCAGGAGAGGCTGGCTCTTGTGGCTGAGGAAATCCATTTTAAACCTCTGCCACAAGACACTGCTCTTTCCAGCCGCCTGGTGCATTCAGGCCACGTGCACTTAATGAATGATACTGTCCCCAACACACAAACACACCCACAAACTGTATTCCTCCCTGAACAAGTCCCCGAAGCTTTCACTCTCTCTTCCCCCACATCAATGTGTCTTGTCCCGCAATAAAATACAAACATAAATTTTCTCATAAAGTAGCTATCTATTTGAAAGGGGCTTGGGAGGGCTGTGGGAGAAAGATTTATACGTCTTAGAACTCATGGCGTAAGGGGTTGGGGGTTAAAAATACTCAAGGACTTGTATGGTGGGGTATCTGCTTATGGTTAAATTTAAAATAGTAACTCTGCATTGTGTAAAACCACTGTGCATATTTACATTGTTTACATCACATTCAGAAAAAAAAAAGATTGCTTTAGTTCAATTTAAAATGCATGTATGAGTTAAGCACCTGCTGTACATAAAGTGCCTAATCGGACTGGACGAGCTTTTAGACCGAGCCATGCATTTTTACATAGTCCAGTCATCCAGAATTATACTTATACATCCTAACACTTCAGTGCAGTTTAATAAAAACACACCTCCAGTTAATCTGAGAGTTCTGATGATGTGCTCAGAAGAGAGCAGTTCAAATGGGAGAGGACGGGTGCCTGCCATTGCTCTGTTTAGTGTCCTAATGAGATGGAACAGAGAGAAGACCATCAGCGATGGCCGCTGGCCCCACACTGTCAGTACGGCTCACGTCTGTGCTGCGCCCACGACCTGTTGACATCAGCGGTTTAGACTCTGATGGCTCATATGAGACGGGCTCAGGAGGAACAACAACATGTGTTCACTTCCAGGCAGCAAACACATTCACTGCAAAAAGTTGCAAACATCAAGATGCTTTTGTGGAAAAGAGCCCGGGCTGGGATCCCAGGCCGACACTGATAAAGCAGCAGCAGATTGCTTTATCCCATTAGACAAGGCCTTGTGAACAGGCAGCGATTGAGCTCTGTATTCTAGCTCAATCTCCAGCTGATCCTGCCGTTGGCATCAGCACACCCCAGTTTACTCTGACTCTCTGTGCACCCAAAATTAATGCTGCTGCAGCAGGGAGCAGAAAAACTAAATATTCAAAATGGTTTGATATGAAGGAATGATATGGTTTATGGGCTTCTAGAGTTTTTAAGCATATACAAACATCCTAACTTCCAAAACAGCTTCCGAAACAACATTATAAGATTGTAAAAAAATTGACAAAGACAGCAAAGTTCTACAACTTGAAATTAAATTCATCTCCAAACACCAGTGTGCAAATAAAAAGAGAACTGTGGCTACAAAAGGCGGAGCAGGTCATCTATAACCTGCAGGAATGTTACCACTGAAATATAAAAGTATTATAATGACCCATTCAGACGTGTTTAGAAACTTTTAGATCCAGTTAAGGGGGAAAGGTGTCATAGAACAAAGTGTGCATAGGTGTAAATCAATACTTGGTGCAGCTGAGTTCTGATTGAATGATTGAATTGAATGTGCCTACCTTTGCAGCCATGATCATGGAGGAGCCCCCGCGAACCCGAGGATGGGAATATGAGTCTCGGCTGAAATGAAGTCCAGGATCTGAGCGATGGCCTCCTGGTCCGTGTCATCACCAAACACCACGCCTTGCAGCCAGTGCTCCGTCATCAGATCACAGATGCTTTTGATGATGCTTTTGGGGTCTGTCTCATTCATAGTTAGCACCTCTACGTTGGGCCCCAGGTGGAGGAAGTCCTCCTTCTCCCGGGCCCCGGCCAGCGCCACCTCACTGGAGTTGCCCACAAGCACAACAGCGATGCTGAGGCCGCGCAGGATGTTGGGCAGAGCCATATGGTGTGGCGGAGGCTGGGGAATAGGGATGTAATGGGCCACGCCACCGCCTCCTCCTCCACCCTTCTCTCTGCGTGAGTGGCACGCTGGAGGGAGCTGCAGTAAGAAGAGCAGCAGCAGAAGCAGAGAGAGGTGGAGCGAGGCAGGGTGCAGCGCTGGGCCCACGGTGGCTGAGGGAGGTCCAGGGGGCGGCTGAACCTTTCTTGCTTCTGGGCAGGCAAGTGGTTGCAGGAGAGGGCCCCACCTGAACCGCGAGGGGGGGAGGGGCTGTGGCTGCCGCAGACAGGCATGGTGTAGGAGAGGGAGAGTAGTACCTGCACACAGAAATGAACAAGAGCCAGGTTAACATAAAGAAGAAGAAAGAGAGGAAACTGTGACTAAACAGAGCTGAAAGAGAAATAAGAGGAGTTATAGTTGACACTAGGGGTGCAATGGATCACAGATTTGAACATTTGCAGAGTGAAAGAAAAAGTGAATGCTTTTTTTATTGATTTTTAAATAATTTTGTTACTAACTTCATGAAGCAGTCATGTGAGCGCAACAATGGCTAGTGGAGGAGCTGAAGAACTTGAAAAGCCTCTCGCATCATTTAAATCACATTTATGACGACGTTAGTTCAGCTGTTGTTTGGAGAAAGAAAGTAACATCAGCTTAGAAAATGAAGTGCGCATTTTTGTTGCATTGTATGGTAGCGCATGCAATGCATATAATTAAAACTTATATACTTATATAAAGCTGTAATATCTTGTTTTTATTAATAAACTGTGACACATTCTTGTCCAGTATCTCTCAGAGTTTGTCTGGGAGTAGTTTCATCATCAATTACTGCATAAGTCTTTCATAATTCAGCATCATAACAGATTGTGTCATAAGCCTGCAAAGGCCTTGAAAAGGGGTCAAATCAAGTTGTTTTCAGGAAATGACAATCTTGTTCAATGTGTCTCTGGCTATAAATGCATGAAGTTTCTCTTTTTTTGCTGATCCAAAAAATCATCTGATCCGTCACTCAAAAAGCATGAGTTTTGTTTTCTGTTACACCACTACTTGACACACATGAATAGTGCATTACACATCCACTGTAACATGATATGATGGCATACAGTTTAGGTACAATCCCACATGGATCAATAATTCATGTCAATGTTGAGAGGCAGAAATTCGTCTATATATTATGGAGGATATAAACTCTCCCTGTAGATGAGGAGCTGGCTGCTTGACAAGAGAGGAGGAAGGAGGGAGCGACAGAAGGAATGAGAAACCGAGAAATCTAAAGGAACCAAACGGCCGGCAGCAGAAGAGCTTCGTCTGACTGACAAACTGTTTGGAGCGAAATGAGTGACACAGGCAAACGGATGGACGATGAAATTCATTAAATGACCAACGGTGGAGGTGCTCAGCTTGATGCCTCTTCTCAACCCCTACAGGCCCAGTTTAGCTTGCTGCCATTTGCCGCTATCCATTGTTAACACAGTAACACAGCTTGAGAAAGATGAAAAAGAGCTGTGTGTTTATATGTGAAGTGTGGGCGGGTGCAAGTCCTCCTGAGTTTAAAAGCATATAGTCCGTGTAGGTGTTCACTTGGTGGGCGGAGATAGCCAGGAGAGTGGAGGTGCAGCAGCTCATAGGCTTGCATTGTGCTTTTTATCATAAAGGCAGATGGAAAATGAACAAAACAACTCAAACACAATATGTGAGGCTGACAGCTAATAAGAGATGATATGACAGAGTCTAAGAGAAATCAGGACGCGGATTGAGAGAGGGATAAAGGCAAGTAAGCTGCAGAGATGACAGAACAACTTCTTTAGGGAAAACTAATTGCTGGAGGCTCGTCAGCTCTAATTACAGGGCCCTGTGTTAATAGTCTATTGCACAGCGCTTTCCAGGAAAGTATGACGAGGTGGGAGGGAAAGTGAGGATGAGGGAGGGGTGATAACAAGCACAAAATGGACACTGAGGCAAATGTGCTCCTTAACTGTACAGTATCCATACCACACAGCATGACTACAACTGTATAATAAGACTTATTATTTTATTTCATTCTAGCTGTGGATGCTTGCCTGAACTTGGCTAGACCTTAGTTTAAACGATGACACCAAAGTAACATCTAGTCGTGGAGGCAAAATCCTAAAATGTCCCAATAGCAACATTTCTCTGGAGGATGGGTTGAAGACTGTGGTGTGAAAAAAGAATGACATGAAACATGTAAGAAGTGTAAGAGCAGGACAGAGAGGAGAGAGAGCGCTGCCCTCTTTGAATCTGGACTTCTCTGGCAGCACTCTGTTTCCATGGCAACAATTAAAATAGGCCTACATGCGCACGCAGAGATGGACAGAGAGATATTCACGCAGCTCAATGAGCATTGATCAAGTAAATGCACTGTAGCACTCTATGCATCTTACCCACTGACTCTTCTCTTTAGCATATTAGCACAGAGACCCCTGGCATATTTACCACATGAACACACACTGCCTAGTCCTCACCATACACAACTAGCCCCCTGGGTACAGATTAGAACACACACATTAACATAATCATTCCTAAAGATGAGCACATTTAGAAAGTGTGTTCGTCTCATAAAGGAAATACAAAAGGCCTGTGAGAAAGTAAAGGTTATGACACTAAATGACCCCATTCCTCCGTCAGCAGCCGTCACATCTTACCCACCATTTGCTCCATTAGCCACACCAGCGCGCACAGCATCCATATCAGTTACACATGAGTAGACGGCAGATCGCCTCCACCAGCCCAGAAGCCCACTGTCCAAACACTTCCTTTGGTTTTTCAAGAAAAAATGAAACAAATCTTGTAGGACTGGTTGATTATGCATCAAACGGGAAGTTCTTTTTCTAATTTGAGCATGTGTTCACACAAGCTTCGGACCTAAATTCTTGATTCATTTGCTGAAGACCATAGTTACATACTCCTGAGGTAGACAAGTGTCTCAAATGTGGAGTGAGCAACTTTTTTTATTTGGAGAATATATGGAGAAAAACTGAAAACATGTTGTTATAAGAATGATGCTCCCATTAACTGTTTCTCCACATGGCTTGTAAACATTATATCAGTGAGAGAAAATCTTTTCGGTTAAAGTGGCTTTTCCAAAGCTGCAAAACAGCTCCAAAAAAAAGAGCAAGAGAAGAGGGAAGCAAAGTAAAACTGGGCAATGCATTTATTTGGATTTTGGTGTTATACTGAACTCAAAACTACAAGTTTATGGTATGCTCTAGATTTTGGTTTGGTGTAATGTGTTATGTGTATTTTGTGCTGGCAGATCTTTCAAAACAAAACAGTACATTACTATTTTAAGTTTGTTTTTTGTCTTTTTGCCTTTATTGATAGTAGACAGTCGTGTTGACAGGAAACAGGACGAGAGAAAAGGGGATGACATTAGACAAATGACCCACTCAAGACTTGAACCAGGTGCAAGTGCTCTACCGACTGAGCTACCCCCTAAATACAGTCTTATTAAATTGATGCAGCCTGCAGATTGTTTTGAACAGTAAAACGGTCAAATCCGCCCTGCGACTAACTGGCCACTGTCCAGGATGTACCCCGCCTCAGGCCCAAAGCTGCTGGGATAGGCTCCAGTCACCCGCGACCCCTAACGGGACTAAGCGGTAGAAAATGAATGAATGAATGAATGAACTGTCAAATCCGTGCTACCATACAACTGACAGAACATTTTTTACATTGTACATTACCAGTGCAACAAGCTGCCAGGTAATTAAGTAAGAACACATTGTTTCAGGTAGTTAGCCGCTCCGCCAAACAGAGCCAGGTTTAAGTGGGCCCTAATGGACGATAAACGGCTGAACAGTCATTAATGAACGTCAAGACTAACACTTACTGTTGTAGGGAAAAGTTGACAGAGTAGGCCATATGAGGCATGACGCACGTAATACAGCCCTGTAATAGGCTCTTCTCTCTTTTTATTATTATCATTTCTGTCGGCCATAAATCACATTGTCTGTAACAAACGAGATGTCTGCATTGAATGTGGATGTGTCAAATGGAAAGCAAATACACAAGGACAGCACATGATGTACCATCATGTCTCAGACAGTATCAGAGAAATAGAAAAGATCTATATGCAATAAAACAAGCTGAATATTCTTAAGAATTGTTTAAAATATGTGACTGAGCAGTCCTTGGATGCGATCAGGACACATCTACTTACAGTAATAAATCCTCACAGGACAGGGGCATTACTGCTGAGAATGGCTTGTACGCTTGTGGACACTGTGAATGTATGTGTGTATGTTTGATAAATTTGGTTTGAAAGGTTGTGAACAGTACTAGCTCTGGCGTGCTCTCTCTAATGCATTTTTAGAATTGACATTTATGGGTTTTTTTGCTCAAATGAAAGCCAGCAAGAAAAAAAGCAACCTTATAAGACTAATTTCTGCAATGAGATGGCTTTGATTCAAAACTGATTTAGCGGACTGCCCATACCAATATTTTTTTTTAAATGAAGTCGGTGGGAGCATCTGAAGACGGAGAGGCCCTCTGCCCTGGGGATGCGACCGGCCACAACACAGGGTACCGCGCAGCATACTGATGAGAGCGGAAATCAGCAGGATGCTCCCGGGGCCACGATATGGAGGGATGTGAAAGAAGCACTGCATAAATAGTGGCTAATGTGTAAAGCCATTATAAAGTGTTCTTATAAATAATGATAAGGCCTGTCTGTGCCGCCTGCTGTGGAGGTGGAAGGGGCTTGGATTGAGAGTGTGCGTTTGGACCTGTGTTGTACCAAGTGTTCAGAAACTGCTGCTAACCAACAGTGAGGTTTGCTCATTTTGTCCTCCCCAATGATAAGTCTATGGCCTTCAGAGTTGCTACATGAAGATAGGACACTGAGAACCCCACACTCTCCATTTTATCATTTGTCTCTGAGAACAATGCTTCCTCTCAATACTCCCACTTATCTTTCTTGTGCGCTCACACTCTCTTATTGGCCTCTTCTCATTGTGTGCTAAGGTTTGTCAGTGTGTTGAAATTATTTGCATGGAAACCGGAGGACAAAGGCAACTGGCAATTTTTCACATTTATTGCCTGGCTTGATATTTAGGAGGACAGAAGAAGATTGTACTCCATATCTCTTTGGATGACTTCAGCCGCTTTATGGGGCATGTACATTATCTTAAGTGCTAAGTCAGGCGTGTTGCACAGGCTTCATTTCTCCTTTTTAATTGAAATGAAAATGTCACCAGGAGACGCACTTGTATCAGCTGTACAAGCAGACAGTCTGTTAATGTGCTTACACTTGAGGCTACTTTCACCAATAGATATGGCGCATAATAATAATACAAAAAATATAGGAAAATGACGTGAAAAAGAATCCTGGATCAGTTTATTGTTGAGTCTGTGCTGCTTTGTGTTTCAAGGCTGTACCCTCAGGTGGCAGACTTTGCCTGACCCAGAACAAGTGCTGACATGTGATGAAAGAAAACGTTACCCGGACAACCTCTTTGACCACACAGCAGCGAGACATGGGGGCGGTGGTCACACACGCGTTCCACCTGTGGCGCTGTGGTTGGTGAGAGGCCATGGACACACACAACCCAGGCAGGGGTGCATTCTTAGCTGATCGAATGACACGCAGATGTTTGTCGTATATGACATAATTACAGCCGGAGCACAGCGCAGAGGAGTACAGACACTTCCTGTGCAGGGCTGTGATTACGCCTCTGCACACAACATTTTCTGTTTTATTTTAAGTCAAGTGCCTGACTCGATGATGAACATGAAGAGTCCAGTTTGAGACAGTCAGAAAACTGTGCTTTTAGTTTGGATAAGATGTGAAATATTAAAAGTAAATCTCTGGTCCTTTTTGTTTCCCTCAGAATCCGCCGCTCATCCTCATCAATAATAGCCACAGGTCTATATTTTATTTTCCACTTCACGCTGGAAGAACACACTCTAGGCTTCATCTGGAACTAACTATTGATTGTTTTAAAATACTTTTGGCTTTGCTCTAAGCTTTCGGGGTTGTTGATATTGCTAGTTTATGCAACTTTAGACTTGTGTTCAATTTTAACTTTTTAGTTCAAAAGATGAAAACAATTACAATAATAGCATTGAGTTCATTTTGACATGAAAAAAACGAGAATGAGCCCTCTCTCAAAGAAAAAGTGCATCTAGTTTGACTGATCCTATAACCATTATTCTGTGACAACACATATCTAGCCACATAAATACAAATTGAAAAATATTTATTGAAAGGTAACACTCCTATTTGACTTTTCAGGAGCATTTCTGAAGAAAAGCCACATAGTGTTGCTTTAAATGCAACACATGTATGCAGATTATCTATAAGTCCTATATAGTGAACACCCTAGTTCCATGACCAGTAGCAGAAGCATATTTGGAAAGTAATATCCACGTAATGAAAGATAACTTCTGTCTTTATTGGTAATACTTTGTGTATACATGCGTTGTAAAACTACTATGAACCCTGAGGCTCAAGTGTTGCATGGCCAAGACAACAGAAGACACAGACAAGCAGTAAGAGCTCTCATAGATTAATAAATGTTTCATGGCTTTCAATGTAAGTACATAGGCGAGGAATAGTCTTGATACAACAAGCAGAAGTTGATCCGTGGATACTGGCACAAAGCCCACATCTTAATAGTGTGAACTGAATGTAATAATGTAAGGTAAGGCCCTATCATGCTGACTTGACTGATTACACAGCGGCGTACAAAGTGGCTAATGAATTAATAAAATTATGAAAATCATAAATTCCATGTGGCCTCCAGCCAGAATTCAGTGACTGTAAACAAAAGGCAGCCAAAATGTTGCACTGTTAAATTCCAGAGCAGCCCTTTCATCAGTTCAAAACACAATACTTCATACAGTTAAAGCACACCATTTGTTTAGTTTCTCTGTGAAGCAGGTTGTTCACTCTTTTACTTGCTCTCCTCTTTTTCATTAGTGCTGCCTGGTGTTAAGGAACACTGTATAGCTTACTGTTCAGTAAGTTTCACTTTACTGTGCATTATTCCAGATTTGATTCTCGTAGTGCATTGACTTAGTCTGAGGTGACAAACAACACATTTGAATTTAATTATTAGCTCCCAGTGAGTAAGCACAGCACAGACACAAGCTGCCCATGTTGTGGGCAGATGTCCCTGGCAGCATCTGGGCCATCCATGGACACTCCCACAGGACACAGCCCAAAGGAAGAGCACTCACTGCCAGAGCCCCGCACTCATTTGGCTAAATGACTGGGCAGACAAGTCACCATGTGAAGTGTTTCTTGTCGGTTCCCCAAATGTGGCAGCGGTTGAGCGGTTTAAAGTGCCCGCAGCTCTTTGATGGTGCACTGGTGCTGCAGCTGAGGGAGTCGGACGTAGGAGATAAAGAATAGTTGTACCAGACTTTCATTTTTACATTTAGCTGACACTTTTATCCAAAGCGACTTACATTAAGGTTCCATTCACCAGTGTTACAGCTGGAACACCACTGTAGGCAAGGTGGGTTAAGTGTCTTGCCCAAGGACACAACGACAGTATGAACTGTGGGGAGAGCAGGAATCGAACCACCTACCTTCTGGTTGAAGGACGACCGCTCTACCACTGAGCCACTGACTTAACTGCCTTGCCTCAGTCTCAGGTGGAGTCAGGATTGTGTGTCTGGGAGGACAGGGGAGCATGACGACACTTTTGAACATGTGAGATTGACAAATGTGTTTTGACAACACTCAGGGAGATAAGCACTTGGACAGGATGTCTCACAGGGACACGTTTCTATTTACACCTACGCTGCCTCACACAGGAGATGCTTAATCTTCTTGATGATTTGCAGCTTCAGTGCTAAAATCCCTCTGTCACTCTCTCTTTTCTCTCTTTCCTCAGTCTTCATGTTATTGACTTGGCCGGTCCCTCCGTAACACCTGAGCTTCTCTCCTGGTGGCACTGTGAAAGACCGTTACATGACATTTGAGGTACAGACCGCTCTGTCGGTTAAAAAGCAAAGCATGCAATAGAGGAAGAGTGTAGCATTGAGTGACCCCACTGCCAATAACCACACTGTAATCACGTTAAATGTGTTTTATTGTCAGCTTTTCACAGATTAGACCCACAATAATCTGTCCTCCTCCATCCATCTCATTCCAAGCTGTTATTTTTGGCACTGGGGTCTGCTTTTTTGGATTAGTAGGTGTGCAAGTGTTTGTTAGGCTGGGTTAGTGTGCATGTTTGTACTACTAAAACAGCACTGTTCTATGGCAGCCAATCCACGGTACTCTGTATGCAGGGACAGTAAAATCTCAAGTGGAAGTAGTGAGCAGTGAGGTTTCTGAAAGCAGCCACTGAGATCCAGTATGTTCACATTCTGAGTCTTCATGTGGAAATCAGTGTCTCATGAGTATAATGGGATACATCAAAACTCCAAGCCCTGAAAAGTGCTTAAGCAAGAACACGGTCTAATCCGTTACTGTACTGTGTCTACATGACTGTCACTATAGGCACAGTGGCTCAGTGGTACAACGGTAGTCCTTCAACCGGAAGGTAGGCGGTTCGATTCCCGCTCTCCCCACAATTCATACTGTCATTGTGTCCTTGGGCACTTAACCCTCCTTGCCTCCAGGAGTATGAATGTGTCAGAATGTTTAGTGAATGTATTTGGTGATGGTCGTGGCTGCCACGTCTCTGTCAGTCTGCCCCAGGGCAGCTGAGGTTACAGATGTAGCTTACCACCACCAGCGACTGTAGTGAATAAATAATCGATACGTAAAGCGTCTTTGCGTCCCTGGAAAAGCGCTATATAAAATTGATATAATAATAGTACATACATTGGTTACCCTAAAAAAGAGTGGCAAACAGAGGAAGTGAAAACATTCAAATGAATTAATAATTACATTTCATTTGGTCTTTTACACAAAAAGCCTTTCCTATCCTTTCCAGACTGCTTGTTTAAACGGTCTCAGCCAAAACACACTGAACAACAGCTATGTTATTGCTGCTCTCTGAGGCTAAATATTGACTGATGACTTTCATTTTCACCTATCACCTATTCTGTTACTAATTTTACACGTTTTAATTATTTCTAGATATTCCTGCATGGGAGCTGTCATGATTAAAAAGGAAGGATGGCTTTGACTAACTGCAGCTTTCTACTGCAGTTTGGACTTATAATGCACACAGTTAGATGTTACATATATCAAGTCTTTTTGGGGTGTGCTTTTTGCCTGATCATCATTATTTTCTTGCAGACTTACAACAGTTGTGGCTGTCTTTGCAGCCATCTTCCGGGGCAAAGCATTTCTGAGCTGCAGGATGATGATGAGACTCCCTACAGGGATAATGAGATCTAAGAGTGTCTCTCCAGCGGATGTCCCACCCAACACTGGCACACACCCAAAAAAAAGCAGGACTACATGCACATACAGACATACAGTCACACCGAGTCATCTCTGGAGAATAAATGTAGTCTCAGGCATCGGGAGGAATAGAAGCAAACAGAACATACACAGTGCTCATGGTGTGTTTCCTGACCATAGACAGTGAGGGTTGGCTCCAAGAGGCTACCGTTCAACTCCCATTCAAAATACTTTAACAAGACACCACCAACATGATTGTTAGCATCCCTAGCTACACAGGTCTTTCAAAAGCAGGCTGTCTATTGTCTACAGTACACAATGGTAGTCTTGTTCAAGGACTTCTCTGCAGGTCAAATACAGAATAAGCAGCACTATATTTTAAACTGAATTGCTCATCCATGATCAAATTCACAGCTGTACATTCACATAAAATGAGAAAATGTATGGATCATCAGAGCTTTAGCCCCTTAACTCTATGATTACTAGAATAAGCAGCTCATTATTCCAATCAATGAAACTCAATGAATCATTCTTAAATAGATTAAACTGAATAATTACACTGTATTAAACTAAATCAGAGTGAATTCAGATGAATAGCAAACACATCTATCAGATTGGTGTTTGAAATCCAAACGAACCAAACTATGTTTACTGACAGTATCTGCAAACTGTTTACATATGAATATTCATGACTGCAAATCTAACCAAATGGTGGCACTGACTCCAGGGAGCTGTGTAAAAGAAGATCTAACTCCAACTCAGGTCAGGACACCTCTAGAGCTTCTCTACGCCTGTCGCCATGACGACACGGAGGACTCCATTTGCAGCGCCACAGTCAGCAGAGTGAATCGCCCCAGTACCTTCAATTAGAAAGCCATTATCATTCATGAGTTTGTTTGTGCAAAGCTGGAAGATTGAATTGCTGTTAGTCCTTCCTGCCTGCACTTGGCTGATGTAATGTAAAGAGAAGCATAGGAGGCAGCGCTGCAGCGTCTGCTCTACTCTTGCTTGACTGCCGCGCTTCATTGGGCTAATTTAGATTCCGCAGAGGCCGGGCTCATCCTCGTTTCTCTGTACCATGGTGTCAGTAATACTTGCAAGATACGCACAGGTCATAAATTAGAAATAGGGCCCCTTCAAGGAGACACAAAGTTAAACTTTAACCTGGTGATATTTTTAAGAGGAGCAAATGTTTGCATATTATTTATTCATTGATTTGGCTTGTATTCATTTGTTTTAATTCCTTTGACAGAATAGCGCTGCAGTCTTGCAACACCACAACAGAGCTCTCGGCTCTTTCGGCTCACTCTGCAGCTTGTGACATCATCAGTGACATCAAAGTGCACACTGCTGGACAAGCTGTTACATGTTACCATCATAACACTGACGTCAACTTATTTTAACTCTCTCATAATTAAAGGAGTGCAGCTTTTGTGTGAGATCTAATGCTGTTGACCCTGTAGCACCAGACCCTCTATGTTTTATTATTAGTTTTATGCAACTGCTAAGCTTCTCAAATATTTCACAATGCTGTCAACCTTCAGTGACTCCGAATGGCCAATGCCTGTTCTTATTGCTGGTGTCAATTTGAATCGAGGCAGACAGAGAGGCGGAGCAAGGACGAGTCAGAGGAGAAGAGAAAGTCAGCCCTGTATATTTTATTCAGCGGCAGTGGAGTACAATTCATAATCAGGGCTGATACTGATTCACGGTTTTAATTAAAAAGTAGCCTTATAGCGCCGGTGGTAACATGTTGATTTATGATGACCCACCAGTCAGAGTGCGTGCAGCCTGTGTGGGATGGGCCAGATGAGTGCCAGCGCTGGTGAGGATCAGAGGAGTCTTTTCTCACTTGGCACTTGTTATATGGCCAAATACTGTATAACAAGTTTCAAAAAGCCAGCACCAGGCAAAGCTCCCGCTGTGGCTCTCACCACGACAAGAAGAATCCAGTTGACCAAATTCTATTAATAAAGCAACAACGTAACAACTGCAACAGGCTTAGTCATGCTGAATAAAAATGGTACTGCTGCATCAGCCAGTAGTGGGTCGCAGGTGCATTAACAGTTCTATATAATGATGCATGACTTTGACCTGAAAAATGGAAAAAGGTAGCATAAGGAAATATCAAATAAGTGAAAGAAAGATGGATGCTGGTAGGGATAATGGCTATAGGATAAAAAGCCTCTTGGAAAATGGCCAGTGCTGCAAATGTAAGTCTGACAGTAATGTTAACTTCATGTCAGTGCCTCCATTTAAACCAGCCACATAACAGAGAGCCTTGATAGAGGGCTTTTAATTAAAAAACCGGGAGTGAGAGATGGGAACGAGGGGAGAGATAAATGAAGAAAGAGCCTGAGAGAGAGGAGAAGAATTAGGGAGCGAGGGAGAGCATTGGAGAAGAAGAAAAAGAAACAGGAGGGACAGAGAGGAGAGATTACAGGAGGCAGATAAGAACAGTAAAGTCTCTACTTCTCATATGATTGTCTTTCTGAGTGCTTCACTGCAGTCTCCCAACACTCAGTGTGCTCAGTGCTGGAGCAGTCCTTCTGTGCTCCTCCGTTTACTCCAGCTGATGGCCTTTTACACAAGCTCAAAAATTTAAAGCAGCTTAAACCTCAGTCTGCACAATAACCCCATCCTCTTCACACAATGTACAAGAAAAAGGAGTCACTGCAATCATTCATACATTTAAATTTGTTTAAATCCTCAGTGTTAAATGATGTACCATCTACATTTATTCAACTTCAAAACTATTTCCACATGGGCACCTCCATTACATAACCCATCTGTCACATGAGTCACAGAAAGATGCTGAAGATTCAAGGGAGCAGATTTATAAAATGTCCCCTTCGGTAATCAGCATAATAACTTTTAGAATAGCCTGTGGTTATCTGTACAGTTTTGTGATAGGGCAGCACTGATAGGACTGTAAACACAGTGACAGCAGCTCAGAATGTGGCAGTTAGACGTTTGAGGTAAAGGTTAGACCCTGTATTAATATGCACTGTAGGCCTCCTATAGACCCAGTAGTCTGGAACACTGCAAGGCCAATTGCTTCTCTACCCTCCGCTGACTCTAAAATACAGTTAATCGTACGTTTAATGGGGCATCTCAGTGACCCAGCACACCAATGTGCACATCAAAGCCTGCATTTGCTGCTTCCTATGCATGTTCTGTGCATCTGTCAAGTCAGACAACAAAATGTGTGACATGTAGTACACTCGTAGCTAGGATGAGTATTGAAGTTGAACAGATGCTGGTTGTATTGATTCTTGTATAACTGAGAATTAAGACTAAAACATACCAGCAGCTATAGAAATCACAATCCAAAATACTGCACACCAACAATGAATGTATTATTAGATTTATATTCCACAAAATAGATCTACAAGTGATAGTTTTACATTGCAATAACATAAAAAATCATGACAACTATATTCAACGTTTGAGTGTATGAGTACACTCGCTTTAATGCTTCGACTCAAGTGTGACATAAATGGCAAAATGCTGAAAGGGCGCCATAATCAATGCATAAATACATGTGTGAAATCTGGTTGAAACACAACAGAGTTTTTCCTATTGAGCGGCCGGCCCTTTTATCATTTTAATAGTATTCAAACTGCTGCTGCATTTGTGAAATCAATGTGAGCAGCAAACCCATTGACTGAACCCATACGAGAGGCTAAATGGTTACATGATTGCTGAATCGTCTTCAGGTACATCCACTTTCATCAGCCAGACTGTGACAAAACCATTTTGTTTGTACCTCTGTCTGTGGGACGTGTTACAGCATCTGTGCATCTGTTTGCCCCCCCCCATCTCTCTTTCTCTCTGCCGCCCGGGTGCCACACATCACACATTTTGACAGTCCACGGATGAAGTCCCTGAGGGAGGCATTAGCTTCCTATTGGGACCTCCACTGCTAAACTCCTGGAGGCCATTTTTCCTTTACACAAGCCAATCAATAACTTTTAATATTGTCTCCAGGAAAGTGAGGCAAGTGAAAGTGGAGGATGGAGGAGCTTTAGGTCAGAGGGACAGAACAGGACAGAGAAGGCGCTGTATGGACAGTGAGGGGACTGAGATGGGAGGCGCTGCTTTGTGTCTCCAGAAAGAGCGCACTCAGGGTTGGTCGAGGGTCACTGCCTATGCTTGACCGTTTCACGTTTACAGCAGTGCGCACAAAAAAACACTTTCAGGCTTTATTTGCTTTTCAGGCATTTAGCTGATGATACCCGCAAACCATTTCCATTCAAGGGGGTGTCTTGCCTCTGGTACACTGCTGTGCTGGGCTGAGTAGACTAATTGTCCAGAACAGCTTTCATAACAGGAAAGAAAAACCTAGCTTAGCCAAGGTAAAATTAATTAGTCTGTAATAGTATGCAACTTCTAAACTAACCAGCTAACATGACAAGCATGTTGACACTAGTTTATCATCATCTTTTTTTTCAAGCTCAAAATACAACCGTACCATAAAAAAACATTGCTTGTCCACGAGGCACAGGTGTTTCCTGCCAATCGAGGCTGAGTAAAATATGCTGACCTGTGGTGTGCGCTCAGAAACAAATCATTCACCCGCTTAAACAACACAACACAACCTTGATATGAGGCCAGAATACAACAAGTCATCTGAAGTTTCTGCACAGACGCCTGCGGTTGTTTTATGTGCTCATGCTGCACAGATGTGAACATTTATGTGAGCATTTTAAAAACTGAATACAACCACATCATAAAGCCACACGCATAAAGATTCAAGTGTGAGAGAAATAAATGAGAACATAAAGATTAAACAGGAATGCCTGAAATCGGTAAAATGTTCCAAATGTATTACAGTCTTAAAAGCCTTCGAGGAGCTCTGACATTTACAGTGCACCTGTCGTCGGAGTTGACACTGTCCCTCAAGGGAAGGCCCCAGTCCATCAATTAAAAAGCTGCTGTCAGATCCATTTTGTCAATTGACTAAAGTGATCATTTTGCCGCTCTCTGCCTCTTGAAGGCAAACACCTGAAGGCCCGAGCATGTGACGGCCTGCCAGAAAACAACAGATGCCACCAGAGCAAATGTTGGAAGTGCAGCGCTCAGCTAACGCCAGGTGACTTATGTTACTGCCCCACCGCTGAAGATGGGGATGAGTGAAGCCATATTGATCAACTGCTTGCAACCCGATCAATGCCACTGCGCAGGTCCTGGTCGAGTTTTCAGACCAAGCCATAAGGCATGTGATCTTAAACACAATTAGTCCTGACAGAGAGGAGCCCTAGGAGACTTACAATCAGACAGGTTCATGCAAGACGGACAAAAATTTAACTTCCATTCACTGACTTCCGTTTCTTCATCTCATTCATTTGCTTTAGTTAAAGTCATATACGGAGATTTGACAGAATGAAGACACAAAGCCATTGGTCTGTTAAATAGAATCATCTCAGGGGGAAAAAACTATAGGAGGAGACAGTTATACGCAAGAGATGTCCATTTATTTATTTATTGTTAAAAATATTTTACACAACAAGGTATGTCTGAATATAATCAGAGATAAGTGATGACTGTAAAACGTCTACTGCAGATGTTGGTTCTGCAATGTCAGACTTTATAACTGAAGTACTTTACGTTACATTTTTGGCAAACAACACAAAAAGAGAATGATATTATTATTATTATATATATTATTTATAAAATGATATATTGGTTTAAGAGCGCTCTCATATGTGCAGTCCAACCGGTTAAAGATTTGTCCATTTCCGATCAATGTGTATGTGAGAAAAGTTAATGTTTAATTTTTTTATTTTTTTTTTACCCAATATGCCGCCCATAGCCTGAGCTTGTTGTTAATTGGATTTGACTGAAGGATGAGTCGAAAAGCTGTGCTGCACTTAATTAATAGCACTGAATGGTGGCGCGGGCCAAATGATATAACAAGAGGTCAAAATCCCATTTAGGAAGGTACACAGAGGTTGGAGATAAAGCCTTTAAACTGCTCATGAGACATTAATATTCTAATATGTCTTCCTATTAATTATTACACCTACTACACACACGGGCCAGACAGGAATAGTAAAGAAAATGCTTTGTCTGGAAAAGAAGGTGGAGTGGAGTGGTTAATTAGATTCAGCAGCTCTGTTAATTCATCGATATGGTAATGTTTCATGACGTCAGGCCGTAGTGGGCATTGTGCAGAGTCAGCGCGAGCGAGGCAGCTGTGTGACTTTGAGCCTGGGCTCAGACACTTCATTACCAGGGTGCACACTCTGAGCTTCAAGAAAAAGCAGGAACACTGTAATAATGCTGTTTGGAGTTTGCTCACAGCCCCACAATCACCAGCGCTGATCAAGAAACTAAACAAAAAAGAGAAAATTACTTTCTCACTCTTGCTCCCCTGCACCAAAGCACTTAAAAATCACAGCTGATAAACGTTGAGAAGAAAAGAGGGAGGAAAGAAAATGTTTTTTTCTAAAAGCTGATCACGGCAGAGTGCCAAGATAAATGCATGCATATTTGAACAAATGTAGTGTCTCTACCTAATAATCCACAAAGCAGTTGAGTACACATCTGACGTCACATGGTCACAAAAATCTCCTTCGACAAATCCTTTAATTGCCTGATCAATACCTGTAGAGCCATGCAAATGAAGCCAATAGTCAATAGGGGCTGGGTTAGGTTGAACATCTGCACGCCGAGGCATGCCATTGATCAAAGTGCAGACTGTGCTAAAAAGCCAGGATTAAACCATTCTTCAGCAGGCTCCACCTTGAACCACTATCCTGACCTGTGAGCAAACCTGGCGTGAGATACAAAACAAATAGGCTCACAGAGTTTGAGACCATTCATCACCGAGCGTTAAAGAAAAGGTACACAGTGAGGGAAGTCTACAGACGCACACTGGAGAGATAAGACGTGTTGTTTGACTGCTTCTCAATGAGGACGGCCCCAGAATAGTACACCAGGGGTTGCACACACACATTATCCACAGAACAGTATTGTCCTACCTTGTGTTTTGCCGGCCAAAGTCTCATCCCAGCGTTTCAGAAGTAGCATGATGGTGCGGCCTGGGACTCCTCTCTCCCTCTCATAGCCTCAGACTGAGGAAGGCTCCACTGCAGTCAACACAGAAGGATGATTTTTTTACGTGACATATGCTTAGTCTAATACAGAGTCATAATACAAAACATACATTGAAAACTGTGCCCTTCTTCTACTCTCACATTTTAGGTGCTTCCTGACCGCTGCTGTTGATTTATGAAAGCCTGAATGACAGCTATACATAAGCCTTTTAATGCCCCTTTAATGACTCCTCAAAAACACACATCCATTGACTATATAATGGGCCTATTATTCTGTAAGACAAACTTTATCAGCTGAGAGACTTATTGTCCTTATAATTAGTCAATTAACAGAAATAGGAGTTTAATCAAGTGGGAGCACAGGAGTCAAATGGTCAGGGGAATAAAGCGAGCCTTTATCATGTGTGCAGCAGGTTCATTTACTCAGACCAGCTGTAATTTATCAAAGAGATGTGCTTTCTTTTTTTTACGATTAATTGAATTACACCCTTCTACCAGCAAATCTCATTAGTCATGTGGAGTTTGTTTGGAGGAGATACAGATGTTGTGGAAAGGTGAGCTTAGATTAAAAATGAGGGACACTCTTAAAGAGTAATTAATCTCATTTTTGACCTCTTCTGTTTATTAAAAAATGCCACAAACTCACAGCAGTGTTAGGTAAAGGTCCTCTACAGGAGGGTAACTGTACTCCACAGGAGCAGCGTCACTCTTGTTCTTCTCTTGGCTCCTCCAAAGAGATGTCTGTTGTTTGCTTTTCTGACGTCGGCTGGTCTGGAGCAAAGGGAGCACATTGGATAGAGAGTTAAACAGGGGTCACGTTTACTTGAACTCACATAAAACTGCACTGCCTTTTAGTGTCGCACATGACCTCTGACCTCGCCCGTTATAATGGATTCATTAGATATAATTAGGACACTTGACAAACACGGATGTAGGCAGCAATTAAATCTTTAGTGGAGGCTCTTTGTTTTCCGTGAATAGCAATGTATTTCTGCTCTTAGTCTTTTAAGTACATTTCAAAACTATGAACTCATTGTGTGTTTATGCAGTTTTGCTCAGAGAAAAACTGATTTCAGAATGTTAAATAATACATTGCTTCCAAATGTACTGTAGTACTAAACTGTCTCCCTGCTTCTTCCAAACTCCAGCACACAGTAGATCTGAAGAATAATAAATAGGCTCTATTAATCCTGAAGAAGCATAAGTGATAGACTCAGCACAGTGTGTCCATAGGAGCTTTTACATTAAATGATTAATTGAAATATGTTAATGAATAATAAAGCAGTCTCTGTGGGGTAACAGATTGTACTTTTCATATTTAATTGACTGATGGGCATTGCACGCACAACATGGACTCACAGTGACATTGCATCCTCCACAGACAAGCGCAACTAAAGTCATGCTAATTCCCCCAAAAAAGCACACTGCTCCTGTACAGACTTCTTTCTGAGACTTTCAGATGGACACTATCTGAACCCAAATCCTCCTAATCAAGGCCAATGAATTATTGAACAGCCTTTTTATATCAGATCATGACCCATTTCCGCTTGCTTCAAGTGGGTAGGCTGCCAATAAAATGGAGATGTACTTTTTAAGTCCTCCCACATAAGCTTTGTGCCCTAATAGTTCGAGAGCATTCAGAAACACACAGTGGAGCATTAGGACTTTTAGATGGGCCCTGCTCACCAAATCATATTTTTAGCGACGTGATGGACAAGGTGGACATGCAGCATCAAACCAACGTGAACTCATCTGGTGCTTTGAATTTCAGAATGAGAGATGGTGAGGTAGTGTTATCCACAGGTAAATAGTAAATGGTGTGCATTTATATAGCACTTTTTTGTACCCTTCTCGGGCACCCAAAGCGCTTTACATAATGCCTGCATTCACACCATTCACACACATTCACCTCTAGGGCAGACAGAGAGAGGGGGGGGCTGCCACACACACAGCGCTCACATCCTGCTCCGACCACCACCACACTCACCTCTACAGTCACACACATGCATACACCAGAGCTGTGGACCGGAGGCAAGGAGGGTTAAGTGTTTTGCCCAAAGACACAACAACAGTATGAACCGGGGAGAGCGGGAATCAAACCACCAACCTTCCGGGTATAGAACGACCGCTCTACCACTGAACCACTGCAGATGCAATGCTCACACACAGGAGTTGTGTGACTATGGCTCCTGCTGATCTTTTTATCATTTATGATGCCAGCAAACACACTGCTGAGGAATAGCTAATGGCTGAAAAAAATTAAATATGAAATATTTTCTGAGATACTGTCTTCCAATAGTGATTTACACAAGTAAGCACTATTTACACCAGCACCAGCCGTATTGATTGAGAATGGAGGCACACTTTCATTTTCAGAATTACACCACAGCTCAAATGTTAAATGGTCTGTGACATTTGGCAGCAGTAATAATTCACAAAACAAAATTTGTGACTTGGAAATGTAATAATGCTTAATTCTATTAAAATGACTTCTATTTTGTGTTTCTAAAATTGAAAAAAAGTGCCAACCTGTCTATAATTAAATCATTGTGTTTACAATAAAACTGCGGGTGGAACCATTACCTGGATATGTTCACTAAGCCCCACACTACACTCACATATCTGGAGTTAACAGGGCGTCATGTTTGTGATATCCATCTACTATATAGCTTTGTGCAAACACATCTGACCTGGACTACACTGTGTGCACAATTATTATGCAAGTGATTATTTTGACCATATCATAATTTTATCCATAATTTCCAACTCCAAGCTTTATAAACTTGAATTGGATTTAATGCATATCAGATGATGTGTATTTGTGTAAAGAAGGAGGGTGTGGCCTAAGGAGATCAACACCCTATATTAAGGTCTGCATAATAATTAGGCAGATTCTTCTCCTCAGGAAAAATGGGCCCAAAAAAGAAATTTAACTGAATCTGAAAAGTCAAAAATTGTAAAAAGTCTTTCACAGGGTGCAGCACTCTTGAAATTTCTAAGATATTGTGGCGTGATCACAGAACCATCAAACGTTTTGTAGCAAATAGTCAACAGGGTCACAAGAAATGTGTCGAGAAGAAAAGATGCAAATTAACCGCCAAAGATTAGCAAAGAATCAAACATGAAGCTACCAGGAACCCATTATCCTCCAGTGCTGCCATATTCCACAACTGCAACCTCCCTGGAGTGTCAAGAAGTACGAGGTGTTCAGTTCTCAGAGACATGGCCAAGGTAAGAAAGGCTGAAACCCAACCACCTCTGAACAAAACACATAAGTTGAAACGTCAAGAATGTGCCAAGAAATATCTGAAGACAGATTTTTCAAAGGTTTTGTGGACTGATGAGATGAGAGTGACTCTTGACGGACCAGATGGATGAGCCCATGGTTGGATCAGTAACAGACACAGAGCTCCACTTCGACTCAGACGCCAGCAAGGTGGAGGTGGGGTACAGGTATGAGCAGGTATTATTAAAGATGAGCTAGTTGGACCTTTTTAGGTTGAAAATGGACTCAAAATCAACTCTCAGACCTACTGCCAATTTTTAGAAGACACTTTCTTCAAACAGTGTTACAGGAAAAAATTTGCATCTTTCAAGAAGACTTTGATTTTTATGCAAGACAACGCTCCATCACATGCATCAAAGTTCTCCACTGCGTGGCTGGCCAAGTCCTTAAAGATGAAAAACTAATGACATAATGACTAATAACATTCTTCACCTGACTTAAACCCTATTGAGAACTTTTGGGCCCTTCTTAAGAAGGACATTTACAGTGAAGGTAAACAGAACACCTCTCTGAACAGTGTCTGGGAGGCTGTGGTTGCGGCTGCACAAAAGTTGATTCTGACCAGTTGATTCTAAATTTTATCTTTATTATTCTCACTTTAATAGGTGAAAATGGGAAAATCTTTGTTTTTCTTTTAGTTGCATAATAATTCTGCACGCTAACAGTTGCCTAATAATGGTGTACATGTAAATATTTTCTTAAGAAAGCCAAAATGTCACTTTTACTACTTAAATGTTCAGGTTTGAGGGTTTGTTAACATTTTGGATTGACCAAGAGCACTGTAGTTTTACAATAACAGAATTAAACCTCAAAACTACAACTTGCCTAATAATTGTGCACACTGTGTATTTTAGTGATCATTAAAGTAAGAGAGGTGACAAGCCGTATGTCGGGCATAGGACTGGAGACAACCATTTTGCAGCGTGTCAGCTGTGACAGCTTTGACAGAAGAGCTAAGCCTAAGTGCCCATCTGTGGATGGGCTACAGGGGTCACATGTGTGTCAACAGCAGTGAGTAGAAAGGGTAATGGTCCTGGTTTATGAGAGCAAGTCCCAGGTGGGCTTCACAGGTACGCAACACTAACCTTCACTGTGCACACCACACACACGTGCCATAAATCCCAAGTGCTGTCAGCCAAATGATAGCCAAGTTAATCAGAGAAAAGGGGCCAATCACCACTGCACTCAAGATGGATAGAAACATATCTGCTGCAGACACAACGATCTCATTCACACACCCAAAAAGATGAGATTTAATGTCATTCTGTAAAAGCTATTTTCCTAGAAAAAAAAAGATTGCTATGAGAAAAGAGCAATATAGTGGGCCTTTATGTAGATTACTTTATTGATCTGCACATGTTCTGCCTTTACACTGCAAACACATTATTTTAAATACAAGCTTGGAGCTGTGCTCAGCAGCGGATTTGATGTGGCCAAGAAGTCTCAAATCAAATATACTGTCAGGTCATTTCTTTAACTGGTGACACACCTATTATTAGAAAACAAGAAAAAAAATCTAAACAAGGAGTATAATAGTAAGTGCTGGTTAACCTAACCTGTCAATGTCCATTCTCCATTCCTCTCTGGGCACACACAGCCATGCTGCATGCTCACTCCCACACATGCAGGAAGATGGTTTCAAATGGATTTAGTTAAATATCTCACATCCATCGAGCATGAGCTAAAACATGCAACAGTAACAGCATGTACTCACCTAGTTAACACTTAGCTCTTTTAATACTTAAATAACTCAGTGTGTTGGCTGGGGGCAACCATAAGAATCCTCACTATTATACCAACTAATAGACAAAGATGTTGCTTGAGTCTTTAATCCGTGTCAGTAAAATCCCATTAAGATTCAATAGTTGAAAAGGAAATATTGAAATCAGCTTGAGTCCATTAGAAAATGTCAAAAAAGAATTTACAAGAGTTTTTGATAACTTAATTTGTTCAAATAAAACCAAATCCAGGATTTAAAGGGTAATTCCAGAGGAACACAGCTACATCCAGACAGTCTTTAACACAGCGCAGCTTGCTCAAAAGTCCCACTTCCCATTATCTTCAGGTAGTGGAAAGGCATTAAAGTGCCTTTAGGGAAAAAAAAGTGGAAATTTACAAAAAGAGATGGACAAGGACATGGGTTGTGTAGTTGGCCTCAATTTGATATGCATCTATTTTATCATCACATTAAGAGATACTCTGCATTATATTTAAACACCATTTAAAACTGAACTAAAGCCGTCTGTTTTTCAATTAAAAGTAATCAAATGGGTAACTAAAAACCATATCACCAAATGCAAAATTCTACACTGAATTAGTTCAGCCAATGATGAATTAAATGATTTATCAAATAAAAATGATATACGGGTGGATCAATTCAGAAGTGGATGTGATAAAAACGAAACAAAGAATTGATTTAAGAGGTTCCATCTTGATGTCAAGTGATCAAAGGAAAAATATGGCAAAGGAAAAAAGAGGAAAAATCCTTCAATAAATAATGCCAGGTTTGTTTCTAGTCCATGCTGTTTGAGTGTTGGTAAGTGTCTGCACGAATGACAGTCCGTTCAGAAAGCTGGGGACAGAGAGAGAGAGAGAGAGAGAGAGAAAGGAGAGAGGAGAGAGAAAGGAGGGCACGGACACATAGGACGAACAGACTCTCTCTTTGAAACAATAAATTAGGCCTTGACCTTCACTTGAGAAACATGGAGTGGACAACTTCAACTTCAAACTGCATTTGTGAATAGTGTGCCATTACTGAACAGAACATGTGTGTGTAAAGGCTTAGACACCTCTTAATGGGGATGAGAGCAAACAGAGGGCTGTGTAAAGAGGATGGTACGTGGTAAAGGGCCATTTGAGGTCTTAATGGAAATCTTTCACAGGAATGGTATGGTCTTTAAAATGTGGTTTAATGATGACAAGGTGCTTGATGGTACACTGTTTGGTCGACCAAGGAGAAAAAAAAAAACACAGGAAGACAGAATGGCTGACGATCAAATGCTATCAGGAGTGTGACGTGAGGATGACATGGCATGAGGCAAGAATCAGCTGAGCACCAGATGGGAAGGTTCTGCCAAGCTCGACTGTAGGCCACAAGTGGGTGTGCGCTTCCCAAATGTTGACCACACACAAGACAGCCCGCAAACACAAAAACAAGACTCGGAGACAGACACTAAACACTAAGTAGACCTACCTATGGTTAGCATTAAGAATCGCCCAAAAAGATGCATAGGATGGCAGGAGGAAAAAAGAGAAGGGGGTACAAAAGTGAAAAAATAGAAAACACAAACAGGCCAATTGATTTTTCTATGTTTAAGCCTTAAAGGGGAGAAAATTAATAAACAGGTGGGTTTAAAAAGTAGCCAAAGTTTGGGTGCACAGTGAGTGAGAGGCGGTAGGTGGTGGGGGGAGCGTGGGCTGCACACGCATAGAAAAGGCTGGAAGTAATAGCAATGAAGGGAAGGGAGGGATGAATGAATGAACGGGGAAAGAAAAGAGGAGACAAGGGGGGCAAAAAATTCCCCGTCCTCTTTGTCTTTTGGTCTTTCTCTGTCTCTCTGCCTGTCTCTCCCTCCTTGTCAGGCTCATAAATATAAAAAATTGTTGACCAGGTAAATGGCAAAATAGATGAGAAGACAGAGGACCGAGAGAGCAAGCAAATGAAAAGGTAATGCACCTCCCAGCAGCGCAATGAGGAAAAAAAAGAACAAAAAACGAAAGATAAAAGCAAATACTCCAGTGGCCTCCGTTGTCTACAGTCTGTATGTGGAAAGGGGGATTGGCTACTGCCAGTTGTTCCCCTTCCCTGAATGCCTTCTGCTTTCTTCTGTCTCTCTTTCCAAAAAAGACTTCCCATCCAGATGAGAAAAGCAGGCACAGGCGTCCTCTCAACTCTCAGCTCTGGTCTGGAAATACACGCCACTCACACAGGTTAGACATTGTTGCAGCAGCAACGCACAGTATCACCAGTATTGCTCAGTGAGAGAAAAAAAAAGGCATTGGGGCTGCTGCTAGTCTACCACTAGCTGCCTCATGAGGAGAGATACTGAGCTGGAAACGCTCTGTCTCCACTCTCCCGCCCATTCCTGCAAAAAGATGGGAGGGAGGTGGGCCCACTCACCACATTAGTATTCATTGAAAGAGTGTAAGAGAGAGGGAGGGATGAGGAGGAGAAGAGGGGTGCATCCAACAATTGTCGAGGAACCAAACCAGTGTGTGAAACTGATAAGAGACTGGCTCCCCCTAGAGTAAGTCATCAATACTCATATGAGCCCAAAACTCACTGGATACACTTGGAAACAAGCAGGAGCATCCAGGCAGATGACCTCTGACCGGACATCCCATCACCACGCTTTCATTACACATAGTTTAATAATTTTACCTCACGCTCTAAAAATCCTATTACTTTTATTCTGCTCTCTGGATACTCTGTTGCTATGGAAATGCCATACCAATTTGTCCATATAAAAGTCTGGAGACATTAACTAGATTTGCTGACATGGCATTTACATAATAAGTGCTTTTTTATGGCATTTTCACTGATTTACAATTATTTATTGAAAGTTAACAAGCCTTTTATGATTATACAATCATACACATGTAATCAAATTGCTTTGCTGAAGATGAGGCTGAAGTAGAAAATGCAAAAAAGTCAGTTGAAACAAACTTTTCCAATTTACCAAATTTCATTTTTTAGAACTTCTATTGAATTTTAAAAACTATTGTTTTAGACTTTTGTTTAAACTACACTGACGTACGACATTTACGTTTTAAGAAAGAGCTCAGTGCTAAATTTGTGCGAATGTAGGCTAATGAGTAAACATAGAACCGTTTGCTACATCAAAAAAACAATACTAAATTATCTGATATAAAAAAACGTTAGCTTATTAAAAATAAATATAACACATATTAATAATTCGACTCATCGGGGAATTTGTTAATTACAAAGTGGTTACACCTGTGAGATGACTTCCGCATGTCACGTTGTCACGGCGCCGCCTCGTGGATGGAGCACGCACAGTAGTCGCTGTCACTCGACTGTGCAGCATTTGATTGAACCGGTCTACATGGTGCTTTTTATCAACTGTGCTGCACAGGACTAAACCAGATAAAGATACAGAGATGGCTGCGCTTTCATCACCTTGGCGAGTCTGTCGAGGAATACTCAAAGAGCTCCGTGCGATTCAGGGGACAAATTACAAAGGATCTCTTGCCTACACTTATGTGATGGACCAGTTTCGAAAAAACAAGGTGGGTTTGTGTTAGTTTACAGTTTCGTATCCCTGTAAGGTTAGGTGCGTGTTTGCTAACATTAGCCGAGTTAGCTGTACACTCTTCATAGTAGTTAGTGTGGGGGGAGTAGCGTGGATGGTGTTACCTAAAAACTCACTTTTTCTTAGTTAGCTCCCAGTTTGATTAAAAAAAAAATATTTGTGTCACGTTTAGAAACTTAATGAACTACCGTTGTTAACTGTTATTGCAGTGTAACGCTGTGTGGGACAAGGTGACAAGTAGGACATCCACCTGGATTCATTCATTTATTTATTTATTTATTTATTTATAATATTTTTTTTTGTACAACTGAGCAAAAGTATGTTTTTGTATCGCACATGGTCAGATCTGTCAAATTCCTGACATTAACCATCTTCAAGTGCTTGTGAGTCTCCACACGTAGTGCTGCCTGATGAAATAAAAGGATATAGGCTTAAAGCTTGTATTATTTCTGCTTAGGAGAACAGGGGCTTGAATGCATGTGCAGTCATCGAAGCAAAAGACCTGGGAGGGACTCTGCTTGTCACTGTGTGTTTATCGGGGCTTCTAAGACCCCAAGGCATATTAATGCATATGGGGAAATTGAACTCCAACTGAATAATAATAATTATTATTGTTGTTATTATTATTATTTCTTCCTGGGTTGGAAGCCTGTGATACATACTAATTTGTTTAATTATCAGTCTATATCATTTTATATTCTGTTTTTTATCCCACAGGTAACAGAAGAAAGGCACTGCAGAGGGCAGCAGGAGGCGCACCATGCTGCACACACATACCTTTGTTTGTTGTCATCTACAAGGAACCACCTGATCCTACACGACATCTACCACGGCAAAGGAGAGTGCAGCTCAGAAGAGGCGGCTAGCCTAGTGGGTCTCCGGTTACCCAAACAGCCAGGGGGCAAAGGCTGGGAGGAGTGAGGACATGGGAGCGCAAAGCTCTTCAAAAGTCCCCACAGTGGACTTTTATGTGGCCGCCAATCTGTCCTTGTCCATCAAATGTAAACCTCTATGTTTGTTCTATAATGGAGCCGTTTCTATCACGGCCTTATAGGAACAATAGGGGATGCAATTTTGGTTTAACCAGTATATTAGAGTTTAATAAATTATGTAAATAAGCTCAAGAAGGTCGGTTTGATTATAATCTGCAAGTCTAACAGTTTTGAAGAATGTTGAATAAGTAGCTGCAGCAGGCATTGCAGAAACTGAATACGGTTACATTCATCCCAATAAAGTACTTGTACATGTTTCTGTATTATTTATGCACATTATACTTTAACTTATAAACATATTGCTTCAGCAGTATAAATGTGTTGTGATCACACTACATGGGATTGGGATGCACAGTTAGATAACACATTATCCCAGCCACTTTCACTATGGAATATATTGTCTTCTGTTGCTGTGTAAAAGATAAACGCTGGCATTTCACTCTTTACATTGAACCCAGCATTACTTCTATTAAATGACACTTAGTGGAAACAGAACACAGTGGGGATAAACGCCATATAATGACTTATGACATTTCACTTTGCTCAAACACTAGCTCAGCTTTTTTTTTTTTGGGGCTTATCCAACCAACTCTGTCTTTTACTCTCCAGTGGTGACTAATACTGCCTTCAGTGTGAATTTAAATAGACCCACCCTAAAGCAAAGGATACAGAATAGCACAGCGAGTAAGCATGTGTACAGCCTGACTAACGGACTCCAATAAAAACCGACAAAGCAACAGCTTGTGTCAAAATATATATTGCACTTCCAGACTGCTTTTCCACAACCTTGATGTTTTTGTGATAAAGGAGAGCACCAAGAACAAGCCATATTTAAAAAAAAAAGATGGCTACACAAAAGCAGAGGGGCTTTTTAAGGAGATAATTGAAGGTGATGCTTAAGAATTAGTTATGCAAGTCCATGTTTCTTCTTTCTTTTTAATGTCAGTGAACTCATCTGTGGGTAATAAGGCATAGAAAAGAGTGCTGTGCTGTCACATTGACGAACCACTTTAAGTTTAAATGCTTCTGAGTGATGCTTGTGATGTATGCGAGTGTCAGGCTGGGAAGAGAAAAGAAAGAAGAGGGGGCGGAGACACATCTGCCAGAAAGGAGGCTGTTCTGTCCATTCCTCATCTCTGCGCGAGGACGAGGAGCCAGCATCTTCTGACTTCTGTCTCTATGAAAGGAATAAACAGAGACATTTTAATCCAGGCTCGGCCCTGTTAAAGTGAAGGGTCAGGGGTTTAAGGTTGAGACTTCAGACTTACGAAGGTCTTACGAAGTAGTAGTAGAAAGAGGAAAGAAAAGCAAAAATAAAGGTTCGGCGAGAGGATACGTAACCTAGCCGTGGCAAAATGTTTGGCATGCTCAAAAATACGCTCTTCGGAGTCACGGAAGAGACAGAATATAAATTGCTGAGCACCGAGACTAAGGTAAGGACGCCTCACTTTCTTTACGCTGAGTATGTGCGCACAGCTATCGTTACGCACTGTAATTATATTGTAGAGCGTCACGGTTTCACTTGTGCATCAATATTTAATACAACACTGAATATGTTATATGCTTTCCGTTGACTGTTGATTCCCATCGCGCTACATTCTTACAAATGATTACACGTGCACGTTTGGGACTTGGACCAAAACGCACACGAACCAGACATGCACTGATGTTACCTGTCACAGTGGGTTCCTGCAAAGTTGTTAAGTCACTGTTTCCACTATGGCATCAAGAACGCGCTCGTGACTGTGCTTACTGACCTGGTCATGGAAGAGATGCGTCTGTGGTCATTTTAGGAAGGTCAGATATGGATTGTGTATACTGTTACACTGAGCGCTGTGACAACGTAACCTGACGTTAAGGAGATGAAGGGCATACCCTTTCCACGTCACTACCCGATTCTCTCCCTCTCCCCGCTTTTCATGTGACGTTTGAGTATAATTAATCAACAGGCGTTTTCACGGTCCATCCCTTAATGCCCTGTTGACCTACACTGCACTACTGCCAATGACTTGTAGCATGCAATCTCATGTCTTGTGTTATTTATACTCTTGACCAAGACCTACTTCTAACACAGAGATACAGGGCAAGCTGAGAGGCTAACCCAACTGACCAGCAGACACAGAGGGTCAAATAACCCAAAGTGACACATTAACACTTCGACCCACAACAACACACATATGCTCAGATACTGCACATAATTGTCTGTTTGCTGAAGACAACCATAGTTGGGTAAGCAGCATAATGCCAACTGCTTTTATAGCTCACCTAAAAGAACCGAACATATAATATGATCAATCAGCTTTGTTACACAGAAAGCCCAAAATATCACAAGCCCCCATAGCTACAAAGACTCATCTTCCAAGATCTTACTGTGCTCTCTGGCGAAGCTTACAAGTACCCACACTTCATTTTATGTGCAGAGAAATCTCCAAATGTGGAAATCTGTAGACTTGACTGAACAGCAGCAGGTATTGAAATCAGAACTAGTCACCTGATCTGTGAAGCACCCGGCTGATGCTGTCACCCAACACTCTTAATTAAAACTGACACAGAATACACGAGAGGTGTCTGACAGGGATAGCACACACACCGCATACACACTCACAGCTGAACAACAGATTCATTTCAGTGAAATTCCGTTTGCACACAATACACGAGAAAGAAACAAGGAGTGATGGGATGGAAAGTACTTTGATAGGTTGATAATACCTTTCTGTGCATGGGCAGAATTATTATTATTGTATAAGCAGGCAAACACACACAACTGCAGGCTAGACAAATGACCGACAGATTAATTGCACAGCTTAACCAGAGACGGGCTCGGCTTTCGTGTCACCATGCACAATGCTAATGGTGGTCCCATTGACAAGGCCAACAGAGCACGGGCCATGTAATTACCATGAAGAGCGGACTACCTGTCACACGTTAGCACGGCTTGAGAACATTGTCTGCTCATGTGGAGGAGCTGAAGGGGCGGTGATCACAACAGGGCTTGTGTGGATCACTAGGTCCTCACAGAAAGGATTTAGGCTGGAGATTTCAAATCAGAGTGGCAGTGCTGTTTGAAACTACCTGTACTATATTGCAATTCCACAACTCACGTGCCTCATTTTTAGCATGTGAACAGCTATGGCGCTCTGCAGGGACAGAAACCCAGTGGAAGTAGATGTGATGGTGATTTCACTTTAAACAAAGAAGTAACAGAGGCAGACATATGCTTTGCAAAATATCATTCTATTGGTGCAATGATAAAACCCACTTAAAAAATATACTTTGACAAAAAAAAAATAGTAATGCTTTCAATCAAGAGAGAGTGTGCTTCCCCTCCAGCAGTGCACATTTTGTCTGCTCTGGGCTGCTGTAGAAACAGGAACAGGAAGTCACTTCTCTTTACAGCGGTTTTTATGGCGGTTTAAAGGTCTATTTTTTTCAAGATAGAACAATGCAATGCAGTTCTTTTGAAGGGGTTATACACTGTTGGTCAATATAGTTTTACACAATGCATCGTTACTACAGCTTTAAATGCAACAAATGTATTATAAATGTTAGCAATAACAAATATATTAAATATGTAGTCTGGGTGATGGTCTTTTACATCTGTCCAAAATGACCAGATTCCATGTATTTGTTCAAAATCACAGTTCAGTGACTGTGCTGCATTAACCCTGTTTAAAGCCAAGTGTTGCATCATATTAACATTGTACATCTGGAGGCGGGGGCCAGTGATGTGTCTGTGCACGGTTATGTAAGAGCTCTCGTCAAATTATTCTCCGTAGGATGACTGAACCCTGCAGAGAAAACAGAGAAATGTAATCAAATCAATGTAAACGTGCATCTTATGCGTCCACCCACATTGGTTTACACAACTATGTAAAAAACTGCATGTAAATAGTAAATACACACGCACGCGCAGGCACTTTCCCCGGGGCAGATTGTCAACAGCAGTGTGTCAGAGGTGAATCATATGTTAGTCCTTAGTGCTCGTGTCTCCAGGAAAAGAAACAATTCGTAAGTGTTATGGTTGGCCCACTTTGTGTTCCAGGACGGTGTGAGTTTTGAGGTGAGGCGGTACGATGCTTCCAAATACGCAGCTGTGTCCTCTGAGGGTCGAGCCTTTGACCAGGTGAGCGGGGAACTGGTGAGGAAGCTGCTCATGTACATCGGAGGAAGCAACGAGCCAGGTGGGGCACTACGCACTAGGTCCATCTACTGCACTTAACCAGTAGGATGTGTACTCCTGGCTCTTTTTCATAACAGAAAATGAAATATAAAGGAATCTTGAAGCCATTTATGTGTTACCTTCTTTTAGCTGCATCTGTTGGTGAAACTGCCGATTGCAATTCCACACCTTTCACTCATCCTTTTTAGAGCGTGTGAACAGCTATAGCCCTGCAGGGCCATGCTGTTGAGAACAAATGCAATGGAATTAGGTCCGATGGTGATTAAAACAGTTTAAAACAAAATCAATTAACCTTTATGCCAACATGAGTGTGCTTCTCCACCAACAGGGCTCAGTTTGTCTGCTCTGGGCAGCCGTAAGAGCAGGAATGGCAATGAAACGTACATTTTAAACACTTTAAAAACACAATTTTGACTGTTTGATTTATATATATACGACAACATTTTACACCATGCACCTTTAACTATGAACATTTATTTCCTCGACTTAGTGTTTATGGGCACAAAATAGTATCTACTCAAGAAGAGCGTGTGTCCCACTAAAGTAGATACTTACTTCCAAGTAACAAATTAAGCCAAATATTGCACGTTACACATTGTAATTCCTTTCAAGCCTTGCCTGTGTTTAAAGCATGAGTAGTTCATAAAGCCATAAAAGTACAAGATTAAGTGAGCTGTGTTGTATAGAAAATAATTTTGATGTTTTTATTTGTGAGAGCAGGATACATTTTAAATTAGTCACTAGACAGACTAGTGTTAGTCTTCCTGTCTTTAGTTTTAATTTGGCCTTAGTACTGATTCATAATTAACAATGACCTTAGTGCTGAATAATTCTTGCTATAATAATATATTCAACCTCTACGTGTCCCTTTTACACATGAGGTGAGGCAATGGGTACAGCAACTCCCATTATCATCACAGTGTATCCGCGGAACGACGGGGTCTTGTCTCGACGTTTGGTGGCCGGTATCCGTATCCCCACGATGTACCAGCAGAGCCCCCCCACTCCCACAGACAGCACCATCAGGATTGAGGAGCGACCGGGAATGACTGTCTACGCTCTGTAAGTCACATTTAAACTGTTGAATTCATTTGTGTTAAAACTCCATTACTCTGTTGTTCATTGATAGATTCAGAGTTTAAAGATCTGCTAGAACATTAAATAATATTCATAACTTTAAAAGTCTGCCAAAACCTCTTTGCGTTGTCTTTATTTTTAAGCCCCTCCCTCTAAGGCCATTCTGCTTTGATTGGTCCCACACTATATACACACACTTTAGCTACATAGTTCCATTAGACTAATTGAATTAACTGGATTACTGTCTGTATTTACATGCACAAGAGGCAATTCAAGTATTATGTCCGCTGTGTTCCACTCACAGGCCGTTCACCCAAAGAGCAAAGTTTCTGTTACAGTTTGTTCGTTCGTTAACACAAGAACAGTATTCTTGCTCCACAAAAACACAAACCTTTGAAACAGGCCAAAGAAGTGTTTTTGCTTTGTTGTCCTCAATTTGAGTGTAAACTCTAATTACACTGTCAATATCACCATCAATACAATAGGGATACCTGTCTATTTAGGACCTGCTCATCATCCACTTGACTTTCTTCCTTTTGACAGACAGTTTGGGGGCTTTGCAGGAGAGAGCGAGTACCGAGCTGAGGCCTTGCGTTTGACACGCACTTTGGGTGAGGCGGCCCCTTTTCAACGCAAGCAGTACTTTTGCTGCAGCTTCGACCCACCACTCAAGCCTTATGGACGCCGCAATGAAGTCTGGTTTCTACAGGAAGAGCCATAAGAAAATACACCATACTCTCAAGTCTTACTCAACCTTGCTGATCTTTTTTACCATCTGCAGCCCTGTCGCTCTGATCTGTTTGCCAAGAGCAATATGGTGGCTTCACAGACCTGGACAGAATTATGATCCATGTAGTCAGGTCTGTAGCTTTGTGCAGATATTGCTGTACAAATGTCAATAGGTGATTTGCAAACAAATCTTTCAAATCAAACCTTATCAAAAACAACTTATTTGAAACGTTTCTTCCCTACAGATATCCTCTTTCCCACAAGAACAGCCTAGTTTTGCACATGAGACCTAGTTTACAATATGGGACAGCAACAGTTGAAATGTATGAAAACATGGTGGTTAAGTATATTACAGAGTGAACTGAAAATAAATTGGAGATGAGCCATATATTGTAAGTAGTCATTAAGAGGATTCGAGTTTGCAGCTGTGAATGGGGACAGGTTTAGTCATCATCAGTGTTGTTTTCAACAATGTGAGATAAAGTTTGTGGTAATACTGTGTGTGGATCCTAAAAGCCTTTGTGTGGCCAGTGCTTTGTGTCTAATGCATGACGACTCCATCTTGATTCATTTAGACCTTTGGTAATAGTGTAAGGCAATACCTCAGTGTGATTTTCTGTGTGAATATGTTTAGAGTCGACGAGTGTGTTTCATAAAATAATAAATATATTGTGCAGTTTCAGTGTGGTCATTAGGCAAAGTTTGTTAAATGACATTTATTAGATTTTCAGTTAAACACAAGCTCACCAAACGGAGTAGGAATAGCAATAAAGATACATTTTTAGACATTTGATTATAACAAGCAAACTATCATTCAAAATTCATCACTAAAGCTGTGTGCAATTTAGTGCTATTGAACCGGTTTCAATTGAAAGTGGGGGCCCACTTACACGGCCGACTGGCGCCAATCCCCACTTTAATAAGACATTAATGAGGCTAATAAACAGCATGGCCTTGTAACCCCACACTGGTGTACTTATACAAAGAGTGGAGTACTGTTTCAGCTTGGGTCTACCTAAATACTGCACAGGCTCGGAGTGGAGCGCTGGCTCATTCAGGTCACCCTATTTCATAGTTCAAATATTGCACATACATAGAGTTGCGATGCAAACTTACTGTAACCCTCTTTCCTACAATAACTTCTGGTTTAAGAAGAAAACCACCAGAATGATATATTACAAATGATACTGGAAATGTTTTGTTGCAATGAATAAAAAAAAAAAAAAAAAAAATCTTTATATCATATGCAAATTGGAAAATCACACTATTGTAATGATCCGGGAAAATACTTATTGATGATCATAGAAGTCTCTATCGTTAATTTCTACAGGAGACTGCAATCAAACGATTAAAAAATGTTTTAGTAATAAATCTCTGTCTTAGAAAATACATTCTCCCAAACCCTTTCTTTTCACTTCCACTTACAAGAGCTTGTAGTTGAGCTTAGTTACCTGCTAGAAATAATTACCATCAGTGTAAATGTTATTATGAATGAGTCCAAGTTGCATTTTTACATGACAATGGGTAAAACAGAAACTAACAGTATTCATTTCATAAATTCTTCATTAGATATTTCGATCCCAAATATTATCCAGGGTATGTCAACACTGACATCTGAACCAAAAAGGTATCAATTAAAACTTGTTGCAATGTAGTTTAATTTTGAGCAAAATTAAGGAATCTTTGGAGCTCTTTAGATGTTCTTCTTGTCCGGAGTATGTGGTGCATATGGTGGAGGTCGCTCCTGCAAAAACAAAGACTTTGCAGTAAGAGTTTTACATTTAATACAATACAGAGGAATACAAGCAGAGCAGTTTACCATGGGCATGTAGACATTGTGTGGGCTGTTGGGATCGTAATATGCATTTCCAGCTGCTTCAGCCGCCTTGGAATTGCCTGTGTATGACATGGAAAACAACATGAGCCAACAATGAGGAATTGAAGGCAAAGGGTTGACTGTAAAGCAGTTTTGCTACAGAATGAGTCGTTATACGGGACACATGTGACAGCGCTAGGAAATCTCAAAACAAAACTCACTCGCACAACCTGGGGAGGAACAGGAGAAAACATCCAATTCATCTTCAAAAGATACACTAAATTATATTTCTAAAACAAGCTCACCCCATGAGCAAAGTGAGACTCAGAATAAACTAGGTTTACCCTTGTGAATCTGTGTAAAGTATGAGACATCAGCAGCCTATTTTTGTTAGCGCATTGGCGAATGATTCACATTGAAGCAGACAAATGAGATATGACGGGTGCAGTGACACAAACAGATATGAAAAATAAAATAAAATGAAAAACCTGGAGGGGCTGTTGCTGGTGGTGCTGTCCAGTTCTGGGGCGGTCCATTCCAGTTTTGAGGTGGCCCAGGATATGGTGGTGGAGCCACGTAGTCATAGCCAGACGGGAACATTCCTGGAAAAGGTTACACAAAAGGTTAAAGAAGGTGCCACACTGTAACACTAAAATCAAGAACAACTAGGACAGAAAAAACAGTCACGGAGAGATAGTCATGAAAAAATATGAGAACATATCAGTTTATAACACATTAAAGCGTAAACTGTGTGTATGTGAAAATACTTAGATGTAATATGTTGTATTTGGTTGTGACATGTATATACCTGGTGCAGGTGGTGCATAAGGGTATGCCATGTTGCCAGCAGCAGGTGGAGGAGCCTGGTAGAAACCATTGGGCTGGGGAGGGCCGGGATAGGGATAGGCTGGAGGAGGTGGGCCATAGCTGGTCATCATTCCAGGTGAGGGGTAGCCATATGAGGCAGCGCCATTCTGGGTTGGAGGTGCACGAGAGGCTACAAAAATAAAACATGATGAAGAAATGTAAAAACACAGTGTAACAGGAGTAGAAGACAGTGAATTTACATAGGTCAGACACACATTAAGGAACTAACCATTTGTGGCAAGTTTGAAGAGATGCTGTCCAAGATCTATTGCTCCTCCGCTGGGAAAAGACATCTTGAAATTGGCCTGGCCCTCCCAGCCACCTAGACAAAGAAATTACGTGAGTTTGGACAGACAGAGAAATAGGTATTCTTTTAAGGATGTGAAAAAGGAGATATAAATCGTTCCTTGTCTAATATCTTCCGACACAAATTTTATACAAATAACTTAATTTAACAATGTTTTATACACCTCTTCTAGAAATGGTACAGCAAATACAATTGAGGACGTAAGGCACAAAAGGAAAGAAAAGTAAAGTGGTGCGTTTTATCAGATGAGCTGAATAATGATCTCTCAACTGACTTTATGTTTCAGTTTTGTGATGTTAAAAAACCTACCCCCAGGTTCAGCCAACACAATCCCTTTAATGAAATTGGCTCCAAAGACTGGCTGTTCAATGCTGCAACCCTTCATCAGATAATAAGGGAACATGGCTGAGCCCAGACAGTCCTTAGTGTTACTGGACACAAACAGCATCTAAGACAAATAATCCATATGAAGAGTGTGATTAAAGTTTATATATAAAAAAATAAACTCTAAGAACATTGTGAACACTTCAGTTTGTAAAAGCGTACCCTGTATGGTGTGAGGTACACATTGCCCTTCTTGGTCCCTTTGAGCAGGTCTGTCTTGCTGGTGGCATCACTGAATGAAAGTTCTACGTTTTTACATTCCCTTAAAACGCTATAAATAGAGAATAGGGGAAAACATTAAATATCAAACGTACATGTTGACTTCTAGTGACATTTTTAAAATCTGTAAAATTATTAATAAAAGCCTCCGTTTCCTAAGCTATTATGAAACCCACTTTGCTAAATAAGAAAACCCAACATGTCAACATAAACTTCCTGTTTCACTTCTTAGCTAACATCGATTAGGTGGCTTAATTGTGAAATATACAAACCGTTCTCAAGGTTTTAGTTCGTAAACCAAAAGTAAATTAATTAACTTACACATTTAGAAGAGATACGCTAATTCCACAAATAAACGGAGCAGCTAGCGGGAGCTAGCGGTTAGCTACACCGCTTAACAATGCTACGCAATTCTACGCACTCAAAAGCGAAAACATAAACAAGACAAAAAGATTGGGTAAATTGCTAGCTAGATATATCAAACCGTTGAATGTAAACATAATGAACATACGTTTCTCCGTTGTTTATCAAAACGCCCCCATTCTGCGAGTGATTACGATTGAAAGCCATAGTTAGGAGACTCCTCTCTTCTGTTATGAGCTAAAGCGCTAACCTGTTGTCACCCCCCCTCAACCACGGGACGCTCTAGTACGTCACAGGCAATGCGTCACCACGCCACAACTCGTGACACGCGAAAATAAATGTAACATGGTTAATTCCATCCATTTAATGTCTATGGTTAAGTTATTGTCGCACAAACTGCAGCTCAAAACTCTTGGCTGGGTTTATAAAAGACAGCTATTTAGCCCAATTTAGTCTGCTGATAAAGCATATGAACACGTTAAAACATTTATTTTATAATAGATTATAAAACAATTTCTAGAACATTCTTTAGAACAATGGAATAATGTAATTTGGACCAGCGGAGGTAGGGGAACACAGAGAGAGTATTCCCCCAGCATCGAGAAGGAAAAAAAGGTAAAGGAACATAAATTATGAATACTGCATGTCAGCTTTTTGCCATTATAAGAAACGAATCGAAAAGGCTGAGTTATAAATTAGAGTTAAAAACTTTTTAAAAACAGGCCACAATAACTTAATAGGTCCCAGTCCCAATTTAGGAGGTGGGGGGATATATTGTCCCGTGTTCCCAAACACTGGGTACAACTCTATGACAAAGCTATTATGGTCTGAGTTTATCTGAAGGCTTGGTAAGGATATGGAATCAGTATAAAGTTTAAACGCTCTATTTATGTTAATTACCTACTTTTGCCCAAATTGTAAGCTGTGCGTTTGGGGAATAGCAAAGAAACCTGTTACATCTTAAGTATTTATAAATATTTATGGTTCTGCAAAATAATCTACATTTAAAGCCTGAAGGGGCAGACAGCCAACCTGATTGTAGTTGACACTAATTAAAGGATGTCACGTGACCCCTTCCTGTCTAATCACAGAAAGTACTGGATGTTTTGGTAGCTACAAGTTACATTAGGTTAAATATCCACAAATATGAACTGTTATTTTGTGAAACTTTGTTTGATTTATTGTTTTGTTTTTGCATTGATTGTGAGTTGTTTCTCAATGTACCAAGAGAAGAAAACACTTAAAGAGAGGAAGAGGCTGGCCTTGCCAAAAGTAATATGCTCTAGCCGAAGAATAAAGGCTGTGTTTGGTCCTCAGGTTAGGAGAAACATCCATGTTAAAGGTGTGTGAATCGAAGAAACTAACTTATTTATTTATGATCAATTAATTTAATGCAATTGTACTCGCAGATCCTACAGGGGCAGTCGTCCTAGTGCCTGCGTCCTGTGGAGTGAAAGTGACCACAGATAAGAACCAGAGTCTTGTGTTCCTCAGCAAATATGACAGCTGCTTTACTACGTTTAAGGTAAGGAAGACAGTTTATTGACTCAATCACTTGTTAGTTCAATAAAAAAGTGGTTTTGAAGTTCTTATTGATGCTGGCCAGAAAAGCATGTCTAAATGGGTTTGAGGTGATGCCCCTTTGGTTCAACTGTGGAGATTGCTAGTGTCTGAAGTTGTAACTTAAGAGATCTTGAGAATGTTTTTAGGTGGCAAATCCAATCTGTTTAAAAATCTTTTTAAATGTTTGTTCTGTAATATGTTCAAAAACTTAAATATTTTTTTTATTAACTGGTTTTGTGTGCAAACTGATACCATGTTTATTTTTGGTTCTCAGGACAGGAGGGTGGTCATTCCTCTGCATGTCCAGCTGATAGGAGATGATCAATGGTACAGAGTGAATATCAGTTGCCCTCTAATAAAGAAACACATCAACAGGACGCCTCTTCTACCAACATGTGAGTGCATAGTGACCAAAGTAAAAATGCTTAAATCTGCTGCTCCATGTTCTTATCTTTCATCAATAGTTTGCTCAATTTATACTAACTCTGCTCATTGTCAGCCTTACCTGGAGACTGCAGTACCCCAAAAGCTCTGAGGGTGGATTGTGGCCACCAGTTCATCTCTAGTGAGGACTGCTCCTACCTCGGATGCTGTTATGATGCTCCTGATCAAATCTGCTACTACAGACTCAATTGTAAGCAGTGGTTGGCCAGAAAAAAAATAAAATAATCAAGATCAGAATAATAACTTTCCTCTTTCATAATCTTTCTTCAGCCTGCTCTCTGGACGGAAATTTTGTGCTCTCAGTCAAGACAACAGACACAGAGCCTCCTTTCGATCCAAGCAGTCTCACCATTAAGGATCAACCACACTGTTTCCCAGTGATCACTACCGCAGACATGGCTGTTTTCAAAATAGGAGTAATGGATTGTGGTGCCAAGATGAAGGTGAAGCATCTTTTTATTGTACTTCAATTTCACAAAATGAGCCTTATTTTGAAAAGATGTCTCTGATACAAGCCTGAATTTTGGATTAGGTAGATGGAGATACAGTGATCTATGAAGTTGACGTGGAAGGTCGTCATAGTGAAAGTGGCGAAGAGTCTTCATTAAGGTTAATTTTCCGACCTTTTTAGTTGTATAGTTGTTAATAACAGACAGGACATGGATGGATATTCTTGGATTTCGCTGTAGTCTCCAGGTTATATGTGAAAATAAGCCATCAGATTTAAAGAAAGCAGCAGAATCGCAGTCTTTGCGTCCAGTGACAGATCCACCACCTGCTGTTGCCATGGGAAGCATCAATGTTAGGATGAGGATAGCCAGAGGTATATCAGAAAACACCTGTCAATCAACTTAATCGAGTACTCCATTTTTGTGACAGCATTTTGGATTACTTGCTCTTCCAGATGCATCATTCACATCGTTCTTTGCAGAGGACGAACTTCCCGTGACCCTACCGTTACGTGAAGTTGCACATGTAGAGATTTCAATTGTCCAGCCATCCCCAGACCCTACACTTTCCCTCCGCGTACGAGACTGCTTTGCCTACCCAGCAACTAAACACTCAGTGTGGACTCTGCTTTATGACGGGTAACGTTTGTTGCATCTTGAAGTATATATTGCATTAATGGGCTTCTGAGCGGATTACTTGCCCATGCTTATAGATGTCCAAACCCACTGGATGACATGGGAAGCTCTATTCCTGTGGACAACCAGGGAAAGACTGCCTTCCACTCTCAAGTCAGAAGGTTTGATGTTAAGACTTTTGCATTTCTGGACCCACATACAGGCCACCCTAGTCAAGAACAAGTAAGGTCACTGCAGATGGAGATTTTCATTTTCTACATTTACTACATTCATTTTTTATTTTTTAAAGGTGTATTTCTATTGTTGGGTGGAAATCTGCATAGAAAATGTTGAGTGTGCACAGCATTGCTCCATAAGTTGTGAGTATGCTAACCATCTTTGAACTCTACTAGTTTTTAAAGGATTTTTGTTTAAGTAAACCTTGTCCTGCAGCTTCTGGGGTTGAAAGACACAAGAGAGGAGCGTTATCTACATCTGACCACATCCAGCTCATTTTCTTGGGACCACTGCAGCAAGGCCAGAACAACACTGATGTGGAGGACAATCCATGTCTAAAATTTAAGAAAAGTTAGTCCGCCATATAAGTGACGTAACTATTGGCTTTATTTAAATGAAATCCTTTTTCAGTGTTTCAGGTGACGGTCTATATTCTGTGTGGTGTTGGCGCTGCTCTGGTGTTAGTGGTGCTGGTGATTGCATGGAGAAAGGTGGTGTAAGAAGCCACAAGCTCAAGATGCCCAAAGAGAGAGAGAGCAATAACAATAAAACCTTTACTAATGTGTTCAAATGTACTGTTTGCACTTTTGAACGGCACACAGATGTTATCAGGTTAGAAAGTGTACACTGTCTAAATCCAAAGCTATCACACATACAAAGAGTACAAATAGTATTTTATAAACACAATGTTAAAGACAAGAAAAGGGAATTTAACATAATTTAATAGGGTTTAAACTTTCTCTGTGCCCGCAACAGGGCTATTCTCTGTTTATCCTCCTCAAACTTTTTTCTTAGTTCAGCAATATCTGAAAAACAAAAAACAAAGGCACACTTATTAAAAAGCTAATCCAAAATGTGCAGTTTTCAGTGACACACAGGACTTACGTTCTTTCTGAGTGTTTCTGTGCTGCCAGGTGTAGAAATTCATGAGTTCCTTTCGGTTCTTTTTCTTTATCTCCTTTGCTAAAGTCTTTCGGTTGGCTGCCTCACTGTGAGGACGGGCTTTGGTCCCCTTGTGTCCCCTTGTTACTTTCACCCAGCCTTCTTCATCCTCCTGCTGTTGCTCAGCCTCCTTCCTCTTCTGCTCTGCTTCCTGTCACAGCACATACAAGCTGAAGTCACACAAGCTTGAAAAGATTCTGATACTAAAAACAAACTGCAGTCTTACCTCTTCTTTACGCTTGTCATAGTGTTCCATAAAAGAGTCGACTATTTTCTGCAGTTGGTCTGGTTGGATAAATGACTCTTTGTACTGCTGAATCCATTCTAGGGTAAAAAATATTAGGTCAACTGACCAAAGCAAAGTTACATAGGTATAATCATAGCACATATTACTCACTCTGTACCCCTGTCTTCACCGGATGCTCCTCTGTGGAGACCACCAAAGGCTCATTAAGTGGAAGAGACTTGGCTGCTCTTATACTGGAAGATTTTTCAAACACAATGTATCCTACTTTGAAACCCTGGAAGACATTTAAAGTATGTTATCAAGTGTAGGATTTATACGGTTTAAACACGCCACAGGCAAATACAGCTTACCTGTTTTTCGGCTGGTTTAAAGAACCTGGAGAGCTTTGGTCCTGAATCATGCGAGGACCCCGGTTGATCTCTCAGCTCGACTGAAATCACTTTTCCAAATTGTGAGAATAACTGTTTAACAACGGCCTGAAACAGAAAAGGACGCACATATCAAGCTACAAAGTCCGAAACGACCCAACAATGGCAAGATGATGGTTTATTGTTTACCTCTGAGCAGTATGGGGGCACATTGAGGACAAACAAAGTGCGATCCAGTGGTCTGTGTGAACTTTTTTCATCTCGAACTTTGTGCTCCTTTACATAAAGCTTGTGTTGTGCGACGCTGCTGGGATTGAATTTTAAGGACAACACTGCATGAACAGAACGGGACGAAAACATCAGCAAAAGTATTCATGTTTGACCAGACACAAGGAATCGTGGAAAATGCAAGAATTGGTTTGTTATAAGTTCATTTTACCTGCATATCCTCCAGGAATAACACACGCCTGTTTGCCTGCATGTTTCTTCTCGGAGGGCGCCATTTTGGAAACAGCCTTTCACACCGGAAGTACACAGACGGAAGAAACCACGTACTTTAGATAAATGTAGCTAATAAATGTACTTTTTCAAGCAACAAAAGACAAAAATAAGTGGAATACAGTAAACTTGGAATGTCAAATTTTATTTGATATATATAAATAATATATATTATATATATATATATATATATATTATATATATATAATATGAGAGCTGAGATATAAGCTCAGCTCTCTTACCAGTTGATCTCAGAATTGATAAAATCTCTTGGAATTAGAGACGAAACGTTTTCACCTTGAAAACTGAATCCAGATGCTGTTACTTTTGCCTTTTTTTCTTGATTACCTATTCAATATGAATGTATTGTCATACCGTTTCTACCCACTGTTCTTAAACATAAGGTGATGAATAATTTGATGTATAATTATATTACATTCTTTAATTAAAAAAGAATGTACATGGACTGAGTGGTTGTCCAAATACTATTCAAATTTTATATTTGTATGGATGTAATTTATAGTATTACACCAAAATTGAAAGGTCCCAGCCAAATAGTATAAAGTAACATTTAATGGTGACATGTTACAGACAGAGCAACCCTCCTATGCTCCTTTAGACTGACACCAAAAAAAATAATCAGAAAGCAATTTACAGTAGTACACCGAGAACATAAATCAAATGTGTTGTGTTCACTACAAAGGATACACCTCTTCATAAATGGTCTATTACATGTCAGTCACAGCCAAATCACACAAAGCCCCGAAGGTCACAGGAAGAGTTGACCAAAAATGTATTTATTCAACAGAAGAGCTAATCTTTTTCATTATTGACATTACAAGTTTGGTTTACTTCAGGGGACCCATAATTAAAATCTGATGCATTTTTGTAATATGTTGTGCAGGACATCAATTCTAGTTAGACTAGGTGAAACTTTGTAAACATTTAACCAAACAGCAAAACTGGATAGCACTGTATAAAAAAAAAATATGTTACACTACCAGATTCATTTGGGGGTTTGTGTCCAATTAAAAAAAAAAAAAAAAATTTTTTTGCTTTTTTCACCGGCTTGTCAACAAGCAACAACTGCGATAAAACAAAAACAAACAATGTTTTCATTCCAATTTCTAAATATCAATGTATATCAAATCAGTAAAAATCTACTCCATGTGTGCCTGCAATCCAAGTGAAAACTAGAGTTTATACATTTTAACACCGGGAATACAGTTAAATGTAGAAACACAAGACATGAGCTAAATCTTAATGCGAAAGGCAGTGGCCTGTGAGTTGGGGGGCTCAGGACTAGAGGTGGACTGTGCAGTGGACTTGAACAGGGCTTTGAGAATAGTTTGGGGGTCCACCTCTGGTGTGGGCTGAGAGGATGCTCGCTGACCAGCCGGGCGTGTCAAAGAGGGGGGCAGACCATCTTTCTTTGTAGTGCTGCTAGTACCAGGAGTGTCACTCAGCCTCCTGTAAGAGTGAACAAATGTGCTACTGTTAACAAACTTGAGTTAAGAAAAATCTCAAAGTACAAAGTCAAGCTTTAAACATAGATACAGCTAATATTTCAACAAAAAATGTAAGTAAAAGAAAATTTTTAATAACCACGGTTGTAATACAAGTTTAGTCAAAAATACATTTCTGTTTTACTTAAAAATGAAGGACCCTTTGAGCATACTTACAATAGAATGGGCTGATCTGAAGTGATGACATTACCCTGAATATGAAGATTACATTTCATGGGCTGGCCTGTGAGTGAATGAAAAACAAACGTTAAGTTTAAAGAAACTGAGACACCAATATCCAGGTTTTTAATTAAGTCAGTAACCACACTACTGACAGCAATTTGATTTGTATGGCTTTGCTACAGGAACTTACCATCCAGGCAACGGTTGTTGTACTTTCTGTATGCACTCACTGCATCCTCTTTACGGACAAATACTACCTCAGCAACACCAACTTTCACCAGCCGTGCACGCTTTAAGGCACCGCACACACAAAATAGTTCCTGTGGATAAATGGTGTGGAGCACAGATTGAATAAATTTATAAAATTACTCAAAAAAAAAAATGAAGCATGATAAACATAAGTAGTCTCAACACTGAAATTTCTTACAACAATATCTTCCTCAGTGACGCGTGGATGTAGGTTGTTCACTGTTATTTTTGTTCCTTCTAAAGGACTGAATGTGGGCTAAAGGTATATACAAAAACACAAAGAAAAATTAAACAAACTGTGACACCATTGAGAGAAAGCCATTTTAAACAAAGATCATATTCATAGGAGTTTTCACCTGTGGTAGAGTAGCTGCTGTTGTTGGACGGGCAGCAGCTGTGCTTTGCTGCAGAGTCCTGGAGACTTGCTGTAAGGCTGCAGCAGCGGGTCGAGAAGCAGACATGCTGGTGCTAGGTCGAGTAGGAGCCACAGGCACAGGAGGACGCGGGGCAGTATATGCATCATTTTTTACCACTTTTGTGATTGGAGTAGACATGGAGAATGCGGAGCCCATAGCACCCACCTGCATACAATAACATTTGATTTATTTTATGTTGACATAGACAAAATGATCAAATTGTGAAAATGTGTATTAGGTTGTAGTTTACCCTGGCCTGTAGCATGTCATTAGAAGTGGTGATCTTTATTTGTTTATTGGGTGTGCCATCAAGCTCATTTGACATAGGCTGAGAAGAAAAATACAAAAGCAAATTTATTTCTAAAGCACATTTGTGACACCTAAATAATACAAATGATAACATTTTAAAATTAAACCTTTTTTTCCCGGGGGGCAGAGTATCTAAAAGCTACTCCTCTATGTTTTAGATTTGACTCTGAGGACTTGTCTCATAGAGTGTCATCTGAAATGCTTTGACAATCACTAGCATAACTAGGAGTTCTTAGTAAGACTTTATAGATATTGTCATTAACAGAGTAGGAATCTTTCAAGGAAAGCAGGGACACCTTCCTACTTTAGCAGCAATATACAATAAAAAGTCCAGAGTAATTATATCCAAGTGTTTAGGGCGCATTGTGTACAATCTGGGCCCTGTACTACAAAGCTTGATTAAGAGGTAAGCGATGTAACTTCAAAGTTAACTGTATCGCAAAGTTGGTCACATTCTGTTGAATTCATTGTTAATTTTGCACACATTTTTTGATAGTCTTTATGTTAACATAACTCCGACCTCTCAATTTGACTGGCCGTTTAGTTCCGACTCTCCCTGTTGCGCATGTTCATGCTCACAGCTTCACATAGAAACCCAGGGTTAACTCAACAAGTTATTAACAATTGACCACACTTGTTTTGTCTAAACAGGTAGGAGACACATATCCAGATTAGGATTATCTGGCTTTGGGGCCTTGACGTTACGGTGTAAATGAGCTCCTTGTTGAAGTCGATATCAGTGAGCAGTTTATTATTATGTGTTTAAAATGTCAGTTAATGCTAATTTAAAATGATTAAAACACAAAAATACATTGTAATACAATAATACCTGTATAGAAGCACGTATTCCACTTGACATTCCAACTGGATTTTGCTGTAGAAGCAGGATGATACAGTCAAATGGGATTGTGAAACTGTTTTACAAGCACACACGCAACAAAACTTATCCTCACCTGGATGGTCTTGGTTATTTTTAATGGCGTTGCGACTCCAGACTGCGTCTGTGTTCCCCCAAGGCCCCTCTTCAGGCTTAGTCTGTCGCGAGCATCCATCACTCGCGTGTTATTGTTGTTCAACTGGGATGTTGTGTTACCCCTTATAATTTGCCCTTGTCCCCCAAACTGCCTAGGGTTAACACTGGCAAGATTATTACTGGAGTGGATCTGGATCTGTGGCACTTGGGTCTGTAGCTGGTGTGGCACTGCCTGTGTTGTGACATTAAACTGAGTTTGTCCCTGTTTTCGTGAATTGATCATCTGACGGGCATCTTGCACTCCGCCTGATCCTCCACCTGCTCCTCCGCCTGATCCTCCACCTGCTCCTCCTCCTGCTCCTCCTCCTCTGCCACGTATTTTAAAACGAGCATCTTTCTGACCTAGCTTTTCCCTGGCATCTTTAACTTGGAAGCCTGAAATAACAAAAAATATTAACCATTAGTAGTTTATATTAAAAAAAAAAAAAAGGAAAATAACCTAAACATAAATTGTGCCAATAAATAATACCGGTGCTATTTACCTGCAGCACCTCCTCCCCCGATACGCAGTCGCACATCATTTGCCCCAATCTTCTGCCTCGCATCAAAACTCTTAGTGATTCCACCAGCTCCACGACCAAATGTTGGTCTGAACGAAAGGGAATTTTTATTGTTTTTATGTTAACAGTGGCGTTTGTTGTTTGTTAATAATGGCAATACACTTTGCGTACTCTGATATTTACTTTTGTTTATTTTCGAAAAGTTCGTTTGTGCGTAGCGAACAAAAATAAAAACAGCTAATAGGCTACACGTAACTAATAAGAATTTATAATTGATTGACAATTACACACATTTATCATCCCTATAAATCAGTACAAACATTAACGTCAATTAAATAATTACTTTATCACTTAAAAATTCAGTGGTTAAATGTTAAAGGCGTTAAGGCCTGTAAAGCTAATCACCGCCAGTTAGCCTAGCGTTTATTGGTTTACGTGCTAGGTGAATAGGCTAGCATTAGCATGTAACACACAGTTATGTTAAAACAAGTTTGCTTGAGTATATGAAATAAAAATGAAACAACCATGATTAGTAATCATATCATGACTGAAAGCAAAAGGCCACAAGAATAAATTGGTACCGTTTAGCTGTTGCCTTGAGGTTAATACCGCGTCGTCGGATCACTTCATCCAAAGAGACGTCTGCCATTTTCTCTCACTGCAGCAGCGCGCATGCGTGGAAACATTGTAAAAACAAGTACGGAAGCTGATAAAGACCCTTAGGGGGATGGGGGAGCACATGAATTGGTGTTTTGCTATTCGATTCATCAATCATTTCTATACGTTTATTTTTGACAATAGTAAGTGATAAATACGAATGAATAACAAGGCGATGTACTGCTATAACTGGTAGTTCTATAAGACAAAAATTCTCTCCACTTTAAAAGTATCTGTAATCGATTACTTTTGACCTAAAAAGAGCTTTACCCATAATGCAATGCGCCATCACATTTTCAAAAACATATATTTTTTGTCATAACAAACATGATACACCAATATAACACGTATATATCAGATATGTGTTTTCAGATAAAGGTACATGAATACAAAGTAGTGTTTTTTGGCAGTACGTCTCTCTCGTACTCTGGCACCATGACCGAGGTTGCTTTGACATTAGGTCTAGTGGGGGGTTCGACGTGTGATTGGTCATGCCTTAAACTGATGAGTAAGGAAAATAACGATGCGGGGTGACGCCCGCGTCCCTCGTTCAACTTACGAGATGAATTTTTGAAAGGGTACAGGTCCGACTGCTGAGGTGACTCGCTTACTTCGCGAGATGCCTTGTGGTACGAGGATCTGCCCCGTTCCCTTCTGATGTAAAACATTAATTATGTAATACTGAACCCTGCAATATCAAACATCAGTATTATCTCTTTGTATATCGCTTTAAACTAAAATTTGTTATTGTGCAATGACAACGCGCTATTTACTCCTGACGTGTCGTGTAGTGCATCAATTTGTTTTAAATACACGACGTAAAGACAAACACATTAGTTGCACAATGTAAAATTATTTTCCCATCATTGTGTGACTTTTTTTTGTATTGCCGATTGGCCACTTATTTGTATCTCGCTGTAGTGTTGCACTTCACATCCCAGAATGCACTTCGGGGGGCTAGGCACAGCACACAGCTTCTCCAGCCTCGTCCACTTTCCGAGCACGTTCATAGATTGCGTCGTACGGGACGGGTCAAGGTGGACAAGAAATGGCCTCAGCTCTGTCCCGAGCTCTCAAATTGCCCGGTAAGGTTTGTCACATGTATTTTAATTGCACTGTTAAAAAGAGACAAGATAGTACAGGCGGTGCAGGTAAATATATACGACCACCCAGTCGCTCTGGACTTTATTATGCGGTCTAACGGTGGTTGTTGAATTTGAAATAATCTTCATTCATTGTTTTTTATTTTATTAAGTATGCACACGGAGCGTTTGTTTAATGCGAATGGTATAGCTTTGTGTGCTGTATCGTTTAGTGCATCTGCATCAGTCTGTCAAAGCATCTCTGTTGTGGGCTCCCGGTTAGCTAGCTGCCACCAGTGCACATCACAACACTGGGTTCCAGTCTTGGCTTGGTCTTCGGCAGCCTCAGAGGCGTCATTATTACTGCCCTGCAAGATCAGATGCATTACAAACAATTAGTAGCCTTTGTTTTAAGTTTAAACCAATGCGTTCATGGACAATGATACAATATGATAACTACGGTGGCCGTGAAGTACGCTGGCTTGTAACAAAAAAATAGTTTCCCCTCGGGGATTAATAAATTCTGAAGTGCAAATAAAATAGAAAAACGAAAACAAAATAACAAAATCAAAAACACAACGACAATTTAGAAAACAAGAAAACTAAACCAAAAGCAAAATAACAAAAGTGAAAACAAAACAACAAAACCGAAAACGCAATAACAATTAGGAAAACAATTCACAAAAAACGGAGAAGGTAGGTATCGTTTGCGGAATAGACTTCTGGTTGGACGAGACATCTGTCACTCAGAATATACAGGAAGTAGGTATCTAACTTTATTTCTTTTTCAGTCTAAGATCATTTCCATTACCAAGCAAGGAGAAAATGAAAATCGTTCAGAGCTACTTGAGGATTGAGGATAGATATTCATATGCCGTAATTTTGTATCTGCTGAGAGCATATCATGGCATAAAGATTAGTCTGTGATCTCTGAACAGTATTGACAACAAGGACAGTACATGTTTGCACATTCATATACGCACAAATGGATGTATTATTAGACAGTAGGTAATTGCAAAGTCATGTCATATTTTGTTCTAATGTATGGAAGTTATAAATAGATTATTATTATTATTATTATCTCGTTCTAACAAGCAAATTTTATTACCGATATAGTTTAATTAACTTGTTAGAAGAAAAAAAGTTATTGATCTAAGGCCACTTACAACATCCGTACTAATCAATCTCTTTAAAAAGAAATTCATAATCATAGCTTGTGTAACTGATTTGTCCTGGATCTAAAGACTTGGTTACTTTTATGGGAAAGTTTATGTTGAGGACCATTGTTGAGAGTCTGAGACCATGACTTAGGTAGCAGTTCCAGAGAATGAGCCTGCTGTGGGTGTGTCTAAACAATTGAGTTTCTTCTGAGAAACACAGAACAGAACAGTTCCTGCTAAATTATAGGCTAGAACCCCCCTCTCCTGTAATTTAGGTTTCACAGTGTATTATCACTTATATCATCAATGTGCCTAGTCTGCTAGAACAGAAGAACTGTTACTTTATTATTAATGTTAAAAGATAATATTGCTTTAAAAAGTACTGTATTACAACTTTGTTATCAATCCTAATATTCTGTGCTGTAATTTTCTATCATATTGTTGTCAACAGTTGGACTGGTACCTAGCTTATTGTGATTAATAGATGTGATTTACGGCTCTTACGGGAGATCTTATGGGGCCGTTCCTTTCAACGAGTCCTTCAAAAGACTGGCTCATTTGGCTCATTGTAGCTTGTTTACTTTTTTTATTTATCACCGTTTAGGTATATTTTTACTGATTGAACGTATTTTTTGCAGCTCGTTGTTTTCTTTGATGCAATTTTTTCATGTTTATCATGTTACAACAGGAGCAAACAATTAGGCTTTTTACACAGAACACAACTGGCAGTATATTTGTTAACTCCTCAACCCCATCACCAAAACCAAACCTTTGGGGACAGAGCCAGAGATTTGGGTGAATGTAAACCGTCTTTGCGTCCCCTAAAAAGCACTATATAAATTGGATATATTATTATTATTGTTCATTTTAAAGAGCCGTTCAATAGATTCAGTTTGTTCGTAAACGTCACAACTCTACAAGTAAACATTCCTGAAAAATCTTAAATAATAAAGCAATAATAACAATACAAACCTACATAGTATGTCATAAGTAACATGTCTAATGTAGGGGCTTTGTGTCTTTCCAGGGAAGAAGGGCTCGGAGCTCGGTGAGTATGACCCTCTTACCCAGGCAGACAGTGAAGATGAGAGCGAAGAGGATGACCTTGTGCTCAGTTACCCTCGGAATGGCCTGGGCAGGGACAGCTGCCTTGGCACCAGCTCCTCACAGCTACGCAGCGGAAGATCTGGAAGATTTGTTGGTGCTGTGGAAGAGATGCTGGAGGACGAAGATGAAGAGGATGACAACTGGAGAGAGCAGGTGCCCGACCAGAAAAGAGATGACTTAAAAGGCATGCAGTACTGGAGTCACAAGGACAGAGGCAGGGTCCGTGAGGAGAGACGGGGGTCTGGGCCTCTGAGTGGCGCGGGGATAGGGGCTCGTACCCCTGACGTGGAGGCCGAGAAGATGAGGATGAAGCATGTTGTCCGTACTGCTGCTTTTGTCGTGCCTCTGGTGTGCGCCGCGTTGCTGGTGCTGCTCTGTGCATTTCTAGTTCCATGTCGGAAGGAATTGGACAAGAGGCCACAATGGGAAAGAGCATTAGGAGAAGCAGGAGAAGCAGGAGGTATGTTAGAATTTCAGAGCGGACGAGTACAATAATGCATGTCCCTTTTTTCCTTAATCGTTACTCCAGTCAACAAAAACAACAAAAACACACACATAAGAAGCACAATCTGATACAATACAATATTTATGAAGAAAACATCATCTGTGAGAAAGAATGCTTATTTAGGTGTCACTGGGGGAGAGAAGCTCAAAAACGTCACTGTCTGGCTTACTGTGAAGATCAGACAAACCATATTATAACACTAGAGGTCTTCTTTGAGCAAATAGACAGAAATGGCAAGCTATGCAGTGTGAAAGTCCTTGTTAATAGAAACCCTAAAATTAAATTGTCTATGCAACTGCAACTTGGTGTTATATATAATACCCAAAATTCCCCTGTGTTTATATATAAGGTGATGGTTTTGACCTAATATAGACTGTCTGTGTAGAAGCTGGCTTACCCTTAAATTAGTAAACTGTAATTACTGTATATGGTGAGACTCTACCGGTTTCAACATGCACTGCTTAAAATCTATATACACGTATATATATGTGTGTGTGTATTTATATTGGTGCTTCTTAGTAATCTGAAGCATTTCTTTGCATAGGCATTACCCCTCCTGCTCTGGCACTGTGGGACATTGATGGTGACTCTGTGGAGGACGTGTTACTGGGTGTTACGGGATGGCTGAATGACACCCATCCCACACAAGCTAACAAAGGTATGTGAGTATTTATATGAGTATGAACTATATGTCTTTGTGACTTTGTTTAAAGCCTGTGTTTATTTATTTTCTTCTCTTTTCAGTCTACAGTGCTGTGGCCCTGTCTGCTATGACTGGTCAAGTTCTATGGAAGAAAATCATGCGGGAGAGGGTGATGTACATCCAGTGTGGTCTGCAGAGCAGTACCCAGAAGTCACATGTGTGTCTCCTCATCAGCAAATCTGTACTAATGGCAGTCAATGGCACAACAGGTTAGATGACAAGTCACTCAAGTTTTGCATTTTTCTGAGAAATTGTTTTTCCATTCTGTGTAGAGACCTCTCAACTTGTAACAAAATCTTGGCAAAGTTCCAAGCAAATATGTCACTTGTAAAGTGAGAAGAATTATAGATGCATGCTCATAGTTTTAATGTCAAACCGGTAGTGTCGGTAGTGCTAGTGTCTTAAACGCCTCCGCTACCCAACCCCCATCCCCTGTAAGTGCAACCATACAACCACTGGCTACTGCATACTGTACTAGTCTATTAAGTCCCACAATTAGATCCCAGATTTCTCTAGTTTCATGTAAATGCTACAGATTACTACAGAGCTTTGTTAAATTCTAATTATTCACTTTCACAGAAATTTGATTGTCTGCCATGGAAATTCACACTACAGAAACTTTTGCACCAGACACACAACACCTGATTGTATCAGCCCTTCTCAGTCAGCACTATGTCAGCACCATGACTGAGAATGCCAGGGCATTGGGTCTAGTGGAATTTTCAGTACAATACTGGTGGTGCCTTAAACTGATGAGTAAGGAATTTATTAAAGGAGGGTGATGCTGGCAGTTCTCATTATTACAATGAATTAAATCCTTTAAAGGATGTAACTCTGCCTAAGACGGTGACTTATCTATCATGTGTACTATGTGTTAAAATGTAAATTTTAACTGTATGTATAGTACTTTAATTTCAAATAGCCTTAGATTTTTTTTTTTTTTTTTTTTACCTGACTTGGTTTATCATTTTTGGATAAAACATGAATAATGTATACTTTAAATCGTCAAATGCGATAGTAAGGATATAATTAGTATATTGTGTTACCAAAAATAGACTGTTGTTTTAGCTACAGCCCCAACCAGTGGTTAATTGTTTAAAAGGGTCAAATGGCTCTCCTTCTGTCCCCCAGGGAAGACACTATGGTCTGTGCAACTCAACAACACTGAATCCCAGGCAGTTTTACTCCCAGACCTCCAGGGCGACTTGGTCCCTGATTTACTAATATCCTCGTTGCCTTCAGACGCGGTAAAATATACCACACACCTCCAAATTTGCCTGCTTTTAACTTTATTTTTTAGAACCTGGTAATTATACTGTATGTATCTTATTCGATTCTTTTGCAGATTATGGATCTCTCTTTGACATTCATTTCGGGCCGAACAGGGGCACAGCTTGGAAATTCAGTGCCTTTTAACATCTCTGGACAAGGAAAGCTGATCGGTCCACTGCTTCACGAGACACGGCAGGGGGCATACTACATCTTATTTGGATTAGGTAAAGAAATCAGCTCAGTAAATTGCTGGCAATAGAGCAAAAAGCACACCTGGTTTTCAACAGTATTCACAATCACACTTCAATGTCCATTTTTTTTAGGTAACATCAAAGCTATATCTCTGTGTGACATCTACATTAACGCCACTGGCAATATGCCCTCAAACCAGGAGCTTAGAAAGAAGGATACAAGATGGGAGGGGCTCAAGGCTAGAACCAATTCTTCCATGTTGATACACATTTTTGGGTAAGCCTCAAAAAAGGAGATAAAGCTCTACTTTACAGACACATCTTTGTTTGCGACATAGAAGGCCTGCAAATAGTTTGGTATGATGGTATGATACAGTAAAAGCCTGTTTGAAACTGAAAAGGAACAAATGATGAAAGTGGCTGTGGAATCTGTTGTATTTGCAGTGACATGACAGATTACTAATTGTTGATTAGACATTAGACACGTTTTGAAGCACTTTACTGAATCTTGTCTTCAGTGGAGCAGAGACTGTTTCGTTCCTGCTTCCCCGTGTGGTCGGTTATGACAGCAACCACAACAGCCTAGACACCGTTTCCAATCTGAACGTGACCAAAAGTGACTGGGTTCTGGTGTACGGTTCCAGCAAGGTGTCAGTGCTCGGGCAGAAGGGCCAACGCGAAGACTGGACTTTTAATTCCGCTCCCATTCACAGGTGTGCAATGCATTTTCACTACGTTTAGAACTAAGCATGTGTACTAAAGCATATTGTCTAAAGTATTTCTGTTCTTGTCACAGCCAACCAGCGTCAGGGCATTTTAATGACGATGGAATCCTTGATATTTTCCTTCAGCATTCGTCAAATGGGGTCATGAAGGTAAAACAACATTCAAATGTAAATTATAATTTTTTGGGCCTTTTATTGAGTGACCATATTGATAGAAAACAGAAAAAGGAAACAGCTGGGATTTAAACCTTGTTCACTCCATTTATATGGCACTAGTAAGCAACCAGATTTGAATTTCAAAATGATGTATAGACTAAATGTAGTTTTGGCATTCAAATATGTTTTTGTTTCAAGTAAGCAATATGGTTTACCAATACAGTCAACTGTAGACTGACTGGTGCTTCTCAAACTCTAGTATCACCTCTGGCAGTTTTCAATCAAGGCTAAGGGGATGAGTGGGATTTGAACCTGCGACCATAAAAATGTTTTTAGCTCAAAGAACACCTCCACTTCCATTACATACTTAAAATATAAGCTCTGGTTGAAATAAACCGGTTTTATTCGCTGCCAGTGAACAGACCCTGCAACTGTCACTGTGGCAACAGCGCAAGAGAAAGTCTGTAAAAGCGCATTAAAAAGGTATTTTCTAAAACATAAAGTGAGCAAAACAATCAAATGCAACATCACAACCTCACTAATAAGTGTTGTTTTATTGTTGTTGTATGGATTTGGCAACTTTTTTATACCACAAAGTCTGTCCTTACAGGCACTCATACTTCTGACTGTATTCTCAAAAGTCTACCCTCAAAAAAAAAACAGTGTCAATCCTCTTCCGTAGAGCCCGTTCTCCTGCATAGATGAATTTAATGATAGGATTTTTGATTTGTATGACCGTAAAAGCAACAAGTTTATATCAAATCAAATATACTATATATACTTGTGCTGAGCCACTACAGAACAATGTACAGTATATGGACAACAAACATCAGTACATACATGTATTTAAACAAACAAGCACATTCATACATTAGCAGCACTATACCGTAGTCCTCTAAGTTAATAAAAACAAGCTCAATTTTTTTTTATTTATATTGAAATAAAAAGCCAAGGATTACACAACAGAGTACAATAAGGTTAAGTAGCAGCCAGAGAATCAGTGATCTCCTCGTTTAACAGTGTGATAGATGTTGGGATAAAAAGTTGACACAGGTGAGGATGCTAAAGGTAAGCATCCTCACGTGTGACCCGTTTGCTTGTAATCAGTGTGTATGTATAAAAAAAGAAAATCCCACAAATAACTTCAGCTGAAATACAGGACACAGGAAAAAAAAGTGGTGTGGCTGTTTCACAATATCATTGAGCCACTCTGGGGAGATCTCAAACGTGCAGTTCATGCTGAGAAAATATAGAGCCTCTTCCACAACTACCACAAAAGACTTCAAGACACAGTTTTAAGAACTGGAGTATGTAACTTTTGATAACCTAACTTATGATCCAGGTCATTTGGGTAGTTTCTGTCATTATGATTTAAAAAGAGTAAACACCATTGTTTGACAATAAATGGCTTTACACAAGTGTGCCTTTGCCTCGGCCGCTCCATTTTGTTCTGACGCCTAATTGTAAGCCCACAAACTGAACTTTTCAAATATCCATCAGAATAGGACTCAAGTGTGAACAAACCTAACTGAACTGTCTGATAGTTTCCTGTGTTTTCTCTTTTAAGCTATCATTTTGATCATCAGAAATTATTGTAAAATGACAATAAAACTAAATGTATGATATTCTCTGATAATAGAAATGTTAGTGGTTAAATTTAATTTATATGGGGTGGAAATCGAAAGAGTGTATGAAGTTAAATTCTTTATATCACATTTTTTCTTAACACACAGAGCCCAAATACGCACATAGAATGTAACAAATTTTAATAAAAGGCTTGTTTTCTGCTCTTTCTTTCAGGTTGAGATTATTGATGGAGCCAATGGCCACCTCCTCTGGTCGGCAGAGTTTGTGTGTCCTCGTCTTTATTTGGAGTCCTCTGCTATCTCCACCTCCACTGGCCTATCAGTGTTCCTGTTCTGGGCCAGTGAACCTATCAGAGCGCAGAAGAATGTGACCAAGACAACAGTAAGTCTGGAATTTGTTCAAAGCCGGTTTGAGTTTCTCTCATTATTTATTTGAACTTAAAGAATAAAACCTAATGACACTAAATACTCAATTGTGCTTGTGTAGGTCCCGCCTGGTGTCGCAGCAGGAGAGCCTCTCATCAGGAAACTGTTCCTACTGCACCCCACGTACCCCACAGTCCTGTTGGAGCTCAACAGTACCACAGACACCGCGGTCACTTCTGCAGGTCTGTCACAAAGCTAAAACACACTCCGCAGCTATAATTATAATTTAATGTTCCAACTTTCATTTCAAAAATTCAATTGAACCTTTTTATGTTATCTTTTACAGTGTCTTACGAGGAGCATCAGAAAGACGCCTCCTACGTCACAGTGTCCTCGAGACCTACTTCCGGATTAAAGCCCAATGCTAGTGTGGTGAAAAGCACGAGCCTCAGAGCTGCTATCACCAAAGGGAAAATTGTCAGAGTAAATGAAAGCAGCAAGAAAGACACGGCAATAACACCTAGTCCGTTTGAGGTGAATACATTCTTCAGGCGTCTGGTTTTCAAACACTGAAATCAACAGTATGTTCCTATACTGTTGTTCCGAGCAGCTATAGTAGTCAGTCAAATGACTTTAGTCCTGGGAAAGGAGCACAAACTGGTACAATTAGAGGTACGCCTTTTAAAATGAGGAAAAACGTAAAATGCACATAAGATAAACTGAAGATTCCTATTTAAGTTATTTACATGTATGTGTTTTTTGTAACTTCATTTAATAGCAGTGTTCCGTTTGTTTCCTACAAATCAAATGTGTTATTTAAATTATGTTGTAAACGGGTTTATTACGGAGATATTTAACATGTCATAATGTGAGATTGGGACGTGGGCAGCATACAGAACTGCTGATGGGTGAACATGTTGCATGCGTTCAGAATATAACACTGATACAATGGTTTCAAGGCCAGTCACTACTTCAGATAACGTCAGAATTTCCACTAGTACAAGAAAAGTATGTAAATATGTAAATGTGTACAGTATTTATTAGTTTGCTCTTAACAATTTCATCTCTCTTCACTTTTTGAGTATGTTATTAATCTTGTTGGAATTAACCAATTATCTTTTGGAATATGTGGCTGCTAACATGTCTTTTTTAACTTTATTGAAACACAAGTTGGTCAGATATAACTTTGTGGGACTTATTTACATGTTCTATAGTGTTGTATTTTACAGCAACTTTTTGTTTGTGTGTGTAAGGCAGGTGTTTTTTACCACTGCCCTTGGAAGAAAAAGATTTTACTTACATTAGCTACTCATAGTTCTCTAGTAGTTTGTCATTTGTTTGATATTTTTCTCACCACAAACTAGCTTCTGAGTAATAAACTACAATTTACAACGAGATTGCGAGTGAAATGGCTTATTTCACAGGAACATTACTGCTCAGCCATAAAAAAAAAAGGTAAAAACAAACATTAAGCTAAAGCTAATTGATTACAGAACATTTAATTCCACTTGATGGCGCTACAGCAGACTAACCTACAAACATATCCGTGTTTTCCGCATTACTACCGCATCAAACGCTGTCATCATGGCGTCGGCTCTCGGTTGCTTGGTCAGACTGACGGCTCTTAAAAATGCCCGCGTCCCTCAGCTAATGTGTCATAACATACCGAGTACTGCGACACCATGCCGGACAGCCGTGACTACATCATCCGGAGCCATTCTGCCCAAACCCAAGAAGGTAAGCGTCGCGTGTTAATGCAGAGAACAGCACCTGAGTCTTAATCAAGTTCTCGAAGGGTTTGTATGACACAGACACTCCACACATTTTAACGGCAACACTACACACAGTACAATCAGCCTTGGTCAAGCTGAGTGACTTGAACTAACTTAGTTTTTATGGGGTTATGTGACACTGGGGAGCAGACCCCGCTCGGCCTTTTCCGGATTGCTCTGGTAGTGGTGCCCTTCTTGTATGTGGGGACTCAGATCAGCAAGAACTTTGCAGCGCTGCTGGAGGAGCACGACATCTTTGTCCCCGAGGACGACGACGATGATGACTGAGGGGTGTGTACCTCCAGTTCTCAGGTATCTGGCTTGTACAGTGATGGGAGTCAGTTAATGTGAACACATTTTCTCAAAGAGATGAACTTTTACTTGTTTTCTATCAATTCCTTTCTTCAAAAAACAAAACAAAACAAAAATTATCTTATCCTTAGCTTTGTATACTGTGCTGGGTTTAAACTGACTAGTTTTTTGTGCACTTATGCTTTTTGTACCTTGTGGTGTTAAAATTGCTTCCATTGTTTTTCTCACTTGTAAGTCGCTTTGGATAAAAGTGTCTGCTTAGTGATTAAATGTAAATGTACTTGGGTACTACTAATCCAAAAGTGATCATCTCACAGCACATTTAAATGTTGCTAGTTTTAGTTGTGTTTGACAGACCTAAACCCAAAGTTTACATAGCAAGATTACCTTCACTAACCCTGTTTTTTTCCCCTTTCAGACAATCTTGTCACCATTTAGGAGAGTGTGGGAGCCACTGAGCAGATTTAAGTGTTCCTCTGCCGTCTTCTTGCACTGTATTTTGGTGTTGGCTGAGCACTAAGATGGGATGTGACATTGGTACTGTACTGTTATTGCATGCTCTAAATATTAATAAAAGTTGTAAATGGTGGAGATTTAGAGAACCATGGAGAACATACATTTATACAGAGCACTTACTCCATCAAGACTTTTGGCATTATGAAAAAGAAATGCTACAGCAACAAATAAGGAAAAAGAAAAAAAAATCCTGACATTATTGAAGCTGAATAAATACGCTTTCATTAAGATATGAATGTTTAGTATGTATTTACAATAAATGGGAACATTTGTCAAAATCAAAGCAATCAGCAGGAAGATTTACAGTTCATGGGTCATGACCCTTGTAGAATTTGGACAGAAAGTCGGTAGGACGTGGTTCTTCTGACTCTCTAAAGTACCGCATAATGTGCGTTTTCTGTTTCCACACATGAATTGTTTCCTGGAGGTCCATTTTTCCCTGTGGAAGCACAGAAAATATAAATATATTAAGACAATTGTTGCATCAATTTAGTGGAAACAGGATTTCAGCTACATCATACAATCTAACAAATACATGGTCAGGTACGAGTTATTTCAGTAGTTGCGTTATGAACAAAGTAGACAGTACAAATGTAGAGTCTTACCTTAATAACTAACATGTCAATTACACGAGGGTCAGCCACATGTTTGTTTTTGTCAAACATTTCCCTCACTTTGTCTCTTCCTTGTCGAGTTGTGATATCCAACTGAAATGTCGCCACTGCGGAGAAGAAAAAACAAAATTCTTGTCACTCTGAGCCCATGACATTTGTATTATTTAGTCACCGTTAACAGTCAGAGTAAACATACAAAGCCTATAATAATAATAATAATAATATGCCCCAGACATAAGCGGGTAAAAAACCTTTCCGATTCAAGATGTAAACACTATTTGTTCACAGAAGGGAGACTAAACAAACGGGTTTCTATGTAGAACATGTATATTATTGCAAAGATTATGCGTATATTATAAACTTTATATAATGGAGGTTTTTCATAAGACTTTTGTAGACGACTAGCTAACATTAGCCACTGACAGACACGACCTTGACAACAGAAAAGTCTATTGCACATTAGAGTCCTACAGGGCTTTGTTTACCTGTGTTGGGGACCTCTCGGTACCAGGCCCGGTACAACTCTCGGACCCTGCGCTTTGCCTCGTCCAGGTCCCGGCTAAAAATTGGTTTAACAACTTTAGCAGCACCAGCTGCAGTACGGGTCGCCGCTGTCGACGCCATCACTGCTGCTACTCGAGCGCTACCGGTTTTAAGACTTGTGCGCCACCTGGAGGACCGGCGGCTTCATGGTTCTCTCAGATGAGCCGCAGAGTGCTTCTGCCGTGGGTCATACAGCTGTTTACCACTACAGAATGAGCCAAAATAGTGGTTTTAAATGGGTCCTGTACTATATAAAAAAAAAATAATAAAAAAAAAGGTTGATATGAAAACGTGTATTGATACATTATATTTTAAAAGCAGAAACATGACCCAGTCACCCATATACTTATTACAATTCTTTTAATGACTGCAAAAATATGAATAATTTACAAAGTTGATACAAGATCTAAAGTACATTAAATATGGACATTTTTAAAATACAGGTAACCAAGTCATTTAATTACAATACATAAGTTCAAAAAAATTGGCTCATCAATGCAACCCCCATTATTGGTCCTAAGGCATGTCAATTTTATTTCTATTGTTAAGATGATGCTGTGAAATGAAGACACTTGAAATGCCATAACATTCACAAAAGAGCTGTAAAATAAGTTTTATAAAAGATTTATAATGTTTTACAGAAAACTCTTTTATAAAATTACAATTGTAAAATAAGCATATCAAAAATACAACCATAAATTCCCTAATCCAGTATTAATCAGAAATTCTAATGAACATAACATTCATCAAATGTTTCAGAAAATGGGTACAGCATACTGCAAGCTCTTTTCTCAAAAGAAATGTGTGCCTTTTCAAAGTAAACAATGCATAAGCTGAGATGACAGAAGCTCTTCTGTAACTGCGTTGACCTTGCTACCTTAGGTAGTGGACCTTAAACATTTGTGTTAAAAAAAACATAAAAGCTTTATTTACATTACCTGATGATTGAAAATGTCACCCATGTACTCATAAACCAGTTTATGAACTAAATACACACTCATCCATGCTTAAACTGACCAAAGCAAGTAAAAAAAGTGCAATTTTAATATATGTCGTGGCCCAGTGTAATGAAAATGAGCTAATAGCTTGTCTATGCTACTCATTGGCAGAGAGATTCAAACTAAGGCACCATTATGGCCTGCGCACAGCAAACACTGTCAGTCAGTGATTCTCTCTGCTTTTTTATGCCTTTGTGCTGCAGCTAAAAAAAAAAAAACATGCAATACAAAAACTTATAACCCTCTTTCACATATACATAGTTTCAGTTGGTTTGTAAAAGCAACTGACTGGTTGTTTCTACGTTGCCTGCCTCTTTGTCTAAAGGAGCATCAGTACCATCTGCAGGCTCTCAATGGTCCAGGCTGTTGCCCAGTTTCTGACCCTCCTGCAGAGCAGCCATGGCCAGCCGTAGGTGCTCTCTTAGACTCTGGATCTCTCGCTCACTCCGGCCTTTCATCCCAGTCAGTTCCTCATGTACCTCGGTATATCGCTCACATGCAAGAAGTTTCTCCTGCAAAGAAATGCACAAGTTATTATACATAACAGTGCAGTGTGTTGTTTAAAGAAAAAAAAAGGCTGAGTACCGTGTTGAGAAACTGTAGCTCATTTCGTAGACAGCTGATCTCCTTATGCAAGTACTCAATCTCATTTTCTTTCACCCTGAGGAGAACCTCTTGTTCACATGACATGCTGTCCTTGTTGTCGTCGGAGCCTTGATGCTTAACAGTGGCCTGTGCTCGACCAAACTCCTCAGCCAAACGACTCTTTAACTCCTGAGGAAGAGTTGCCTTTAATAGGAGGCTGAAAGACGCTACATTTTATGTTTCATAATCCACTGTTTGCTTACTTGGTTTTCTTTCCTGAGCAGCTCCATATCCCTCTCTTTGCGGCTGATCTCCCTCTCTCGCTCGCCGTTGTTCTGCTCAGCCCGGTTTAGCTCCAGACACTTTTGAGAGTAGCGCTCCGACAAACCCGCCAACTCTCTCTGCAAGGATTGTATTTCTGTTCTTTAGAGATCAACAATACACAGAGCAGTATGATTACTTTAGCACTTTCAAACCAACAATGACAAAACAAAAAGCATCTATTGTAATACACTTGTGTTCCAGTATTGGGTAGTATACAGTATATTACTAATGCTATAAAGTATAACCATTTTCTATGGCAGCTGTTAAACATCTTTACTGCTCTGACCGATAACCAAAAAAATAAGGAAGTGCCAATAACCAAAGTATGCAACACAGCTAAGCCTTAAAGTGTAGGTTCCAGTAGCAGCGACTAAGACAGATTACAAAGAAAAACTAATGCATGACCAAATTCCTTTGCATTCCTTAAGTTCCTTACAGGACCTAGTGGCCACTGCAGCACAAGAGAGCCATTCACATAAATTACATATGTTGGCTTCCACTGGCTGACACAGGGCCAAGCATCAACAAGAACTTCTCTGACAGACAACTTTTAGAGCAACTGCTAATAAAAGGAAGCAGTTAAAAAAGGTAAGGACACCTTTTTTTTTAAGGATTTACAAAGAGAAGGGGTTTCACAAAGTCTAACATATTTGTATCCCTGCATGTATGTAGGCCCTTGTGGTCCATCAATAAAAATAATTGTAATCCTCTGAAGCTTCTCACTGTTGTTGTGTTCGCATTGAATGGGTGTCGATCACACAGCCTAGCCTCTTGACTTTCTCCAGCTCTTCTTTGTGGTTCTTCTTTAAAGTCTCTATCACTGAAACAAACACAGAACCAATATCACAAGACAGCACAAACTATTTAAAATAGTTGCACTTGGCTACTGGAATCAACCGGTTAAGAGTAAAATAAAATGTATTTCACTATTTTGGTTGCACACTGAATATGTTATCAAATGTTAAGACTCATTTGTTGCTCTGCCGACCTCGTGCCGTGGCCTGGGTCTCCTCCAGCAGCAGCCGGTCCTTCTCCGCCTGCAGCTTCTCCATTTGGCGGTTGTGCTGCTTCTTCAGCTCCTCCAGCGCCTGCCGATGGGCGCGCTCCATGGCTGACAGGCTCCGGCCACAGGAGGCCTGGGGGCCACAGCCACCACCCCCCACCCCTCTCCCACCCCCTTGTCCTCCCCCGCGCTGTAGGTGCTCCAGCTGCTGCCTCAGTGACGCCACCTGAAGGAAGGAGGATGACCACAGAGGTAAAGCCAACCGTTATTTATAAAAAGAACAAGAGTTCAACAAGGTTCAGTCAAACCAGTTTAGCCACTTATGATGCCAACATGTGCCTACTAGCTGAGCTCTAACTATTTGGAAATTCACAAGCTCCGAGGATAACCTTTATATTTTATTGTGAAATAGATTTTTAACAATCAAACACCAGCTGGCCCCACTGTAAAAAGTATATTGCCTCCACTTGCTTAACAAAAGTTAACATTTATGACATTATATGGGTCATTCAATTTGTTTGTTTTTTTGGTGACTTATTTGAGTCTATAAATTAAGCACAAGATTACTTCAGGAGTTCAGTTATTGCATCATATGTAGATACAAGTGTGGCACTGCAAACCACGGCACACAACACACAGAGGAGCAAAAACGTTTTTCAGTAGTGTTACCCCACTGCTGACTATCATGTTTTTACTTTTCATTGCGAATTATGGAAGGGAAACACTACTGAATGACGAAAGCAAGACTAAAGTTTTGTGAGTCAAGTGTTAGATGAGTGGGAAGAAGGAAAATATTACTTCATCTGATGAGATGAACAGTTAATTTGCATTTTGTGTTTGCAAATTAGAAAATCAACTCCACACACTACCTCCCTCTGCAGCGCCTCATTGGCCGATTGGCTGGATACCATTGGTTTTAAAGAGCTCGACTCCTTTAGCGGCAGACGCTCTAATTCTACCCATTTTCTTTCGATTTCGTCTTCCATGTGTGGCCTCTGGTTAGATCCCCCGCCGGTGGTCTTCTGGGAGAGCAGAGCCTCCCAGGGACTGCTTGTGTTCCTCTCCTGCCATTGCCTGTGCTCTCTGCCCTGTCCCTCACCTGCTTCCCTCTGACTGGCTGAAAGAGGGCTGGAAGAGGCGGGAACAGGGGACAACTCAACGTAGTCGAACCTGCGATGAGACGACGGCGTGGTGTTCAAATTTTCCGATGATTGACGAGAAAACAGTACGGAGCGGACGTGGGAGTTCTCTTTGTTGCTGTCAGGCAATCTGGAAAGAATACACCAGGTAAATGCAATCCCAATCAAATAAGAAGTTAAATTGATCAATCACTATTCACTAAGGCTAAATGATATTAAAGCTAAAAAGTCATTCTGAAAACAATTAGACAACATTATTTCATCTTGATTCAACTCAATTAAACATGTCAGTAACCAATGTTCAGCTGCAGCCTAGCATTGGTTACTGACATGTCATGGCCGAGACCAGACAGTACTTACCAAAACTGACTCTGAGGCAAAAACATGAAAAAAAATAATTTGCACAACATAATGTACTGTATATATTCTACAATTAAGACACTACCAGTCCAAGGCCATATTGAAGCAAAGTCCAAGCTCACCACCAATAACAAGTTCCTGAATCATAAGGGTCTTTCCCATCGATGTGGGAAAAAAAGGTTTTCTATGACCTTTTGGTGAACCATTATAAATTATAAAATATTATAATAATATATATTTCTTTACAAAAAAAACTCTCAAAAGTTGCTGAGAGGGCCTACATTGCTAACTTATCAATTTGTGGGAAATGTGTTTGTAAATTTTTGACTGCAACTGAAGATGGGACATTTAAATCTAATCAAAAAACACGAGGACAGTCTTGATTAAAAATATGGAGTCCTCTACGTCTGGAAAAAAAAAGATAATTGAAAACGTGTTAGATTCTGTCTATTACAAGACCTTCGAATTAAGTTTTATAGATCAACAACAAAATTTTGATTTCTAATTGGCTACAAAAACCAACATTTCCACTGAGTGGTACAGGTTGGACTGGTATGGCACCGTTTGTTACAGGTAGGCATGGAATAATATTAGAATTTTGTGTCACGGTTATCCTGGCCACAATAATTGCAATTACTGATATTACAATAATTATGAAATCATGCTTACAGTTTAAAAATGTCACTAAAACATACTGGAATCACTTTACAATACTATTTGTGGTTAAACATAATTGCAATATGTTGAAAGAAGTAAAAATAACTTGAATCAGGACTAGACATTAAGCACTTACCCACCATGCCCAGACAACAAGATCTACCTGTCCAAACATTTTGATTTTTAAAGGGATTTCATTAACACAAATAGGATATTAGTTTTATAGTCTTCTTTGTCTAAAAATCTAAAAATAGAATTCATAGCCTGGTATACCAAACCATTTTCCTTTTTTAAAAAAAGAGGACAATCTGGTCCCTTTCTCAAAGCGAATCCCTTCCTCTGCAATTTTTTGGACCGACCAATCACAAGCCGTTTGTCTGCAGCAGGGTGTGGTTTGCTGGCTGTGTCATACACAAGTAACTCAGCTCATGCAGTTAGTTCAAAACATTCAACATGGCGGACTACTCGCCTCGGTTTTGAATAACCAGCAAAGTATAAAAACAATAAAACCACTCTGGTGTTTGCTCAACTGTTAACTAGCGACGCTAATGTGGCTTCCTTGTTGACAAACGGCTGTGTGGTGTTGCCTTTCTTCGCTTCACGTCTGGCGTTTCTCTGATTGGTTAACATGACACCAGTAAACTCCTCCCTTGAAATTGAACGAAAGCAACAAGGTACCAGACTAACGTCTTGTATAGAATAGTGACGGCTGGGCCAGGCTAGTAAATTTCAGCTTACATATAATCTTATTTTGTCCCACCCCTAGTTACAGGTAAATCTTGAAGAGGTTTCCACTGTGTTGTGAGTAGAGCGGTGTTTGTGACGCAAGCAGTGTTTCTATCAATTTTATTTTACATACAAGACTTACGTACATCACTGACATTAACTAAAGTTAAAAAAAAAAAAATAGCAATCTTTGCTTTATAAAAAGTGAAGATTGTTTTTCCCTTTTATCATAGCTTTCTGAACTTTAAAGACGCATTACCCAAGTCTTAAGCATGGCTACCTTTTCTGCTTTTATTTTATTAAAGTAGAACTGGACCAAATCACAGCAGGCACTTTAAATGAATGACTGGTTGGTGAATGAATTTATTAAAACAGTTCTGTCCAATCAGAGCAACGCCATGTTGTTTGCGTTGGCAGCATGGTGCCACAGCTGTTTGACTCCTGGGCCGGACGAGGCCTTTCTGTGTGGAGAACGAATGTTCTCCCCGTGTTTTTTCTCTGGTTTTCCCCCATCAACATCAAGGAATACATTTTACTTCTACATCTAGTAGGCACTCAAAGCGCTTTACCAGTGTTACAGCTGGAACACCACTGGAGGCGAAGTGGGTAAAGTGTCTTGCCCAAGGACACAACGACAGTATGAACTGTGGGGAGAGCGGGATGTTATGATGTTTTGGGATGTTTCGCCTGTTACAGTACTGCCACATCATGGACGACCCACAGCAGGTTGGGATGCGGGTGCAATGGTTGGATATTCATGAGTTTGGAAACAAAATCTTGCCAGAATCCAGCTGCTGTGCAAGGTAAGGGAGCTACAGCAGTTTTATACATTTCATGTCATAAGTGCTGCTCATCTATAGCTTCACCCTATAGTAACGGAAAACAAAGCGGAGCACAATGCATTTTTGGGGCTGCTTTGTACGCCTTTAAAAACGCGCCATTGTGCTCTGGCCCATACTGTACCGCTCTTGTGGAAATGTGCCAAATGTGATGTTATCAAGTGATATAATAAGCGGAGTTTAAGTTTAATCTAAGTTTATTGACAGAACAGGAGTAGGGATTTCTTAAACCCCGAAAACAAATACATCAACCCCTAAATGACCATAAAAATAACAACAGCTCTATGTCATTTCACTTACTGTGTAAGGTCTGGAGAACTGCTGGGCCGAACACATTTCTTTAAAACCTCTATCCAGTTCCGCCTGATCCCAGCTGTCATGGCAGATAATGTGAACACAGCCTCCCGTGTCTATGGTACAACAGGATAAAAAACAGGTTTAGGACACCAAATACAGTTTGTGATGAAGATGATAAGGTAAACCCTCTGAGCACAGGCAGAAATGAGAGATAAGAAAGAAAATGCAATTCAAATCAAGACGAGGTGTGGTTAGTAATGATAAGGACAAGAGAGAAATACAGTTCTGATGGATAAGGCAGAACTTGTGATACCAACATGTATCTGAAAGCCATAGTTCTTCTCCACGTCTAACTCGGACACTTTGGTACAGGATTTCAGATCAATCTCCCCATCCAAGTCATCTTTCTGCACACAAAAATCAGTTAATATTAGTGTTAAAAAAATTAAATAAAATAAATGTCAATGACATAAGTGACATGTACCTCTTCTGCACTTGAGTCTCGGTAGTATTTGAGCCCGGCATCAGTCAGAACAAACCAATGCTTCTTCCACTGAACACATGAAAATAAAAGAATTGGTTCTGTGCTGAACAAACACTATGAAATCCTGCAGTAATAAAAACTGATAATCACTCATATTATAACATTTAGAGCGAGGAGACACCTGTGTACTGTTAGAGCAAACAGAAAGCCACTCAACCGTTCTCACAAAGTTCAATGTTTTACCTCTCCACTGTCGTCCAGTTTCGACATCCATCCCTTTTTGAAGTTCAGTAGGTCGGGCTAGAAAGAGAGAGAATACTGGGTTGCATTTGATGACCTTCATTTGAATGTTGGACCAAAATGTTACTGTACAGGTTGCAGTCTCATTTTAGAGAAGCTGAACACAAGATACAAAGAAAGTAAAAAAATAACAGGAAACAAGTGTGTATGTGCCACTAGACGGTGGCCCATAGAGGACACACAAAACATACACTTGGTATCTTGGGTAGATCCCAAATAAAGATTAGGCAAGCTTTTGATTTGCGCATTCCACACTATGATTACTTCTCTAACGCAAGCACATTCCACATTTTTTACTTTCATTCATTCATCTCAGCAGTTACCAGCACCTCTTTATCGAACTTTACTGCAGCTTTATTTTATTTTATTTAGTCCTCCCTCTGTCCCAAGTTGGTTTGTATTTAATAAACCCCAGGGCTTAGTGGTAAGAATGTAACAGGGTAACACCCAGACTTATCCAATCATTTCTGCTTCCGTCTTTAATCTGCTTTTCTTTTTAAAACATTACATGGTCTGGTAACTCCTAATATACAATTTGTATTATTGACCTTTGCCTCTTTCTACTCTTGCTGAAAACTATCATCTTAAAAAATACTTATAAATGAGATATGCTCAATGTTAGTCAGACTTCATCAGAAATTAATTTATTCAGGTCAAAGTGTGTGTATAAAAGAGTCAGAAAGTGATCACAGTAAAGAAAGCCAGCCAGGAAAAAAGGGCATCTTTCTTGTTATGAATGGACTTAATGCTACAGTGCTCCTCATTGTTGTGTGCTCTCACATAAATGACCCTGCTTTTAGAGGTCAGACAAGAGAAAAAGGGTCACTTACTGGCGACAGTTTGAGGCAATCTTCCCAATTCCTGTTTCATATTACTATTGTTTACTGAAGCTTGCCCAGCCTTGTTCTTTAGGACTATTAAATTATCTATTGTTCCCCTCTTCAATTGTGTTTGGTTAAACTATATTTCCTCTTTGTACAATGTGGACAGAATTAGCCTAGTATAGGTATAGTAGACATCCGTATGGGTAACTTTGCGGTCTATGTGTAAACAAAGGCTGTGTCACAGACTGTCTTCCACATGCAGTAAAAGCTGCTGGTTATTGACACTGTCAACACACAAGGCATGTACATTAAACTGCACCACACCTGCTAAGTATGTACTAAAGCACCTATAGACATTAAGAACGTCTATTTAGAGCAGAAGTTATGTTCATATATTTTTATTAGGTTCGTTTTACACCACACACACCAACCTACGTCGTAAAGCCAACTTTTAACTTGACGTACATTAAACACAGTGAGCGACAGTAAGAAAAACAAAGTAAAGTACAACTTACCGTCATGATAACAGGATCCACAGAGGGCAGGTTAAAGGCAGAAAATGTGGTTATTTAAGGCAAAAACACAATTATTCCACGTTTACAAGACTAAAATGTCACTGCCTTCTTCGAGAGACATTTATCTTAGTCCAAAGTAGATAAAAGCCCGCCATTCATCTCCATTTTCAGTTTAACAAGCGACCCGACAGCGACCAAAGTGCTTTCTCGGTTGACTTTTAAGGAAGCGTGTCCATTCGACAAAACCTCCCTCCTAGCGCCTAATAAAGTGTATTAAAACTCGTTTTTGACACGTCGCTAGGAGTTTACATCCACCGTGGTGCTGTCTTTTCTCGCTGCTCTACGTGCCTTGGTTTCCACTTCCTCCTCATGGGCGGGTCCGCGAAGATCGTTTGAGAAAACAAGCCCACCGCTCCTTCACTCGCTGACACGATATGCTGCTGGCTCTCAGCGGTGGCTCGGGGACTTTCAGAAGCTACTGTGGACGTAATGTCCCCATAATCAAGATGACTTTTACAGTTTGAGTCAATTTACAGTGAAAAAAAATCGATAAATATGGTGAGGTCTCACTCTGTGCAGATACACACAGACACAGGCTAAACGGAAAATCTTGAGTTTAAAAGTAACATTTACAAGCATCGTTTTAATTTAACATCTTACGGACTGGAAATCTTTATGGGATGTCAATAAACTCCCCCCACACAAAAAATCTTTTGGTACCTATTGGTTTCACTTCAGGAATTCCAACACATGCCCCAGCAGACCACATTTGACAATGCTCAGTCAGCCTTATGAAATGCCTCAAAGGGTGTAGGTGCAAAACAACCAGGAAAGATATGTGTGTGGTTGTAGGTAAAGCGACAAACTGTAGAGCACATAATAAAAAACTATATAACACACATACTGACAATACAGAACTGCCACATACCTGCATGTGCTCTGACCTGTGATGGTTACTTTTCCAAGTGCTCTCTTCTGCTATTGGACTGCCAGACCTCTGGGAATAAATAGATGGTGGTCATTAGGATCAATATTCAATCAATCAATATTGGATTGAGCAAAAAGATGAGGAAGAAGATGTTTTTTATGCAGGGTATGTGAATGATGTGGTTAGTTTTAGCATATTTTAAACCCTAAAAACCAAACATTCCAGCTTAAGACAGCCTTTAATGGTGCATAGTTCTGTATCACTATACATTTTACTACCCCACAAATCCAGTAACATTTTTGCCCATTGTATAAAAAGTCATGTGTGGAGCCAGTGTGTTATTCTAAAGCAATGTCAAGTAATTTCAAAACTGTCCTGATAACCCGTCTCCTTCTCAAACAGCCTACCTGCAATGATGTGGAGGAGTGAGCTCTTGATAGATACCCACTGCCTGCATATTCTCTTTCAGTATCCCCTGTGTCGTCCCACTCTCTTGAGGGTTGCTTGCTTACTGAATGGCTGAAACAACAAATTAGATGAGAACAAGCTGCAATGTAATAACAACAATTGTCTGTTTATGTATTCTGACTCTGACCTGGCTGGTTTGAAGAGTTCCTGTCTTCGCGCAGGCGGATGAATGTGTGCTCGTTCTGTTTGGCTAGGGCTCTCCCTCTCATGGATTCCTTTGACTTTTGGCAGATTGCCCATAATGGCGTACTCCTCTCGGTCGCGTCCTGGGGAGCCAACTGACAGCTGGCCTGACTCTAAAGACTCCATCGAGCTCTGAGAGGAAGTGTACCTCCGCATTTCTACTTGAGGTGAAGGAGATGGGCTCCGTGCACGACTTGACCGCTTGTCATTAGGGGAAGGAGAGCGGTCCTCATTACTACGTCTGATGATCCCAGATCTGACACTACCTGTGTTCCTGGTTGTGTCCATGGTAGCATAGGACACCCTGCTTCCATTGGTGGTTGGCTTAGAAGGTGAAGCAGCACGAGATAAAGAGGAGCTTTGGTTAGAATGAGTTGATTCTCTCCAGGAATGAAATGAGTGGTTTGTATCTAATTTTGATTCAGTGTAAGTGTCTTTTTTATTAAAACGACAACCAGAGTCTCCATTTTTTGGATTTCGGGGGACTGAGTAGCCAGGAGGGTCTCTGTTGTCTCCGTTTTTTTGATTTCGGGGGACTGAGTACCCAGGAGGGTCTCTGTTGTCTCCATTTTTTGGATTTCGGGGGACTGAGTACCCAGGAGGGTCTCTGTTGTCTCCATTTTTTGGATTTCGGGGGACTGAGTACCCAGGAGGGTCTCTGTTGTCTCCGTTTCTTGGATTTCGGGAGACTGAGTACCCAGAAGGCTCTCTGTTGTCTCGGATTTTTGGATTTCGGGGGACTGAGTACCCAGAAGGCTCTCTGTTGTCTCGGATTTTTGGATTTCGGGGGACTGAGTACCCAGGAGGGTCTCTGTTGTCTCCGTTTCTTGGATTTCGGGGGACTGAGTACCCAGGAGGGTCTCTGTTGTCTCCGTTTTTTGGATGTCGGGGGACTGAGTACCCAGAAGGCTCTCTGTTGTCTCCGTTTTTTACATTTCGGAGGACTGAGTAGCCAGGAGGCTCTCTGTTGTCTCCATTTTTTGGATGTCGGGGGACTGAGTACCCAGGTGGGTCTCTGTTGTCTCTCCTAGAGGGAGAGAAGTCGCGGATGCTAGTATGGGAAGTTCTTAGTGAGCGTGATTCAGGAGCGTCACAGCTTCTTCTTGAAGGTGATGAATTGCGACTGTCACGGTTTCTGACTAAACTATTACCTTCAGACTTTCGGAGGAGAGGCTGAGAAGGAGCTTCAAAGCTCTTCCTCACTGGGGATGAGTTACGGCTGAACAATGACCCACTGGTGTCTGTTCTTCGAAGTTGACTTGGAGGATCATAACTCCTTCTTCCAGGAGAAGAACTTCGACTTTCATAGCTTGGACTACTGTTGGCTGCTTCAGTCTTACGAAGCACAGATTTACTTGGCGTTTCAAAACCCTTGGAGGGAGACATGGCAGGGCTCTCGTCTTCAGGATCATTGGTTCCATAATTACTTATTTGATTACGTATCACAGTTTGACTTTCAATATCATAGCCTTCTCTTATAGGAGAGCCAGAGCGTCCAGGATAGCCACGTCCGTTCAAAGACCAAACAGATTCAGATTTACGAAGAATAGAATGACTTGATGTGTCATATGTTCTTCTTGGCAGTGAGGCATTGCGATTACCCTTTAGACTATCAGAAGACTTTTGCGATGGGGATGAAGAACGGCTTTCACGACCACGTGCATAAGATGTACTGCTGTTTGCTTCTGTGTTAGCTTCCGTTTTCCGAACAGACATTTGGCTTGGAGGGTTGTAGTCCCTCCTTGTTGGAGATGAGTTTCTACTGGGCTGCACACGTCCATTAGAAGACCCGCTTCCTTCAGATTTCCGCAAGGCACTCCTAAAATCTGAAACTGTGCTTGACTGAGGTCTCACTGAACTGGCAAAAGATTTGAAGTTTCTTGGTAGAGTTCCTGATTCACCTCGACGTGCATAGGAGCTTTGCAAAGAGCTTTTGGGTGCAGGCTCTGTTGCACGAGACCGGCCTCCCCCATCAAAGTTGTGTCGGTTGAGAGACGTTGTAGATTCACTGCGTCTAAATGCCAAATTATCACGTGATGGGGATGAAGACCGCGACTGGAGAGCCGAGCCTTGTCTTGACGAATCAAAACGACCCGATTGTTGATATGGAGACATTTGAGAAGTTGGGCTTCTTCTTCCATATGAACTGTCGAACCCTTTTCGGCCGGTCGAGGCCAAAGACTCCGCTATCTTAAACGGAGTAGGACTAGGTGTGCGAGGGCCAACCTGCGCCTCAACTTCAACAGCTATTTCATAAGGGTCAGGGGGAGGGATCTCAACAGGTATGTCCTCAGTGACAGGATCTGGTACGACCCTTTCAGATGCCACGCCAAGATTTGGGTTTCTGAATGGTATTGTATCTTTAGGTTCAATATTTCTGTGATTGAAGATGGGATGTCCTCTTTCAAAATAACGGTATGGAGCAGGTGGGCTGTTGTCGAGGAGTGGGCGTGTGCCTGATGCCTTCCCCAAAGAGAAGTAGCCACTTTCTCGTTTCTCTTTGTCTTCTTTTGACCCTGGAAGTGGGACAGAATTAGAAAGAAGAAGGGAATTTAGCACACACCAAAGTTCAAGTACTAAGCAACGACCAGTGGTTTTCTGACAAAAGAAAACCCATCTATATTACGTTTCCAATAATTGCCCTGGGACATCTCAGCTGGTGACATCAAACAGCATTGCCAAGAAAAGAACACCTCTAGCTGTAACTGAATATGGATTCTACTAAGTGCATGACTCATATCCACCAGTTCAGAGAAACCACACTTAAGAAAACTAATTGTGCAGTTTAATGGCATAGTAAAACTAAATAACTTATACAGCACGCTAACCTACCCGAATGCCTACTGAAGGTATCCCTGCTCCGTGCTTCATCCATCCAAGCACGAGGGTTAGGCCGGTGGGGCGGCGGGTCAAGCCGGGTCATGGCAAATTGGGTGGAGTGGCGACGGATAGGTAGGTATTCGTCTTCTGTGCTGACCGAACTGCTGAACTCTTGGGAGTCACTCTGGTCACGGGAGCTGTGTGGAAGAGCAGATGGGAGACGAATGAGGTAAAGAGATAAAGAACAGAGTGAAAAGAGCAGAATGATAGAACACACTGGAAAAAAATCTAGAGAATAATTTAATACATAATCACAAAAGACATCAGAAATATCAGTAATTCTGTTTCATTTCCTCTAAAACTAAAGCCTTATGTAACTCTCAAAGTACAGCAGCTAGAGTTGAGTCTGGCATGATACAGTATGCACTTCATTCTAGTTTGTTCATACTTGAAATTCCAGAACTCCTACCTGACAGTGCTGTTGTCGTCGTCGCCGTCACAGATGTAAAGTGCACAGTCGGGGCTCAAGATGCACAAAGAGCTCTCCCTGTAACCCTGACGGCCTCCACTGACATCACAATAGCTGCTCACCACTGACAGTCCGTCCGAATCCTCCTGACAGGACAGCGAGGCCAGACGTGAGCCAATGACACGATTTTAAAGCCCTTACATTTAAGTACAGAAGACAGAAGGAAGAAGACAGTGACTGTATTCTTTTTTTTTTTTTTTTTGTGTAGGCTCACATCTATAAGTATGTAACTGTCTGGTGCTATCGCCCTAGAGTGGATGTTGAGCTCAATAGTGTCTGTCCTCTCTGTCCTTTCTGGCACATGTTTAGTCTGCTGTTCGATTAGGGTTACACCTCTGTAACCTGACCTTGTTAGTGGCTTTCCTCATTAAAATTTCATCCCTTTTTTCCCACTTACAAACCCTTCATTTCAAATACACAGCCTTATAATCACCTTGAGATGCGTCCTGACTGATTGTAATTGTTCTAAAATGGTAATCTAAGAAAACCGAATGCAGATTTTTTTTGTCGATTTAAACTTTTGCAACCGTTTTTAAAAAAATTGACTAAAATGTCATTTGTTTTGGCCATACTGTGGAAAGGAGATAATCTACACTTTTGATACTTTACTGACACATGCCCATCCTCGGTGTACATCGCCCCGTCGTCTAGTATTACAAGTGATTCCCAAGAGGCCAGTAAGTGAGCCAGTGTTGTTAATTTATAATAGGAGCCACAGCTACCACCTTGCTTCTCCGTGCTACCTCGCATTGTTTGTCCATGACTTTTCTGTAATTTACTCACGTGTGACAAAAGTGACAAAGACTAATACGCAAACATCCTGTGTTAACATCCTGACATTTCACAAAAGAAAAAAAAAACACATTTATTCTTCTAACCAAGCAAAAAAAAAAAAAAACCCACAAGTTGTCACTTTTCTTTGATGCCCAAAACTAGACCAGCTTATCTTGTGCTCATCCACAACTGATCTTTCAGTCTAATCTCTCCTGGTCTAATTGGTGTCTATTCTCAGTCACTCCACTGCTCTCCTCCTTCTTACCTTACCGCTGGTGTCTCTTTCCTCTGCCTGAGATGGGATAGGCGTTAACAGCACACCTTTGCCTGGACCAATCCCATTTTCATTTCCTCTACTAATTTCAGTCTTAGTCCCGGTTCCAGTGTCTACGGAGGATTTCTGCTGTGAGGCTACCTCCACACTTTCTCCTGTGCCGGTGTGCAGGTGCCTCTGGCGTAGGCAGTCGTGGCAGCGGGAGGGGTCGAAGATGTTGGGCTGGAACTTGGGGCACACTTGTTCATCAGAAGAGATGGGCATATTGAGGCTGGTTGGCTCATCCCAACTGAGAACAGAGGAAAGTAAACGTAAAGTAGTGAAAAGACTGTAAACTAAAGGACTCCATAACTTCCTTATTAAGACATTTTGTTTCTGAAACAATTATTATGGTGTAAGCAAAGTGCAGTGACGCAAACTATAGAGCTTTAATTTCATATATGTTCCATACGTGTCTCTATAGCAGATAAGACAATAACTAATTACACTGAAGGATGGTGTAACACAATCCAACTGAGCTACACTGTGCAGTGTAAAGCGTCACTACAAACCACAAGGCACATCAGTTGTAATTGGACAGCTTCTACAGTATCTCAAATGTAGGTTCCAATAGAAAAGGGAAAGTAAGCATTGAAATATAACAGAGCATTAATTAAGGTAGGTAAATATCAAGTAAGGGAAGAAGTTTTACCTGACAACAGCAGCTCTCTGAATGAGGATGAACTGTCCCTCAGACCCCCGTCAAACACATGTCTCTTCCCCATGCTCTCTATCCTCCTGAGCTGCCAGACTCCCAAATCGATCCCATTGGCTGGCCTGACAATGAGTGAAACTGAGGCATCAGTGGCAGCCATCACGGCTCTCGGTTTACGCCACAGAGGCCCTGATGCAAATGCAGACTTTGATCCAAAATGGAGCTGGTGCCCAGCCTGTTACTGGAGTGAGCGCCTGTATTAAATATCATGGGCTTTAGAAAACGAAATGACACGCTCATGCTAGAGACAGCTGGCACTCGTTGGCTCAGGTTAACGTAAATAAATAAACACTGAAGGACATACATTAAAACCATTGGATGTGTGGTTTTAGTGCATGCATCAGCTCATAAGACTTTTTTAGTTCTTTAAATGACTCACAGGTAACACAGGGCTAAGAGGAAACAGTTAAGAGCAGATTTCCTTAAGAGGATGTTGACAAGAGCTTCTAGACATACAGAGCCAGTAGCACGAGAAAAGAAAAAAATATTTATAAAGCACATTTTGTACCAAAAGTAAATGCTTTACACATTTACTTTTGGTACAAAGTAAATGTGTAAAGCCACAACAATTGTCACAAAAAACAAATCTGGAAATAAAAAAATTAAAGAAAGAAAAAAAACAGCATGGACAGATGTATTACAGTTGTTAATAAACAAGTGAGTCTGTCTACTTTTGAAAGAGAATCTCAAAAAGGTTGTTCTGTCTTTTATTAACATTTACTCAAATATAGCTTTTACAAAAAATATCAGTAAGAAGACACAAAAAAGCAGGTTTGGTGCATTGAAGGAACAATATTTAAACACCGTGATGGAATAAATACTCCAGTGTCCAATCATGTGTTACATTTTATACTCTCGTTTCTTCCTGTTTGTCGGCGTCTCTGTCTCTTGGTGGTCTTCCCACCTTTGAACTTAAACCTTTCCTTTTCAGGTTGTCTCTTGTCTGTTATCTGGCCTCGTCTTCCTCTGCCTTCCTGCTTCCCCTTTTTCTTCCGCTTGGTGGTGAACGTGTTGAGTGAAGCTGTTAGCGAGCGGATCCTGAAAGAGGAGCAAAAAGTATAAATAAAAAATAAAAACGCTTAGGCCAAAGGTAATGCATGTTTTAGCGCACGCACACACACACACACACACACACACACACACACACACAAGAAAGTGGATGGAACATACTTTTTATTGAGGATGGGATTACCAGCTTTTCTTGGCATTGCCACCGTTTTCTCCTCCTCCTTTTCCTTTGTCTCTTCAGCATCACTTTCACCATTGACCTTTTGAAGCAGAGTTAATTCTTTACAATCTGTAGCATTCTCAACCTTTATGACAACAATAAGCGGCAATAATAGCAAAGTACATCAACCGTAACATTTACCTGGTCAGGTTCAGGGCCAAGGAGGTGGGCTCCTGTCAGATCAAGATCACTAATGGTTGTCACAGTAACAGTGTGATTGGGGTGATCATACTGGACAGACTCTGTGGTGGCAGTTATGGCATCTTCCAGCTCATCCTTGTCCTCCTCTAAATGCAAGAAGTTATATTTTTGTTATTTGCCCACTTCTTATTTCAAAATATTGCTGAAACAAACATTTAGTAGTGTAGTAGTGATCAAGTACATAACTGCTTGTCTGGAAAGAATTGAGGGCTCTAATCTGGGCAATAACTTACCAAGCGCTTCGTTCCTTTCTTTCAGCATCTTCAAATATTCTTTGTGCCTCTACAAGAAGACAAAACGAGTTTATTACAACATACTCAATCGAGAATCCAATAAAAGAGAAGTCCCAGGACTCACTTCTTCTCGGACTCTAATTTGTTCATCTTTAATTTTCTTCTTTATTTCCGCAACTGCTGCTTTCCTTCTTTCTACCTTTCTCTTGTGAAAGCCTGTAAGATATTCTCTGAAAATGAAAGGCAAAGAGTACATGTTTTGTAAAGTGGATAATATGACATTTCTAGCTGACAATACATATACAACTGCGAATATCTCTTTAATGCCAAAATGTTTTGTTAAATGAAATAAAATAGTTTAAAGAAAATCATAACTACATTAGTTTTGAAGCTAATCCAACTCCTGTTAGAGTGCTAATGCTGATGTTGCTAGCTAACAAGCACAATAGAGTAAACAACCGGCTTAAACGCATTCACTCACTCTCTGTCATTGTCGTCAAAACTAACAATGCATTTATGTTCTCGTCTTTTTGATCCTGGCTTAAATTTAGCATTTTTTGATGCATTGTTAATCTTTTTTCTGTGTTTCATATTCAGCACGTGAACTTAGCACACACTACTTCCGCCTGGTGTGTTTTGTCCGACTAGAAGCTCTTTCCACACAAGGGTTCCGCCTATGGTTCGTTTGTAAAGAGCACACATTTTGTTTTAGTGGGTGCTACTTTCAGATGCAGTCCATAAAAATGTGTTTTTAAACAGTAGTATGTTGCTAATATTCAAAATATCCACTAACACACCGGACAATCTCTGTAGCTTACCATAACTGTTTAGGCTGCTGTAAAAATACAAATATGGACAGATATTTTTAAACATGTATAAATTTATTTTCACCTGTACAACTAATGTACACTGTAAAAACCCAAACCAATGCAATGTGTTGTTTAATTAAAATGCTAAATAAAAAACACACATATTCAAAAAAGTGAAAGGAAATTAAAAAAAAAAAAACAGTTCAGTTTTTTTTTTTCTCATAAACATTTACATATTTAAAATTTTGTCTGGACATTTGTTTAAAATCTGCAATTGATTATTTGGGCCAGTCAAAAGGTTGTAAGTTCAGGGTGAACTCTGCTTACATTCAGTAATAAGAACAAATATGGTTGTGCTGCGTAATTCCATTCATTCTAAAGTATATCTTAACAGTTGACCTGGAAGACCGCACAGAAAATACTTAACATTTGCTGTTCGAGTTTGGCTGGTTTACCAGGAATTTAGCAAAATAGCTAAAAAAGTAGAACTGGATGACCTGGAGAAAATTTCAGTGCTTCAGAAAAGCATTTATAAAAATGTGAATATGGGCGTTAAATAAATTGGTACACAATGTAATTACAAAAAAAAAAAACAATATAGACAAAAGAATTTCTCAAAGTTTCATCTCCAACATCATTTCATAAGTAATAAAATATTTTTCTACATAATATCAAAGCAATTTAGAAACAAGCAATTTAGAGCGCCACACCACTTTATGCAGGATTTTAAAGTAATCCTTTTCCAGAACTCCAGGCTTTTTACAGAAGATCAACAACAACCACCAATATTCTGGGCTTTTCATTGACAAATATCTCCTCCCAGCTGTAAATGAGGACTCCCTCTATTACAAGACATATATGCATATAATACAAACTATATATACAGTCACAATGTTGGTTTGGATTTAATTTATCATTTCATTTCTTGTGTAATGTATGAGTTCATTTATTCAGTGATTTTCTAACGTGGTGGACCATGCAACCTTCTGGTGCTGTCCGATTCCTTCCCTGTTTCCTGAAGCTGCAACAGTTTTTTTTTTTACAGAACTGCTTCCCAAAATCTAAAATACTATTGCAGCTCTGCATATTTTTTAATATTGAAGCTGCATTAAAATAAAGTCTCACTAGAACTAGTTCACTTCTTTTTTTAAATCCAGGATATTTAATATGTGTGTGCACATATATATCCTACTTTGTTCCATAGCGCATTGCTGGCAGTTTGAGGTAGATAAGAAGAGTCACTACTCAGTACTGGACACTCAGATGGAAGTGAATGTATGATGCTGTCCTACAGTGCAACGGTGTCTTTCTAGACACCCCTTGATTTAAACTTGACACGACAGAGTTATTGTAGCATTAGCATTGCTGTGTGCCAATAATGATTAACTAATGGGTTATATTGTGTTATTTGAACAGTGTTAGATAATGGTCCCTTTACCTTTTGGAGGCAATAAACCTAAATCTAATTTTTGTTGATTGTGTAGCATTGTTGGTTAGAAGACTTTTGGCAAGTGTGATACCATTTATGACCAGCAGGTGGGGTTATAGTGCAGCTATAATGCAACCTAAGCTAAGATATAACTTTCAAAAGCAGGTCCAACTGAGCTTGACTGGAAAGAAGCTGTATAAGACACCGTTTTCTCTAATTGGTGAATATACAAGCAAGAATTAGACAGTTGTATGTGTTGTAGAAGTGTCCTAATTTAGCATCCGACTAGAATAGACCGAATCGGTGAATGGTAACGCATTGTGGTGTTTGAGGAAGGTTTATTTTTATTTATTTATTATTTATATAGCGCTTTTCCACCTAGGCACTTAAAGCGCTTTTACTTAAGCTTCCATTCACCAGTGTTACAGCTGGAACACCACTGGAGGCAAGGTGGGTTAAGTGTCTTGCCCAAGGACACAACGACAGTATGTGGGGGAGAGCGGGATGTTATGATGTTTTGGAATGTTTCGAGCGGGGATCAAACCGCCCACCCTCAGGTCGGACGGCCGCTCTACCACTGAGCTACTGTTCATGAAGCTGCAATCGTGGTCCCTCCACTAAGGCGCAGCAATATTTGCTGACAGTCTTGAAGTGTCCGTCTGTCTCCCACCCGCTCCAGGGTGCGCTTAGCCTCGGCCAGAAGACGAGCGCGGTGTCCGGGTGGGGTTAAAAGGGGCATGGGAAGGTGGCGGCAGGCCAGCAGGATGACATGTGCCCTCTCCCTCTCTCCCAGGACGCACTCACCTGAGAGCAACAGCAGAAGGATAAAGTGTGTTAGGTTAGTTCAGCTCAGAATTAAAGACCTTTAGAATGGCAAATGCCAATCTGGTCCAAGAGGAGTGTGCCAAAAAGTGGACAGGTTACTTTGGTAAACCTTTGCAATTAATAATAGGGCTTGGTGCAGAAATAATGTTTTTAGGAATACCAGCTGTGTAGGAGCTGTGTGTCCTTCGACGGAGGTTGTGCTCCAGCAGCTGGTGTGTCCTTGTGGGACTGGCTCCGGCCATCAGTCTGACTGTTGTCTCATGTAAAAACACCTGGGAGACACATAAACCCAATCAGCATAAAAAACAATCATCCCACAAATCATTTCACAACAGACTGGTGATGCACGTGTACACACAAAAGTAATGTATACTGTGGCGAAGATACAGCCTGTCATGTCAGCCTCACAGCACAGAGTCAATATTTATCTGTCAGCACCCTCAGGCGCAGCGCAACAGGAGCCCATAAAACAATGTTGTTGTCATTGTACAAGCTTACACATGTCAGAATATAAATACTCTACATAAAACCCTGTGGAGTCAATAGTCTCCAAAATTCTATCCACCACTGCAATGGGCCTTTCAGGTGGGATTCATATCATCTTCAGATTTCTGCAGCTGGTAAAGGGGTTACACTAGGAGACATACAGTGAATATAGTATGTATAATTGTTTTAATGTATAAACTAGTTTGACTTATAAAAGTGTTTTTAAAAAGTACCTTATGCTGAGCTTGTCTATAACACTGAGTGAGCTTCCGGAGTGCACTGAGGTCCTTCTGGAATCCAGACAATACAGATCCAGGAGCAGGTCCGGGTTCTCCGTTACTGCTGCCACCCCGCTGCCACAAACTGGTTCTCAGTGTCAGTAAGAGGTCACAAACAAGGAGCTCCACCCCCTTGGAAAACAGAAAGCAAAAGTCAGAGAGAGTGTTTTCGCTGTCTTAATGGAATAGAAATATTTTCTGAATGAGTGAGAGATTAAGTCTTGTTAATTATTACCCTTAAAGAAATTAAAATACATTGCAACCCAATAATGAGAAGCTCCCAGAACAATAATTATCAACACACTTATCCCAAGCACTTTGTATGATGAAACAATAGGGTGTGTAGAGGGTGCGTGCAGATTGGGGAGGCCTCTGTAATGGACTGCAGGCACATTGCACTCAGCTTTAGGATCATGCAATGCAACTACAATGCACCACAGCCACCTCCTGCCACCCACACTGTGCACTCACTCACATACCCAGCACCGCTCAATCAACATGCAGTGTGTGTACTCATTGTAATGACTTAAGAGTGCATGCACCATTAAGAAGGGATGTTTGCAAAGGCAGCAGTGCAGCAAGAGCCACAAAAACAAAGTAGATTTCAAAAGGGGTTATAATGACAGGAGAGTTTGGAGAGTGTACCTTGTTCAGATAGTTCCCAGACTGAGCGAGAGGAACTGAGATGCTGGAGCGCAGGTAGCCGCTGGCTTTGTCACAGTACGACAGGCAGGTGATGAGTCCTTCCCCTTTCAGAGGGACCAGACTCATCTGAACAGCTTTACACAGCAACAACACTGCCTTGGGAAGCGGGTGGCTGCAACAAGAAAAACGTCACAATATGAATAATAAGAAGTTTGTATTTATTCCACAGTTAAACAACATGGCCTCTTTGGCCTAATTTGGGCAGTTCTTGGGTTTTTCTGGTCTGTACAAGATCATATAAAAGGTTAAATTTTAGATATTGGATAATTAATACATATTTCAGCCTATATTGTGTTACTTTGTTACTTACTCTAGAGTACGTAGAGCCCTTGGCATGCGCTCTGCCTCTGCTAACAGTGACTTCACGGCAACATCATCCCCCTGCAGCCAATGCACTGCTGCCTTCAGGACCACAGCCCACCAGCGACTCACTGGGTCTCCAACTAGAAAGTAAAATTAAATAAAAAATAGTGGGAACCCTGAGCTGGACCCAGCAGCTAGACCTGATAAACACTGAAGCTAATAATTGTGTTGTCTTTGATGATCTGATGAATGGTAATCTGAAGTCTCAAGTGACTTACAATCTACAGCAGTGAAATCCTTAAAAGGACATAGTCACACTTTAAACCAATTTGAATTTGACACATTTTAGACAAATACCAATGGTACCTGTCATGATGGTGTGACTGGGAGGAGTGGAGAAGGGAGGAAGGGGTGAAGGAGACTCCTCTGTACAGCTGTTCAACAACTGGAGGAACTCAAGGGCACTGGCAAACTCCCTTAAAACAACATTGTAATAATAAAATAAAAAAATAAAACATTAAACAAAAGACTTGTCATTGGTAAAAGGTAAAAAGTTAATATTAATCCTGTTTGATTGCCTCACCCAGAGTCCTTCTTGCGTTTGTCTGCTTCCGAGTCACTCTGCGGCTGGATGAGGGTGTGAACAGCTCTTTCCAAAAGCTTTCTGCAGAAGCAGCTGTGCAGCTGGGCGAGAGGGTCAGCTGGAGTAAAATAAAGAAAAGATTACACTAAAATGATGTAGAAATGAATAAAGTAACGCATGTGTTAACTTCCCCGGCTTCTACCTGGATCTCTCTGGGAAGTGTAGACTCCCTCGCCATTTTCAGACTTCACTGACCAATCACAGCTCAGGAAGAACTGCCTGCCCAGTGGTGTGAAGAGCCAACGCAAGGAGTCAGGGATGGACTTGGGCTCTGATTGGTTGGCCACACTCTCAGCACAACTCAAAAGATAACCCTGGGAAACACATGACAACATTTATATACCGTTTATAACACTTTTTTAAATTTCTGTCTCATGGAATAATAGGAGGCATGTGAGCTGACCTTTGGCGGCACTTACCGGCAGAAAAGTGAGGTGGTGACCCAGAACGGTGCGCAGCGCTGTGGCTGCAGTAACATAAATCTGGATGAGCTCGGCAGGTGCCATCTTGCTTTGGGCGCTCTCACTGAGATTCACAGCGCTGAGGGACAGGGACAGAGCCCACATGTTGCTACGCTGAGGCAGCTTTCCTAAAACAGTAAACGCATACATCCCATTGGTTGTAAACTCACAGAAAATGATGGAGATTCAGAGATGGGCAAAACGTATTCTCACCTGTGAGTTGCAGTTGGCTCAAATGATGGTAAACAAGTGCAGCGTCTTTCGCGCTTGTCCTCGCCTCGTCCGCCTCGTGCTTGCCCCTGACTTGGTGAACGAGCCAGCCAAGAGGAGTGGGTCGATGCAAGATGTAGCGGATCAGATTCCAGGACAGGGAGCAGAGCAGGTCGAGGTTAGTGGAGGGTAGAGCTCTGGTCAAGATGGACAGGCTGGTTTCTAAACTGGCCATAGCTGCTGTGTAATCACCCTGCAGGACAGACAAGACAGGGCAAACAGTCCTCTGTTCAGTATTGTTAGAAGGCAGGCCAGAGATGCAATATGAAGGTCATGCTTTAGATGTGAACATTATTTGAACAAAGGCTAAAAATAAACACACGCAGGGAACAGCAGGCGGAGCTGTGGGACTCAGAAAACTGAAGAGTGCTTCTCAAAAAGGAGACACAACCACTGATACTATACCACAGGGACTTAAAACATAGACAAAGGATAGCACTACTAAATTAATAAAAATAAAAAAACTTCCAAGACATTCAAATACATCACTATCTGTTCTCAAAAACATTTGATTCCAGCACTTACTCTCTTGAGATGCAGGTCTGCTTGTTTGCGGTGCCTCCAGAATGACACTGATTTCGGGGAGTGGAGCGGTGTGACGGGCTCCCACAGGTACAGCACTCTGACACAGCCCCAGACGGCACCTACCCCGCTCAAGACCCACACCAACACCCATGGTAACAGGCAGCGCATCCAGGACCCTGAACAAGGCAAGACGTGTGTTAAAACAACATTCTTACTCTACAGAGTTATGCCAAAGATGTGCTGCTTACCAAAGTCTTGGGTGTGACTAGGAAACCAGGATAGTGTCCGAGACGGCCCGTGACCCAAAGACAGACTGTTGCTCCCTGTTTCAGATCCCAGCAAAGACGGCAGAGGGTTTAAGGACAGACAGAAAAAGGTCAGGGCGCAGAGAAGGAGACGTGAGCCGTCCATGACTCCGACTGAAGAGGGAGACTCAGGTTCACTCTTCATCTGTCAGATACACAAACACACCAGTGACGAAGGTTGAGAGAAAATAGTATTTGTTTTTTACATTTTTTTTATTTTTTATTACCTGATCGTGGTCCAGTAACGGGCTGCCAGGTTCTGAGTCGACGCAGTAAGGCGAGAACTGGTTAGGGGATCCTAAACCTGAATCGGAGGCTGGGGGTGACATCATTACTAGTTCCTGTTTGAGATCCACGTCTTCGGACAGTGAGACAGACTCTGGGATAAAAAAAGGGGAAGACATTTATTAAAAGGGTCATTCATTCCACTCCATTCATCGGATCTGAGTTTTGAATGTCGCATTTACAATTGTAGATACATCCTCTAATATAATCTAATAGAACCACCTATACAAAATACTAAACTATCGCTTTAAAGTAGAGCACTTACTGTTCTTCTGGTTGGCCATCTTAAGCGTCAGGTTCTCCTGCCTTAGTTTATGATTAACCTGCTGCAAATACTTTATGTAATCAATAGCTTTTCTCAGCACTCCAGACTTGTGCATCTGGAAAGAAAAAACATGAATGACCATTTGTTACTTTTTCAGTTTCAGCATCTTACTTTGTGTTAACCTCACTAACCTTTGTATCGTTCCCCATCACCAAGTCTCTGAGCTCCACGATTTTGTCGTTGATGGAGGACCTGTACCTCTTCTCAATGACATTGTGCGTGGTCCTCCTCTCACCCTCCTTCACCACTCCTCCCTGGATTAATCCTCCGGCGGTCAGCTGGTCCACGTGGGTCCTGTGTCCACTGGTGCAGTGAGCGGAGCTGGTCTGGAGCTGCTTGATGGGCAGTTTGTCCCCTCCTCCCATCACAACAGGGACTGTGGTCAAGATGTTGCTGCTCATCAGAGTCTGGGGACATATAGCAGTGGCAATAGTAATGTATTTGCACTTTAGAAATATGTCAAAGCGTCTTCATTTTCTTAACACCCAATGTGTCTGTAAATCAAAGTCTTGTCAGCATGTCAAAAATGTTCAACAAAATGTCTGTCTCCTCATACCTGTAAATTCACTTCCTCCCACAGGGTGGAGTTTGAAAAACTACCGCCATCACTGTGGCACACTGAAAACTGAATCTAACAAAAGGAGTGTGTTTAGTTTCACTGTCTAAACTGTAAGAGCCACATTGTATTTCAACATCATAAAAGAGTAGTCGGCTGTTTGGTTTTATTGTCCATTTCTGCATTTAATGTTGGGATACTGATGCGTTTTGGGGAACCTTGCAGGTGATTAGAGCTTTTTAATGTCTAAAATACAAATAGACCCTTTAAGCAAGTGCTGGGCTTATGAAAATTTTAACATCAACTGTGTATATACCGGGACTTGTAGAGCAGTGTTCTGGATGGGTAATGTGGTGATTCCTGTGGGGTTCTGCATGGTTGACAGCACCTGTGTCCCATCTGGTTTGAGTGTTGTGAGGACCAGCGAATCTGTTTTTAGAATCTGAGGCTGCTGGACAAGAACCTGAAGAAAAACAATGAAATAGGTTAAAGCGCAAAGCTAGAATCAACATTAACTGCAGTCAGAGGTCACAGGAGTGAGCTTTCCCACCGGGACTTGTTGCACCTGTTGTTGCATAGTGTGGACTGTGGTAGGCGTGGAGAGCGTTTGGATGGTTGGTCCTGTTGGGGTAAGGACACGCTGGTGCTGGATGGTCACTGGTTGGAGCTGTGGTGATGTCATGATGCTCTGCATATGTGGTTGGAGGACTAGGGACAGGACACAAATAACCACAATTTACACATTTCTTTATTTTTTTAAAATGGCATTACAAAAAAAACTTGGATTTACAAGGATTAGATTAACCTCAGTCTTTTCATGAGTTATGTACCTTGGAAGCCTGCTGCAGGACTCTGATGGCAGAAGACAGAGTTTTGGATGAAACGTGACTGTCCTCCGTTGGATGTTATCATGACAGTTTGAGGCGCCTGTGTCTGGATGGGCAGGGGGGTCTGGCTGTGGGTTTGGACCAGAGTGTGGACAGGAAAGCTCTGGGTCTGCATTGGAATGCCCTGTGCATGCATCTGCATTAACAAAAAATTGTCTATTTTGTTTGTTCATCTAACTGTACGTGAGTAAAGTAAAGATGTAAAAACCCGAGGCAACTGGTGTGGGTCACAATTTAAAGGACACTGAGGTAGAGGCTGTTACATGGGTGTTTAACAGTGGACAGGCTAAAGTCACACCCAAGACTTTTTTACTTTTGTCTCTATGTCTGACTCTGAGAGAGATCATTATTGCTCCTAGCTAAAACACCAACTATTAAGCATCAAGAATTACTGCATTTACACCAAGCCTCTCTCATGGAACCCCTTAAAAAGGTCCTTGAGTAAGGATACAGCGATATACCTCCGTCCACCAGAGGGCAGGCTCCAAAAGCAGAAATATAAGGAGAAATCCAATGGCGACTTTACAAGAGAAAACTCATGTTTACAGCCTGGTACAAAAGATGGCTCTAGTGTCTAGAGCTAACTTTTTACTACATGACAATTTTTGATTAATACGTCCGTTTATGCTAACTAAAAACTATTGTTTAACTATGCAGTAAAAGCCCGGATGTAAATAGGGGAGCAATGGGTGGAAGACATCCACATTTTTTACAATCACTGATTTAGACTGAGGCGGTAATTCATATAAACTGAACTTAGCTTAGCTTAGCTGCTATATACAGTATTGCTCAAAATAATAGCAGTACAATGTGACTAACCAGAATAATCCAGGTTTTTAGTATATTTTTTTTTATTGCTAAGTGGCAAACAAGTTACCAGTAGGTGCAGTAGATTCTCAGAAAACAAACGAGACCCAGCATTCATGATATGCACACTCTTAAGGCTGTGCAATTGGCAATTAGTTTAAAGGGGTGTGTTCAAAAAAATAGCAGTGTCTGCCGTTGACTGTACAAACTCAAAACTATTTTGTACAAACGTTTTTGTTTCTAGGATTTAGCAATCCTGTGAATCTATAAACTAATATTTAGGTCCATGAAATATACAGTATATTATATTATATTGTTGTGCTTACCAAATGCAAATGGGAATTTATAAAAGGAGCATTAGGCCATATGGCAAACATGGACCCTGTGTTCCAAAGACATCTTATAAAAATTCTAATTTCTTTGTTTATTTTACATGCCTAGAAAGTTGGGCTACTATTTTCTTAGGAACCCTGTATCTAGCTCCATTTTGATAAATCTATATTGGAGCTGCTGAGAAGGATATAGCAGGCTATATTTTCTAAGCATGTGATATTTTCTCCTAGGAGATATTTAAAATAGGATGAAAATGATAAAGTGTTGTACAATGATACCACTGTGAGTCCAGTCCTTCAGAATAATACCTGGATGGTGGGATGGACTGTTTGTTGCAGTTGAGGCTGGATGTGTTGGACCAACGGAGGCCGTGGCTGCAGAAGGGGCGGGCTGCGTGTCACCTGCTGTCCCGATGAGACCACTGCACTGGGAGAAGTGGTCTGGGCAGGCGTGAGTGGAGGGGTGAGGGGTAGAGACTGGGGGGACAGGGTCTGGGCCGGTGCGAGGCTGACGGTAGAGCTGTGGTAGACAGCTGGAGCAGACTGCTGAGGGGTCTGCGGGGTCTGAAGCCCGGGTTGTTGAGTGGTGATGGTGCTCTGTACAGTCCCTGCCTGGTTTATCTGTTCTTCAAACAGGTCTGGGAAGTCCCCCACCTGGTTACTGACAAACTGCAGCATTTCTGAACATACAAAACAACACAGGATTAATGTAAATACATTTAGAAATAGCACATTAGAATGTAAAATATGTGGTGCCACTTGAGGAGTAGCACGCTTTAGGATCAGTATGTCAAACTCGCTACAAGCTCAAGCCAGCGAGGACACTTTAAAGTGTATTATTTTTATACATATTCTTTAGCCTGTCCACTGTTAAACACTCATGTAATAGCCTCTACCTCAGTGTCCTTAAATGACAGAAAGGAAAGCTCTATGGTTGTTATCAATAGGAATGTGTAAATAGCGACAGAGATAAGACAAGAGAAGCACAGAGAATTTTATGGCTTGGCCTTGAAACACTGCAGGACCTGCTACTGTTCTGGTGACTGTGTGCAAAAGGCCTTCAACAAGTTAGCCTTGAACCAGTAAGAAGTGACCCCAAGAGATAAATGGAGCCGGGTAAAAAAAACTGCTGCCTGATAAACACGGCCCATTATCAAACAGTTGTATGTAGGGCTGTCAATACATGAACTAAAAACATAACATTTAAGTGCATAAATCTTGGGCCACCACTTGTTCTTTTAGCTATGTTATAATACCACATAATATATTTCTCACTGTCTTTATTTAAATGCCTCCAGGAAATGCAGAAAAAACAGAAGAAAGGCTCAGGTGATTATTAATGTTGTTTAAACTGAAGGGACATGGATCACTTTGTTCAGAAAAACTACAGCATGGCCATGTTTCTCCCTTCTGTATTGTTCACACATCTATAACCAATCTGTTTATTTATTATTTTAAAAAATTACATTATTGATTTACTGGTATTCTGTTTCACACATTTCCTTGACGCACACACACACACACACACGCACTTTTTCTCAGATTATGAGATTTATAGATAAAGTTGTGTCTGGTTGGATGTCCAGGAATCAATATAACCAATTAACAGAAGACAATAAATTGGAGATCTGAGGAGAAAACACACATCCTGAATACTACGTAAACAGGCTGTAAACATGATTTTTACAAGAAAATGACAAGTAATGACAAAAATAAATGAGAACAACAGAACAAAAAATAAAAAATTAATAAATATTAAATATTAAAGGCCCTTGCCTCCCCTGAGACACATGCACTCGGAGGATTGCATTTCGTGCTTTAAAGCGTAAACTTCACGGTAATGTCAAATAACCGGGCCTGTGCTACTGCTGGGGCCTGGTACACCACCTTGTAATTTAGAGTTAAAGGTCTCCACAATCCCTGGTTTTCCTGGGAGCTGTCTGAACCTTTGAAAAGAATAGATTAGGCTTGGGCTAAGGCGAGAAAAACAAAGTACTGGCTGGAGATTTGAGATGACTCAGGAATCGCTGCACCCCCCTGTTTAAAAAAGCTAAATGTAAATATAACTTGTCTAAAAGTACAAGGTTACAAGTTCCAAAGGATTCTGAGGAGTTTTCTAAGACTCTAGCCTTGGCTCTGGAGGGGCCTCCTCTAAAGGAAGGATCCTGGCAATTGGGAAATGGCATTTATTTCCCAAAGAAATGGCTGCCTCTTCACAGACTCATTACGACCACAGCCACAAATGTATCAAAAAACAAATTGATTGACTTTTTTGGCACACGTGTCTAGATGATACTCACCAAATTTGGGGCCATTTAGATTAAAACACAATGGTTTGCATCTTTCTGCGCAAGGGGTGCGATTTTAGTGGCCTCGTGTTTCACCCCACATGGCGGACTTCCTGTTGAGTTTAGGGTGTGGCTGTCATAGACTTTTCTGTTTGCCCTGAGGTGTCCTATGGATGTACCAAGTTTGGAAAGTGCCTATGGAAAGTGAAAAAATTTACTTTCACTTTCCATAGGCACAATGTATTTTAATTTTCCAGGGGTCGCCACTGAGTCATTTTTCATTGTTTTTCCTCGGGGACTTCAAATACATACATTTTTTACCGGCCTTGAATGTTGGGACCAATAAAAATGATGACTTTTCGTGCACGTTTACTGGGTCAAATTGAGGATCATTTCGTAAAAAAAAAATTTAATAAAAAAAAAATTAATAATAATAACTTGAGCAAAAACAATAGGCCCTCCCGGTCATCACCGGCTCGGGCCTAATAACATACAGTTGAACACATGCTGTATCTTCCACAAGTAATTCGGACACCACTACAAAATGGTGTAATCACTATATAGTGCACTATAGACCCCACTATAGTGATTAGTGTGTTGATTCGGACACAGCCAGAGTGATTGTGAAATGCTTAAAGTTAGGCGCACAAGTGCAACTAGTGCAAAAAGTTAGTCAAGAGCCCTGATTGCACAATAGTATATTGCAAATTTATTGTTATCGCAATATAATCAAACTATCACAAAGACTTACTTGTCCTCTATGTGATGGACATTTACTTTTTGCTCAAAATCATTGTCCAAACATCAAACCGTGGTGGGCCTTAATAAAAAAAGTCCTGGTTGATTCCTAGGGCTGGACAATTTAACAAATACGCTGATTTTCAAATTGCAAAGGCCGCAATTATTGGTCATGTGATATGTGAGCGGCGCTGTCGGAGATTTATTATTTGTGAACATGAGCGTTATGTTCACAAATCTAGGAGTACGCCACAACAAAAGTTTTACTTCTCGGCCCACGACCCAAATAAAGCCCTGTTATTTAAATCTATGTATCATCTAATTTCTTAATAATATATAGGCATGGCCAACTAGAAACAGGAGTTCGTTAAGCTAAGTGTTGTTCATATTTATTGATTGTGGTAAAAAAGCAGCATAAATAATCACAGTATTGGTTGAAAAAATAAAATACGCACCTATTTTCACACACAAAATCAAGAAAGGTTTAGAGCATTCAAAAATTGAGTCATATTCAATATTTACATAGTCATCACGTTTCTCGGATATCATGCAGCCCTACTGAATACAACTACCCCCTATCTTTTACGTATCAGCTGTTGCACACATATAGGACACACCCTTCTGAGCGTCCCAAAAGCTTTAGGCATAAAGCTGACACAGAAGCTGAATCAATTGAACAGGGATCCTCAGTGGCCTGGGGGATAAACCGGCTGAGGGACAGTGTTCTGCATCAATATAGGGTCAAGTGCATTACAGACAGAACAGAAGATTTATTGTAATTCCTTGATTTTATGAAAGATGCTGCAGAACTCACTGATGTGAATACTTCTACAGCCTACATTTTAATTATTACATTAACTGTGAATCAAGTAAGGTTCACTTAAAATCTCACCAGTAAGTCACTTTTTGAACCACGTACAGTCTGTGACTCCTCTCGTCTGACACAGCGAATAAGTGGGCTTACATAACTGTGGCCCCTGGGCTATCTGTCCTAGGTCTTTTTCGGAAGTGTTTTATAATTGACATAGTGTGTTGCATACAGTGTTGTTTTGTGTGGCTGAGTGGGCGCATCCAAAAATGAAATCTCCTGCTCTGCTTTTTGACATACATCACTGATCATCAGTCTGGTCTGGTGACTAGTAAATGTCCACCCTAATAGAAATCTGGTGACTGTGAGCTCACTAGGGTGGACCCAAACCCTGTCTTTTCACTGTGTGCCAAATGATGACAGTTGTTTTTTGTAACAGAGCTTTTGGATCAAGGATGCTTTATTCACCGAGACTGAGCATTTTAACAGACAGAAAACAGAATGTTCATAAATGTGATAGTAAAATATATTATAAAACCTTATGACTATTGGCATTGAAACTAGTCTCCTGGTAAATGACTAATACCAATTTATGGAAAATAGCACTTGTTGGTTCTCCATTAAAAGATGTGACTTTGTGACACGGACAAACACATGAAAGTAAACAAAGTCAACTAAAATCTTACAAATGGAGGTTTATGCAATACTTGTGCTTATTTATAATGGTTGTAACAAATGGTTGTGGCGCAAGTGTCTAAACGGAGTCTTGTACAGTATACAGTCTTCTCTACTCAGTGGGTGATCAATAGCAAAGCATTTTAACAGAGCGGAAACAGGCCTGTGCTGCGTAAAACATCCTTTTAACCAAGTTTAACCATAACTACACTTACCGTCTATATCTCCCAAGGTAAATTCATCGCCTAATTCGGCCAAAGACGTGTCCATGTTCTCCATTGATGATATGTATTCTCTGCCGTCCATCCTGTCAGCAGCTCACCTCCCCGGCTCACCCACGGGGGATAGAAACAGTATCCGCGCACTGTCAGGGGGAGTAGTCGAACACCTAAAACACAGTTATCCGCTCTGCACGTTTATTATTCTCCGGATAAACCAAAATAAAAACCTGCGCCTCAAAAGAGGCCGCCTTCACACAAATACTCAATCACACGGATGTTTAAGACGACGCCATCTTGTTTTACGCGTATTACGTCATTAACAAACAGACAGCGAGCCATAGCGAGGCCTGATTGGTGTAAAGCTACCTGTTGTTGTCATGAGACCAGGCCTAACCCACCAATGGGGACGTTGTATTTGCCGTGGTCTGATAGTACGTCAAACATCAGAAGCTCCTGTTCCATTTGAATAAACCGCGCCCCCTATCTTTATGATTATGAAAAGAAGTGAAGCCCAGGAGACAAATTCTGCACCTAGATCCACTCAAGACAAAAACAACGACCACACTCAGATATTAACTTTCCGTAATTATTTGTAGTAATGTAATAGACTTGAAGATATGAAGATAATTTTTAATGTACTGTAAATGACAAGGGCTTGTAACAGACATATAAGACAGAACCATAAATAATAAAAAATAGAATATAAATACAATTTAAGATAGGCCTACATGATAATAGACAGTGACAACAAAAATAGAAAACATTTTTTTTTATTATGCAATTTCAAAAATGAACACCATAGAACAGTGCCCATATAATTACAGGTGAAAGTGTTCAAAATGTGTGGTTCTAAATATTTCCACAAGCAGAAACAGCATGTCAGTCTGGCCAGTTTTCATTACAAGCTTTAGTTAATGTTAATAGATAGTGGCCTTCATTTAATCTAGTAGTGCTTAGATAAAGATGACTACAGTATATGGTCAATTTCTGTAAAATGTCTTTATAAAATTAGCTTAAAACAAAAAAATTAGCTTAACAGTGTGACAAATCCCCTAATATTGCAGCCAAGTGAATCACAACATCAAACAAATAATAATAATAAAAAAAAAATAATAGTTTAATCGGCTTTACTGAGTAATAACAATTATAATTTTCAGAGTGAAATCATTTCATAACTATATTTGTCCTGCTGGTAAAGTACAGTAATATGATTAACTATTATAGATTTTGATGACCTGACTATTTGTTCCAGTGAATCTCATAAGATGACTTCTCTGTGAAAGTGCCCTCAGTTGTTCTTGTTGCACATCTGACTTTTTCCTTCACTACCTTTACAACCAGACCACCAGCCAGGGCGAGTCCTGCTGCTGCTTTGCTGATCTCAGCGACTGTGTTCAGGATCCGGGCAGTCACTGAAGGGTTGAGCACAACTCTACTGACCACTGAGGACACACTGGGCTCTGCTAAACCATGTGCTGGCCCAGCACATCCACTCATGGCTGGGACATTTACAGCCATGTCTTGAGCTAAGGCTGCTGCACTCTGAGGTGCTGCAGGGCCAACAGCGGCCAGTGCTTGTTGCACCGCCGCTAATGCTAAATCAGTCTGGGGGAGTGAGGTGTGGGCTACCGCTGCTTCTGCTACAGCAACTGAGCTAGCTCCACTAATGGCTGCAGTACTCCCTCCTTCTAGAGCTACACCAAAAGCAGCACCAGCACCTAAGGCACTGCCCACACATGCTGCCACTCCCACTGCAGATGCCCCTAGGATGCTAACTTGCCCCAGAGCATCTAGAGCCCCCTCCCCAGGACTGGCTGCCTCTGCACCAGCAAATGCCCCTACAGACCCACCCAAAACCCCGCCTGTTGCTGCCCCTAGAGCCACTGCAGTTTTTCCTGAGGCTGCTGCCACTATGGCCCCTGCAGCTTTCCCAACACTAGCAACCCCTGCTGCTGAAATCCCAGCAAGCTGACCTGCAGCAAAACCAACTGAGCTCCCCCCAAGAGAAGCCCCGGCTGCTGCGGCTAAAGGGACAGCTGCTCCGAACATTGCCCCCACTGCCAGGCCTGTAGCTCCAGCAGCAAGAAGGATCTTAATTCTGTGTAAAACATTTGGAGATAGAGCGGCCTCTCTCCTTATTCCTGCCAAAGAAGAATGTATAGACCGTCTTTGACCTCTATGTTGCTCTCTCAAAAACTCAAAAGCACTGCATCTGCTCTCCTCAGTCCATCGCTCTACTCTAACATCCTTCTCATTCTCCAGAACCATCTTTCTAAACTTTTGTAATCCCCTCTCAATATTCTCTGCACTTTTGCACTTAACATCAAACTTTAGTCGTTTGGCAAGTCTAGACTCTTCTTTAGTTTTTATATTTCTCGGTTGTTCCTCACCCTCTGCTTTCCCTCGCTCCTTTAACATCCTTTTCTCTTCCTCCCTGATGGCAGCCTCTGCCTCCAGAAACATCTTATTTGTATAAAATCCTCTGTCACGCTGCATTGTGTCAACCTTCACTATGAGTTCTTTGACCTGAGCTGTGTTACTGGGGTTTCTGTTGTTTAGTACATGGTACCTCCCTCCGCACCTGTCAATCAGAGCCTTAAGCCTTGCAGGTGCTGTGTCATTCAAGTACTTTTCAATCTCTATCCCCTCTAAGTCATCGCCTCGGGTAAAAAGAACAACTGTGTGGTGATGGAGCGCATCCTCCCCAAAGATCTTGACTAACCCACTGGCAGCCTGGTCCTCAGAGTCTGTGTATCGACCAATAGGGACTACCAGGAGAAAAGCATGGGGGCCAGGAGCAGATAGAGACACACATTTGGCTATCTCCGTGTGAATCTGCTCCACACTGAGGTGAGTGTCCCCAAAGCCAGGCATGTCGACCACCTGGACTCTGCGTACCCTCATCATTTTCCTCTTCAGTGTGACAGGACCCTCATCCTCCTCTTCTTCAGATATCTCAGTGCTAGCCTGCTCACACACCTGTGTGACAGAGCTGGCACTGATCTGTGACACAAACTGTCCACGGCCCAAGATGGTATTTCCAGATGCACTTTTGCCAGATCCTGTCTTTCCAATGAGAACCAGCCTTAGCTCCTCGCTCCATCTGGTTTCAACTTCCGTGTCGTCCTCAATATGAACAGGCTCCACACCATGCACCGAGAGTAAAACTACACAAAAGAATCAGACTTTGAGACAAATAAACTCACTTTACGCAAACAAATAGCTTCATAAGCATCATTTAGTTAATAAAGCATTTATTCTGTTTCCTCTTACCACTCGTCAAAAATGTTTAATGCACTCTGTCAATGGTGGCTGGTATTTGGTGGGTTTAATACAATCACATTTGAGACATAAGGTTATAGCAACACTATGCTTTATCAAACTTGAACTCAACACGACTAAGAGTTATGTCAAAATGATCTTTCTCTTTCACACAAACACTTATAACTTTCAGAAATATCTAATTGATATATTTATAGTTTCCACTAAATACTAATGTTTTATCACTTGACTAAAGACTGAGGCAAAAATAATGTTCATTACAAGAGAGACATAAGATGTTTTTACGTAACTAATCCTAAATGTGTCAAATTATACTAATTAGAACCAATATTGCTAAAGCTAATGTGTTTATATAAAAATATCCAGCTCTTTCTGTCACTTCTTCTCCACTCTCTTAGAAGTAGAGTAAAGTTCACTGTAACTTTCACCCAATTCAAGTTTCTGGGCTTAATACATCTGTCAATCACCAAATGAGGAAGATGATTGGAAAATCAGTGTGTGACATTGTGCTTATGCTGCAAAAAAAAAAAAACTTTTTTCTTTTTTTGTGGCAATTTAGACATACTGGTGCCATCAAAACTATAAACACAATGTTTTAGAATCTTCCACAAAATATATTAATATTAAATATATACATCTTCTGTTAATATATCTAGTAAATGTTTAACATTACATTGAAAAGCCTGCATGACAGTAGTTAGTTTAGCCTACCTAGCCGCTCCTGCACTGTTTCATTTCATAAACACTAGTTAGCTTAGCTACACCGTTAGCACAGGACCAGCCAAGGCACAGCTAGCGATAGTGTGTACGCATTAAGCAAAAACTGGCCAAAATAAACACAACACAAAAATACAGATACTCTACCAGGATTCTTTTCAGTAGACATATCCTACATGAAAGTTTCAAGGGAATTAAAACAAAGGCTTGACTTTTTTACTTGACCTTTACCCTGCGAATGCATCAAATGTTCTTCTAAAACACAAACTCAAATCAAGTGGTTCGGTGGGACTGGCTGCCCTCTGTTGGCTGCTGTGACCATCGACGGAATATTTCATTATTCAGGACGTTTATGGTAATTAAACCTCGGAGAGTGTCTTTATTTGAGTAAATCTGATAACAAAATGGCTTGGTCATAATGCAGCAATCTCTCCATCATTATACATACACTTTTATAACAGTCATATGTTTCAAACGTACATACATTTTATTTCAATAGTGTTCAACAACAAATCTATTATTTCTGTAACATGGAGTCAAGTAAACAAGTAAGGGCTAAAAGATTATGTGAAGTAACTTGGAATATAACAGAATATGTATTAGAACCCAGGAGATGGCAAATTTACACATATGTATTTAAGTCAGGACTAAACCAATTAAAGTATAATTACCATTGCCTACATTTGTCAATCCACCAACATCCATCTGAGGCAAACCTCAGTCCATTAAAACTTTTGAATAAAAATAGAAAACATATTCCATCAACTAAACCCACAAAAAGGTTTAATAAGCTCAGTTTTAACAAACGTTCTAAGCATATAGCTATGGGACACATTCATTTTTAGACAAGACACCATACAAGTTCTGCAAAATTTTGATGCAAATTTATTATACTAAAATGATTCATGTTCAAAAGCACATTTATTTAATACTTATCAAAAATGAGTTTCCCTCATTAACTCCTTTTCCATTCATGTCTTGTAGCTCCAGTTAGATTTTCTAATTATAAATGATCGTGGGAGTGCAGTAATTACGGCTGTTGTCCAAATGACTACCCTCCACTTCCACTTTACTCTTTTTGTGTCACTTTGAGAGTTCCTCTTCTCTTTTGAGTCGAGCACCTGGCTTTTGTACGAGTGATGACAGCTTTCCTCTTCTGCACTGTCATTACAGTCTGCAAGCCAAACCACCTCTTGTGGACTGTAGTGCTATAGCTCAGTGCGGGAGCGCGAGATGCGGGGGCCTTTCCTGATTTCTTTCCTCTTCTCTTCCTTCCTTCTCCTCTTCTCCTCCTCTCTGAGGATTTTCTGAAAAGCTTCAGCAGTGTGGAGCACCTATAGCCCAGATAAACAACCATTTAGAGGGGGTTGGTGCCTTTAATTTTCTGTGAAGAGCACAGTAATTTGCTGGTACTAGATGCTCTGGAGGATAATGCAGAGTAATAAAGTGTTGTATTCATTTTACTTACATCATCTCTTTCTGTGCGGTATGGGTTCATAAAGTCTGGAGATTTTTCTGTTATTCCCAGTTCTTGTGACATCTGTGAGATAAGCAGAGCAGACAAATCGAAAGGGCAAAATAGCAGAGAGGAATAAAAATGAGACACTTTCACAAGAGCCTTTTGATACAATTTGAGTGAAATTGAGAAGAGATTATCAAAAACTGAAAGTAGGGTTATTGAGGTAAAAGTGAGGGTCGGGTGCACATTAAATGCAGGCTCCGAATTAATCCACTGTATAATCCTCTTGGCACATTGCTAAGGTCACAGAATAATCCTGCAGGAGTTTAGTTATTAACCTACACAATAAGCACTGCCCAATATACTGTGCTTATCAAAATTCAAAAGGCCACCATACATCAGTCAACTCCAATGACAACATTTCAGCGATGACCAATTGGTGATGCCATCAGTGAGAATGGATTATACTCTCTCACAGAGTAGTGTGTACTGTAATTTACAAATCAACATGACTCATATGTCTTCAATGAGAAATCACTTTTGTACTGTGCCTTATATTGTGAAGTGTCTTAGTATTCAAGCTGTAATTTAACAGTGTTTTGTGGGTTTTGATTTCAAACACTCAGCTTCTTCCCAGCAACAATTCATTTGTTACTACTTAAAAAATAGAAATGGAGATGTCGATATTGTCTATTTTCAAAAGCCTCTACAGTTGCTGAGACAACAGCCAAACAAATACCAGTTGAACTGTGCAGTGACATTATCTGGTTTATAATTTATGTTTATGATATAGTGAAGTGGTCTTACAAGTGTCAGGACATGTTGATGGGCTCCTCCGGTGAAAACACCTGTCTGGTTACAGAAATGTAGCCCCCAGCGAAGCAGGCCCCCCCAGTCAGTGTTGCGGTCATAGTAGTGGTGGACGATACGTGGAAAACGCAATGCTACATCACCAAAAAAGGCAGTATTCTCCACCACATGGGAGTAAGCTGGAGAGACAAATACACAGAATATTCCCAGTGAAATGTTAGGCCTGTGAGGTATGGCGCATTCTGATATTACTGTCTGGCACAGGGTGAGAAAAAAATGGATTGTGAGGTTGTGTTTTTCTAGACAGAGGCTTATAGAGGAACAGACGAAAAACAATCAGGAGGTGAGGATAGAAGGTGAGAATATCAAAGACTCGAGACACCAGAGATGTCTTACATAAGAAAAACACGAGACATTGATAAAGCAGGCCAGGTATAAAAATGTTGGACCTTCTTTGATCTTATCGTCCATGGGAAAGGGGTCATCAGGTTGCATGTTGGCTGCTACAAGGACTTGTCTTGAGTCTTCCAACACCTTAAGAATGAAAAGTTATTTTAATTTAATTTAATTTATTTTACAACCTACTTAATGTCAAGATAAGTACGGCTGCACAATATCATCGGGAAACAATTCCAATATGCAATAACTATTTTAAATATTGCAATAATAAACCAGTAATATTTTAATGTCTAAAACTGTGGTGAGACCAAATATCAAAGAGAGTACTCTAGACTACCGTTCATGTATTTTAATATACATAGGCTGAATGTTTGTTACAATTAAAATTATTACATATATAAAACAAATACAGAAATTATATTGCATTAACATTGCAGGTGATACTGTGATAATACATTTGAAATATATTGTATCACAACGGTTTGCTTTTGAATGTTGAGCTTCCGTTTATATTATTTTATCATGCAGTAATGGCTAATTTGTTTTTTTTTAATGCTGCCGTCTGTTTGGGGCAGTAGCGCCTTGAAAAACTAACAGAGCAGTCTGGTTCAACTGTATTGGTTTGGAGATTCTGGTTGAGTGAAGTAGTAGTAATAGTGAAGTAATGGAAATAAAATAGGACAGATGCTAGACTGAACAACATGGTCCATCCCCTGCATTGGGCTTTTGAACAACAGAGAGCAGCCAGTGGATGTCTGAGATCAGTGAGCTGCAGGACGGAACAACACAAGAACTCCTTCTACTCGACTGTCATAAGAAGGTACACTCAGTCAGTCTGTGGAAGTTGGAAGATTAATAAAGTGATTTTGAATTTAAAAACCAATCGGAGAACATGCCAACAGTAACAGTATAAATTCACAAAAGCCAGTTTTACTTATTATTGCATTGGTGTTAAACGAGGAGAACCCTTACTTTGTTTTCCTTTATGTGTTAGAGTGGAAATATTTTGGGTGGGTGATTAACCAAGTTTTAAATCATATGGATTTACACAGTTATGAAAACAAGATAAATGCAGAAAACAATTATTGTGCCAAACGATGTGTTGCATTATTTGCAGAATGGCAACCTGAACATGGTTGATAATGAATAGCTCTAGGGTAAAATAAACTGTGTAAACAAACAAGTCACAGCTTAAATGTTTATGTTGAATTATACTTAAACGTTCAAACTCAAGAAGAAACACCTGTAAATGCATCATTACTCAATTTCCTTAAGATTTAATTACGACTGAAAACAAGTGTAGCGTGATGTGATCTGCCATTTTCTCGCGGCCCTACACAATATAACCAAGGATTGGGAGAAAATCTAAATCTAAAACGTTGCATGGAAGAAGCAGTTTGTGAAGCCATAAAAGCTACATTGAAACTTATTTCAAAACTTGCCATCAAGTTGCATCAAGCTAAATTTTTGCAGTCAGGGAAATACTTGCAGAGCAGTCACTACGCCACATTGTGCTCATGGTTGGGGGAAAAATGTACAGTGATATTGTGTTATTGGGCTGCGAGTAATACACACATAAAAAAGAAGAGATCCTAGCTCACATGCACACATCAGATAGGAATGCTGACAATGTATTTTGCCTGGTTGTCCTTGAAAGGCAGATCCATAGATATATGACCCGAGTTAAAATTACATGCACGATAAAGAGGTAAAGATAGTCACGAGTAGGTGCATTACCATTTAAATGAAGGAATGCAAGACTGCAATGATTAGATTTAATGTCCTTGCTTTTCTGTTGGGTAATTTATTCAACATGGCCTTGACGATACTCATAGACCTGACCGTGAGATGCCATACCTTGAAAAGCCCTTTGAGCATGATGTCAATAATTTTGTATTGTTGGTTGATGTCGTTGAGCTCGACCAGATTCTTGAGTGCATTCAGCTGGTCCTTCCTTTTCGTCTCAAACAGTCGCTTATCTGACAGGATGGGGTTCAGAAGGATAAAACACTCTCCACATGGGCACAACTCACAGAAATGTTCACTCACAGAGCCATCATTCTGTCAAGCAACAACACATTCATGAGCTTCGACCCAGCATCGCACACACTTACGCAGACATGCCTGAGACGTGAGCAGCAGGGGGCTACATGGAAAGGATACAGATCTCCAGGTTGGAGTCGTGTCTCGGTCTGTGCATGTCCGTGTCTGCCGAACCCAAGGCAGCAGCGGCAAGAGCCAGCACCACAGCCAGAACGCTCTGCATTGTCAGCAGGGGGCGGCAGAGAGGCACTTTTCTGAAAAACACAGAAAAAGCAATATGGTATTTGGTTGTACATGTAAATACTGATGCATCGTTTTATCTTTTGTTTCTGGAAACATGTTCAGAATAACAATTTTTTTTTAAAGCAACACAAAACAGGTGTGTCTCGAACTTCTCATAATGTGGTCACAATGTTCCATTTGTGGCATTTTACTCAGACCAGTCAATAAAACAATCATTTAGTTCAGTAATTATGCAATGTAATCATGCTCTTGCTATGCAAGTCTTACTTACCAGCTGGGTGTATTACTCTTCCATTTTTCAAAGATGTTTCATTTTAAAGTCAGAACAGCATATTTTAAAACTGTTTTCTCTCCAGTGATCAGTGTGTTAGAAAGGTAGACATGCTGAGGGTAAGACCATCAGGGGTTAGAGTTTAAAGGGGCAGGACACGTCTAATGTCTGCCACTTCCATAATCCCTAAAGGAACTAAACAGTTTTTACAGTCTTGCCCCTAATCACCCCCTTTACTCAGCTGTGAACTTCTCAGTTGCAACTTCTTTCCCATTTGAGGTTTTAATATGTTGGAAAGCTGGCTGGGAGGGAAAAAAAATAAAATAAATACAAATTCTAAAAATAGATTTTCATCAAATAAAAAATTGACAAATGCTAATTTTGTTGGAAAAAAGAAGTAACTGGAGGCAGAAGACACTGTTAATAAAAAATTAAAAAACTATGAGGAAAAGAAAATGCATATAATTGATGCATAATTCAGCAAGTGCTCCATCAACTCCACTATCGACAGGATGCAGAAGGGTTTTAGGGCCTGGCTTGGGGCGAAGGGTAAGTAGGTGCGGCAACAGCTTTTCTGGTGAATATGTTATCCACTCCTGCTAAAAGAAGAAAGCACCACATATAGGAGGAGCATGCTGCTGCTGCTCTTAACATGCAACTGATAATTCTTAAATCTAAAACGCTTGCAAGTCTTGAGATTGTGTGCACACTCATTTTAAATGAATGAGGTCCCTAGAGCATCTGATAATTTAGAGGGGAAGGTGCTTCCAGATATAAACCACCGCCTCCTTCAGAGCTGTGACAGATTTAAATCAGGGTGATCTTTCTGTGCTGGAACTACAACAGCAGGCAACTACATTTACAGAGATTGTACCTGACAGCTAAGACTGCTTCAGCTCCAAGTGGTGTCCTGTGGCCTCTCCAAACCTCTTAGTTAAAAATAAAACTTTTACCTTACGCCGTCAGCAAAAACAAGTGTTTTTGAGAGTGAGCTGTGTGAAGACAATGTTCAAGTATGGCTAATTTAAGCATTCTGGAAACATCATTTGGGTACCTTCACAGCCTTCAGGGAAATGCTGCACTAAATATCCTTAAGTGCTTGTCGAAAGCCTCTATATTTCTTAATAAAAGCCAAAGAAAGTAAGCCTTTACTGCAGCAGCAGCGAGGCATGGTTTGATTACATGTATATAACTATGAGTCATATACGAGTATTTTTGTCATATTAATGTTAATGAAATGTTCAACTGTCACTTATGTTTGTATGCAAACAGCAGTGAGCTTAAGCAGTAAGGTATTAAGGACATTAAGAGTGAATCAATCGCCTCTAATGTGGCACAGGCAGCACAGAGATGAGTCTAAATGCATCCATTAACTGTGAGCATGCAACCATGTATTATAGAGGGTGGTTGTTTAGAAAAGGCAAGGCAAAACTAAAAAAAAAAAAAAAAGATAGTAGCCTACAGCACTTGCATTGTGAGATCATATTTTTATATTGGCCCTTCAACCTTGGGCAGAGCTGAAAAGGAGACATGGAATCTTTGACAAATACAGTGCTGGTGATTTTTGCCTTGAGACATGTTGGTAACAAGGTGAGCCGGCCTATATCTTCACAGCACATCAGGACATCCCACTAATATGCTGTCATCTGCTGGACTAACTGCATCTGTATTCACTGACCCACTGATGTTCAGTACATGAGGAAGTGTGTCCTGCTTGCGATTTTTGGTGTCACTAGCCGTTTAAAAGTTTTTTTTACTGCGTTTCCTGAAAGTACTTCTTGCTTGTCTTTCCTGTCAACAACAACCTCCAGTGGCTGATTTGTTTTCTTGTGATCCCCAGATATGCTCCCATATCTAATCATAGGAGAGCCACTTGTGTAATATCTCCAAGTAAGGTGTGAAATCTTGCATTAGATATTCTAAGAGGCGAGGCTAGGAAAACAAATCCCAATCAAAGGCAGGAGCAGGACTGCACTATTAAGCAGGCAATTGTATGACATTCATTTGAAGTGGCAGCACTGACCCCTGAGGTGATGGCAGCTCCTGCTGTTGGAGGGTTTGAGCTTCAAGCACTGGCAGCATCATCTCTCCCTCTGCTTCAGTAAATGGTGCTCCCCCTTGGTCATCATTCACGATATGTGTAATGCTTCTGCTGATGGCTAAATCTGAATTACCACTGTCATGTGGACCACCATATTAGATTGCTTGATTAATTGCAGGAGCTAAAGCTGACCTTACGCAAGCCACACTTCAATCAGGAGTTTATCCACTCAATGTTAAGCAGGATTTGTGTAATAAATATGAACCACTGATAATAATATATGACCATTACTTATGTAAGGCGTTCTCAGGACAATGCCTGAAGATTTTTCCAAACCAATCTTATCAATTGACCCAACTGTTTGCGCTTTGACAGATTGATGCCGCCTGTCACCCTGTGTGTATGCCCCGATAGTGCCAGCCGGTGGACAGCACGGAAGGATCTAAGCATTAGATAGCGGGACATTAAGCCGCTCAACTCGCGGATCACTCACCGTGTTGTAGCGACGAACAGCGGACAGCCGTTTCCTCCAAAAGTCGCTCCGTTCAGCCTCGCTGCCTCCAACGAAACGTTTGGAAGTCCGCTTAGCGATGAGCGCGGACGGGACAGTCAATCTGACCCCCCGAGAACGATAGGTGACAACGCGACCGAATTAGAGGTGTTCATTTACATAGGGCTCTGGCTGCTCCACTCCGCCAGCGCCACGATCACACCGGCTGCTCTGGACGAATGACAGCGAGCGGGTAATCAACACAGAGGAAGAGGAGGATGTGGTTTCTGCACGGAACGTTTAGCGAAGGACACAACCCAAGCGTGGGGTGCGTTCCGCTTCTTAACGTGCCTCAGTAGACGTACGTTTGCAGCTACATTGATAATAAAGGCAAGAAAAACTGAACTTAAAGAGATTTTTATATGCAAACGGGTCATTTTCATCTTAAATTAAGTTGGCACAGTATTCAAGGTTATTTAATAAAACAATTAACTCTATAACCAATAAATAAAAGATTTTTAAACATCCTTCATCCATCAGTTTGTACTTTAAACACAACACATATTAAAGGCATAATATGGAGGATTCTGTAAACAAACCTGGTAACCAACTTTAAATGTTCATGAGTGAGTAAGTCAAATTTTATTCTTGCTTTTTTGTTTCCTCTTTCTTCTGTGAGCCTGGCTGCAAGCTACAGTCAAAAATGTCCCTCTAATGTAAACAAACAAGTAAAATGGTGAAACACTGATACATTCGCCCCCACATTGTTTTGAAGAGACAATAGATAATGATTAATTACGGTTTTCATTAAAATCCTGCATATGATACCTTTAATTTGTATAAACAAAAAACTATCATGGATTAATAACTAAGCTCTGTTAACGACTGGAGAAAGTACTGCTGTAACAATAATAATAAATAATAAAAACAGCCCTACTAGACTTTATAACACTTGGCTTTGGCTTGCGTTTAGTGTAAAATCAGTCAGACAGATGGAGACATTTCAAACACGCCTAAACACAAATGTTAAGAAGCATGCATGGGAGGGTGAGAATCCTAGTCATCCAGCACGAAAGATGTGTCTTTGTGTATCAAATAAACAGCAACAACACAGAACTTCAATAAAATGCTTGAGAAAAAAATTCAATAAAGGAGCTGAATCTGATGTTAGAAGTGGTGTGTTCTTTGAAGGTGTGTGTAAAGTTATGGTGTTACAGGGAAGCCATGTTTTTAAAGGCTTTTCACGGTCACTGTGTGTTTTGTACAGCGTAGAGGTGTGGATAAAACATGTTCGTCCAAATGTGAAGGATACTGGGTGCTTATGCCTGAAGGGGGCTGTCAGTCTGTGGGTCGAGGGACTCCAACATGCTCCTCATTCTCTGCTGGTCCAGTTCTGTGGGAGGGGGATACAAGGCGCTGCACTGGATCTGAAAGAACACATACTTTTATTGGCGTCAGAGACAAGGGAGACGGAGTGCAAAGGAGGACCGGCATAATAAAGAGACCGAAGCACAAATAAGAATCAAGGTAAGAAAACAAAAGCAGAGGCCTTGATGACATAGTGCCAATACTGAGTCTACAGGTTAACAAGCCTAAAAGACAGACTGAGGGGATAAAAGGTCTGGTCTTTTTAAAAAGCATTTGTAGATGTCTATGTTATGAATATCACAAGGAACTACACAATGCAAAAATACTTACACAATTGGGATTTGCACTAAATAAGTAAGCAAGATAAAAATGAACCTATGTATCTCCCTGTCACACACACACACACACACACACACACACACACACACACACACACACACACACACACACACAGGCAGAAGATGAATAAACTGTACAAAGGCCGTGAGAAAATACAGCTATTCTCGAGATGTGAGCAACGCTAAAAAAGAAATCTTGCTGAAAACATTCAATATACTAAAATATTACACCTGAACAAGTTTCTCTGTAGTTTAATGTACACGTTTGAAACATGCAGCACAATGTATTGGTTTCTCATGGCAAACTTAATAAATACAAAACACATATGAGACACAAAGTTATTGCAACACTATGCTTTATCAAACAAACTTATACTAAGGATTATGTCAAACAAACTCTTTCACACAAACACTGCAGAATTATTTAAATATCTATATAGCTTCCACCAAATACTGCAATGTTTTATCACTCAACTAAAGACTAAGGGCTCACCAGACCCTGTTATCGTTCTGTGCTGCCATCTTTCGTGTCGTCACTGTGCCCTCACACCAGCTGGTCAGCAGTTTATGGAGCTTCGGCAATAGTTTGAGAAGAAAATCCAGTGCTGTTGCTGATTGTTGCTTTTTGCTTTGCCTGTTTTCCTGGTTTCGATTTTATAATTTCTTAGTGCAAAAAGTTGGAGTTTCAAAGAAATGCGTGGAGTTTTAGAAAATAGAAATTAGAACTGATTAAAGTGTCTTGTCTGAACATTAAGTTTTTATCTTTTAGTTTCCTTCTCTGCTTCCAAGTGCTTGCTCAATGAGGGATATGATATGTTTTTTATGTAAATTTACCTGTAATAACATCTTAATGGCAAGGCAAATTTTATCCTTGGTTTAATATTACAGTCAGGTTCCTGGCTGTGATATGATTGTTCAGCAAAGGACCTATGAAAAGCATACACCTTCATAAAACTAATGAGACCCAACTGAATGCCTGTGCAGGGAGCAGACTGGGCTATAAGAGAGGATAAAGCTCCTACCATCTTGAGTCTGTGGAAGAAGTATGTCTGTCATATTGAACCCTGCCTTGCCTAAACTGCCTCGTGTCTCCAACAAATTCTGGTATACTCACTCACACTGACAGAAAGATGCGCGAGGAGCCATGTGCGCACGTATCCCTCATTCCCTGGCACAGCGCACTGGGAGCTGCAGAGTGTGCCATCATTCTGTCACCTTTCTGATTCTGAGCCACGTCCAGAATACTAAACACATTTCTGGTCCAATATGACGCCAAATCTGAGCTACACTATCGGATATGGCTGCTACTCCTTCTGTGTTTTAGATCTTTACAAAACACATTCAGATGTTACTGGTTTTGAGATTGATAACAGATAATATGCTCTAAAACTTGCATTAAAACTCTATAAATCCTGAATACACTTCATTTATAAATGTAGGGGATGATTATAAGCAATCATCATGCTGGCAGGAGGAGCAAAATGTCTGCAGTCGACTAAACAGACATTATTCTGACTATTAGTTTGATCATTTACTTGTCAAGCTGTGTCAATAGAAAAATGGCAATTAAATGCACATTAATTTACTCTTTTTCAGTTTAACAGTGCTTCCAGCTTCTGCAAAAGAGTGAGCCAATTACTGGGATTTGGGGAGGCGCCATGTCACTTGAGCTTGGAACTACGTAGTCAGTGCAGTAGAGACATATCTGGCAGAGCCCTGACAGTACCAGTCCATCACTGCTGTCACTGTGGCTGGATTTATATCTTTCTCCTGAAAAAGACTTGTGATTAGCTAAAGTCTCCTTTTACAGGCTCGCTTAAAATCAATCCCAGAGGTTTGTCTTGTTTAATTTCAGATCACTACAATATGCTAAAGGTTACCTTGCTTAATGAAGCTAGAAAGACTGCCTACCATAGCTCTAATGTCTGCATGTACTAAACTAAAAGACTAAAAAATAGCCATTTATTCCTTGAAAATAAATGCTAAACATTAAACAAGTCCCCCAGAGTGAGTGTATTGGGGCATTAGATATATATGCTACCATAAATGTCAAAGCTATTCTTGAAGCCAGAGGTGTTCATTATTAAGTTGCAGTGCTTAACTGGGGCACTCAATCCATCATTCTACTTTTACTGTAAAGTAACTGTAGTGAAAAGACTCAACAGTGGTAAAGTGCTGCAGTTTTGCAGTAGTAAATGACAAATTTACTCATTAAAAACCACAGTTCCCTTGCTGTTTGCTTATTTTACCACCACATACTGTATACTCTTAACTGCCCTTGTGTTGTATGGTTGGTTGTCCCGGATGACTGTATGTGTGCATGGGTGCCAGGCATACCTGTGTGAGGAGCAGCCTGAGGGCTTGTGCAGCTTCCTGGCTGAGCTCCTTTACCCCTATTTTCTCCACAACTTCCATCACCTGGAGTAGGTCAGGCTCCCACAGCACTGCCGTACTGCTGTGTTTCAGAAGCTGGAGAGAACAGAACACATGGATATACAGTTGTGCTCATTAGTTTACATAGAATTTGTGATTCTTTTTGGCCATTTTTCAGAGAATATTCTTTCACTCATAGTTAGTGGTTGGGTGAAGGCATTTATTGTCAAACAACTGTTTTCTCTTTTATAAATCATAATAACAACAGAAACTACCCAAATAACCCTGATCAAGTTTACCCCAGTTCCTTAATAACGTGTATTACCTCCTTTAACATCAATGACAGCTTGAAGTATTTTGTGGTAGTTTATTTATTTTCTCAGATGGTAAAGCTGCTCATTCTTTTTGGCAAAAAGCCTCCAGTTCCTGTAAATTCTTGGGCTGTCTTGCATGAACTGCAAGTTTGAGATCTCCCCAGAGTGGCTCAATGATATTGAGGTCAGGAGACTGAGATGATCAGAACCTTCACTTTATGCTGCTGTAGCCAATGACAGGTCGACTTGGCCTTGTGCTTTAGATCATTGTCATTTTGTCCAAGTGCGTCCCATGCGCAACTTCCAGGCTGCTGAGTGCAAATTTTCCTCCAGTATTTTCTGATAACATGCTGAATTCATCAATTTTGACCAGTTTTCCTGTGCCTTTGTAGCTCACACATCCCCAAAACATCAGCGACCCACCTCCATGTTTCACAGAAGGAATCATGGAATCACATTGTCCTTGAGCTCAAGAGTTCATGTACCACATTCACTTGAAATTGGAATGGATATAAAAACACGCCTCTTACCTTGACTTTAATGGCATATGGATCATAAAAAAGTAAATAAATCAGACTAGAAGGACAGACAGATCGATAACCATGAGCTTAGACCTTACCAGTACTTCCTCTCATGCTAACACTGAATAATAAATGACAAAGCCACATTCAGAGCCACAACACTAAATAAAGTAATAACTGTTACATGAGGCTACATTACATTCATTTGCAAATACATCATACACTTTAAAGATTTTTAACCACATTAACCTTTGATACTTTCAAAATGGAATATTCCTTGCTGCTCTGATGCATGTGGAAGAAATAAAATGTGCAATGTGTGTGCGTGTGAAAGGCATCTCACCAGAGTTATTAGCTGGAGAGTGACAGGATGCAGGAGGCAGCATTGTCCTGAACTGAGCAGGCAGTAGAGAAGGAAGCGGCACCATGGCTGACACACTATATATCTGGCTAACACACACACAAATGGCATTTTTTTTCTTATTTTACATGAATCATATTCCAGTGTTTGTGTAGATAATGTAATTTCACTAGGAATACCTGTAGTAGGACTCTTCCTCTGTAGGAAACCCAGCAGGGAGCCCAGACAGTTGAATGAAGCTCTAAGCAGTGCATCGTGCTTCTGAAAAGAAACAGATAGTTATCCCAATCATGCACTAAAATTCTTCATACAAAAAGAACACAAAGATATAGCAAAATAGCAACACATACAACGCAACAGCAAAGAGACAAGGGCAACTCTCACACACACCCGGACACATGTTTTATGTCTGCAAATTATGCAGCCAGAAAACAAAAGGGATCCAAGGGAATACCACTGCGAGCAACTAAGTAAGAGTTTAATAATGTATGTCTCTTCCACAGTAGTGGATCTGGAAGTGAGCACTATGTTGTGTCCAAAAATACTGAAGTAGGCCAGACGGATATAGAGAAGACTGAGGAGAGTTGCAGGGTAACCCTGAATTGGAAAAGAGGATCCAAAAGTCAGGATAAAGAACAGAAGACAGAGAAAAGCAAGTGAGGTAAACTGGTTAAAGGTAAAGGAAGGATATGACAAGGAAAAAACTGTGAGAAAATGAAGAGAGGAGTGGCAGCCCCAACGCTGCAGTGTTTCCTTCTGCCGCTGAGCAAGAGCATCAAGGGGAAAATAAAGCAAAACACAGCAGAGAGAAGGGGACAGTTACACATATCAACTTCTCAACGGCAGAATACAGAGCACTGAAGCGTAACAGTTAAGCTTAGTTCAGCACTACAGTCTTCCACACAGGCTGGAGTGCTGAAATATGACAGGATTGAAAGCTTATTATACCACAGTTTACATATCTCACCCAGTAAATCTATGCTGTCCACTCTATAGGAGTATTCAAAGAACTTCTTACAGCTGAGGATGGTTTGATCACAACACTGAACATGGCATATATTTCCACAGCTGTAATTATATTTTTTATTTATGTAGGACTGATTTGTATAAAGTCTGTGACATATTTCTTTACTACTCCACATCCCTACCATGGAAGCTTCTCAGCTTTAACAAGCAGCATATGAGCCTTGGTCTTTAAATGTTTAATAACATGCTACTGTGAAACAGAACTGTTTGTTTGCTACATTGCTCTGTAAAGATTGAATGGTTGTAATTCTCTCTTGGTTAGCTGCTGACAATTTTTGAGAATAGTGGGTCTTGTTAACAAAGCCCTCTTATGAGAAGATGTCCTCTAAATCCATTCAACAATGTTCTCTTATATGGGAATGTGCACAAAGCCATTGTTACTGTAAGTTTTAGCAAAGAATTCTTTAAATTAGTGTGAATAAACTGGCTGTCCATTCACCTCTCAAAGATGAAATTTAGACACACACATAAAAAGACCAGTTGACTAAGAAAATGCTACAAATCCTACAGAGACTCCTCTTAAAATTTCAAAAGATTCAGGAGGAGATATTGATGAATGAGCTCCACAGGCTTTCACACGCTCCCTCTAACATCAAGTAAAGACTCTTCAATACTACAACCTGCAAAAGGAGTCCACTGAGAGCCACTGAGAGACACTGGGCTCCTCTGGACCCCAGCGGGTACAAAAGGCCATCTTCAACTCCAAGAGGTCTGGAACCCACTAAGGAGGGATCAGTGCTTACACACAGCACTGGTGATGCCAGGTCAACATCAAGTAGAGCCTGCAGCAACGTCAGGGAGCTCGCTGTAGAGACAGAAATAAAAGGTGAATGACAACATACAGCTGAAAGGTGAGAGGAAAAAGTAAACATCTGGAATAGAAAATAGAAAGATGGTTGAAGGGTGCAGGGTGAAATGTTTGTTTGTAAGAATGAGATGCAAAGCAAGATATTAAAGATTAAGGTTGTTAAGATACTGTGACTCCTTTCAATACTGCCACACAAGTACTTAACTCTTACTAGTGTACGTTTCTATTCTCTTTGGAATTATTTTACTAATAATGGAAAAGGTAAAAATATCGGCATGAAATGCAAATGATGCTCTCTGTTAAAAGTGTGAAGAGGCAAAAAAACTGTGGTAAAAAAAAGTCACCAAAAAAAGAAAAGCGTGCATGGTTACACTACACTACACTACACTTAAACCATGGACTCTCAGATTAGAGCCCCCTGGGAGAGGGAGCACTCAATAAGTGGCCACACAGGAGATGAGAAAGTGGCAGGGAGGGATGAATGAAAGGATGGGAAAAAGAGCCGATACATCACGTGGACCCTGACAGGCCACTTATCCAGCTGACAGACAGAGACACAAGAGCGGCAGGGATGAGCCGTCTCAGAGCGGTGGGAGAGGCGCCACTTTATATAATGAAAGTGTGTCTAATGCAAGCCCCTGGTGTGGTTTAACTCCACCGAGAATACAGTCAGAACCTGTGCAGGGCAAGTGTAACCCAAGCAGAGGGGAATTCATTTTACTCTTAGCTTGACCCTGACTGAATCTAATACACCAATGTCTCTGAGTGAACTCTAAGTGAACTGACAAGCTCAATTATAAAAGCATGGAACTAGTAGTACAAACCTCATAAAAAAATCTCTAATACACTGAACACTTCTTACTGCTACAATCGAAATGATTCAGCAGTAGCTTTCTGCAAAGGCATAAAGTACAATATTGCTTTTGTTACCCAGCAAGAGATTGTCAGTGTTCCTTTTATGAAAAACGAGTTGCTGTACAGCTTTGTCCAGACTCCAACTGATGCTTTTATGGACCTAAAAAAAATTAAAAAGATGAGAGACGAAACAAGAGAATGTAATAACAGGATTAGGACAGAACTGATGATAATGTGTGTATGTTTTTTCAACAGTGTAAGCACAGAAGCAACATAGATTTGCGTTAAATACATCCATTTTGTGTTTCCCTTCGTGTCTTGTGTGTTTTGATCCTGACTCTGCACAAGTTGTGATAAGAGAAACGCTGGACTGTGGTGTGTACCTTAGCAGAGTGAACATGCTGCAAGGTAATGAGGGAGGACAGGAGGAGATGGCCGCAGCACAGAAGGGCAGGTGAGGACGGGGACGGAGACGAGGACAGGACGGACTGCAGCAGCTCCATCAGTCCATCGTTGGAGAGCAGCATGGAGACGGCTGGAGAAGAGCATGCACAATGTCATTTCTCTGATATAGATTTGAGGTAATATATTGTAATTTATTTGAGGGTTTGACTTTAAATCTCACTTTATGGTAAAGTTAAACACTTCACTAACTAATCTACGAGTCAGTCTGTGAGCAGCCACATTAATATTCACGCTTTATTCTAAGTTGAAAGCACAATTTTAATTTTAAAAATAATTCTTTGCCACTTTGAAGTTGTGACTGTGGCCCACTCTGATAATTAGGCTTTTAAATGTGTGTGTGTGTGTGTGTGTGTGTGTGTGTGTGTGTGTGTGTGTGTGTGTGTGTGTGTGTGTGTATGAATCATAATAAAAATAACTCTATTGACTTAAAGATAAGAGTTCACTCCAAGTTTAGATAGCAAGCTTAAATATTAATTACCTGAACTCCTCCTAGCTAGGGGCCAAATTAACTTGGATACTTAAGCGTCCACAAATAATAATGGAGCAGATGGCCATTGCACAGTCTACAGCAGAAGCATGGCAACTGTTGCCAAAATCAGCTTTACTTCTTAATACGATTTCTGCTCCCTTCATCTTATTATTATATTTACTTGAATCTTTCTGTTAGCTCTGTACTTTGTCTTTAGTAAGATATCACTATTTGACAGCATAAAGTTGTGACCACTTATGCAAGAGAGCACCCAGGCCTCACATACAACTGTTGTCAGTTGCCAGTGCTGCATGTTTGTCAAGGTTAACTGTCAGGTAGAGGAAGTTTTAGAATGAGGGCAGAGAAAAAGACGGACCTATGTGCGGTGTTACAAAATGGTGTCTAAACTATGCAAATGATGGGGAGAGAGGAAAACATAAGGATTGACAGAAGCGGGGAGTGTGCATTACCTCTGTCTGTGCACAATGCAGGAGACAGGCCAAGGTAGTGGTACATGTAGCTGAGGGCAGACAGCAGGCCCTCCGTGTTTCCAGGCTTAAGTCTTCCTGCAATGTTACTCACTGACAACACAAACACAGTCACAGACACGTGTCACATCTTGATGTCTAAAAGTATTTTGACAGATTGTCTCCAGTGCCAATAAATATAGCCACCTGACAAATATTATACATTATTCAAGACATGATGTAAAGGGCAGATCAAACTTAACCCCATGAGCTTTGTCTGTCACATCGGTACATGATAAATGTGACTTATTAAGTATGAATAACCTAAATAAACATGAGAAGGTGAATAGGAATTTCACAGGCATTTTATTGACACTGTGATATTACATGCCAGACATACTCAAGCTTCTCAAGAGCAGCAGCAAGCACTCTGTTATTAATATTATAGAAAATAGCTCTTATGCAGACTCTGATCTTCCAACATTTGCCTCAAACATTGAATTTTACCATGTTTTACATCTTCACTGGCCTAGACAGATCAGAGTAGACTTGTTAAAAAAAATAAGTAATTATTGGGAATCAATCTTTAATGCCCTTTGAATCAAACAGCGCTACAAGAAAAAGTGTAGTTTTCTGTACCCTTTGGCTCAAAAAAAAAAAAAGGTAAAAATTCAAACTAATTCTTTGTATTGAATAGAAAAAATAATCAGGAACGGTTTGACTACATTTTATATCTTGTCACTATATCTGCATGTTTGTTGAATAACTATGATTGTATGAAGGCTGGAAGTATACTGTGCCATGACCTTCTCATCATTACCATGGTAAAGTAGCTTGAAGTGCACGCCGTCCATCTTGCTGTAGGACACAGACGAAGGTTGATCACTGGCTTGAGTCATACAAAGCAGCTTCAGCACCAGCGGGAGTGGATTTACTTTTCAACAAAAAATAAATAAATAAATATGTTGTAAAACTTAAAGATGGACATAAGAAAATCAGCATGCAGGTGTAGGAAGCATTTGTCTTTGTACAAAAAACAGGGAAATGTGTCACAGGTAAGCCACAACCTGACACTTGACACTTACCCCTGAATAACATTTCAGCTTGCCTCATTACCCGAGACACTGAATACTGGTGTTCCCGGGGATTTTTTTAGTTGAAACAAAAATAAACAACTTCACTCAACTGTCACACAGAAATATGGAACCTCAATTTGTACGCAAGTGTAACAAGCAGTGACTTGCAAAAGAGTGCGTTCTAAAAATATTCCTATTTACATTTGGAGAACAAGATTGATACAGGTAACTGTGTTAGACAGACAAATGAAATAAACAGACAAAAGGTGACATGGGGAGAAAGGTCAGAAGTCCTATGATATGAATAAAGTAGAGAATGATCAAACAGAACAGCCCTCCACTTAGCTTCATACTCTCACAGTGGTTCTGCTTAATATTAAAAGAAATCGCCCTGGAATGCCAAAGCATTAGAGCAAATATGAAGTATATATTAATGCAAATTACAGTGGGCTGAAGTGGAACACATACAGTGAGAACGATTTCTAATCCCCAAAGGGCCAGGCAATGTCAGAAAGTAGGCAGAGGCTAACCACAGCAACAGTTTCTGAATCCCCAGCTGCCACACTGGCGATGTGCCCCACAGCCATGCTCATTACCCTGGTCAAGCAACTAGATGAGAAATACCATCTGGCTAACGTATAATATCTGGGAATGTAGTCATCCAACAGTATTTAAGCTTTATTTTAAATGTGACAATAAAATGATAATGATAATGAGTGTCCAACGTTGAACGGATACTGAATTATTATTAACATACAATGAGGCAAGGGTCTGGACTAACTTCAACAAGTGCCACTAACGCTTACTTTTGGTCCCTTCACAGCTTAATTTAAAACATTTATTGAACATTGTTTTGAAGTGCGAAGGGTAAATGTCTTTTATATGAAAAAACATACTATTATTGCAATTCAAGTTGTTCTTTCAAATTCAATTCATTTCACAGATATAACAAATATTTTGTTAAATATAATATACGATCTGCATAGCAATTGTTATATGTATGTGTAGTTTTATTACTGACATATTGTTATTAGAACTTGTTTTCTTTTTGAGTGCAATTTATTCAGTGTCAAAAATGAATCACCTGCTTTATGAAATAACAGAACTACACTATACTAAACTACTGAAGAAAAGGTTAAAGCAAAAGCATCTTGACTCAAGTTTTCCAAGAGAGCTGAGCTTATATCTCTAGAGGGAAGAGTTTTCCCTGAAACCAAACCTGATGAACCAGGCTGTTCTGGTCTCGTCGTTAGTTATGACAGGGCAGTGTGACTCCTGATGTGAGAGTCATCAAAGGCTCAGGAGAGTCGTTAGTGATACTGCGCCATTCAGTTGTTGTTGTTCTAGGGTGAAACGCTTTCAATGTAGGTTTCAAAACACTCTTATAAATACTAGACAACATGTATCTGAGGCCACCTCCTCTGTTCAGAGATTCCATTTCAACAAAAATGGCTTCCTTCACACCTCTCTCGAACTATCTGGGCTCTCTGATTAAAATTTGTCCTTTCTCTTTGAGGTGGAGGTGGACTGCAGACTCAGGTCCACCAGGCTCTTCTGTGCTGATACATCCTCTTTTAAAAGCTGTTGTTTCGTTTCTCCAACATAACTGTCTCTGCACTTTCCAGATGCTTTTGCTTTAACCCTTTCTTCAAGATGACCTGGTTGACTGAGAACCTTCACAGACATATACTAAACTACTGTTTAATAAAAATATGTTCTTTGGGTATCTTGCTGTCTAGGTTAGGAGAACATACACTGGATTTCATTTAATCTTTTGATATGTTCAAGAAAATGTTCCATAACTAACCCCTTCTCAGTATATTATACGATTAACAGACTTATGTTAAAGTGATTTTTTTTCTTACCCTGTGTGATGTTTCCTTGTCCTAGTTCCTCCACACTGAGCTTCTGCAAAGCTTGGAGCAAGGCCGGCTCGAGGTTTGTGCACAATTCTGCTTTGGAATCTTTTTCACAGCTTAGGAAGACCTCTAAGACTCTGAGGGCTCGCTCTGCCAAACAAGTCTCTCTGGTGCACACCATGTCCTTTAACCACACCAACAGATAACACACACATTTAGTATTGCAGTAAAAAAAAAAAACATCTGTGCCACCAATGATTTCAAAGTATGTGTTGTTTGTTTTAGACTTTGGGGTTCTCACCAGGAGGGTGGAGATGACAGCGGGGTACTTTTCGATCAGAGTCAGGAGTTCTGTTATTTCTGGGTCACACTTTTCATCATGTTGTTTTTCTTCACTGTCATCCTGCAACAGCAAGAGTTATTCAGCTGCTTTTATTTCAACTTGTTATCATTTTAACATGATATTTGTAAAATATAGGCATTTGCACGATTCGGAAACCCTCTTACCATGTTTGGTTCTGGGTGCAATGCTTTGCTGGTCAGCCAAAGTTCTAAAACCAGAGGCCTGAATTTCTCCGATAGCTCTGGGTAGCGGCAGATGAAGTGAAGGAGTGGAGGGTGGTGAATGTACAGGGAGGAGAACACTTGGCAAGACGAGAGTGCCTTGCTGATGCAGTTCAGTTGAGCCTTGGTAAAAAATGTAATCAGCAAAAAGATTGTGTGAGGTAAAAAAAAAAATCTGATTTTTTTTATAACACAAATAAAACCTCACTGGGACCAATCTATTAGTCACAGCAGCAAATTTACAGCTTTTTAGTCATAAAGAAAAGTAATTTTAGAACTCTCAGAGAAGCTGCCACATAAAGATTTACCATGTAATAAAAATGACAAGAACACCAAAGCACAAACTCTAACGGTTAAAAATGGCTTGACTAATCGTTATGCTTCATGTAGGATTCAATAGCTTTTGTTATGTTTTATGTTTAATGAAAGTGCTTACCTTTTCAAGGCTGGGGCTTTTGTCCTGTGTCTCTGCCAGCAGGTAGAGGGCGGAGCAGAGCACAAAACGAGGCAGGACACAGCTGCCCTGCTCCTGCACTGAACGCAACAGCCACACAACGCTGGAGAACACAGTGTGGTCTGGGAGGAGTCTAGAAACAAAACGCAATAAAACATATCAATGCCAATAAAAAAAACATACGAATGTGAACAAATATGTTATGAAAAACCACTTTTTGTTCTCTTAAAGTCTGCCATGTTTGTCTTGTACCTGCCTGTCTTAACTGGTACACTGACCTCCCTCTCTTCTTTCTTTTTGCTGTCACATGGTGTATTATGATAAAAAAAAATCAAAAAACACCTCAGTCCTAGTGTAGTCTTGTTTAGTCTGGCTTTAGAGCTGGTTAAGTCTTGGTTTGCCCCCAGGTTTAGTCCTTAGACCTTTTGGTTCAAAAGTATACATATAATTTACTGTCTTTTTAGTTATTCTATTTTAAATACAATCTTAACAACACAAAGTTTTATGTAGTGTTTACATATTAAAAAAAAAAAAAAAAAAAAAATTGTTTAAGTAATGGTTTGGTAAATGCCTCATAAAAAAAAGTTTAGTTTGGCTTATGGTATAAAAATATGATCAATAAAGTAAAAGCACTGTCAGTATGTGATTACCTTTGTGGAGTTATAATAATTATGGCGTAAACATAGATTCAATAATGAGTTTACCAAGTGATTTAACTTAAAAAAAAAAAAGGGAGTAGGTAGTAGGTCCAATTTATGCAAACTCCTAGACACAATCTGTAATACTGCACCTAACACTAAGTACATACTGTATATTCTACACACAGAGACCTCCTACACTATGTAAATCTAGCTCCCAATAGTCTTGATGAGATTACACAGAGCAGTGAGGCTTTGATCCTTTTGACCCAAGGGGGTAATGGATGGACAAATTCAACTTTACCATAAGAACAATCTCTCAAGTTATAAAATATGCACTTTAGGAATGCCCTCGGTGGTCTACAGCAGTGCTATGGAAACAGGATTATTACTCCATTTAATTCCTCCCACTTTTAAACTAATGGCCTACTACCAATACTAGAAATGTTGGTCTTAAAACATAGCCTGCAGTACCACTAAGACGAAGGAACAAGCGTGCAATCTTTACAAGCCATTCATCAAGCACACACATGTTACAGAGAGCTACAGAGCAGCCACAGTAGGCTTACAGTACATTATACTAATTTCCTTTGCAGCGTTTAGACAGTATCAGCAATATTGCAGTTTAATAATGTTGAAACATGGATTGCTTTTAACCTCAGAGGAACAAAAAGGGCACTTTACAAATAATGCTTTTTTTCTACATGACCCTTTCATCATGGTCTGGCTGAATACTCCTTTCTGATTGGTCAAAGATGTATTGTAACCATAGCAACTGCAAAATAAACTAGGCAGTTGTTTAAATTTTCCACTGAGGGCACATTATGTGAAGTATTTGCCCCCTTAGCATATTTCATTTGTTGCCTTAAAGCCAACAATTTAAATAGATCAAGAGGTTTATGTCATTCAGTCTACATCACATGTCAACAATCATGAAGATGTAAAATAGATTTTATTGTGAAACAAGAAATATACAGAAAAACAGAAAATATCTCTCTCTCTCGCTCTCTCTACACATACATACATTATATATATATACATACATACATACATACATTATATATATATACATACATACATACATACATTATATATACATACATACATACATACATATATATATACATACATACATACATACATTATATATATATACATACATACATACATACATACATACATACATACATACATACATACATACATACATACATACATACATACATACATACATACATACATACATACATACATACATATATATATATATATATATATATATATATATATATATATATATATATATATATATATACATACACATATATAAATGCATTAATTCAAATAAAAAATGTAATTTATGGCTATTTTGCTTTCTAATGATTTTCTCCAATAGCGGCTTTTTTCAAACCATTCTTCATACAGCCCAGCTCTGTGGAGAGTATGCCAGCTGTCAGAGTCTCCTCTGGTCTTACTGCGGCCTCTCTGATGAAGTTTGAGAGTTTTTAGATGGTTGTCTCTCTATGATGATAAATTAGACTGTGTGTTGACCCTTGTACCTGAGGGTCAGTACCTGATCTTACTTAGGGACCTCTGTAAAGCGTATTCACGCTCAAGTTTTCTGTTTTTCTTTTGAATTTTGTATTTGTTTCACAATCAATATTTTACATTTTCATAGTTGTTGACATGTGACGTAGACAGACTGACATAAACCTCCTAATGATCCATTTCAATTCTTAGCTGTAAGGCAACAATAAAGGAAATAATATAGTGCATAGCACTATATGTTAGTAATACATTACCTGACAAGACACTGCATTAAAACTGTTATTCAGAGTTGTATAAGAATGATCTGCCTAAATTATTACATTGAATATTATTGTTCACTAAGAATATTCTTTGAGGACTTTGCCGGTCCTCCCTGTGTTCTCTCCGGGTACTTCCTCACACTGTACAAAGACATGCTTCTGTAGGTGAATTGGGCTACATAGCTTTTAGTGGATAAATACAAAAGTGAATGGTTGTCTGTCAGTGTTAGCCCTGCAATTAACTGGTCATTGTCCAGGGTGCACCCCAATGGTGGCCCACAGCAGCTGGCAACAGTTCCAGCCACACACGACCCCTAACGGGATAAGTGGTTACAATGAATGAATATGTACTTCTGAGAAATAACTATGGCACAAACATTTTAAATAACTCAGATTTGGGCATTACGTAGTCTTAACTGCCTCTCCTCATTTTGCATCGGGTGGTTAAAGCCTCTGCATCATGTAATAAAAAACATGTAACACACACACACCCTATTTTTATAACCCTTGATAAAACGCTGGCAAACTCACTAACAGTCATCTCCAAACTGTTTTTTATGTTGCCCTGCACAACGGTGCTTTAATTTTCAATGACCAGGGCAAGTGTTTATGAAAACCTTTATAAACAATTTTCTAAACAGTTTAAATTAAAGACGTGTCACACAAAAATATTTTTTTTTATCTCCATGGTAATTATAAGGAAATGACAAGGCTATGGTCTTTAGAGTGGTATTAATTGTAAACAAATTAACTTCAATATTTGAAATTATGTTTGTATAGCGTTACAATAGGGTGCAGTTTGGTCTGATATGCCTTGTGCACTGAATACATCATATCAGTGCAACACAAGTTCAACAAGCACGAGTTAGAATACTCATTTTCACGTATACAAGTTACATGACCAACACAAACATTGTTCTTCAAAAAGGTACATGAGTAAATGTAACAAATGTAACACTCAGTATAAAGTCTACTTTTTTGTGTGTGCTTTATATTCTAATACCTGTCTCCCTGTTGAAATGCAAGGTGGAGCAGTACTAGTGCACAGTACTGACTGGCCCTTTGCCCTTTGTAGTCACACAGCTGAAACCCAGGGGCCTCACACAGCATAGAGGGCCAGTCTGACAGCTGACAGGACAGAGTAGGGAGGTGGTACAACAGAATGTGCTCCACCTCCTCAGCATCTGGGACCAAAAAAACAGAAAATTATTTAATGCAAACAGCAGCGGCTTTAAGAAGGGAAGACAAGCAGAAATGAGGGCAGAGAATAAAGTGAAAACTTTTTCTTATGGTTTATAAAAAAAATATTTAAAAAGATTTTTTCCACCAAAACATAGAACCTTAACCTACATGTAGCAATCAGTGAAGCAGGTATATATATTTTTTACAAGGCACATTGTGTAATCTCACAAAAGTAAAGAGTAAAGTTCAATAAGGTCCCTTGTGAATATAGAAGATAATGGAAAATGTGAAGAGGAAAAAGAAATAATAGAGACCTAATAAATGTGTGATAGCTCTGCAAGGCTTCCATTGAGCTCCAAGGAGTAAGACAAGTGTTAAAAAGACAAAATTATAAATAAATAATAGAGAAAACAATAGAAGAGCCAAAAATAGACTTGGTTGAGGAGGAAGCTGAGCAGGAAGAGTTCATCAAATTTTCTGAAATGGCAAAAAAACAATAGCAAAAGCTGCACTGTGTAGTTGCTTCCATTTGAGTGGTTTAGGGAGCTCTGGAGAATGAAACAGAGAGAGCCACAAATCCAAGACTGAGAAAAATAGAAATATCAGCTGCATAAAAAGAAAGAACGGGACTATATAGGACAGCTTCTGAGAAAAGTTGAAAACAGCGAGGAAGGAAATGCCATCCAGTTGATGAGCAATTTCAAAGTGAAGCAGGGGGAGATCAAAAAGGAAAGTGACAAAAAGGTACAGTGAGATGACAGATGAAGCTAATGGCCACTGATGCATAACGTGAAGGAAACTGTAAAGCAACTGCTCGGACAAACAAAGTTGGGCTAAGGCAATAACTCATTCTCTACTTGCACATAATATAAGTTGCACTTAAAGGTAGGAATTGTGATTTAAATAGGAGTACTTGAAGAATTTATGTTTGGCAATGTAGACAATTGATTCCTTGATCTGCAGTGTTCAACATAGAAAACAACAAGGAAAGGTAGGTGTCATTTGCACTATTGACCAAAAATGTACAGGAGCACAGAGAGGAAAACTGGACAAAAATACAGACAGCAAAACAACACGAGGCCTAGAAAGCAGGCCGCAGTGGCAGGGAGCAAAATGCAAATGAAAACTGGAAGGAACACAGAGAAGTGGCAAGTTAAATAAACTTCTAAACAATACTAAACCAGACGAGAGCAAAGAAAAATGAATGAAGGCAAAAGGTGGAAAATGGAGCTGAAGGAGATAAGGATGATGAAAGAGAGCGGGACGTCAACAAGCAGAAAGAGGCACACACGGGCGTGGAGCTCGGCAGAAGTCATTACTCGTAGCCCCAATCTGAAACAAACAAAAACAAATCGAATACATGCAAACACAAGCACAGACAGTACCGTCTCATTAGCTCAAAGAAATCTTTTACTCGACTCTAGTCACAGCATGTCTCCAGAGAGTAACTGCAGCTTTCAAAAAAAGATCTTCTTTTTAGGGGATTTTTGGTATTCTAGTGTGTCATGTCATATATACAGTATATTGTGTGGAGAAATCAAATGATAGCAACTGATCACATAGTTTTTTAGCAGATATTATTAATTTGAAATTTAAATTGTAAGTAAAAAAAACTTGATTTTCTACTAGATTTGTTCAACAGCATTCAGGGCACCATAGCTAATTTAACGCTCTAAAATAAAGGAATGTGACATATGCAATTGGAATCTACACTCAACTACACCACCTGATGTCACCAAAAGTCCAAAAGCTACACGCCACACCTTTAAGTGATAAGCTCTTGGTCAAAAACAAAGAAGAAAAGAAAGAAAAACAACTTGCGACATGTTGACAAAGATGAGAGCTACACTGCTGTGTGCCGTGTGATGGTAGAGTTACATACCATGCTGATTAGAGTTTGAACCAGGGTCTGGCATCTTAAATACACACATGCTGAGCTTCAGTAGAAAGCCACAACAAGATGCATTGAGATTTGGGGTCCTGAAAGAATAAGCACAAGGGAATAAACAAAAACTGAAAGTCATTATGCACAAAGAATGAGGAGAATAGTGCACATTATTTAAACAGAATGAACTAGTCCTTTCGTTTATAAACTTGGTTAATTTTTAATACGGCTCAGAGAATAGCCTTGCCTACTAAGTTCCTATTGTTACAACCGCATTAATTCAAAGCCTAAATTGAAACTCTTACATGCACACAGGAACACAAGTGTAAATCTTGTGCTCAGACTAAGTATGTAATCAACACTGACTGGTCACACTGGTCAATGACAGATGCTTCTTACTGCAGTATCGCTCTCATTACTCAAACTGTCTGACAGGGAATAATAATGTGAACTTCCCTTCACAGCTACACACCTATACACACACATCCTCGTCGATAACAGAGCAGAGCTTTATAAGCATTTCTTTTTATCTCCTGAGGGGCTACATCGTACCTGTTTCCTGTACAGAGCAGGCCTTTGTGTTCCAGCGCCAGCCTGAAGAAACCAGAGGATGCTGCAATAAAGAGGTGAGGAGCACAATAATGGAGGGATGAGACCCTCAAACATGGGAAAGAACACGTCAGTATTAGGGCAGGAAGGATGTACTGTATAATACTGAAGGAAAGTCTGTACACTCAAGCTTCACATTTAATTGTTTTGCTTGTGAACTGCTTAACCTGAGTAGTTATTGCGTAAATGCCACCTCGTCATTAATCTTTTCTTCAATAATTAAGTTATTATACAAAATGTCAGCGTTTTCTAAAGTGAAAAGCTCATTAAGTTGGCTCCCAGGCACATCGCACTAAATTTAAAGCCAAAGAAAAATTGCTAATGCTTTTTCTCGCATTATACAAACGCAGGTGAAAGAAAGAAATGGTTATAATGGCAGTGGTGGTTTAGGCGGTGCTTTTTTTACTTCACAAAATCTGTTTTTTATTTCAGCTGTTTTCTAGACAGATAACCATCAGCATGTGCACAGCTTGCAAATCATTGGTTAATAATAGAGCAAAAAAAATATAGGTTCTTAGATAAACAAGTATTCAACAAATCCTGGGAGACACACATACCACCCACGCTAACATTATACACTTACCAAGCTTCTTTGCAAAGACAGGCATGAGTGATGGAAGAAGGATGAACTGAGAGGACAGGATAGAGTAGAAATATTGTAACATCTGAGCGTTGGGTGCATGCTGGCACGTCTTCTACAAACACAACAATAACAGATATTATTTGCCAGCAACAAAAAACACTGAAAAGTAAGGTCAAAAGAAAAGGTCAGGATGTGGAATGAAGACGGGGGCTGTTTGGAATAGGGAGATGATTGAAAACACAGTACAACAGCTGAGTACATATGAGTGTTGATTTTAGCTCTCACAATGACAGCGGGTATCCAGATCGAGTCACAACAGCGCAGCAGACACTGACAAAGAGACTCCAGTGAATCTTCAGTGTACTGGGATTTTGACGGAGCGGTAAACGCATTATCCTTTAGACCTGGCTCTGATGCGCACTCCTCGGCCAACCTGAAAAGTGCACACAAATGAATAAACATACAGAAAAATAAACATGCCCTACTGATCTCATTCAGCCCCCCTGAGCTCGTGTCTTGATATTGTGCTGACCTGCAGGCTGCCTGAAAACAAACCAGAGCCTGGAGAAGAAATGCGTGGGACCTTGAGGCTTGGCTGCGGGCCTCTGACTTCTTCAAACTAACCTAAAGCATAAAAGAGACATCAGAAGAGAGGAAATGTTAGAGCATTTGTCTAATCTTATTGTAGCTTACTGTATTTAGAAAAACCTCGGACAACTAAACCAAATAGTCTATCCCCAAATGCATATCAAGAGTCACTCACAGGGTTTTGGTGATGTGCATGTGAAGACAGAGGCAGCTCAGAAAACCTGTTGGTTATAGTTTCTATCAGTCCTATTAGCTCCTTGTACTGGACCGGTCTGGACTGATGGTTTTGTCTGAGAAGTGAAAAGCAGAAAGAGAATCTATACACATGGATTCGATCGGGCTCATTTAAGTGGGTCAGAAGAAAGGATGAGTCTGGAGAAAAGGCGAAGCATCGTTACATGTACTACATTTGTGAGTGTGAGCAGATGGAGGACAGAGAGCATATTAGAGTGTCTTATCAAAGGTCTTTGCATCTGGAATATTTCTCTTATTCACACCCAACTGCAATACTTTTAATTTGTCCCAGCTTACTATTTCATCCATTTTCACTTCTTGTGTTTCCCTAAAACATTTAAATGTTTAAATTTAAAAATATGTTTAATGCATATAAATAAATATTAGTAGTGTGCATATAAAAAATAACCAACAAAATGTTTAATATTTTAAATGTTTTGCTGATGGACATAGCTTAGATGTATCCTATATGTACTAAACTTGGTTAGATGTATCAAACCAGGGCAGAACTATGAATATGGCAGCACCAGTGCCCTTGGTGTTGCAGCAGTCATTTAGGCACTATGTGAGTTGTATATACCTGAAGAGGATGCAGGCGGCCTTTACAGCTTGTGTGGCAACCAGCAGACAGGGACAAGACACCCCAGCTCCCACAGCCTCCGACACAGCCACAAACCCTGGACGGCTGGGGAAAAGGCGCACGTCTGCAGGCTGCCTGTGCATTTTACACACAAAATTTACATGCACAAACAAGGAGATATTATTTTAATCATATCATACAAACCAGCAACATTAACCGTAGCTGTACATGCCTCACAAACTGGCATAAGCAATTGCAGCAATTGTCCCTCTTTTAGCGCTAAGACACAACAAATACTGCTGAGCCATTGGTGTTAAAAGTCTGTCTCTAGGCGATGATACAGCATCAAAACAGCTGTAGACTGGCTCACTGTTGCCATAACAGTGGCCTCTTAGAACTTTTAAAATAACAATTTTGTGCCAGTAAAGAGTCACACACCTATCACTCAAGGCACAACACAAAGAACAGCCAGTCACACACACAAACCCACAAGCACTGTAAAGAGACACCTTAATAGCCAATTTGAGTTTGGTCCTCTCTCTCACACAAACAATTCAGCTTGTTCAGCACTTGAGAAGCTCTGGGCGCACTACTTTTTCACTGTTCCACTCAGCGTAAAAAGGACATATTTCCCTCAACGTTTGAAATCTCTTATCCCCTGTACCACTTTCACATGACAGGCAGAGTGTTCGATTAAAATAATGTCAACCTTGCAGAAATATGACAGTGTTTCAGTTTCTTGTCATAAATTCTTAAGCCGTCTGACACTTAATTCTAATCTAATTAAACTGTGCACTGTTCTTAACATGTTTTACGGGAGGTCTCTACACGGTGTCAGTGGAGCACACTGGGCAGTATACACATCAGCTGCAAACACATCTGGAGCTGATGTACTGAAGAAAATGGTGGATCTTTAACTCTACATCTTTCACTTATACAAGATGCTGTGATGATATTTACATTTACTTTGTACAATTGAGCAAAAATAACATACATTTTAAAGTATTGTGTTTAAAGCCTGCTGTGCAATGTAATAATTCTTGGTTTGTATGCTTTTATGAGCTTCTGTGAAAATGTTTTGGCAAGTTAAATGACTTTCTACTCCCACCTTTCCAGTATCTCAGTAAGTAGAAGAAAGCCCTGTTTTGGCACTTCCAGGTTAGTCAGCCGCAGAGCCTCCTTCAGACTGCGGACCAGGGACTCGATACCTCAGACACAAAGTACACATTTATTACATCATTATCATTAATTAACAAACACAAAATTCAGCTCACAATGATTTAACCAGGTTTAATTCAAGTGAGAATATAATATCACACTGTAATAGCACATGAAGCATGTCAAGCGTACTGCAGCCATGGAACATCTTTCTCATTTACTCTGACACAGAATCTGTTGTAATAATCCTATGTTCTTATTAAATTAAAACACAAACTTAATAAAACAAGGAATTGCAGCGAGGTGTCTTGGGTACCAGGAAATTAAGTTTTCATTGTGTTTTTAAACAATTCCTCAGCAGCACTGCAGAAAAGAAGAGTGCAAGAAATATATACTGTATATATAACATACAAAACAAACACAGAGGAAAAGGAAATTAGTATTGGTCTAATTTCAGTTTATTGCTCTGAGGCTATTTGTCTAGTTTTAACTGAAATCCTTTGGTAAATCTGAGGAAACTACTGCTGCCTAAAAATATTATTGCAAGCAAAGCACGCACGCAAATGCGTCTTGTGATCCAAAGGGATCACAAGATGTGCCTCAAGCATCTCACCATACACAGAATGGCACTGGGAGAAGAACTGTGGGTCCTCGGTTAGTAACTTCAAACAGGTGTAGACGGACCACAGCAGCACTTCGCTTTTCGTACTGGCCAGGCGGTCATACAGAAACTCTACAACAACAAAGGACAGAGAAGAACCATAACACTGTATTATTTGTTGTAAGTAAACTACAGAGTTCATTACTGAGCCTGTGTGTATATATAATACCAGGGACGTCAGCTTTGATGAAGGGAGCGCTGTACTGACGCGGAGAATGAACCAGGACAGATGCAATGCACTTAGCGCTGCTCACCTGCAAAATCTCATCGCCACTCAGCAGCAACTGGGGGGGGAAAAACACCTGATTAGAATGCACTGAAGTAGATCCACAGTTTTCAAATGGTGTGCTTGGCTGCGGCATTGTTTAGACACTCTTTTAGATATATGAGGACCATTAGTGCAGCACCGCCACACTGTAGGAGTAAAGGATGAAGCACCAAGCACATGAAGCATGAAGCACGTCAAGTCCTTCCATTGTTACGTGTAGAATAAGTACCGTTTAATTATTCTAACGTCATGGACTGTGCTGTGACGTGAATAGGTGTAATCTTCACAGTGATTTTCCAGACATGCTTTACAAATATTTGTCCAACGTAAAAGCCCTGCGTGATTCCTACTCAAAGGCACATTAATCCAGGATCTAGACTTCTTGTCCGAATGCACATCTTGTTGATTCGAGCAGGATGTTTGGACAGAGACCTTTTTCAGAATGAGAGGCAGAGGGCTGTGCTCAGGGGGCTGTTGCTCTAGGTTCTGACTGAGGCTCAGGCCGCTGTTGATCTGGCTGTTCTGGTTCTCTTCACACATGACGGGACCGGCCACGCTGCTCATCAAAACTGACACGGTTGCTGTCATCTGCACCAGGAGCCACAGCAAGCCTGAAACAGACAAGACAAAATGGTGACAATAGACAGCCTTTGAGAAATCACTCTAAACTGAATAAAACAATCATGAAATAATAATACGCAACTCTCCAGTGTTGCTCTAAGCTTATTAAAAACTTAAAATGACTCAAACATCAACCAACAGTACTCAAAGCTGGGTGACCTTACACAGACAGTACCCTACTTTACTTTCAGACAAACATACTTTGAGTTCACTCATTATCTTTTCTGATTTTAATTGTTTAAGATATTTTTTAAGATATTTCACTATATTCTACAGTACCCTCTATTTTGAAAATAGTTTTAGTTTTTTATAACTATGACTAAATTTCCTACACAGTCTTTTTTTTTACCAATGCAGTTGGTGATGAGCTGTGCAGAGCTGGCACTGGCTAAGGTCTGAAGGAGCAAAATGCACACTCTGTCCCTGATGGAGACGGACAGAGCCTGAGTGGCTGTCCCGAACAGCTTGAGCCACACTAACAATATAGAGGCCTTCAGCTCTTCATCTGGGTAGAGCAGGGCTGAACACAGGTACTCCAGCAAGGGCCCTATCAGACAGAGACAGGAAGACTAATTCAGAAAAACATCAAATTCATAATAAATCTATATACTACTTTACAACCACAGTTTTATCCAATCAGAGCACCGCCATGTTGTTTACGTTTGCAAACTCACAAATCTCATGAGAATCATGCTGCAGCGCAAGGTTATTGCGTCTAGGCATGGGACAATAAACGGTTTCAAGGTGTACTTCTGTTCTAAAGTACCAGGATAATTGTAGTATTAAAATACACAAATACCATTTAAAAAAAATAAGATGGAGGGACAAGACCAGAAAGAGATTAGGTTCCTGTATTGGAAAAAAAAAAAATTATAATTTATTATTGTAATACATTATTTAACAATAGGCGGTTTTAAGATATAACGTGGTTTTAAGATGCTATGATAATCATATTGAAACCACTAATACTGTGATATTCCATTATTGTAATATCAGCAAGACAAAGTGCCAAAAATACACATTTACTTTTACCCTTTAACTGAACTCTTCAATTATTAATACTCTTAAAATATTCAATAAAAATGTCTAAAAGTCTTTTCTATCTTTTCCAACATCAATGGATGTGTCCAAACAAATCACCACGTAAGTGGAAAATATGCCTATGTTTAATTTACCTGAAATTAAAAGCATTTAAAAGTGTAATTACAATACAGTGATACCATAATATCATGGTATTTTTCCTCAAGGATTTCATACCGTCAGAATCTCATATTGTCCAAAAGATTATTTAACTGTAATAACAATCCAATGATTTGACTCTGTCCAGTTAACAAGGAATTAAAAGTATTTAATATACTGTGATATTTTTCTTCAAGGTTATCAAACTGTCAGAATCTCTTATCATCATGTGCCTAGGTGTGGCTCAATAAAACGTCTTGGTTTATTCCTGGTTAATTTCTACATTTAATCCTAGTTTAGACCTGTTTAGTCTTGATTTAGTCCTGGTTCAGTTTCAGTTTAATATGGATTTAGCTCCTGCTTTTCTAAATCAATTTCAAGTATCATATTATTGAAAATATTTATGGCATGTTTTTCTAATAATGTGCAATGTGTAATAATGTAATAATAATATACATTGGCCAAGTAGAAAGACAAAAGGAAAACTCAGACAGATCAAGGTCTTCATCAATGCAACAACAGTATTGCTTTTTGCATGTATTCCATCAAAACATTACTGCTTTAAAATCAACGTAATGAGAAAAAGCCCCACTGAAGTACTACATAACATTCCAATTGTTAATGTTCCCAAGAAGCATATTCAACCTTGAAAGGGAAGGGAATGATAAAGGGACTTTTGATGAATGTGTAGAGAGATAACAGGCAGAAATAGCCTTAGCCGTACATTCTCCTAGGGACGCAATCTGTCAGAGAGCAGTATTTAGATTGCCTACATTGTTACTGGGGAGACAAAGAGAAAGATTGCCTCTGAGAACACATGGGTAAACAGTCTTAATACGCAGGACAGCAGCGGAGGTGAAAGCATACAGAGGATAAGATGGAGTGTGTGAAAGACATATGACGGAGTAGGCTGAAACCAGGCTTGGCTCTGTGCAGAAGATCAAAACCCCACATGAGACAGCAAAGGCTCCCAGACATGTTTGATTAAAGCAAAATATATGAGATGGCCCAGATGAGAGCCGGGCATAAAAAAAAGAAAATGATGAGCAGGAAAAGGGACAGGTCTGCACATTAAATGGATTGCAAGATAATAAGAGTGGCAAAAAACAAACCCACATTCAACTAAATGCAGAGGCACACACAAAAGGCTCTGGAAAAAAAAGAGATTGAACCATTTTATTTTACTTTCTTTGTCAGAGAAAAGCAAGGGCACATATCTTTGTTTACTATTCCGCTAGCCCGCTGTGATGCTGCACACACTCACGGCTCATCCTGTGATCTGCTTACAAAAATATTTCTGATTTGAACTCTCTTTGCTTCAGCAGGCTTCACTAAACCTTTCTCTGTCTTGTTCTTTGGCTCACCTCCACTTTACAGCCTTCACTTCTGGAAAGGATTTGTACCTATTCAACTCAACCAAAGCCAAGATTTGTAGTCTTGTCAAATTTTAGAACAAATGCTTAGAATAACATTTGTTCATCTTCAAGTGAAAATGTATTTTGAATGTTGATTCCCAAACAAAGCAACCATCGCCCCTTTACCTTTTCTTTCCCTCTAACTCATTTTATTCCTCCCTCCTGCTTATTTTGAACCAGCTCCTCAGTTTGGGTCCTAAGGGAGTAAGACACTAGCATTTGCAAAGACAAACAGAAATAAATTAAAAACAGGTTTCCAATAGAAAAAACAGACAGTTTCCGTTCCGTTTGACGGCACAAGAGCCAGAGAGCAAAATGTGTCAGGTGTTTTGAGCTCATGTTGTTACTGCGCCGCGTTTGTCATTAGTCCAAACAGCCCCACAGAGATTTGTTGAGTGACAGGCTACAGACAGGCCTACACACTCAATAGTAGCAGCCTGGCGGCCCACATCTTGCATCAGCGTTGCACCAACCTATGCACACTGAGGCTTGTAAAAATGTATAGAGGGAGGTGATCACAAAGCATAGTGACAGGGGTGTGACGCATACCCAAATACAAACCCATAGGACTTTGATTAATACGACACGTTATTTAAAAGTTATTGGTTCAGTGAGTAGACAGACAACATACAGATGGTAGAAGTAAAAGCTGAATCACTTACCACACACAGATCATACGAATATATGCAGGTGGTTTATGTAAAAAAAAAGTTTTGTTCATGAGAAATATGAAGGGAATCTGTTATGCAGATTGAATTTCGAGTTTGAGCAAAGAAGAATAGCCTCAGTGCAGCAGGAGAGTAATTGAAAAGGGCATACTGGCCGGAGAGATTGAATTGAGAAAGTTCAGAAGAAAGAATATTAATCATACAGCGTTGTGACTCTATCCGTTCTTTTCTCATTTGTCACTGAAGAGAAGACATGAACTTGAAGTTTCTTAAAGTTTTCTCTTGAGTTTTGAATGCTGAAATCTATAGGTAGAAAAATATATTCTTTTATATCTTAAAATACAAAAGTTCCCCTTTTATTTTCAGCTCTTAATTCAAGGTACTGTGTGGTTTCAAAATGTAAGGATATAGCACCGAATGGCACAAACATATAACAGCTTATCAACTGTAACTATTGAATCAAATGTAATTTATAGTAATCACAGACTCTGGGTCATTGCAGCTTTTGGACAGTATAGTGTAATCGCACTGGCCTGACAAGAGGAGGATATCACACTGTAGTACGATGGAGTTTGAAATACGATGACTGCGATAACAATGGGGCTCATGCATGAATGCTTTCCTACAAAGTTTCTTTAATGTTCTTCTTAAGAGAATCTCTAAAAAGGCTCTACGTGGAATGCACTCTCCCCTCATTAACATAGCATTAACTTATATTTAACATTTCATTAACATAAGAAATGCCCTGCCAATGCCCTAATAGGGACAGAAGACTAGTGCTTACTGAATGTTTGTGAGGATGCCTAAGTCCGACAAACCACAAAAAGTTCACCAAACCAAGAAATGAGCAGCAGTCTGCTCACTACCCCACTTCTGTGGCACTCTTTAGGTGCCTTTAGCGTTTAAAAAAAAACACACACTTAAAAACATTAAAACACAAACAATCAAAGCATATTTTAAATAAATAATAACCAATAAAGTTAATAATAACTATTAATTATTAATAATAATAACTGTGTGCTTTAAAATGCACAATTCACAACAGGAGTGATCCATGACTGGTTTAACTGTAGGTATTAGTTTGACTCTACTGGTTGAAGTAGTGGAGCAACAGCCACACAACAGGACAAATGCTATACTGAACAGCATGGACCATCTCCTGCTTTCAGCTTTTGAACAACAGAAAATGCCACATGACTGAATAATCAGTCTATGGCAGATGAAGTCTGAATTAATTTATTTTGTTTTTAATTTATTTTAAGAAATCAAACTTGAAGATCTTCATGTTGAAATGAATGTGCTATCTAATGAGACTGCATTTTTTGTGTGATTTACTGTCAGAACATTCATAAACTTTCTTGTGTTCCATATACTAGGAAATGTAAATTAACATCATAATCTTATAACATCATATTTTCTAATGTTTGAGACTGTTGTACCTTTACATGTTACTATCACAGTGAAAATGATTGTATTGTCTTACCGTACTGAGTCACCAGGACATTGGCAATGCTGGGGACAGCTTCTAACAAGCTCCCAATGAACTTAAATGTCGGCATCAAACCCTTTGAATTGAGTGGGCCACTTAGCTGGAAAAAGACAAGATTTTAAATCAACAGCACATATTCAATAAAGGATATATTAGCCTGTAATAAGAATGCAACACATTATAATATCCAATTTAAACAGACAAGTATAAATGAGGCAGAATCCCTGCAGTTTTGGCTTGACAAATTGTGTAATATTATTTTTAAAAATGACATGTAAATTGTAGCAGAACAGGTGTGAAAAATGAGACTCTCAAACACTGATTTTTATGTTTGAATTAAAATACAATAAATTCAAATGCTGCGAGGCTTTAACATCAACAAATAAAACCGCCTTGATTTGCAACTCACTCAGACTGTGATTCTTTAGGAAAAAAATCTTTCAATAAGGTCTAATCAGGCTCTATTCTATCAAATAAATGAGACGTATCTGCCCCCTCTGTCTGCCCGATTGCCTTTCTGTCATCATCACTATACACAGCTTTACTACTGTATTTTCCGCCTGTCTGCTGAACTGGTGTTTGGTGTGACACAACAGCAGTGAGAGGCAGACAAGTCCACCTGTTTACCCAACAATCTTGAGAGGATATAATGTTGTAAATGTAACACTTACATACAGTGCTTAGAGGTGTATAGGTGCCTTCCACAGACATTAAGCTGTAAAATATCAGGTATATCATGTTTGGAGATTTAAAAGGTGTTTGGAGAGCATGTATACCAAGTGTTGATATTATTTTTGATATGCAGCAACAAGAAAAAGTATGTTAACCTTTTAGAATTTCATGGTTTTCTGAACAAATTTGTCTAAAAATAATTATACAAAAAAATCTTTCATGCCTTTAATGAGAACGACCAAAAAACTTCATAGTGCTTGTGAAAAATGTATGTGAACCCTTGAGTAAATGATCTCAAAAAAGCTAATTGGAGTCAGGTTTTAGCACATCTGGAGTCTTTTAAAGATAATACGTTTGGAGGTGTGAACTACAGCTGCTTTGACTGAAAACCCCTCAACCCTTTGGAGTTTGCTCTGCACAAAAAGAACATGTCTCGCCAAAAAGAGCTTTCAGAGGAGCTACAAAAGTTATTTTCAAAGACCTTAGAAATTCAACAGTCTACAGTTAGGCAAACAATCTACAAATGGAGATGCTTTGGGACTGTTGCTACTCTACTAAGAAGTGGGCACCGAGTTAAAATGACACCAAGAGCACAACAAAGACTCATCAATGAGGTAAAGACACAACCCTGAATGTAAAGACATCATTGGAACTTGCTAACATCTCTGTTCATGAGTCTACAAAACGTAAACGGCAGGACACCATGAAGGAAGCCACTCCTTACTAAAAGGAATATTGCTGCACGCCTGAAGTTTGCAAAAGAGCCCATTAACACTCCAATGTGGTAATGGCAAAATGTTTTGAAGCTTTGGTGCATCAGGGCCTGGCCAGCTTGCAATCATTGAGGATCAATCATTGAATTCCAAAATATATCAGACAATTCTTCAGGATAATGTGAGGATGTCTGTACTTCGGCTGAAACTGTGTAGAAGGTGATGCAACAGGACAACAACCCAAAACACAGGAGCAAGTCCACAACAGAATGGCTTCAGAAAAACTAAATCCGACTTTTGGAGTGGCCAAGTCAGAGCCCAGACTTCAACCCCGTAGAGATGCTATGGATTGACTTGAAGTGGGCCAAACACATGAAACGTTCAAAGAATATGACAGAGTTAAAGCCATCCTGCTAGAAAAAATTGGGCAAAAAATTCCTCCTCAACGATGTACAGGTCTAATCCACAGCTACCTGGTTAAGATTATTGATTCCAAGGGGTTTCAACCAGTTATTAATTTTAAGTATTTACTTACTTTTTATACTGCCATTTTGAATGTTTAATGAGTGTGTTCAATAAAGACATGAAAGATCAGAATTTTTTTTGTCAATACCCTTGACTTAGATTAAGATAAGATCACATTTTAAGACAAATTTATTCAGAAAACCATGAAATTCTAAAAGGTTCAAATACTCTTGCCACTGTATTGTAACCCTGGGAGACAAGTAAGTGTACTATTGCTATGTGTGCAAATAAAAATCTTACCTGTTTGTGTATCTCATCCAGGACAAAGCGAAAAGGCAGCTCACTCTGCAGCTCTAAAAGTAACTGGAGCAGTACTGTGTCACAATTGTGCAAAAACAAGAAAAGCAAGAAAAGACATATTACCAAAGATTTCAAGTAATAACTGTTGTGTTTTTTGTTTTTGTTTTTCAGCTTCCTCCTACTTGCATAAATTTAAACTGCATTTGTAATTGAGCTGAAATTAGTTTCTTGTAATGTTCTCAGTACAAAGGGGAACAGAGGTGTTAAATTCACTATTTCAGCAAAGTGGTCCCTAAGGCTTATTCACACAGCCACTATCGAGTCTTGTCTGCCATTTGCACTTCATAACATTAAGACCTAGCTGCAATGAGACAGAGAAGCATGTTTGGAAGGTGCTTAACATTCATTCATTTTCTACCGCTTAGTCCCATTAGGGGTCGTGGGTGACTGGAGCCTATCCCAGCTTTGAACCTGAGATGGGGTACACCTGGACAATGGCCAGTTAGTTGCAGGACTGACATTTAGAGACAATGACAGACAACCATTCAGTCTCACATTCACTGCCAATTGAACTCACAACCTTCTTGCTGTGAGGCAGGAGCGCTAACCACTCTGCCAAGTGTGTAACATCAGGGAAGGAAAACAAATCACCCTTTAGCATACAATAACAAAAAGCTACTTAATTGTCTTATTTGAAATTGTGACCACCAGGTGACAATGACAGAAAGCCTTGAGTTGTTTTCTAGTTATTTTCAGCATTATGGGACAACCATCTCTATGTTTAAGTATGTAATAGCCTGTACATAAATACAATAAATTAAAAAGGTTTTGGACACCCCAAATGTTGCATTAAGATTACTAAATATTAATTTGGTAATGTGATGGTATATTTATTTTTTGTTTTGAACACGTTTTTGATTATTTGGTGACTTTGATACCAATGTTGAGAACTGACACACTGAAACTGTCAAGAATTTAGTTTTGTTAGTTTTTCTTACAATCTTTACAAACAATAAACAAAAACACAAAAAATATTTTTTCACAAATACTTCATGATTGTGTAAAATTTTAAGGGTGTCCAAAAACCTTTTTCTACCACTGTACACCCACAATGTGTAAACCACTAGAAGGCCTGGCTTTACCTTGGTCAACCTTCTCCAAAGTGGCTGTGTCCTCTGTGGTCTGGAGCATCCCTAGAAGAGAGGAGACCTGTGTTATACAACAAACGTAAATAAAGCAGAGAGTAGCTTATCCTGCAACACATAATTTTATAATAATAATAGTAAATCAAGACAAAGTGCAAAGTTCTATTGCATTTGTGTAGTTCTAACAAGAATCCTGAGTGGGAGTCTTCAGTGTAGTTTTTGGACCATCAAAATAAAATGTTGATTCTAAAGATGTATTTTTCTGTAACTATGACCAAAGCTGAATATGCAATGGTAAGATGAAAGGCACATCTTTTATTGGATTAGGTCTTGATTGGCGCATGGTGCCGCTCAGTTCAACAAACCATCCCACATGCACTGCACAAGCCCCTTTAATGTCTTGCCATAGTAGTTAGCACTTGAAGCAGATTTCCCATCATTTCCCACACTGCACTAATTTGATGACGGACTAATGGTGTATAATTACTTTATGCTGCAATAATCAAATAAAATTTGTCCACTGAGAAGAACTTTAGTGTATGTCTTTTAATAAACTATAACTCGCCCGAGCTATTTATCTGCCATGGTCATAACTTTTACCTTGTTGAGGCTCCTGACAGAAAACTATTCAACACAATAACATCTCATACATCTAAATAGAGATGGGAAGAATACCTGTTTATTCCTGCCTAAACCTTGCAGTTTTTAAAGATATAATGATTACAGTCTTGGTTTATCTAACTATATCAATTTGCATAGTTTTATATTTTAACTATTATTCTATAATGCCTGCTCTATATAAACCTGTAGTTAATGATCTGAACTGTACTGCATAGTAATATGTAACCCAACTTGTTTCCAATGTTATGTCTTTGACAGTGTTAAATGTTTTGCTCTGTAAGAGTCAGAGTCATAATCACTGTCTCCTTTAGCCAGTCCTACAATGACATCTTCAATACACGGCTGTTATATCTTTCTCTTATTGGATTACCATATGTATCTAAACTATTACTATTATATTGAAACTATTTTCTTATGTTTTGTCTTAATTTCTTACCAAGAAGAGAAGCAATAAAACGCAGAGAGACTCTTTGGTCTTGTCCGAGCAGTTCTTTTAGGGCCCCTGGAGAGCACTTCAGTACCCCACTGACACCAGACAAGGAATAGGACTTCCTCACTGACTGTACAAAAGGAGGATCAAAGATTGGAAATAAAACCCAGCATTAAATAGAATTACGCGTAGTGTTTACTAAAAACATTTCCAGGATAACATAAAAAAATAACAAAGGCGACTCACGGCAACATCTTGGCTCTCCATCATCTCGATCACGCACAGCACACAGAGCTGCAGCCCGCCGCCTTCTGCAGGACCCAGGCGGCCGCACCACTGTGGCTCATGTCTGAAGTGAATCTTCTCATATAAAATGTCCCCACTCGACATTTTACTCATTTATTCTGACAAAAAACAGTGCGTGTTATTATGAAGCAACTGTCGAAAACGCAAACTTTTAAGTTTTTTTTAAGTCAGTAAGCTAACTCTAGCCTAGACTTAACTTGACAGCTAACCGGGTTGAGCAAGGCACGCGCTCCACTTTGTCTTTTTAAAACTATGCCTCTGGACCCTGTAACTAATTCATTTAAAGTTTGTGGGTTTAATTAACCTTTTAAGACAACACAAGAATAATAACCATAAGCTCTTATCTTTCTAGCACAACAAGTTTGACGCGCGATCTTATTAGCGCCTTTTAAATAAGTCTAGTAAGCACGTGACAGGGACGACCCAATCATAGCCTTAGAATGTTAGTATTACGATCTTGAAAGCGGAAATGTTTTAAGAAATAATATTATTATTGTATTAGGTCTTATATCAAATGAAAAGCAATATTGCTTATAGGTATTTATTTTCATCCAGCAATAGCTTGTAGTACTTTATGCTTTTATTTGGTAAACATATTGGCTTCATGTAAGCTTCATGTAACTAAAACTTGTAGGCCTATGGCCTATTGTACACTCTGTTAATGGGGCACATGTAGTTACAAACTTCAAATAAGCATTCTGTTCCCTATTGCTTAAATATACATTTGCTCCAGAATTGTCTAAGAAAGTCCATCATTTCTAGATATAACTTTGAAATCTTCAATCTTTCAATTCATGTCTTCATTAGGTCACTATTGGACTACTGTCATTCACTTTATGCTCCTCTCTCAGGTCAGCAGATCAGGCCCAGCTCACTGTCCCTAAGACAAAGGGAAAGTTAAGAGCTGTCCGGGCCTTTTCAGTTGCCGGCCCCAAACTGTGGAATGAGCCCCCTCTGCAGATCAGGCTGGCCGACTTACTTCCTGTTTTTAAATAACTTCCTTAAACACTACTCTTCTCTTTGGCTTTTAGCACGGTTTGAGATGTTGACTTTTACTGTGTGATTTTATTGTATTTTATTACTGTAGTTTACTGTATCTTAACTCTGTCTTGTTATAATTTAGTTTTTATCTACTTACTTTTATTAGTGTTACATGTGTCATATTTTTCTTAAAATTTGGCCAATCTTAATACACTAAATTAAGATTAAGACCTAAATAACTGTTACATCATATTCTACCATAATCATGTAGCCTGCGCTTAGATCAATGGTCCCAGTTTTGGTAGTTATTAATGCCTTGTGATGGCCTGCAGTCGTGAAATATAAAGTGAAAAAAGTAACAGAGAACTTGCAAATACTCTTGTAAAGTTTTTGACTATAGTACCTACAGTAGGTTACTACAGTATTAGATAATGACAGTCATCTCAATGCAACAGCAAGTCTTTATGCTTTGCAAAATCACTGCTGAATACTATATGACATGGTGTGATATAGGCTACGTGCAACATCACTTAGCAATGAAGACCACAATTTGGTTATCACCATGACAACAAGGGCCTAAGCTGCAATCACAGTGGGAGTGAGTGTCAATCAAAACCAACACGTCACTTTCTATTACATCCAACTTTATTATACGTCAAAGCAAAATGCTGTGCACAGGACACTTAATAAGACACTAATGTTATATATATATATATATATATATATATATATATATATATATATATATATATATATATATATATATATCACACAGAGAAAGAAACCAACAGAGAGAGCCTCAGCTCAGGTGGGGGCTGGTACACGTTTGTCTCACAAATAGTCAATGCTTTAGGAGCCCGCTGAAACAAACAAGTAAAGCTTAAGTGGCGAGTTATAACGGAAACTTTTTCTTTTTTTTCTATTCGCCAGGACTTTGCAGTTCTTTGATTGCTTTGGTGTTTGTTAAACCGCTTCCTGCACACACACCACGACCTTATCTATGCTTTTCTCTAAGTGGCTATTTAGATGCAGCAGTAAATAATGTTTCGAGAAGATTGGGTCTGTCACTTGTGTGTCATATTTTCCGCTATACTTATTCCAACAACAGGTTACCTTAGCTTTCTGAGGGTGGGCTAAAAATATCACTTTGTTAACGTTTTCCATTTAACTCCACTTCTTGCCTAATTGTGAGCTGTAGCATATTGGAATACACACAGCCATATAGAATAGAGCTATCTCAAAAGCTTAATATGCACATGATGAATTTTTTTCTTATTCATTGCATATGATGTTAATGTCTGCACACATTGTTGTCGGAAAGACCACTGAGTGTAAAAAGGTTGCGCTTCCAGGAAATAACTTGAAAAAGTGAAAATAGGGCGGAGGAACACGGAGCGTGCGTGTGGTGCGCATGCTGTGCGTAAAGCAGCAGCCGCTCATTCTGGTGCAGGGGTCAGGTTTGCACTACCCCTCTGCTGTGAAAAGTCTTCAAGCGGCTGTGATGGATTATAATCTATGACTGGGACGTTTTATTACGACTTAAACTTTTGTTAAATCGCCAGTGGCCGCTCGGAGGAAAAAGAGGAGTAAAGAGTGAGAAGGTAAGTTAGCCAGAGTCACGATTTAGTGAGTAACAAAGGTGCAAAGAATGAAAAAGAAAAAAATAAGAAGCTCTTTTTATAGAGCACATATAGTACCAAAGTAACTCAATGTGCTTTACAGAAATGACACCGAAGTCATAGCAAACGTAGAAGAAAAAATAAATAAAAATGAGTAAACAAAATAAACAATAGTGGAAAAATAAATTAACATATGTAGCCCACAACAATGAACAGGTGTATTACAGTTATTAGTAAATAAGTGTGAAAAGGATGGATGGATGGATGGAGGTGTGTTTTGGGTCTACTTTTGAAAGAGGTTATTGTTGGTGCATTTTCTATATTGTCTTGAAGTGAGTTCCACTTTTTGGAGCAAAATGAAAGACTACAGCTTCACCAGCTTTGGACTGAACATAAGTTATGACAAGGGACCAGCTGCTGAGGAACGGAGCGCTCTTGTTGGGTCGTCTGGAGTCAGTAGAGCTCTAATGTAGAGAGGACCATTTCCATTAAGAGCTTTGTAGAAATTGAAGAATTTTGAAACAAATAAAGATTAGAACTGGAGCCAGTGCAGAGACTAGAACAGGTGTAATATGAGAGGATTTCATGATCCAGATCAGAATATGACCTGCTGCGTTCTTTACGAGCTGTGATGTACGAGTTGTGATAAAGGCTTGAACAAATTTGTTGGCATCGGGTCAGCGATAAAGGCTCTGATACTAGAAATGTTTTTAGGATGGAAAAACACTGACCTGGTGTTGATGTCTTTTAAGCACAGAGGTTATGTTTCCACAGGTTTTATGTCGTCAGGAGAGTGGGAGACATAGAGTTGAGTATCATCAGTGTAGTTATGATATTGTATTCCTCAAAGATTTGGCCGAGAGGAAGCATATATAGATTGAATAAGAGTGGGCCCAGGATAGAGCCTTGTGGAACCCCACAGTTCACAGGCATTTTTTTATTTATTTATTTGGAAGAACTTTTGTTGAGTAGGCAGGAGGAGTCCAACCCAGTTCAGGTGTTAGAATTTGGTTAAAGGGACCCCAAAGCAGAATCAAAAAACTGGTAAAGTTGAAACAGTTTATTTGACAAAACCAGGCAGTGAAGGCAGGGAGCTGGCTGGCTTTCCGGGTGGCAGCAGAAGACATTTGTGAAAACAGCAGCGAGACACAGGAAAGATCTGGACCCAGGAGAAGCAGGTAAGTGCACAAGAAATCCAAAAAAGGTTTTCAGGGGGAACTAGCGAACAAGATGAAATAGTCTGGGAGAGAAGTGGTGAGGAGGCCAGGCTTTTGAAATCAGACTGAGGAGATTGCATACAGGTGTGTCTCATCTGCTCTGAGAGAAGTCAGCCACACCCCCTGCCATGCACAAGCCCTGCAGAGAAACACAAAGGGGAAGGGGAGCTAACACAAAATACAGAATCCTAACATCTGGAGTCTATTGAGGAAGAGCTGATGATCAACATTGTCAAATGCAGTGCTAAGATCCAGAAGTATGAGAATAAATCCTCCTGGTAGATGTGGTTTGGAATGGTGAAGCTATATGTAAATTATCTGTGGGGGCAGCTAAGTAAAATAAGTGTGAGGTTGAAGCATGCATGACGTCAGATGCAAAAGAAATTACTCTAAACCCCCAAAATAGTTTCCTGTTCTTTCAGTATGTCAGCCACACATCATAACCACAAACAGAGATAGGCGACATCAAAGAGATGACACAATTTTAATCTCGATCAAAGTGTAATATACAGTATATCTCCTTGTTGGTTACCATGCTCTGTATTGGTATAAATACACAACCCAGATAATGTAGGTGTTTTCAACAGCAACAAGAAAAGGTTGCAAACGTTTTGTTTCTTGTTCTGCAGGTGTTTAGGCTGCCTCCCAGAAGCTAATCTCCTCTCTCATCTGTCTCAACTGCACTTTCTACCACTGATGTCAGAGGACATCATCATAAACATATACAGGGTGAGTGTACCATAAACAATGACTTGTATACCCCTATCCTCTTTGTATACACGGCTGAAGAATATGGCGCCATTGCGGTCTAGTCTTCAGTCAGCGCTTACAGAAGAGTATTCCCTTTCACACCCGTAAACGACTTGGCACAGCAGGCTTTGCTTTCATCAAGACTAAAATCATGAGACTGAAATCTGAAGCTTTCTTTTATCTAAGTGTTTGTGAGTGAGAGGGATGACAGAGAAAACAGAGTCGGCGTAAACCCCCTTCACCTTTTCACTTTCAAAGCTGCTCTTCAGATCTCAGTACTCCCAATGATGTAAAACGAAGTGACAAGAAAATTGCTCTAAACTGTAGCACTCTTAAAAGAGACAGAGGAGAAAGAGGGTTCGAGAACAAAGCTGTGACAAACGATAGGCATGGCTTGCTGACTGAAGAGAAAAAGCAGAAGGAGTTGGCTTTGGAAATAATTGTAAGATGGATTATCATGTCTAAAGTAGAAGTGGACAACAGGGGATTTGATAGAGAACAATTATCACAGATTTACAAATACAATCTTCAAAGATTTAAAATACAGCTTTCCTTTGTCTTCCAGTAAGGTTTGCTACTGTTTACAAAAAGAAAAAATACAAGTTTTTACATTTTTATGAGTTGTGTACCACCACTGAATCCATTTATTTATTCAGTAGCACTACTCATCTAAGCCTTATGTCAGCAAAATAAATTGCCTGCACAAAACAAAACCCAGACAGTATATATTCTGACTTTTTATTGATTTTTCTCACTATACTCTCTTTACAGGTTTCTAATGACGTTTACCTTCCTTCATACTTTGCTCCTTATCTCCAAGTTTCCATTTAACTCCTCTTCGCAGCTTCTCACCAGTTTGTCCATGCCTTCATAACTAATCCCACTTTTCCTGCACCCTGCTCCTTCCCACTTCCACTCCTCTTCCTCACTTCCTGTCATGTCTGTATCCATGAGGAACCCACCTCAGCGCCGGCGATCTCTGGGACCCGTCTCGCCCAAGCGCATCTACCGAAACCTGTCCGTCAGACTCAGAGGTGGAGAGTCGCCCAACGGCGAGGAAACGGAAATGCCCAAACGCCTGAGCAAGACTGCCGATGTTGTACGTTACTCGGTTTGATTTCAGAGACATGTAGTCATAGCAACACTATGCTTTATCAAACAAATTTACACTCATCATGACTATGGGTTATGTCATACAAACTCTTTCTCTTTCACACAAAGACTTGTTAATGTATTTATAAAAAAATGTTCTTTCTGCTCTTTCTGTCACTCCACTCTCTCTTAGACATAGAGTTCACTGGTCATTTGTAAGTAGGGATAGTCAATATATTGGTTAATCTTGTTAACGCCCGATATGTGTGTTTTTTTTTTTTTATTCATTATGACCCAATGAGGAAAATATGCCCAATCTGTACAGCTGATCTTATATTCTATCTAGTTTGTTTGTGTGCCTTTGATACTGTAGAGCAGTTGAAAGCACCGGCGCTCCATTTAGGGCATGCACACTTTGCCAATGCAGAGCAAAAGCTTGTAAGTTCAATGCTGGAGCTGTATTTTGCTCTGTCATAACCATTTACTGTTTTATTCAATAAATGGTTATGACAATGGCTATCAATAATTTAAATAATGTTATTGATATTGGTCACTATCGGCCACAACAGCAAGATAAACATTGGATTTCAGTATCATCTAAAAAAAACACCTGTCAATCACCAAATTCTTGTTTTGTGGCAATTTAGACTTGCCATCAAACTATAAACAGTATGCAATACAGTGGTGCATGTGGCAGTGTGGTTAACGCTCCTGCCTCACAGCAAGAAGGTTGAGAGTTCAAATCCTGGTTGACCAGAACATTCTCGGCCAACTACAGCCAATTGTGGTCATTTGCAAATGTTCATATTGCAACAGTCATATTTAAATTTTTTTGTGCAGCCCTGTAATGCCATTCAATTATAGATGTGTTATATTATAATATATTATAATACAGTATAATTACATGACAATCATTGTAATCTTATTAATCTCATTTCCACAACACTTACTGCAGTAGGGTATATAATCTTAGCCTCAGCGTGCACTGAACAACGGAAAGCAGATTCATAATTGGACAATAAAAGATAATTTAGTGGAAGGATTTCTTCTTAGGAAAATGGTTTGTTGATATTAGCCGCTGACTCGCTGTACATTCATTATCTCATGCTCGACTGCTTTTCTGATATATTTGTGTATTAATGCCTCTTGTATTGCTTCTCATCCGCTGTATCCGTCTTACAGCCAGTCCCTTTGCAGTGCCTTGTAAAAACAGATATTTCTCTTTTGTTTAACATGGCTTCCTCCGCCTACAACCCTTGGGCCCTGAACTTTCTCAACTGCTCCCCATTAGTATAAGACCCTGTGGGAGGCTGTGGAAAATGAGGACACTTTGGCTGTCCAAAGCTTGCTGTCCAGAGACCTCGCTAACAGTGGCGAATGTGGCGGCGGTGGAGGAGGAGGAGGCATTTTGGAGAAGGCAGTGAAGAGCGAAAAGGATTTGGTGTTAGAGAAGGAGAGAGGGGTGAATCGAGTCAGCGACCAGGGCTTGGTTCCTCTGGATGTAGCAGCGCTCACGCACAATTCCCCCCTGCTCCATGTGCTGACGAAGGCTGGAGCCCGACATAACCCTGTTTGTGAGTTATGTGTTAAATAAAGCCTTTAAAATAAATGTAGGCTTTAGTTAATATTTAATTGGGAGTGGATTTTAATGCAGGCACCGGCTAGAATAAAAAGCGAATATATTCTAACTCATTCTTTTCTCTTCTTAAATGCATTTGCTCTCAGTGTGTCATCCGGCGGAGTGGGCTCTAAAGCTGAACACCCTGGTGACACTGGCTGGTAATCGGGTGGAGGAGAGGAAGAAGGAGTTGATAAGGAAGGTTGGGGCAGGGCCGCAGGCTCAGGCTGATGTCCACCGACAGATCCGCCTCTGGAGCCTCAGGCTGCAGCTGTACTGTCGGATGAGAGAGAACTTCCAAAAAACAGGTCAGTGGTCATGGGTCAGCTCGTGGTATTTAAACCCCAGCTCAGGACACCTGCTACTTTTACTGTGGCGGACTTTTACCTGATAAATAAGCAAAAGCACTCAGAAAACTGTATTTTCTTTTTTTAAGTAATACATTTGCAAATAGACACACATCCTACAGAGTCAGGATAAATTGTGAGCTCCTTCAGACTTGACAAAAAATCTTGACATAATGATCTGATGTGACCAAACTTAATGCAAGGTGTGAATGGGCTCAATGTGGATCTGAGGACTCACATCCATCCTAATGTATGCAGATCTCTGGAGGTGTGTATGCATCCAGCCTCACATTAAAAAACCTGCATATCTAATGTCAGCTAATTTTGTATTTTAAAAAAAGTTGTACCAAGGGAGGTTTAACTTTTTTATTTATTTTGATAAATCACAGGAAACAGGAAATAAAGCTCTTGCACGTACAAGTGGTTGATACACAAGTGAACAGTCAGAAAAGTACTGTTTTAACCAGAATCAGAAGCTTGTGACTTTTGCATATGAAACAGGAAAGTGAGAATCAATGCAGACTCAGGAGGAGACATGAGTGTAAAACAAGCCTCAACTTTAACATTGTTCAAGCCTTCCTCTTTAGGTCCGCCTACATTACAACTAAAAGTATTTTTTATCTGCACTCTTCTTTTAAAATGTTGTAATTAGACCCGAGCCGGTGATAACCGGAAGGGTCTATTATTTCTGATAGCGTCCGTTATTATTAGACCCGAGCCGGTGATAACCGGAAGGGTCTATTATTTCTGATAGCGTCCGTTATTATTATTATTATTATTATTATTATTATTATTCTTCTTCTGCCCTTTGAGGGCAAATTTGACCCCCTGAACATGCACGAAAACTCAGGAAACTTTGCCCAAAATTCAAGCCCGGCGAAAAATTTATAGAAATGAAGTCCAAGAAAAATATGAAAAAATGACTCAGTGGCGACCCTGGAAAAGTCAAAATACATTGGGCCTATGGAAAGTGAAAGTAACTTTTTTCCTACGTAGAAAAATGAAACTTGGTACATCCATAGGACACCTCAGGGCAAATATAAAAGTCTATGACAGCCACACCCTAAACTCAACAGGAAGTCCGCCGTGTGGGGGTGGAACGCAGCGACCACTAAAATCGCACTCCTCGCGCAAAATGATTCAACTCATCGTGTTTTTATCTAAATGGCCCCAAATTTGGTGAGTATCATCTAGACACGTGTGTCAACCAAAGTTATAACTTTGTTGTAGATATCTTATCGGGGATGGGTGTGGCAAGCCTGTAACAAGGTGGCCATTTTTGTGAAAATAAAATGTCTCTTAACTCTCAAACGCCTTCTCGGATCAAGTCGGACCCAAAAAGGCGTTTGTGCACATTCATGACCTGAACACAAAAATATGTAAATAAAAGGGTTATCTTTAGAAATGGCTCTCCAGCGCCCCCTACAAACTTATAATGGGAGCTTAGAATTTAGTTTGTCATAGAGACTTCAAATTTGGTACACACATCTCTTATGTCATGACGAACATAAAAGCCAATGACAACCACCCCCTATCTATAAATGTGTTGCCATAGCAACGCCCCAAATACGTGGACAAAGTCAATGGGAAGTGAAAATTTTAGTTTATCATAAGCAAATAAAACTTGGTACACACATCCAGTATGGGCTTATGAACAAAAAGCCAATGGTGACCATCCCTATCTATAAATGTGTTGCCATAGCAACGCCCCAAATATGTGGACAAAGTCAATAGGAAGTGAAAATTTTAGTTTGTCGTAAGCAAATGAAACTTGGTACACACATCCATTATGGGCTTATGAACAAAAAAGCCAATAGTGACCACACCCTATCACACACGGGAAGGCGGCCATTTTGAATTGAATATCTGATTTGCCTTAGAATACACCTCTCTTTTAAAAAACAGTCCTTTGTTTTTCGCCTTAGCCCAAGCATAATCTATTATTTTCAAAAGTTCAGACAGCTCCCAGGAAAACCAGGGATTGTGGAGACCTTTAACTCTAAATTACAAGGTGGTGTTGCAGGCCCCAGCAGTAGCACAGGCCCGAGGTGATGAAGCAGGATCCAGCCAGAAGAAGATTCAAGCAGTAGCACAGGCCTGGTTATTTGACAAGCGAGGTCTTTATAAGCAGCTTGCAGCTTAATTTAATGGGCCCGAGCGGTGATAACTTTGGAAGGGTCTATTATTTCTGATAAATCCGTTATTATTATTATTATTAATGGGCCAGGCAGTGATAACCGGAAAGGGAGTCCTATTATTTCTGATAAGCGTCCGTTAATGTTATTATTATTATTATTATTATTATTGTGTGTATTATTCTTCTTCTGCTCTTTGAGGGCAAATTTGACCCCCTGAACATGCACGAAAACTCAGGAAACTTTGCCCAAAATTCAAGCCCGGCGAAAAATTTATAGAAATGAAGTCCATAAGAAAAATATGAAAAATGACTCAGTGGCGACCCTGGAAAAGTCAAAATACATTGGGCCTATGGAAAGTGAAAGTAACGTTTTTGCTACGTAAAAAAATGAAACTTCGTACATCCATAGGACACCTCAGGGCAAATATAAAAGTCTATGACAGTCACACCCTAAACTCAACAGGAAGTCCGCCGTGGGGTGGAGCAGCGACCACTAAAATCGCACTCCTCGCGCAAAATGATTCAACTCATCGTGTTTTTATCTAAATGGCCCCAAATTTGGTGAGTATCATCTAGACACGTGTGTCAACCAAAGTTAACACTTTGTTGTAGATATCTTATCGGGTATGGGTGTGGCAAGCCTGTAACGCGTGGCCATTTTGTGAAAATAAAATGTCTCTTAACTCTCAAACGCCTTCTCGGATCGAGTTGGACCCAAAAAGGCGTTTGTGCACATTCATGACCTGAACACAAAGATATGTAAATAAAAAGTTTATCTTTAGAAATGGCTCTCCAGCGCCCCCTACAAACTTATAATGGGAGCTTAGAATTTAGTTTGTCATAGAGACTTCAAATTTGGTACACACATCTCTTATGTCATGACGAACATAAAAGCCAATGACAACCACCCCCTATCTATAAATGTGTTGCCATAGCAACGTCCCAAATATGTGGACAAAGTCAATGGGAAGTGAAAATTTTAGTTTATCATAAGCAAATGAAACTTGGTACACAGATCCAGTATGGGCTTATGAACAACAAAGCCAATGGTGACCACCCCCTATCTATAAATGTGTTGCCATAGCAACGTCCCAAATATGTGGACAAAGTCAATAGGAAGTGAAAATTTTAGTTTGTCGTAAGCAAATGAAACTTGGTACACACATCCAGTATGGGCTTATGAACAAAAAAGCCAATAGTGACCACAACCTATCATACACGGGAAGGCGGCCATTTTGAATTGAATATCTGATTTGCCTTAGAATACACCTCTCTTTTAAAAAACAGTCCTTTGTTTTTCTCGCCTTAGCCCAAGCATAATCTATTATTTTCAAAACTTCAGACAGCTCCCAGGAAAACCAGGGATTGTGGAGACCTTTAACTCTAAATTACAAGGTGGTGTAGCAGGGGGCAGGAGTAGCGCAGGCCCGAGGTGATGAAGCAGGATCCAGCCAGAAGAAGATTCAAGCAGTAGCACAGGCCTGGTTATTTGACATTACTGTGAAGTTTACGCTTTAAAGCACAAAATGCAATCCTCCGAGTACATGATTCCCCGCGGTCTCAAGGGAGGCGAGGGTCTTTATCGCCATGCTTTAATTAATTATTATTATTATTCTTCTTCTGCTCTTTGAGGGCAAATTTGACCCCCTGAACATGCACGAAAACTAAGGAAACTTTGCCCAAAATTCAAGCCCGGCGAAAAATTTATAGAAATGAAGTCCAGAAAAAATATGAAAAATGACTCAGTGGCGACCCCTGGAAAAGTCAAAATACATTGGGCCTATGGAAAGTGAAAGTAACTTTTTTCCAACGTAGAAAAATATAACTTGGTACATCCATAGGACACCTTAGGGCAAATATAAAAGTCTATGACAGCCACACCCTAAAGTCAACAGGAAGTCCGCCGTGTGGGGTGGAACGCTCGGCCACTAAAATCGCACTCCTCGCGCAAAATGATTCAATTCATCTTGTTTTTATCTAAAAGGCCCCAAATTTGGTGAGTATCATCTAGACACGTATGTCAACCAAAGCTATCACTTTGTTGTAGATATCTTATCGGGTATGGGTGTGGCAAGCCTGTAACAAGGTGGCCATTTTTGTGAAAATAAAATGTCTCTTAACTCTCAAACGCCTTTTCGGATCGAGTTGGACCCAAAAAGGCGTTTGTGCACATTCATGACCTGAACACAAAGATATGTAAATAAAAGGGTTATCTTTAGAAATGGCTCTCCAGCGCCCCCTACAAACTTATAATGGGACCCAAGAATTTAGTTTGTCATAGAGACTTCAAATTTGGTACACACATCTCTTATGTCATGACGAACATAAAAGCCAATGACAACCACCCCCTATCTATAAATGTGTTGCCATAGCAACGCCCCAAATATGTGGACAAAGTCAATGGGAAAGGAAAATTTTAGTTTATCATAAGCAAATGAAACTTGGTATACACATCCAGTATGGGCATATGAACAAAAAAGCCAATGGTGACCACCCCCTATCTATAAATGTGTTGCCATAGCAACGCCCCAAATATGTGGACAAAGTCAATAGGAAGTGAAAATTTTAGTTTGTCGTAAGCAAATGAAACTTGGTACACAGATCCAGTATGGGCTTATGAACAAAAAAGCCAATGGTGACCACACCCTATCACACACGGGCGGCCATTTTGAATTGAATATCTAATTTGCCTTAGAATACACCTCTCTTTTAAAAAACAGTACTTTGTTTTTCTCGCCTTAGCCCAAGCATAATCTATTATTTTCAAAAGTTCAGACAGCTCTCAGGAAAACCAGGGATTGTGGAGACCTTTAACTCTAAATTACAAAGTGGTGTAGCAGGACGCAGGAGTAGCACAGGCCGAGGTGATGAAGCAGGATCCAGCCAGAAGAAGATTCAAGCAGTAGCACAGGCCTGGTTATTTGACATTACTGTGAAGTTTACGCTTTAAAGCACGAAATGCAATCCTCCGAGTACATGATTCCCCGCGGTCTCAAGGGAGGCGCGGGTCTTTATCGCCGCTTGCGGCTTTAATTTTTCTTATGTTTCTTAATCTAAATCTTGTAAATTGTCTTTTATTTCTGTAAAGCACGTTGAGTTACCCAGTTTATGAATTGTGTTGTATAAATAAAATTGCCTTTCCATGTTATTTCCAGGTTTAAATTCAAGGCCACATGTTTCCAGATAGCTAGATGACAGAATAAAATGCAAAGGGGAGGTATAGGGTTATGTAAACAGTGCAACCAGTGACGCAACTCCAAATGCATTACACATGAACAACATTTTTTTATTTTCTTGCAGAATACTACAGTTGTGCTCTTGCATCCAACAATTTTCCTGCTAACATTTTTGTTGGTCTACCTGACCTTAGTTTGGTTTCAACAGAATCCCTCATGTTCCACTTCTTTATTAGAGTTTGAACACTATTGATTGGCATTCTCATTTCCTTGGATATCTTTTTATCCTTTTCCTGTTTTATTCAGTTCAATTACCTTTTCCTGCAGATCCTTTGACAATTATTTTGCTTGTCCCATGACTCAGACAGAAACGTCAGTGCAGCTCTGGATGAGAGATGCAAGGGTCTGTCAGGAGCAGAAACTGACTGACATTTTATACACACACTGATTACATGCCAACAGATCACAGGTGAGGATGGTTACCTTTAGTAGCCATTCAAACACATTTGTGTCTTGTCCTTGCACTTGTGTTCACCAGGGTACTTTTGATCAGGGTCATTTGGGTCGTTTCTGTTGTCATCATGATTTAAAAAGAGTAAACACAATTTAAACTTATGAGCAGAACTGTATAATGCCAAAAGCCAAAGTTTCACACGTGGAATGTTGTGGACAATCCTGGACTTTAATGTCTTTATTGTCCTTTATCTGAACGCAAATAAACATTAAGCAAAAGTAAACCATGATAGAAATGAAATACCAAAGATGACTAGAAACATCATCTCCATAACTCACATTACCAATGTTTTTTTCTCTACTATCCTCTGCACAACCTATTCTGATTTCCTATTCAGCCTGTCGTCTTACCTAGGCTTTGCTGATCTTCCAGACTTTTGTAACTCTCTCTGGCCTCTGCAAACGTCTACCCACAGCCCCATGCCGCTCATTTAAAATTCAACAGACTGCCTTGTCATCAACCTCTCCCAGCTCTCCCGTGCCCCACAGTCGCTCCTGCAGCTGCGAGTATGACATTCAAAAGCACTGAGGTAGAGAACGTCTGCTTAGGCATCTACGCCTACGAATACCTCTGAGCCTTTTGAGTGAACACATTCAGCATTTTCATACAAAAAAATATGTATTTTGCAAGCAAAATCCATTTACATTTTGTAAATCTGTGCTGTATAAAGGTGCCACAAACTAAAACTGCTTCAAGCATTTTGCTTTGAAGCACTTTTATGATTATAGTGTTTGTAAAGGCACTAAGGCAATAGCGCGTTCTTGGAGTTGGATAAATTAAGAACTCCTAAGATTAGGATATAAAATATTATTTGGCAACTCTTAAAAAATGTTTTTTCTGTTTAATGCAGATCTCCCTGGTCCTCCCTCCCATGTGTCCATACTAGTGACCAGCACGTCGTCCCTGCTAGTGGTAATCAAAGAACCAGAAGGTCAGCACATGGGGCTCATCACTCGCTACAGAGGTACACATTAAGACTTTATAGACTATTAATGAATATCTGGTTGGAAACATCTTGTATAAATAAATGGATTAAAGTGATATAAGAATGCTAATCGAACAGATCCTTTAGCCAGGCAGATGGAAACGCTTTTTGTATGTTTTGGGCTTTTCATTGCCATTGTTCATCTGCATAAATGTCATACTGTGCAGCCAAGTGTAGATTAAGCCTATTTACACCATGATCCCCAAACGGTAAACACTCAAATCCGTGTGTTTTCCCCACATAGTGTGTACTCTTTTTTGTGTTTGCAGTGGAATGGAGCACCTCAGACAGCTTCAAACGCATCCTTGGCTCAGAACAAGTTACAGAGGTCAAGAACCCCTGCTTTTGTGTACAAGGACTCACAGCGGTAAGACACTTCAAGAAAATTAACTTTGTAACACACAGCTTATGCCTGGAAGATCGCCTGGTGATAATAACTTGGTTTACTGTCACACTCCCCAATGCAGGGAGTACATTACTTTGTCAGAGTGAGTGCCTACAACGTGAAAGGATGGGGGCCGCCTCAGTGCTCTACCCCAGTCAGCGCTGCCCCCTCCAGTGAGTACACCAAACATCACACTTTGATGTATTGTATTAACTCCGAAAACTCATAAGCCACATTCTTTCTCTCTTACGCCTCATGTGTAATGAAATGAAATGAGCTGACACCAAGGTTGATGTGAAATAAGTGGAATCCACACTCGTCCGGTCTGTAGATTAATGAATTATTAAAACATGGAGAACTAAAGCTGTCAGAGGGAGTCAATGGGCCTTGTCCCAGAGCTGCTGTGAGTAGAGTAGCACTCACAATCTAGTTTCCTCTTCATATTGTTCAGTGAAATCAAATCGTTTTAGCTATTCTAACGCTGATGGATTCCTTCGACTGCACCATTTCACAAATGAAATAGAGAATTAAACAGCATACATAGTTATAGCAGCGGAGCATGAGTCAGTATTACATTTTCACAAGAGGCAGATGGTCTTTTGTGCTTCCACTTTAAAAAAGGTACAATGAAAAACAGCAGCTCCATGGCCTTCCCACAAATGTGTTCTTGGTGTTTCGAATGACTTTCTAATTGTATAAATACGAAAGTTTCTTTGAACTGTTGTTGCCTTGCAGGTTGGCGAGAGTGCGTCGGTGTGAGAGCGCAGTTTAGAAACCATGAGAGCATTGTGAGGACGCTGCTGGAAGACGCTCGAGAACCGCAATACAGAGGATACTGCATAGGTGAGCAAGTATCCCCATAGTGAGTACTCTTAGTGCGAATAAATAATACTTTACTACAGATTATTTTTTTCAAATGTTGCTGTACATTAAACCTGAATTATGATGTGTTTTCAAGTTTAATTTATCACGTCTACAGGGAGAAGTTGCTGAGAAATCATATCATTTTATACCAGCATCGTGATTAGATTTTTTATTTCACAGAGAAAGCCGATTCCCTCCCGGTCAAATAGCTGTGAACGTACTTTGGTAGATAAAGTGATTGTCATGTCGTCTGATCCTCCGCTCCTCTACTCTGCAGAGAGCTGTAAGCCCCAGAGTCCCGGCAAGCGCCTGTCTATGTCTCGAGGCATCAAACAACTGTTCCAGTCTGCCACCAAGTTTGTTCGTCTCCTGCAGAGGTAGTGCTGTCTCACATCTGTCTCACCTGTCCCACTGGGCCTTTAAGCCACAGAGGAGTAACTGATTCAAAGGACAAGCCCAAACTCTTATCTGTCATTGAGTAAGAACAGTAGTTACATTAAAGCGGCTGAAGTCCCGAGATTAATGAGGGACTCATGAGGAAATCAGTGGACTGTGGCAAGGAGCAAGTGAGTGATAAATGCCTCTCACTGCAATGAGCATTCAGTGGACTGCTTTAGGAAAATAAATGGACCAGCTCTAAGTAAAAAATGGGTGCTTCCACATGAATGCCAAAGCTTTGTTTAATAAATCATTTGACAGCATCATGTATTATTCAAAAAGAAAACACACAAGCGTCATTAAAATAAATTAAAGTAAGACTAGTTTTTCACACAAGTGTTGTCCATTATTAGTAATTAAGACATTTGACAAGTTTTTCTGATTGATCTAAAATATGAATAAAATAACATTATTGTCTGTGTTGTCACTGTATGTCCCGCTCAATAGGGGTGTGTACTTGGCAACTGTCTTCCATTACAAGGACAACATCCTGGTGACAACTGAAGCTCAAATCCCACTTGTGGAGATCCAGTGCTGCTCCACGTCCATCACCCAGGACTATTTTTGGTTTGCCAAGGTGAGAAAGAAGAATACATACAAAGTTTTTTATTGGCACACTGCACTTTGTTGTACACTTAATCCATTTAAAACTAAGTAAAGCTTCCTGCTAATTGTTTTCCTTATCATCCTTAACAATGTGTTGAGTCCTAATTGTCTGAATGGACATTTTATTCTTGCAGTTATCTTGTGCGTGGCAACAAGTTCCCTGGCTGCAGCAGTCTCTTGCCTCTGCTCATTCGTCTTCTTCCTCCCTCCTTCAGAACAGGCACAACATTTTAAAAGCTGTTTCACAGCTGCAGGTAGGAAGTTAAGCAGCTTACTCTTTATCATAAGAACCAATAAAACAGGTTCATTGCCATTTAATTACCTTTTTACACCTCCTCCTTCCCACTCTTTTTCCAGTGCTTTACTTCACTATATTATTCCGGTGACCCCACAATCATCTTCTATTGCAATAATTCCTTATATCCTCAAAATGATTGAACCTTGTTTATCTCCTCTGCCTCCAGTCCTCTCTGGGAATGGTGGACCTGGGTCAGGTGTACTATGAACCTCTCAAAGACAGACAGGGCAACGTGTTACTAGTGACTCTAAAAGAGTTCTCCAACCTTCCCAGGTATTTTCCTCTTCTTTGTTTTTCCATTGTTTTATTCATTATAGCAAACATTTAAAAAATGAACAACACAAATACTAATTGTTGACAATAAATAGTATTATGTTGCCTATTATTGTTGTCTGTGGTTACATCAGTGAGAGAAGTTGTAAGGAAAATTGAAGTGTAAAATATGCTATGCAAAGCGCTTTATAGAGTCCATTATTCATTGACTCCACAGTCAGTGGAGTGAATGACACACACTGGTGGTGGAGACGTGGCAGCCTTTTTGCGCCTACGGACACTCCAACCTCCAAACACTCACACACATTCATACACCAGAGCTGTGGCACTGGAGGCAAGGTGGGTTAAGTGTCTTGCCCAAGGACACAACGACAGCATGAACTGTGGGGGGAGCGGGAATCGAACCACCAACCTTCCGGTTAAGGGACAACTGCTCTACCACTGAGCCACTGCGCCCCAATTTCTGTGGCAGACTTGTGCTAACTAAGGCTTTAATCCATATGCTATTTTCCTATCCCAGAGAACGCTTGAGAGGGGGCTTTGACCTCTGCTTACTGTCAGAGGACAGTGCTGCCTTTTTAATTTACTCCTAACTGGTACGTCCTACTAAAGAAATGTCTACCAGATGGAGTTTTAATCAGGGAAGCGTTACTGATGTAAATCTCTCATACCTTAGAGAAATTATATCCTAATTATGCTGAGTGTGAGGTTGTCTAGAATGCATACAGATGCTGTCCAGACTAAATGCTGTTTGTTGGTGTGATTCTAGCCACACTGGGAAAAGTTTTATAAAATTAACATGAATATGGTTACTTTCTCTCTCTCTCTCGAAGCCCTCCTGACCCTCCGCTCCACTGGATACCCATTTCTCGCCTTGAAAAGAACCGCAGCAGAACCCCCCTGCAGCCTGAGCCCACTGCCATGGACATGCTTTATGAACAGCTCAAGGTGAACCCCTTGGTGTTTTTTTGAGTAAGAAAAACAAGCAGAGAGTCCCTTAAAATGAGGAACATATTGAGCAGCAGCAATGTACAAGTGGATTGAAGCACAGACTGACTAGTGACTGAATGTATTGACTTTCTTGACTTGATTATCGGGCAGTGTTTTTCTCCACTGCTAAACTCAAATAACCTCTCAAACATGGCACCCAAAACAAAATAACTAAACAAATTAAAGACATCCAAAGTAAACGTCTGTTACCTCCATCTGTCTGTGTGTGTAGGAGAAGCTGTCCTTCCACCGGCACAGCGTACAGTGGGCCCAGCCTGGTCTTTATGTTGGAATACTGAAACTTTGCAGCTCAGTGGAACAGATCAGGGTTCTGGTGCCACAGAGGCTGCCCAATCTGCTCTGTCATATGAGAGTCCGACACAATGCCCACGTAACAAGGTAACGTAGGGCTAGCCTCACACAAACCTGTTTTTGTCATCAACACGACTCTTTAGAACCATTGTCGTCCTCTAGCGAGATTACATAAGTTTGTGTTTAATGTGTGACAGAGAGGAGTGGGCGTGGCTTCAGAGTCACGTTTACACCACAGTCAACGGCAGTGTCCAGAACCTGCTGAGTGGAGATGACGACAAGTTGACTGAGAACAGTGGCCTGGTGGAGTTTGTCACATCTGTGAGAGCAGCAATCACACATCTCCTGACAAAGCTCAACATCCCCCTCTACAGGGTAAACACTTTAACAAACACTCCTAAAATAATTATGCTCAAAGAAGAGTTTGTGAATTGTAGCGTGGTAAAGATTTTCAGACTATATCTTCTTTTGTTTTCCTGTGGCAGGCCTATCAGTATGGAGTATACACCAGGGAACTTGTGCAGTTTGGTGATAAGCTGTCTATGCTGCTTCTGCTGCCTCCCAGCGAGGACTTCAGCTCCAGTTACTGGCCCTTGGTGGGGACCAAAGAACCTGGTCTCACCATGCCACTGCAGATCTTTGAACTCAGTGAGTCGAGAGGAAGAGTAAAAAAACATGTCCCAGAATCTAATTAACAGTATTTCAGGCCAAAGCTGTAGGGGTATACAAGCCAATGAAACTGCCAGAACATGAGAACTAAGTAGAATTAGTCTTCCTTTGCACACACTCATCACACAACACAATGTCAATAAATGTGCATCTTCAAAGCAGCAGAAGATTTTTTCACCTATCGACAGCTTAATAGCAAAATGTTGAGAATACTTGAATATTGCAGACTGAGATGCAGTGTTGCTCTGATCTAATTAAGGCCTTGATCTCAGTTTTCACCTCACATTTTGGATTAGTTTTGCTTCACATTAAACTCATTTAAATTCCCCTGCTGATACTACTGTTAAAGTTCACTAATGAGTTTCAGGGGCTTACTCTCTGTGCTTTGATGTACTGAGTTTCCCCTGACTCTGTTTTCAGTTCACTTCTGGACATATGAACGGGACTTTCTGTCTCACTACTGCCAGGCCTGGGTGAGGCTGGAGCTGGACACACATTTGGCCCAGCAGGCTCTGCGGGAGGCACTGGACACCAAGGAGGTGCAGGAGGCTCGTGAACGCCTGAACCACATCACTGAACTTTCCCATGTAAGACTGTAACTAAAACTAAGGCTATTGTATGACATCACTGTGCGTTGTATGAGGTTAACCAAGACCAGCCCAGGTGTATATATATATAATCAGTGTAATTGTACCTATATTACAATTGTTTTCTTCCAGCGCCTGGATGTTGTGTGGCGTGATGCCAGGTGGATCATGGACTGCCTTCAGTGCGTTCGGTCCAGGCAGTGGGTGGGGGCAGTGCCTCTGGGCCTGGTGATGGGAGGCGACCCACCTCCACGTCCAGAAGGTGAGGAAGAGGAGGAAAGTCTGACTGGCAGACTGACATGGCCCCGTCGGATACTGTCTCAAAGAGCTATTACAGGTACAAGAAAGTTGGCAACAATAGCACCTGGTTTACTGTTCTGATTATGACATTCCAAAGACTATGAACTATGATCTACAATATTCTGTATAATCCTATCTTTGTAACTGAAGAATCAAATACATGGTGAAACAGTTTGGGAGTGTAACGAACTGGCTCAAGGTTTGGACAAAAGGGAGACCACACATGGTTTATTTATTAAAGTAAACTAATTACTAAAGAGTACTGTATAATGTGTAAATCAGTGGTGAATAAATAAGCGGCTGCATGTGTGTGAATGTCAAGACTGTGGCTGCCAAGTGAGAGAAGAGGAGTAGGTCTGAGCAGGCCAGCTTTTAAACTGATGGACCCCATCAGTTTAAAAGCTGGCAGGAGAGAACCAAGAGCAACAGAATAGAGCCCAAATAGGTAGATCCTACATATAGGGGTCATAACAGGGAGTTCAGCTGATATCTTAAATGAAAATATGAACAACAAAATGCATAGAGTCTTAAATGGACATGCAACCATCACAGAACAGGGGGTAATACACACCAGTGCAGAATATTCTGGCTCTGCAGTGATGCAACCAACCATTTTAGATTATTTATGATTGTTCTGATGGATTTCTACAAAGAAGAAAGCCTCTGGTAACAGTTTAAAGATGTTGTAGACCAATGGGTCTTCTCCACTCTAATGTAGAGAGCCCAGAGGAGGTAAAACAACTGTAAATATGTATTTCAGCAGATGGAAAGGAAAAGTCAACTATTGTTCATAAACATGAAAACTGAGCCAAAAGTGTCTTATGTGCTGTTCCTCTTTTCAGAGACTTTGAGTTTAAACCCTCCAAACATGGTCACAGCTAAGAGCCCTGCTCCAATGGGGATGACAACTATTTCAGAAGAGCCCCCTCTAGTGTTAATGGAAGGTGTTGCAAAGGGAGGATACCCCGTAGACATCACCTCCCCATCAACTGTGGACCTGACGAGCTTGGACCAGCCCGAGTTCATTTGTGCCAGTACATTGATCGAAGCAGGACTTGAGCCCGCCGCTGCAGCACAATTTGAGGCGTGCTATGCTGTTTTAGACGCAGAAGGTCCTTACAGCGGAGAGACGGAATATCCTTCGAGCATCACAGAAGTTATCCAGCCCATGGAGATGGCAGAGCTGGTAGATATTTTGCCCACACTGACCCTTATTGAGGAAAAGACCCCCACTGGTCCACCCAGCCCAATAGTAATGGACATGTTAGAGAGCTTTGGTCTAGGGATCAGTGAGAGTAACACTGTATTTAACCTGAACAGTGGAGCTGGGTTTGTGTCACAGTCCAACAGCAGCAGCATGACACTCACTGAGAATACAGAGTTACAAGAACAAGATATGCAGGTCTGTGACACTCAAAATAACCACGGACCCATTTTTACACTGGCCTTCCCCCCAAAAGATACAGACAACCGGCAGCTTCCAAACAAGACAAGCCTACCAGTGAGGAACCTGGTGGAGTGGGAGAGAGCGTCTAACAGTTCATCCTGACCCGGGGACGAGCTTCAGAAAGGAATCAGCAGACTGTTAGAAATGACAATTTAGGTGAAGTCAACTGAAATTTGATTTGATTTTGAATTGAAAACTCTTTGCTTACACATATTTGCACATCCAGAGTCCAGTCCAGTGAGCTTATCTGAACAAAAGTACTTGACATAAACATTTATATATTTATATAATCTCTTTATATAAGACTCACTACACTACAAGGGTATGTTTTCAAACTTTTTTCAAGTAAACAGATCAATATGAGTCAGTAAACATCATGTTGCAAATGGGTATACTTGAATTGTTATAATTGTTTGTAATATTAAAATACAGTAGCAGTCTAAAATGATGCAAAAAACATTTTCACCTTTTCTTTACACATTAACCTTTACCGGTCAAACCTATTGAGAATGGATGTTTATTTTTAATTTGACTTTGTTCTCATTCATTACATTAACAGTCTTTTTCCACTTGGCACACAACTGATACAGTCCCTGATGAGCCACAGCCAAGAAAACAATCAGGCTGTACCTAGAAAGAGGGAAATTGTGTTTAAAATGACTAAACCTTGTTTAGTCGATATATAATTCATGTCAAAGGAGAGGGTTGGTGTTTTAACTTCTTTTGTAGATGTTCTAATGTTTTTAATTGCTTTTCATAAGTTTCTACAAATGTATGTTTACAACAATATGAGCGAGGCAGAGTAAAATCAACTATCTAATGTACAATGAGTCACTGTTGTTATGTAAATATTCTTTAAAGCAACACTTTTTATTGCTTCTACAAACCTGATTCCAAAAACGTTTGGACACTGTACAAATTGTGAATAAAAACAGAATGCAATGATGTGGAAGTTTCAAATTTCATATTTTATTCAGAATACAACATAATGTCAAGTCAAATGTTGAAAATGAGACATTTTGAAATGTCAAGCCAAATATTGTCTCATTTTGGATTTCATTAGAACTACACATTCCAAAAAAGTTGGGACAGGTAGCAATTAGAGGCCGGAAAAGTTAAATGTACATATAAGGAACAGCTGGAGGACCAATTTGTAAGTTATTAGGTCAATTGGCAACTTGCTTGGGGATAAAAAGAGCCTCTCAGAGTGGCAGTGTCTCTCAGAAGTCAAGATGGACATTCCCCAATGCTGCAGTGAAAAATAGTGGAGCAATATCATAAAAGAGTTTCTCAGAGAAAAATTGCAAAGAGTTTGAAGTTATCATCATCTACAGTGCATAATATCATCTAAAGATTTGAAGAATCTGGAACAATCTCTGTGCGTAAGGGTAAAAGGCCGGAAAACCAAACTGGATGCCCGTGATCTTTGGACCCTTAGACGACACTGCATCACAAACAGAAATGCTACTGTAATGGAAATCACAACATGGGCTCAGGAATACTTCCAGAAAACATTTTCAGTGAACACAATCCACTGTGCCATTCACTGTTGCCAACTAAAACTCTATAGGTCAAAAAAGAAGCCATATCTAAACATGATCCAGAAGCCAAGGCCCATTTAAAATGGACTGTGGCAAAGTGGAAAACTGTTCTGTGGTCAGACAAATTAAAATTTGAGTTCTTTTTGAAAAACTGGGACGTCATGTCATCCGGACTAAAGAGGACAAGGACAACCCAAAATGTCATCAGTGCTCAGTTCAGACGCCTGCATCTCTGATGGGATGGGGTCGCATGAGTGTGTGTGGCATGGGCAGCTTACACATCTGGAAAGGCACCATCAAAGCTGAAAGGTTTATCCAAGTTCTAGAAAAACATATACTCCCATCCAGACATCTTCTTTTTCAGGGAAGACCTTGAATTTCCAACATGACAATGCCAGACCACATACTGCATCAACTACAACATCATGGCTGCGTAGAAGAAGGATCCGGTCCTGAAATGTCCAGATCTTTCACCCATAGAAAACATTTGGAGCATCAGAGGAAGATGAGACAAAGAAGACTTAAGACAATTGAGCAACTAGAAGCCTGTATTACACAAGAATGGGACAACATTCCTTTTCCTGAACTTGAACAACTTGTCTCCTCAGTCTCTAGACGTTTGCAGGATATGCCACAAAGTTGTAAACAACTTTTTTGAGATGTGTTGATGCCATAAAATTTCAAATCTATTTATTTTTCCCTTAAAATTATACATTTTCTCAGTTTAAACATTTGATGTTATCAATAAAATATTGAACTTTGAAACTTCCACATCATGGCATTCTGTTTTAATTCACAATTTGTACAGTGTCCCAACTTTTTGGGAATTGGGTTTGTAAATATGAAGCCTGATTACATAAATAACAGCCTTGAATTCATTTAGATGTTTTTCTTGATACACAGAGTGTGGAAACTAACCACTCTTTAAAATACTACTAGATATTTGTTGAGAAGAAACAGCCCCACGGGGGTTTCCAGCAGCATCTATTTCAGACTTTTGTTTGTCCTGATAATGAAGAGTTACCCAAGTTAAGTGATAAATAAGTCAAATGAGTTTACTGCCCTCTATTGGTCAAAGTAGGCAAATGCAATGTTCCTTTATATGGTTAAACGTGGTTATCGTTGGTTGTCGCCAGTGGTATAGACATCTGTTCAGCAGTATTCTGTGATATAGTCACAGTAAGCAGCACATGAAGCTAACGGATTTGTTGCCTGGTCTTCTGCCTAAAGTTGTCACATCACGTGGTGCAGAGCTGCAGCTGATCGGATGATGAGAGGATAGATGCTACTCTGGAATTTCCTGCACCTTTATTTTTACAGTAAGCCTAGCAAACAATAAGCTTGCCCAAAAAAATTGCCCTTGTGTTTGTTGTCGCTGAATAACCAAGAGGAATATCTGTCGGGATGTCGACATCTGAAAGTGCTGCGTCACACAAAGGTACTGTATGTACCTTCAAACTGCTCATACGCTAGAATCGTGCTATTATCTTGTAAATATTATATAGTTATTTAATCATTATATCTAAAAACGTTTAGCTTTTTATAACAAAAAAATGTACAAATTGCTAAATGAATGTTTATTGTTTCTAGTTTAGTCAAAAGGGGTAAGTCACTTACCCCTTTTGACTAAACTAGAGACAATAGTAAGTGGTGTCAAACTCAAATGAATGAAGGTAAATACAAATCCTACATTGCATATACTGGTAATTGACTAAACCTTAATAAACTGGACAGTATGTTTGAATATTATATAATATATTGTATAAAGCCTTACTATTACTCATGTATCCAATTGTTCTTTTAACATTTTCTAATTTCACCTTGTCTCTCTTGTTGCTATTATTGTCTCTAATTCTGCCTTAGTGTGTGAGGCATCAGCCCAGACCCCTGAGTGTGAACGGAGGATCGTTCTGGTGGGAAGGACGGGGACTGGCAGAAGCTCCACTGGCAACACAATACTGGGCAGGTCCGCTTTTTGGGTCGAGGCGTCCCCCTGCTCCGTCACCACAAAGTGCAAGAAGCAGAGCGGGCAGGTAGACAAGTGGAGTGTCTCCGTGGCGGACACGCCGGGCTTTTTCCACACGAGTATGACCCTTCAAGAGGTCATCTCAGAGGTGGGACAGTGCATCAGACTGTACTCACCAGGCCCCCACGCCTTTCTGCTGACAATGCAGCTTGGCAAGTTCACCCAAGAAGCGAGGGACTGTTTAGACTGGATCAAGGCTACATTTGGGTCTGGGGTGATAAAATACACTCTGGTTTTATTCACCTGTGGAGACCAGCTACAAGGGAAACGTATAGAAAACTTTCTCGAGGAGAGCGATGAGCTTTCAGAGTTTGTCAGTAGCTGCCATGGAGGCTTTCACGTTTTAGATAACAATACAGAAAGTTCAGAGCAGGTTATTGAACTGTTAAAAAAGATTGACAAGATGGTGGTGAAGAATGAAGGAGAATATTACACCAAAGAGATGTTCGATGAGGCTGAGAAGACCATAAAGGAGGTACAAGAGAGGGTGATGGAAGAAAATGTTAATTTGTCAAGAAATGCCAGTGATCAGAAAGAGCAAGTGGGAGATGAGGAACGCAGGACGCAGGAAAACGAGGAGGAGGCCCGGAAAAGAGCCGAGCGGCTTTTCTGGTGCGAGCTGGTGACAGCCATGGGGAGAGGTGCTGCAGAAGGAGTAGGCATTATGGGGAAGAACAAAGGAAAAGGAAAGGCCGTGAAGAAAGTAGCTGCTCTGGCAATCTCACCGCTCTCCATAAGCTCTGCGGCAAAAGTGGTGGAAGGAGCTGTGAGAGAAGGGAGTAAAGTGTTGTCCAAACACCGCAAAACCTTCCTGCACTACTAAAGAGCCTTGTGCATTAAGGATGAGACAATGGGACACAATGTTCTTTTGCATGTATACTTAAGTGGGTAGGACACAAAAAAGTAAACATCCTGGTGAGTCAAAGAAACTACAACCACACATTTGGATTAAAAAAAAAAATCTTGGTATATTTAATATAATTGTGTACAAATAGTGTGCAATATAACAAGATTGCAAAGGCTGTACATTTGCAATCTTGTTCTGTATTTGCTTCCCTCACGACAACGTAGACAGTTTTTTTTTTGTTTTTCAAAAAAAGACACTAATGCTTAATAAAAAGGGAAAACAGTAAACATAATACTACTCTGACAGCATTTAAAACAATGGAGGGAAAACACTCAAGATATTAGAAAGGAAAAAATAAGAAAGTTCTTGGTCAAAATAAAGAGCAACAAGGGTTGAAAATAAATTGTGATCAAACAAATGTGTAAATATAGCAGCCAAAGTGGAAAAGAAAGTAGCTAATGTATATGGATATTTCATGCTTTAACTCATTTGATAGATGTCTGAACACTGGAGACAACAGAAAAGACAATAAGAAATCAAAAACAATGCATGTTTACACAGAAACACTATAGAAAAATACACAAACCTACATGTACATTTGTAGTACACGTAACTACAAGTTTTCTTATTCCAAATTGTTGGACCATCAGTCATTTTTTGCTAAATGCATTTACAGTTTAAAGCAAGGTCTGTGTTCAGATGCACAACTGATGCAGGCACAGGTTGACAGCCCGGTGATGTCCGTCTTAAACAGGCATTGGCATCGACATTTTTCCTCTTCCTCGTAGCACTGCGTAAAACAAACAATAATTAAATAAACTGTCATCAAACCTTAAACACCCAAGTGGCAGACATATTTGAGTACCAACAAGGAGATCCTCCTCAACAGGAAGAGCAGGACTACACAAACAAACACACCATGAATTGATCACAGCTTAGGGACATGTTACATTCACTTACCCTTTGTGACGTAAAGGTAGAAGAAATCACAGTAAAAGATGGTCTGCACCACGCCAGCCACCACAGCGATCTGGTCAAAGAAGCCCTCTGTGTGGTACCTCCACACCCAGTTAGCTATGTAGAGGGCTCGGTACAGGCCCAGGAAGAACAGGTAGTGTGTGGTGATGGACTCCGCCTCACCCGTCTTGGTAATCATGAACAGCTGCGGCATTATGGCCACAGCCTCCAGGAAGATGGAGAACGTCCACAGGATCTGAGAAGAGATTTTAAAGTGAGGCGTATATAAGAAGAGATACAACTTTGAAAAGTCTTCTTGGTTGGGTGAGGGAAAGCTTTTGTACTATTGACAAAACCTGGACAAATACAACTCATCCGTCTATAGCAGCAAGAATATTGGAACGTTTCAAAGTAGGCACTACAAATCTGTTTACCTCCATTGGGGTAAAAACATAGTTCTCCAAGAAGGACAATCCGATGACTGGCACCAAGAGGAACTCCACGCGAAATGAATCATTCTCGGAGTCGTACGAGTTCCTGAAGCGCATGTAGATCAAGTAGACCGTGGCATAAGACAGAGCCAGGAACACCACCTGAAGACAGCAGTGTGAAACAATTTTCAACAGCAGGGACGTTGTACCACTTTAAACAAGGATAACAAAAGACGTTCACTGGAGCTGGTTTACAGCTGTGTGTGCGACATTTGAGGAAATACACCGTAGAAATTACATTTGCAACAAGCACACACACCTAGTTCATTGCTGTTGAGTTTTGTTGAGCACCAAAAAAATGGCAGAATGTGTGTGGTACATACCTTCATGACTGTGTTGTAAGGAGAGATGAAAATGGTGAATAAGTCCAAGTATCTGGTGGTGAAGACCAACGCAAACAGTACTTGAGACTTCCCGGAGATGCCTGCAAGACACAAGATGGATGTTGTGATTGACTGGACTGGCCACAATCAAGATAACAGCCACACACTTGAAAACAGTATTGTGCAAAAAGAAATATTAGCAAGTTGAGATGAATATGTAGGCTGCCTGGACAGGGAGAGCTGTGTCAATTTTGCCACGTAGTTAGGAATTCCGTTTTGTTTATTTTTTTCCCTGTGATGCTTTTGACTTAGATTTTCATGCATTTTAACTCAGTACAATAACAGCCCAAGAGTTGCGGTCAACATTAACTTACCAGCACATGATTTGGACTTCCAAATCTTCAGCAAAAGAATGATGATGGCCAACAAATGTGACACGTCACCCGCCAGACGAAAAACATTCATAATTGTTTTTTTGTTTTTTCTCAATGCCAAAAAAGTTCTGCAGGGCCCAGGAAGTGCACTCCAACAACACCACAGAGGCACTGAACCTCAGAAAACATACACACGCAAAATAAAAAAATAAAAAAGCTAACACGTTTGCTGTGAACTTCCGGACTGTCAACCCGTTTTCTAAAAGCGAAGAATTTAGACAAAATCCTAAAGCATGTAGTTGTTGCTCTTGCCAACTCAGCTGTGGAGCCACTAGTCGCGGAGCAAACGTGTTTTAGAGGAGCTGACGTGGCTGACCCCGCCAACAGCAGCGTCAAACCAGAGTCTTAACTGACAGGAAGTAGAGAACGGTCCTTTCCGGGATGCGCTCCTTTTTAAAGGTAAAATAACATCAAAACCATAGCCATTTGAGATTTAGTTCACAACCACTTGTCACGTGTTTTTTAGACAGGTAACTAAAACATTAATAAAAATAGGTTTCTTAATCAAAGCAGCGTCTGTATGTGGTGTTACTTGCTATTTTAAGTACTACTACCCTACACGAATAAAAGAAAGCAACTGACTCCAACCAGTTTAATGCATATGCAGGCTTGTCTGTGAAGGTTCTCAGTCATCCAGGTCATCTTGAAAAAAAAGGTTAAAGAAAAAGCATCTGGACTCAATTTTCAAGGTGAAGAATAATTCCTAGAGAATTTATCAATTCTGAAATCAACAGATTATTGTGCCACGTGAGTGAGCGCGCAGTTTGACTTTTGAGTGCGTGCAATGGGACTGTTGCAAGCACATACTTTACCTTCTGAAAAGAAAATAGTAATTTGCGCTCACAAATATCTTGTAATAGCTGCAGTGTTCTTGTATTGTTACTGTTCAACTGTTCTTTGTTCCTGTGACAGAAGGGGGCGCTGTGGGTTTAGAAAAGGAGGTTGAGAGAAGGAGAGAGGGTGCCGGAGAAGTCAGACTGTTGTGTGTGCATGTTAAGAGAGTTGTTAAAAAGAGAGTTCAGTGTGAGCTGTGGCTGAGACAGCAGCTACTGTTATCTAAACTGGTGAATAAAGCAGCACTGAGTTCTACAGTTCGACTGGTTTCTTCCCTGACTGAGCGGGGCATTACAATCTGTTTTGCCCGCTTTCTCCTCGCGCGAAACTCAGTTCTCCTCGCGCGAAACTTATTTCTGCTCAAACCTTGCTGGAGGCTCACTCGAGAGGTGGCACACGCCCATTATAATGTAGCGAGAACATTACAAGAGCCAATCACAGACGGGGATTCAGAAATGCTTCTGATTGGCTGTCTTCTGTCCAATCTGATTGGATGGCTGATCACGCGGGTTTTGTTGTTGGATGTTGGCGCCATCTATGGTTGACGCGACTGGATTGAATCCGCAGCAATGGCGAACACAAACAATTCAAGCAACCCACTACAGCCTCAGGTGAGATTTTTGTGTCGGCATTTATATTTATTATACTAGGTGTGCTTCCTGCTTCTGAAGAGTGCAGTCTGAAGAGTGCTGCTTTACTTTTCTTTTTTAGTTATCTCTACATTTAGCCAATGATTTTATGATTAACTTTTTACATTACTTTTTACTTTCTTTTAACTGGATTTTGCTTTTATGTTTTTACTTGTTTTTTTTTTACTTTTTAAACAACACGTTGGACTCGCCGAGCGACTGGAGCCTTGGTATCTATTTTTCAACATTTCTGGGGTACTACTACAAACTCTTTCTGCCAAAATTGCTGGATATATCAACAGGAAATCAGTGTGCTACAACGAAGATTTTTGCTTTGGAATCTGAAAGAGGACTTCAGGAGACGATCCCGATCACATAATGTGGTAAGACTGTGAATTTAAACTTGGATGATACAGTGTCATTCCCAAAACTGAGCAAAGCAAAGGGATTTAAACAAAATGATACCACCTGGCATAAACCTGGTGCCCAGCCAAAGCAGCACTGGATTAGAAAAAAGAATGCTGGCATCACAGGAGCATATGTAGCATCACCAGACATCCAGCTAAAAACAGATTCCAACCACTGACTGAGCTAAAGGTGAATGAACCAGAAAACTCTGCTGTAAATGGCGGCAGTAGCTCAGTGGTAGAGGCGCCGTCCTTCAATCGGAAGGTAGTAGGATCGATTCCCGCTCGCCCCACAGTTCATACTGTCATTGTGTCCTTGGGCAAGACACTTAACCCACCTTGCCTCCAGTGACTGTAACACTGGTAATGTAAGTCGCTTTGGATAAAAGCGTCTGCTAAATGAATAAATGTAAATGTAAATGTAAATGAAAATCATGGAGTAAATCAAGCTTATTCTATGGAGAACAGGAGACATGAATCTGTGGAAAAGCACCAGGCAAACAGTGACAGAGAATCTATGCCAAAAGTGAAGGTCAGAGATATCTTGCTGCTTGGAGACGGTGCTGTCAGAGACATAATTAACAATAGATTTGCTACATGCAGCTTTCCAAGTGCTACAGTCACTGATATAACAGCACTCCTCCCCCAAGTCATGTCCAAACACTTTAACTTGTTTTGGCAACGTGACGACCTGTTCAAAGGAAAGGGCCCACATCTAAACAGGGGAGGGGTCAGGAGGCTGACGGATAATCTCCTGCACTCCTTGAGACACCTAAATGGTTCTGGGCGCCCTCTTGAACAGAGAAAGGGTCCTCAGCCACTGAATGAAAAAAGCACTCCTGCCTCACCAGCCAAGGATCCTCCTCTGACTCTACCACCATCAACACCTCCACCACTGAAATGCACTCCCCCAATAGGACCATGGACTCCCCCAGTAACATCAACACCTTCTGCGGACCTCACCATCCCTGTCCCATCTCCGGATTCACCAATGGGATTTATAGATCACCTGGAAATGTTAGTTAAATCTGGAATTAAGATGATACCCCTTACACCTAACTTGGCCAGGTCACAGGTTCTATCATCATCACTAAAAACATCACCCCCAATACCACCAGGAGTACCACTGCTTCACCTCGGCCACTACCTAGAGTCCAATGCACCCCTGTCAGACCCCCTCCACCCCCCTCCCAAACCAGCTCCTCCCAGACCACCTCCTCCCAGACCAGCTCCAAAAGCCTTGACTAGCATCAAGGCTACTATCAGTGATTAGGACATTGAGGGCCTCTGCTGTTCCAGGACCTTTCGTCATAATAAACCACTTATCAACCTGAGGCCCTGGGAGAGAACACTCCCTCCTAGCTCCATAGCTACAGTCAGAAGTCGCAGATTGGAGAAGAGAATAACAGTTAGATTGTCTAATCAGACAAAAACTTGGACTTAAAACTTGCAGTGTTCAATGTCAGGTCTTTGGGAAACAAATTTTTTTAATTAATGATTTTATAACTTCAAATAAGCTTGATTTTATGTTTTTAACAGAAACATGGTTAGACAGCAGTACTGGAAATGCGGTCCTTATCGAATCCACCCCATCGAATTTCACATTTTTATCCAAAATACGGGAAAACAAAAAGGGTGGTGGTGTATGTGCCTTTCTTAGGGATAATATTCTTATCCAGAAACTTTCACTTGGAGAGTTTTCTTCATTTGAGTATGTGTCATTCAAAATGGAGTTGAGGTTTTCTCCATCTATTTTATATGTAGTTCTTTACAAACCACCCCAACAATGTCATGATTTTATTAATGAGTTTACTGAAATGCTTTCGGTTATTTGCACAGAATTTGAACAAATAGTCATATCTGGTGATTTTAATGTGCATGTGGATAATGTTTGTGACAGAAATGCCAAAGAACTTTCTACTATTCTTGATACTTTTGGTCTTTGTCAGCATGTTAATGAGCCGACCCATAACAGAGGGCACACTCTGGACCTGGTCATTACTAAAGGTGTTCATATTTCAGATGTCACTGTGATTGATGTTGCTCTATCTGATCATTCATGTGTCTTTTTTCATCTCTCCATAATTCCAAAAGTTGCTGTTGGGCCTACTGTTGTAAAAAAGAGATACATTAACGATAACACCAGGACACAGTTTATGGAGGCAATCAGGTTTGAAAATGGCTCATCAGGTCAGGTTGATGATTTGTTGAATTGTTATACTTCAGGTGTTTTAAATGTTATGGACACCATTGCTCCTGTTACGGTTAAAGTGATTAGGACGAGGCAGAACGCTTCATGGAGCAATGCTCACTCTGTCAGGGCACAGAAAAGGGAATGCCGAAAAGCCGAAAGAAAATGGCGTAAATCGAAACTCTTAATTCATTATGAGGTATACAAAGAAAATTTGCATGTTTTCAATCAAACTTTGCAAAAAGAAAGAGAAATATTCTTCTCAGAGATCATCAACAACAATAGTAACAACCTGCGTGTCCTGTTTGCTACAGTGAACAGATTAACAAACCCTCCAGCTCCATTTCCACCAGAATTAGTTTCCACCACTAAATGCAATGAGTTTGCATTGTTTTTCAACGATAAGGTTCAAGGCATTAAACATGCAATACAATCCAAAGGGCATAAAACAACACTGCAGCCACCTAGGAGACACTTGATTGGTTTAACACATTTTACACAAATTAATGACAGAACAATTGAAAAACTGTCTCCAGCCTGAGTTCATCCACCTGCTGCCTCGATGTTTTACCCACTAGATTTCTAAAATCAGTACTAAGCAGTTTGTTACCACAACTCACTGATATAGTCAATAATTCCTTACAGTCTGGAACATTTCCAAGGGCCTTAAAAACTGCTGTCATTAAGCCTCTCCTAAAGAAGAGCAGTCTTGATGCTACAGTGCTCAACAACTATCGGCCCATATCAAACCTGCCATTTTTAGGGAAAGTCATCGAAAAAGTTGTATATCAGCAACTTAATGACTTTCTATTACTAACAACTGCTTTGATCCTTTTCAGTCAGGATTCAGGCCCCATCACAGCACTGAGACTGCACTTATCAAAGTCACAAATGACATCCGTTTGAGCACTGACGCAGGCAAAGTCTCTGTCTTAGTTCTGTTGGACTTGAGTGCTGCGTTTGATACAGTGGACCATGAAATCCTGACACAAAGATTAGAGGAATGGATAGGTATCACTGGAACTGCCCAAAATGGTTTCAGTCCTATCTTGAAGACAGGAAGTACTTTGTTTCGGTTGGTCACTGTGTGTCAGACCAAATGGCCCTGACATGTGGGGTTCCACAGGGGTCTATCTTGGGACCTCTATTATTCAATCTCTACATGCTTCCTTTAGGCCAGTTGATACGCAGCTGTGACGTATCATACCATAATTATGCAGATGACACTCAGATTTACATTTCACTCACAGCAGGTGAAAATGGACCAATCCATTCACTGTGTCACTGCATCGAACAGATTGACACGTGGATGCAAAATAATTTTCTCCAACTGAACAGAAACAAGACTGAACTAATCATCTTTGGGCCACAGAAACAAAGAGAAAGTGTCAGCAGTCACCTCGCGTCTCTTTCTCTAAAATCTAAAAATCAGGTTAGAAATCTAGGGGTCATCATGGACTCAGACTTGAATTTCCACAGTCACATTAAGTCAATTACATCATCTGCATTTTATCACCTTAAAAACATTTCCAGAGTCAAAGGGATGATGTCTCAACCAGACTTAGAGAAACTTATCCATGCTTTTATCTTCAGCAGGTTAGATTACTGTAACGGCCTGCTCACTGGTCTCTCAAAACGAGGGTTAAGACAGCTGCAGCTTATTCAGAACGCGGCTGCTCGGGTTCTAACCAAAACCAGGAAGTACAACCACATTATGCCAGTTTTAAAATCTCTGCACTGGCTTCCTGTTGCTCAGAGAATAGACTTTAAAAAAGCACTTCTGGTTTACAAGTCTCTAAATGGTTTAGCACCAGAATATATCTCTGACATGCTAGTTACTTATGAACCTCCTCGGACTCTGAGAACATCTGGGACAGGCCTTCTGCTCATGCCCAGAGTTAGAAGTAAACAAGGTGAAGCAGCGTTTAAGTTTCAGCAGCAAAAACCTGGAACAGCCTCAACTTTAACACTGTTCAAGGGGAGGTTAAAAACCTTCCTCTTTAGCTCCGCCTACACTACAACCTAAAGTGTTTGTTTTTTTCTTTTATTTGCACTCTTCTTTTTAAAATGTTTTTAATTTTTTCTTATGTTTCTTAATATAAATCTTGTAAATTGTCTTTTATTCCTGTAAAGCACTTTGAGTTACCCAGTGTATGAATTGTGCTATATAAATAAAATTGCCTTGCCTTGCCTACTATTGATGCTAATGAGCTAGGTTATGCTAACCTTTCATATTCAACATAAGCTTTTTCAATTTATATAGCACTGCTAGGCTAGCTTAAGAGGCTAACTTCTCTCATTCTGTGCCCCACAGACAAACTCTCTAGAAATGTCTTCGTCACAGCCTCAAGTAGGTTGAGCACATGAATTTTGTTATGTCTTTTTCCAATACTCAATAAGTAACAATAATAGGGATGCTGTAAAGTAAAAAGCCAAATTATAAAAGATACAGGCACAAAATGTCTCCATTGATATAATAACCCTAAGGCCAAAATATGTTTCATTTCAGCTACATTACATCCTGTTAGGCAGTTGGGAAGCTAGTGACTAATATAAATAATTTTAAAGTTACAATATTACAGATTACAAGTCCTATTTCCTTCATAATATCAGTGTCATTTATTTCCACCAGGATATTTTGAGACAGCAGTTGATGGAGGGACTTCTCACCAGACTGCAGTCTGCAATAAACCATCAGCCACTAAATATGGATTTTTTAGAGTCCTTGACTCGCCATCAGTTAATTTTGTTTCAGTCATTCTCTGACCAGATGGGTGGTGTATCAGAGATCATAGAAGCACTTCAAAACCTTCATGATCTGGTCGTTAATGAAATGACTTTAAGCTCTTCAATGGTTGTAGAACATGAAACAGAAGTTGCTCCAGGTTCCGGTCACCCCAGAATTATAATTGAGAGGGAAAAGCTGAAGAGTTTATTGGACACACTCCTGCCAGTTACCTACATTGCAAAAATCCTCTGTGTTTCAAGAAAGACTTTGTACCGGAGGATGCAAGAATTTGGCTTATCTGTAAGAGGATCTTACAGCAGAATGACAGACCAAGAGCTTGATAATATCATTTCAACTATCAAAAGTCAGATGCCCAATGCTGGTTATCGTTTGGTACAAGGGCATTTAGTGTCAATGGGTATCCGTGTTCAGTGGTCGTGAATGATGGCATCCATGCATTGAGTTGATGCTGTAGGCATCTTCTCACGTATCACACAACTTGGATGCGTTGTTCGAAGAAGTTATTCAGTGCGAGGCCCTCTCTCGCTTGTCCACATTGACACTAACCACAGATTGATAAGGTAAATTATTCAGTGGACACAGGACTGAATTAATATTGACACATTTACTTATGCTGCAGTGTGTTTCTAATGTTCTGATAAATCTATTACAGATGAAAATACAATTTAAAAGTCTTCTCTGTCCATCTTTTAGCAAGAAAACTAGAATCAATTCAACTGCAGTGGCCACAGTTTAACCAGAAAAGAACAGTACTCAATTTGGACCAGAATCTATGCACTGAATATTACTGCTTGCTATGATTAATCAAGCTAGCCTATAACACAAAGGACTCTACAACATTAACATACAGAGGTAAATGAGAAATGTTCACATTACTTCTCATTACATAAGCTTTTTTTTTCTCCCACTTTTAACAGATACAACATTATAATTTTTGGTGGTGTGGATGGCTACTCAAGAAAGGTACATTTTAGTGTGTTTATTTTATTTCCTTGTATGATTTACATTTTGTTATTCTATTGTATTCAAGACATTTTTCCTAAAACCAAAAATTATGGAGAATATGGCTGGTAATTATTAGCAAAAATTAAAGCAGACTCTTCATCTTTTACTGCAGATCTTATATTTGGATGCAGCCACCAACAACAAAACAAGAACAGCTTTTACATTTTTTCAGGGAGCGATCCAGCATCATGGCTTACCATCAAGGTATTGTGCCCTGTAAATATAATGGCAAGTGTTATTTTTCTTCAGCTGCTGCAGACTAAATATTGTTCATCCATATTTTCATTTCAGAGTTAGGGGAGACCAGGGAGTGGAAAATGTCGACATTGCACGTTTCATGTTTGCCACACAGGGAACAGGTAGAGGAAGTTTTATCTCTGGAAAAAGTGTTCACAATCAGAGGTGTCTTATTGTTTAGACTGTTTTATTACTGGTTGTCCTGGGTCTGATGTCAAGAGCCAGGTTTAGACCTGGTTTAGTCTAAGCACAGTCCTGGTTTTGCTCATTGGTTTAAATTTGGGTAAGTGCAGGCTTGGGCTTAATTTTAAGTTGCTTTAAAGATGGTACTTCTAAAGCCAAAACCTTCTCTTAGGTGATACGTGGTAGGAAAAGTTTGAGAATCAGTGTTCTATTTAGGTCTAATAAGTCTGAATATAATCTAAATATTTTATTTTGATGTTGTAGAATAGAACGCCTATGGCGAGATGTCTGGGTTGCTGTTACTAGCAAATACATTCAATGACATTCTACATTCTCTGGAGGAGGACGGCCTGCTGGACATTACAGATGTTGCTCTCCTCTTTGGTGTGCACTACGTCTTTGTCCCTCGACTCCAAGCGGACCTTCAAACATTTACGGGCGGGTGGAATAATCACCCTCTACGAACAGAGGAAGGGCTCAGCCCTGAACAGTTGTGGTCTTTGGTACATCTTCAAGGTCTGGATGATGGAGAGAATCTTCAGGTCCAAGACTAAGAACTGACATGTAAAACCAGGAAATGAAAAGTCTGCAATAATGAGGTTTTTAGCTCTTTGTCATATTTGTCAATACATTTATGCTAGGTGATGCTGAGAGGCATGACCCAAGAGAAAACCTTGTCTTAAGTCCTAAATATTGTAATTTTTCTGAATTTTCAGGACCTCCAGGACCCAGCCATTGATTGGGAAAGTGCAGTACTCCAATTCAATCAAGAGCACTTAAATGGCACAGTTGTGGTTCCAAATATTGAATGCCCCCTGGATGAAGACACAGTGGCAGAAATTACCAGAACAATCAACCCACTGCAACACTCTGAGTCACATGGTCGAGACTTATTTATTCAATATTTGAGTGTGGTGTCAGCATAATGACACAAAAGAAATAAAATGTTGGGGTATTTGTAAAATAAATGATAAATTGCATGTTTCACTGCGTATTGTAATTGTAGTACCTGTTTACCTTTCAGCTGGAGTAAAGACAAATATCTAGGCAAGGAAGAATCCAGAAAAGTAGAAACACACATGCATGACAGCATATCGAACTGTTTATTTATGAAAACAGTGAGCATGAAGTGTTCCCTTTAAATTATCAAACTTAACAAGTTTTCTGCACAAAATAACTCTTAAGCAGCTTACATTTCTAACATTGAATATTCCACATCTTCCTAGAAAATGCAGAGTTATGAACATGTCAATAAGAGAACAAGAGTTATTTGTGTTAAACTCTGTGGAATTCACCACCATATCTAACTGCTTCACTCATAAGTCTTCTGAACTCCATGTAGGTGTTCATATGCTGTACTGGAAAGGTCACAGTACAAGTACATGCACTTACAACTGGGTAGCAAATGGAGTGATCTCCTAGACGCTCCCTGCATTCATGGTCAAACCTGCATATTATTTTGAAGTGTCTCTTTTCATCAGGGAGCAATGGAACGTGGGCTTGCCCAGTCATCCACTGGAGGACATTCTGGACTGTCAGACTGTAGCAACTGTTCTCCAGCTGCTGTTTCCTCTTCTGTAATATATGAAAATAATTATTTAATAATTAAATAGCAATTTTAAGTAATGTTTCACAAGTACTAACACAGTATCTGCAGCATTATAATCATCACCAGTATATCAAAGGTAACTAAGTAAATATAAGGTAAATAAGATTGAGCTGTGGTATTTTAATTAGGAAGTCTGGAGTGGCAGTGAAGTATGAGAGTGTGAGTGGTGCAGGGCATGTATGAGGAGTGTAACACAGTGGTCTGCAGATTGTCTGCATCTGTAGTGAGGGCGTAGAGTAGGTGGATGAACATCTGTAAAGTTCTGCTATGGAAAGGAAACGTATGAAGGTTAAGTCGCAGCTAGTCAGGACACCTGTGTGCGAACGAGAGGGTCACGTCACACAACATCCAGGCGCTGGAAGAAAACAATGGTAATATAGGTACAATTACACTGATTATATATATATATATATATATATATATATGTATAATCTCACAGATGTGACAAACTCCACCAAGCCACTGTTCTCAGTCAACTTGTCGTCATCTCCACTCAGCAGGTTCTGGACACTGCTGTTGTCTGTGGTGTAAACGTGACTCTGAAGCCACGCCCACTCCTCTCTGTCACACATTAAACACACACTTATGTAATCTCGCTAGAGGACGACAATGGTTCTAAAGAAAGCACGTTCATGGCAGTGGGCTCAGGCTGCAGGGGGGTTCTGCTGCGGTTCTTTTCAAGGCGAGAAATGGGTATCCAGTGGAGCGGAGGGTCAGGAGGGCTTCGAGAGAGAGAGAGAAAGTAACCATATTCATGTTAATTTTATAAACTTTTCCCAGTGTGGCTAGAATCACACCAACAAACAGCATTTAGTCTGGACAGCATCTGTATGCATTCTAGACAACCTCACACTTAGCATAATTAGGATATAATTTCTCTAAGGTATGAGAGATTTACATCAGTAACGCTTCCCTGATTAAAACTCCATCTGGTAGAGATTTCTTTAGTAGGACGTACCAGTTACCAGTAAATTAAAAAGGCAGCACTGTCCTCTGACAGTAAGCAGAGGTCAAAGCCCCCTCTCAAGCGTTCTCTGGGAGAGCGTAGGAATTAAAGCTTCACTTAGCACAAATCTGCCACAAAAAAAATCTTGGTATTTTTTAATATAATTGTGTACAAATAGTGTGCAATATGACAAGATTGCAAATGTTGTACATTTGCAATCTTGTTCTGTATTTGTTTCCCTCACGACAAAGTAGACAGTTTGTTTTTGGTTTTTCAAAAAAAGACACTAATGCTTAATAAAAAGGGAAAACAGTAAACATAATACTACTCTGACAGCATTTAAAACAATGGAGGGAAAACACTCAAGATTTTAAGAAGGAAAAAATAAGAAAGTTCTTGGTCAAAATAAAGAGCAACAAGGGTTGAAAATAAATTGTGATCAAACAAATGTGTAAATATAGCAGCCAAAGTGGAAAAGAAAGTAGCCATTGTATATGGATATTTCATGCTGTAACTCATTTGATAGATGTCTGAACACTGGAGACAACAGAAAAGACAATAAGAAATCAAAAACAATGCATGTTTACACAGAAACACTATAGAAAAATACACAAACCTACATGTACATTTGTAGTACACGTAACTACAAGTTTTCTTATTCCAAATTGTTGGACCATCAGTCATTTTTTGCTAAATGCATTTACAGTTTAAAGCAAGGTCTGTGTTCAGATGCACAACTGATGCAGGCACAGGTTGACAGCCCGGTGATGTCCGTCTTAAACAGGCACTGGCATGTACATTTTTTCTCTTCCTCGTAGCACTGCGTAAAACAAACAATAATTAAATAAACTGTCATCAAACCTTAAACACCCAAGTGGAATCATTGCAGACATATTTGAGTACTAAGAAGGACATCCTCCTCAACAGGAAGAGCACAAACAAACACACCATGAAATGATCACAGCTTAAGGACATGTTACATTCACTTACCCTTTGTCACGTAAACGTAGAAGAAATCACAGTAAAAGATGGTCTGCACCACGCCAGCCACCACAGCGATCCGGTCATAGAAGCCCTCTGTGTGGTACCTCCACACCCAGTTAGCTATGTAGAGGGCTCGGTACAGGCCCAGGAAGAACAGGTAGTGTGTGGTGATGGACTCCGCCTCACACGTCTTGGTAATCATGAACAGCTGCGGCAATATGGCCACAGCCTCCAGGAAGATGGAGAACGTCCACAGGATCTGAGATGAGATTTTAAAGTGAGGCGTATATAAGAAGAGATACAACTTTGAAAAGTCTTCTTGGTTGGGTGAGGGAAAGCTTTTGCACTATTGACAAAACCTGGACAAATACAACTCATCCGTCTATAGCAGCAAGAATATTGGAACGTTCCAAAGTAGGCACTACAAATCTGTTTACCTCCATTGGGGTGAAATCATAGCTCTCCAAGAAGGACAATCCGATGACTGGCACCAAGAGGAACTCCACGCGAAATGAATCATTCTCGGAGTCGTACGAGTTCCTGAAGCGCATGTAGATCAAGTAGACCGTGGCATAAGACAGAGCCAGGAACACCACCTGAAGACAGCAGTGTGAAACAATTTTCAACAGCAGGGACGTTGTACCACTTTAAACAAGGATAACAAAAGACGTTCACTTTACAGCTGTGTGTGCGACATTTGAGGAAATACACCGTGGAAATTACATTTGCAACAAGCACACACACCTAGTTCATTGCTGTTGAGTTTTGTTGAGCACCAAAAAAATGGCAGAATGTGTGTGGTACATACCTTCATGACTGTGTTGTAAGGAGAGACGAAATTGGTGAACAAGTCCAAGTATCTGGTGGTGAAGACCAACGCAAACAGTACTTGAGACTTCCCGGAGATGCCTGCAAGACACAAGATGGATGTTGTGATTGACTGGACTGGCCACAATCCAGATAACAGCCACACACTTGAAAACAGTATTGTGCAAAAAGAAATATTAGCAAGTTGAGATGAATATGTTGGCTGCCGAGGCAGGGCGAGCTGTGTCATGTTTGCCACATAGTTAGGAATTCCGTTTTGTTAATTTTTTTCCCTGTGATGCTTTTGACTAAGATTTTCATGCATTTTAACTCAGTACAATAACAGCCCAAGAGTTGCGGTCAACATTAACTTACCAGCACATGATTTGGACTTCCAAATCTTCAGCAAAAGAATGATGATGGCCAACAAATGTGACATGTCACCCGCCAGACGAAAAACATTCATAATTGTTTTTTTGTTTTTTCTCAATGCCAAAAAAGTTCTGCAGGGCCCAGGAAGTCCACTCTAACAACACCGCAGAGGCACTGAACCTCAGAAAACGTACACACGCAAAAAAAAAAAAAAAAGCTAACACGTTTGCAGTGAACTTCCGGACTGTCAACCCGTTATCTAAAAGCGAAGAATTTATACAAAATCGCAAAGCAAGCAATAAAGCAATGTCAAAAGCAAATGTAGCTGTGTAGCCACTAGTCACGGAGCAAACGTGTTTTAAAGGAACTGACGTGGCTGACCCCGCCAACAGCAACGTCAAACCAGAGTCTTAACTGACAGGAAGTAGAGAACGGTCTTTTCCGGGATGCGCTCATTTTTACGGTAAAATAACATCAAAACCATAGACATAGTATACGTAGACGCCTCATAGACTGACGCTGCCTATTGGAGCGGACGTATCAGCACGGCGCCATCTTGGATGGGTCTCCAATGCGCCGCCCCCCGCATTTTTTTCTACTGAGGAAGGTGTATCCTCAACTACAATGATCATAACTCCCCGAGTTTTTACCGGATTTTCACACGGTTTGGTTTGTTACAAACGGCAGAGACTTAGCTATGATACAGGACGCTGTCACACATTGAAAAATTCTGCTTTCATGTAGAAATACTTTGTATTACGAGGTTTAACTAAGACATATGGTAGACTATGGCATATTGATAAATGTATAAATGAATGCATTTTATATTTTAATAAAGAAACAAGTTTGATTGTTCATTTGAATTTATTTCTTTCTCTCTCTCTCACACACACACACACACACACACACACACACACAATGGCATATTGATAAATGTATAAATGAATGAATTTTATATTTTAATAAAGAAACAACTTTGATTGTTCGTTTGAATTTATTTCTCTCTCACACACACACACTCACACATTAAAAAGTGTAATAAAAAAAACATGTACTACACCGTTGCAATGTATGTGGCAGGGGAAGATGCAGATCCCTCAGGTAACTGTAGGCTTTCGAACCATGGAGGTGCAGTGTGAGGGCAAACTCTCTCTGGTCTTTGGTGTATTCACGGCCCCGCTTTGAAAAGAGGTCTACCTGAAGATCTGAAATTCAGTTAAACTAGTTAGACAGACTAGTTAGAAAGTTCCCTTGAAATAATACCTTTTGTAAAGTCGGACAAAGAGTGTAAACAATATACAATTCAAGGTGGTATTATCAATTTATTTTTACCAGAGTGGAAGCCAAGCCTTTCATTCAACTCCTCATTTATAAGGTTCTTTTCCTTCAGATCTTCCAGAAGACTCTTTACAGTTTTCTTTGCTCTCCGTTCTCGGGTCTTTGCATTTTGCTTCTCCCGCTCTAGACTCTCCACTCTAGCCAAAGCTTCACTGAGTCAGGCCTTTAGACGAGTAGGAGAATTGGGCAATGCATAGGAGTGTTCCTAGTAGAAAGAAGGATGAAAAGATTTTCAGTGATGTTCATATCATACCACTCACAGTTGTTTGGTGCATATGTGCAGGCACACATTCTTAATTTCTTACCCGTAATATCACTGCCAGCATCATGAGTATGGGAAAGAGAGAAAGGGTGCGTGTATGATCTGTTAATCATCTCTGTTAGCATGTAGAGTCAAATACACCTACTCTTTGGAGATGACATGGGAAGTTGAAGACAGATGGGGTCGCACCATCTCTAAGCCTGACAATCTGACCCGTCCTGTCAAAATCATCAGGCTTGAAGTGTTCACTGCAGAGCTTTGACGACTCAGTCACAACAAAACCCTCCCGTCTTATAGCAATCTGGTATCAATACTGCGTCGGTTATTGCAACCGTAAGCTGCACAAAATACGGGCATAATCGCTCGCTCTCCGTTGACTCCGATTGACTCTGGTGCTAGCGTTGAGTGGAGAGACCCAGCCAATATGGCGGCGACGCTGGATCACGCTCCAGCACGTCATGAGGCGTCTATGTATATTATGTCTATGATCAAAACCATAGCCATTTGAGATTTAGTTCACAACCACTTGTCACGTGTTTTTTAGATGGGTAACTAAAACATTAATAAAAATAGGTTTCTTAATCAAAGCAGCGTCTGTATGTGGTGTTACTTGCTATTTTAAGTACTACTACCCTACACGAATAAAAGAAAGCAACTGACTCCAACCAGTTTAATGCATATGCAGGCTTGTCTGTGAAGGTTCTCAGTCATCCAGGTCATCTTGAAAAAAAGGTTAAAGAAAAAGCATGTGGACTCAATTTTCAAGATGAAGACTAATTCCTAGAGACTTTATCAATTCTGAAATCAACAGATAAGAGAGCTGAGTTTATAACTCGAGAGGGAGGAGTTTCCCTTGAAACCAAACCTGGACCACACTGTTTTGGTCTCATAGTCGTTTGCTTTAACTTATTTTTTATTTTTATTTTTATTTTTTTGCATATGCAGGCATTTTAATCAATGATAAACACGGATCTGAAGCACAAAAGCAATGTCACATTTCGAACAGCAGACGGCGATAGGATAATACTGTGCTCTAAAGTATTTAGCAAAAAAGTGAAATTATCATGCATAAATTGGTTGATCTGATCAAAATAAACTATAAAGTCCTTATAAAGTCTTACATGTTCATATTCCGGGAAAATCCTGGCATTGATAGTGACAAATGTACAAAATTAGTACTAAATCAATACTTGCAGTTTTTTTGTTGTTGTTGTAGTTTAAAGGATATAGTTGGAATATTTATTGCAAACTAAATTATAAGTACAGCAAGCCATCCTTATGGTCCCAACCATGTTAAACACTATCTTAAATGTGCTTTGTGTAAAAAAAATTGTTTAATATATAACAAAATGAAAGTAGATTGAAATCACATCAAAATTACGGAAGCGTAGTACTGTCAATGTTGTTTTTCTGACTTTTTTTTTTTTTTTGATAGTTTTTCTGACTTTTTTTTTTTTTTGGTGATGGTTTTTCTGACTTTTTTTTTTTTTTTTGATAGTTTTTCTGACTTTTTTTTTTTTTTTTGGGAATTGTTTTTCTGACTTTTTTTTTTTTTGCCATATCGGAAGCAAGTACCACGTAGCTTCCGTAGCAACGCGAGGAAGCAAAGAGAAAGCATGGCGTCGCGTCTGATCAAGTTTTACTTCAGCCTTGGTCTAAAACATGGCGAGATATTAATGTTACTGAACACTGTAGACAATATTGTGATGAGTGTGAGCACCTTGAGACGTTTTTTGAAACGAATGAGATTGTATATAAATTACATCATCTCAACTGTATCCAGGCTGGCTTTGTCACGCTTCCTCTTTGCTTCCTCGCGTTTCTACGGAAGCATAGTAGGCCACGTGAGCACGCTGCTTCCACAAAGCATTGAAAAAAGAAAAGTTATCACGAAATAACGTGATAGTATCACGAAATAACGTGATGATTAAGTCAGAAAAACAATTCCCCCCCAAAAAAGTCAGAAAAACAATTCCCAAAAAAAAAAAAAAAGTCAGAAAAACTATCAAAAAAAAAGTCAGAAAAACTATCAAAAAAAGTCAGAAAACAATTCGCAAAAAAACAAAGTCAGAAAAACAATTGCAAAAAAAGTCAGAAAAACTATCAAAAAAAAAAGTCAGAAAAACAATTCGCAAAAAAAAAAAAAAGTCAGAAAAACAATCACCAAAAAAAAAAAAGTCAGAAAAACTATCAAAAAAAAAAAAAAGTCAGAAAAACAACATTGACAGTACTACGCTTCCGTACAAAATACTGTATCACTAGTTAGAATTGTCTATCTTGTAAAATAGACTTTTAAAGCTTATTAGAGATGAGTGGAAGTGCCATTACTTTCTGTTCCCACACCTGCCCAGAGAGGACAAACTGAGCACTGCTGGGGGGAAGACGCATTCTAGAAAAAAGAGATATGAAGTGTGGAATTGTATTCTAACCTACCTTTGGCTTTCCTCTGTTCATGCGTTTTATGCAGCTGAATTCCTGCCTCACACTCTCCTACTTCCCACTTACAGCCTAGGAGAACCCTTTCCATCTCGTTCGAAGTCACATGTTTCACTAAGGTTACTGCAGAACAATGGAGAACAAGAGAAAGTGGACAGTGTCTGGACATGGCTGACCCTTAGGTACACCACAGGGTGTGCTGAGCTAAAGGTTATGGGAACTAATCTGACACCCAGGTCTGATTAGCAGCTATTTATATATCTGTGCAGTCCGCTCGTCTGCCTCGTCATCTCCTGCTCAGGTGCACTGTGTCACTGTCTTGTTTGTCTTATCTTGTCTGTCTGTGACCCTCGATCATGCAGTGTGTCTCTTCAGCTCTGTATGCAGGTTATAATCATGTATACAAAAAGCCTTAAGGTAGTAATAAAGGTAATAGTCAACTTCAATGTAAAAGGTGGATTCTCAATCAAAATTGTCATAATAAATTGTGTTACTAATTGTTTACAGCATTTTAAAAGGTTGAAAAAGATCATCCATCATGTTTATTAGCCAGATAATTTTCTGACTACCCCAAGTGACACCTATTACAGCTGCATTTCCGCACATCCCTCCGTACTTTATGTCTGAGGTTGTCCTATGGGTAGATGCACGCCCACATTCATCCACCGCAGTCGAACAGAAGTTTTCCCTGTGGGCTATAATTTACTAGTGGAAGGAAGGGGACATAAGTACAGTGAGAGGAAAGCAAGAAGTCATGAGCAAGGGTTACTATAGAAACAGTGTCACATATGTATGTTATAGTCTTGACAGCAGGGTGGGAATTTAGTTGAAAATGTCTTGTAATAAAACTCTTCATTAGGGCGGCAGGCTTATTGTGGGGACAAATTTAAGAACCAAACTCTGTGATATCTGTTATGTTTATGTGCAGACTACCATACACTCCTGTTGACACTGGATGTGAGGAACAGAAGATATAGGATTGTCATGTATGAGAAAAGTCTGACTTAAGGAAGAGCTGTGAAAGATCAAAACGTCAAAAAATGCAGTGTGCAGGTGGTACTTAAAAAAACAAATACATATAGTCTTTCTGAAGACACATAGAAAAGTGTTACTTGTAAAAGTACAAAATTAGTAACTTGATTATAAAAGTAAATACTAGCATTACACTACAACTCCTGTAATAGTGTACGGTTTAATCCAGAGCTGCCCACCTGACCGCTGTGCCAAATGTTTCTCTTACTCATTTACACATATTTCAAGACCTGGAATGTCCCACTGCAGGAGTGGATACTCTGCAGATGTTCATCACATAATGTTGTATTTCAGGTTTCTCTTTTTCCCATGGCTGTCTTTATTTTATTGTAATCTTTTCTTCCATTAATTGATTGTCAAGGATCATGGTACAGACTTTTTCATGACATAAAGCTAGTTTTTGCTTTTTATTTCTGCCAACTAAAACCTCTATGAATTACACAATGCACTGTACAAAATAAAACTATGATGAGCTAAAACGTCTAACCAAACCAGAATCCTCCAATCTCAAATCAAATCTAGGGAAGCTAAACACATGACTATCTGTAATTAAAGTAACACTATGCCTCGAAGTTATTAAAATGTGTATTTCCTATGTAATTCTATTGGTCCCAAAATATAACAGGAAGAAAAACGTCTTTCAAAGGTATAGTGCGTCCATCTCTAATTTAAATGTGAGTTTATATCAGTGCAATGCAGCCAGGCTCTTATTGTAGGTGCAAAAGCTAAAAAAAAAAAAAAATTCATAATGGTGCTTTAATAATGATTTATATTACAATACTTATATTACAAGCAATTGCCATTCATAATATTGTCAAGTAATACCCCAACATAGCGATGCTGAACCATTACACAACACTTTCACTTTGATTCTGATCATTGCTCCACTGCTCATCTTCCACCTGATGCATTGTCACTGAAAATACACACTGTCACAGACAAACCCTTTGCTATTATCTGCTCTCGTCTGTGGAGAGGAGACTGACGCAGCAGTTGGGCTGGCGGTACAACGGCGTGTGGCAGTGCTCACAGAGGAGATTATACAGTAGACTGGGAAAGAGGCAGAGGAGCACAATAGGGGATGACATGAGACAAAGAAAACAGATAAAACCATGACCATAAATGAAAATAAATAAGGAACAATAAGACTCTGAAAGTGAAAGGGCGATGGACTGCTCCAGTGGACAGTGAAAGTGGGGCATAGGAAGGTGAATAAAAAGAACTTGCCAGGTGAGTATTTATTCCATGTTTGTTTAATAATATTCATTAACTTGAATTATTTGCAATAGGCACTGAGCAGAATCTAGTCTCATCCTTAAAAACAGTGCAACGGATGAACTTTGCAATGTAAAGGCACAAACCTTCATGTCAGCAATCTGTCTAAACATATTTCTCTTTTTTTGTCTTTGACTTTTAAGCGTAGGGGACTCTAAATGTCTTATGCTATAAAAAGAAAGGTTTATGATCAAATTGGAGCCTGGGTAATTATAAAGTGATCCTAAACCATGTATTATGTTGTTACTTATATTGTGGGAATGACATGGTGCTTTTAAGGGAACCTTTTGTGTAGCCTAACATGAACACAAAAGGTATATAGATCTTTTATGCTGTTTGTCTAAATGTATGTGTGGTAAAAAATTACTTCACAATATCAATTTCTTTTTGTGACAGATGCAGTGTGTTTTCCAGATGGTTCAAAAATAGGATCTAATTCTAATATATGCCCATCTCTATTTTGCAAAAAAAACATCAGACAAAACCTCTGAATAATAAAAATAGGTGAACTTTTCCTTTCTAAATCCTCACAGCTACAGCTATTAGCAAACTAGATATTGTAATTGCAGTCATTAAAGTTGGAAAGCTCTTTCTAAGGCACACGTCCTTTGCACTAATCAGAGAAGTGTCCATTAAGTGTGCCTTTTATAAAAATGTAGATGCGGCGCTGCCCTTTCCCCCGGTGTTTTATCCGTTCCGGTGTGTGACTCACATTATGAGTGCACTTAACACTGGCTCCATACACCGCAGGGTCCCTATCCCCAAATGCCACACAAGTGTTACTATGGAGACCACCTTCAGCTTTACCTGGTTTCCATTACTGTCTGCATATGTACCCTTTTCTATGGAAAGTTGTGTCAACAATGGAAGACCGCTCAGTGAAAGCTAGTCGGGGATATAGTGTCTTTTTGAAGAACATTCTCAGCTGTGTTGTTATTCTGGAAGATGCTTACAATATGTGCAAAGTCATTCCTGATAATCCTTTTTGTTTTTTGGGCAGAGGTAAGACGGGGTCATGGCTTCTCAAGACAAAATAAATCAAGTGCCAATTTTGTCCAAATCCACTTCTGGAACATTTCAACCACATGTAACAGATTAGTTTAAATGTACAATATTAGGTTCATACAGAGTGAAAAGGCGTAGTTTAGAAGTGCATCAGTGTGTTTGGTAGTGGACTTTTTCACTTACTCACTTACATTTCTTTATAGTGGACAACAAATTCAGGAGGTGAGTCTGGCCCTGCCATTGCCCATCTGTATAAATGATCACCAGTGCCATGGGAACAAGTCGGTGTAACAGGTGAGCCATTTGGACAGGTCTGAAATAAAAAAAAATGGTAAATGACAATTTCTGTTTCATCATAAAATCATCAGCATCCTCAAAACTCAAGGAGCATTTTTAGGACTGACTATTCAAGTCAACTGTTTTCATGGTCATTGGCTATTGACTAGTTAGATTTGGCAAATATGACAGTCTTGATGACTCAAGTCTGGCTCAGGATCGTTGATGAGACCAAGTCCAATAATGCACGATCCCAACCAACCACACACAATAATAACAACTGAAGGTAAAAGAGAATTTGTTTGGTACAAGTTTGCACTTCTCATTAATTTTGCTGTCTTGGTACATATACATACATTAATACATATACATTAATACAAAAAGCATTTTGCTATTTTTAGTAACTAAAGTGTAAAATACAGAAGTATATTAATTATTTCAATAAATGTTTATTATTGGATGAATAAATGATTTTTAAAAATGATTTTTGCAAAAGTTACCCACATGACTAAAATGTGCCCCACAAATGACGCTCAGATATAATCCCATAATCTGTCAGGACAACAATCCTTCTCACCGAGCTAAACTCAACTCACCTTCCCACAGTAATCCTAAAGGAGAGACATGGCAAACCATTTTAGTGTGTTTTTGTATTACATATTGTTTCATTTTATCTAATATCCTTTTAGATTTTGAGTTTCACTTACAGGCCCTTTGTAAGATACAAGTGTTTGCAATACACACCTTTTCCACAACTTCCCAAACATCATGACCCCCGGTGTTTGAAGTTCTGCAGTTGCACTCAGTGTCCTTTAGGTGGCATGATTACATAGTTCTATTTCAATCATTTATGGGGACAAGTTTGTCTGAGTGTAAACTTCTTGAAGAACCAAAGAATCATAAATAATTATGTTTACAAACTCTTTTTCCCACCTTCTGTGTACAGGTACAGCATTGTGTCAGACACTTTACCAGAAGAAGAGCAGCAGAAGATCTGCAGTCTGAGACTTCGTAACGGCCACAGTTCATCTAACTGCTGCCTGGAATTGACTTCTGACACAAAGCCAGACGACATTAGCCGGTCAGGGGCCTCCGTCACCGGGCCTAGCAAACGTGGGCAAAGCATGAAGAACGGTAAGGTCTTGACAAGAAGCTCCAACCAGACATGGAGCCGCTTTGTGAAGAAAAACGGACAATGTAATGTTGTCTTCACCAACATGGACGAAAAGAGACAACGCTACCTGGCGGACATCTTCACCACATGTGTGGACATCCGCTGGAGATACCTGCTGCTCTTATTCTGCACCGGCTTCCTCAGCTCCTGGTTTTTCTTTGGACTTGTCTTCTATGGCGTGTCTCTGGCACATGGGGACTTTCAGGGCAATGAGTCTGCAATTGGGATGATGCAAGGCCCTAACCTGGGACACACAGCTTCTGGGAAGCCACTAAGGATGCCCTGTATACTCCACGTGCAGGGCTTCGTTGGAGCACTCCTGTTCTCCATGGAGACCCAGACCACCATTGGTTACGGCTGGCGTTGTGTAACAGAGGAGTGCCCTGTCGCTGTTATAACTGTAGTGTTCCAGTCCATTGTGGGCTGCATCATTGACTCCTTCATGATTGGTACCATTATGGCAAAGATGGCCCGTCCGAAAAAGAGGAACCAGACTCTAATCTTCTCCAAAAATGCTGTCATCTCCTTGCGCGATGGCAAGCTATGCCTCATGTGGAGGGTGGGCAACTTGCGGAGGAGCCACATAGTGGAAGCCCACGTCCGTGCTCAACTCATACGCTCGTATGTCACAACTGAAGGGGAGTTCATCCCATTAGAGCAGATGGACCTCAATGTAGGATATGATGAGGGCACGGACAGGCTGTTCCTAGTGTCTCCACTGGTTATAGTCCATGAGATCGATAAAGACAGTCCCCTTTATACTCTAAGCAAAGCTGATCTACAAATAGATGACTTTGAGATTGTTGTCATCTTAGAGGGGATGGTAGAGGCCACAGCTATGACCACCCAATTCCGCAGTTCCTATCTGGCTAGAGAGATATTCTGGGGCCACAGGTTTGAGCCAGTGATTTATAAGGACAGGGATCGCTACAAGGTGGACTACGCCCGCTTCCACAATACCTACGAGGTCCCGTCCACACCCCATCTCAGCGCCAAGGAGTTGGACGAAGCAGCAAGCCGGCCCTCTTCAGCCTGCATAACCACAAATGATCTGATCCCCCAGAGCTCCTTCTGCTACGAGAATGAGGTGGCCCTGACCAGTGGGGAGGAAGAGGAGGATGTCTTCAACCCATGTCAGGTTGTAGGGAGGGACAGGGCAGGAGACCGGAAGACTTCGGTTACGTCAGGCAGCCACAATGTCATGTGTGTGCTTGATATGGACAACAACCAGATGGAGCTTGACATCCTGCAGACTGCCATCCCGCTTGATCCAGTCACCTACAAAAGTGATCAGGACATTTAGGACACTAGAAACCACTGAAACCACACTGAAAACCTATTTGCCTTCCCAGTGTTGTTATATGTTTTGTCCTCAAACATAAAAAGCCCAGGAATACACATTTTAAACAGCCACAAAAAACCCAATGGAATGTTAGGGAAAGACAAAGTTGTACTCTTGACATCTGGTGGTAAAAGTGCAGATCTACACCTCACACTTCTCCTTATTAGAACATGTGTTTTATGGAGCTTTAATGGTCTATTTTCCATGACAGACATATAGAATGTTATTTTAATGTGATTATATATTATTGAAAACAGTATTTTTGTTCAGCTGCACACTACAACATTCACACAATGCACCTAAGGGAATTTGAGGCACAGTTTTGATGTTATTTCTATAGTATATAGTCAGTAGGCTTGCATTTGGTATTTGGACTTGTTTGACGAGGTTAGTCCTGGCCTTTCAAATCTAAAGGTTTGCACTACAACTGTTTTTACTGTGCTGACAAATGAAGTGCAATCATTCATTGTAGCAGGCTAGACGTTTATGAAGAGAAAGCAGTGTCGATTAAGAAGATTATCATTCAAAAGTTTATCTTAATCTTTAGTTTATACCTTATAAATCCTTTTTTGTTGTGAAGGTGATTATTTTAACAAATCTGAGCAGTCACATTTTGTGTTGTTGGCCAAAGGTCTGGAGTTGGAAAGTAAAACTCCTCTGGTTCATCATGTGGAAGTGTACTCAATGTTTGATACTATAGTGCAAAACTGTAAAGTGTAGAAGAAAACAAAAGTTTAATCAAGTGCAATGTAATGATATGTCGAGATAATACGTTATTAATGATATATTGGAGATTTGTCATTGCTTGAGAAACAGTATTTGAAGCTTTCACTGTTCAAAACGATCTTGGGAAATCAGTGAGAATGCTGTTACAGAAAGGGAGATAATCTGATGAGACTGTCCATGTTCATTTGTGCAACAGACAAATGGTCTCTGCTGCTATGTCTTCCTGCTTTGTACACTCATAGGCCTACTTTATTTCAGCTTTGGAGACACAAGCGCACAACTACTGCTCCAAGTAAAAAGCTGAAAAGAATTGATAAAGCACTTTATTTTCTTTGTATATCTGTGATGTTGCAAATAAATACATTTATAGTTTCACAAGTGTTCCCCTGATATCTACAACATAATAGAAGTACTATCGGGTATTGCATTAAAATAGCTCATCTCAATCCACTAAATGCCTCTGTAATCACTTAAGACTTAAGAGAAAAATGCCAACAATACAATTTGTACATATGCACATTTTGGATATAACTTTATGACCTGTCATTATTTGATTATATGTTTGTCTGACAACAGTATATTTAATTTAACATCAGCTGAACGAAACAAGTTACCCTATTTCAACTAATGACATCTGGCAGAAAACCAGACGCCACATAGACTTTGTTTGTTTTACAAGTGACACACATTTGGAATACTGATAGTATTTCAAAGATTTCAATGCTGTGGTATTAAATATTGTTTAACAAGCATGTCAATATACTGAGCACGAGAAGTGCTCTCAGCTGAAGCTGATAACATCAGCCACTGATAAAGGATCAAAGCATTCTATCATTTGTCATTTTTCACAGTCAAGAATGTGTTCTAGTTCATCACTGTGATAAAGAAAGAGTAATCAGAACAGACAACCACAAAGGCAAGATATAAATATGCCAAACAAAATTGATGTAGCCTATAAATGTTAAGTAGACAAGACAAGACATTTATTTTGGTATAGCCCAATATGACAACAACAGTGGCCTCAAAGGGCTTAACAGACTGCACTAGACAACATCCCCTGTCCTTAGACCCTCCATCAGGGTCAGAGGAAAAACTCCCAAAAAAACCCAGCCGGGAAAAAAGAGAAACCTCAGGGAGAACCACAGAAGGAGGGATCCACTCCCAGGACGGACAGGCCCTGCAGGAATGTGTCCGGGACAGTTGAAAAATACATAGAAATACACAAACATATTCACAAATAAAAACATTTATTTAGGCAGTGTATGCAAGTAACAAACAAATTCTGTAGCAGTTAAACTTTGGAGCTGAAAGCATTGATAATGAAAAGTGCTAATAGGCCTAAATGAGCCTACAGAGATATTCGCATCAAACTAAATTAAACACCAACTGAGAAATATTTATAAAATAGGACATTGTATCCCTCTATTGTTAAGCACCTACTGCTAGTTAGCGGCTACTTGTTTATTATAGCATGCGTCAGAACAAGTGTGAGGGGCAGATAAACCTTTAGCATTTAAAAACTTTAACCAACTTTACTAAGGCTATACAATACTGTCGTAGTATTTTCATATTTAATATAGCTAATATAGCATAGGCTACCTATGAGACCTAGCCTATGCAAATCTTACATTAGCCTACACGTTTAACTTTTTTCTGCTACTAGCCATAAATATTACAAGGCTTACCTGCTGTATCCTGTAATGTAATATAAATTTCATTTTCATTTCACTTTCATTCTCATTAAGTAGCTTGTGTCACATTCGTATTCTTTCATGAACTTATTTTTCTTTATTAGTCTACATCAAAATCCCTCTCCAATTTGTTTTTGCTCTTTCCCAGGCACAAAACTACCTGACCCAACAGGCCAGGAGCAAAAAGGACTGCCTCAAGTTGGACCTCTGAACCTCATGAGGGTTCCCAGTCTGCCCAGATGAAAAGCGGGGAAACAAGGAGGAAGGTTCAAACTGCTCCCTAACCTCAGGCCTTCAGGCTATCAGCTTTTCATCCGCCAGTCAGTGAGTGAGTCAATTAGAGCCATGGGTGGAATGGTAAAGGAGAAGCCGTGCTGGGACACCATTAGGGGTGAGATGGGGGCTCTCGCCGACTCCTATTGTCCATTGTCTCCGACGTTAGTAACCGAGGCTCAACAGTCAGCCTTTGTGCGAGACATTTAACTGCCAGTTAGCATGCTAATTATGGAATGTGTGTGCGAGTGCTTATACGATCTGCCCATCCTTTCCATCACTCTCTTGGGATCGACTTCTTTTTAGCCCCAGGCACAAAGACCCCAATAAAATGATCTTGATACATTTTGTCTTTCTGTTTTAAAACCCCTTCCTGTTGTTCCTGTATCATTCTCTGTCTGTATTTCTAACTCTATGTGCTTTTAATTTATCACCTGCTTTTGATTCTGCTTTGCTAAAATCAGTTGCATTTCCAAACCATGTTTTAAACCTCACTCATGATCCCCAGTGGACATTATACTCACATTTTCTGTTGGCTTTGCTTTCACAGACTTCTTGTTCACTTGCCGACAGATTAGCGGTATACAGTTACAGATTCCCTAAATAACAGAGAAGTGGAGAATGATTCAAAACCTGACCGAATACCTGCTTGTCATCTTTCTGTCCATCTACTTTGCTAACACACTTAGATGTGTAGTTGTCCTGTTGCAACGTTCTTCCCTTGCTAGTTGGATTTAATTGCCCAAAACTACTACAAAAGAGTGCTTTTGCCATCAAGGTGCAGACATACCTATGTGAAAGTAAACAGACTCTTTAATAGAAGGCCTAAATAGAACAAAGCTAAACAGAGGAAGGTCATGTGCATTTAACTGATGTCCTCCAGTGGTTGGTAATATCAATCTAATCAACATAAAAGTACCAATGTTGGTCTGGATGACCACATTAAGGCATTGCTCACAGTGCTAATATTTTTAATGTTTCCTCCCAAAGGCATAAAAACATAGTGCTCCATTGCTGGGTGTTCTGCTAAAAAGCCCTGTTCCCATCAAATAGGAGGAGGATGTCAGAGAAAAACAGAAAACAATATTAAGATTGCATCATATTACATGGCAACGTAGAACAAATGAGTTTACTAATTTATTAGATGGTAGAAGTATAGAGCTAAAACAAAGTCAGGGAGTAGTCCATTAATGTCTGTCATCTTCAGAGGCAGCCTCTCTACCAGACTTCTGTGTAAATACTTTCACCAGGTGAGTCTACTGATATTTAAGATCAGTCATTTCCATCTTCTGTGTGTTTACAGTGTGCGCACATACATGGCCATAATGCATGTAGTGTGAACCGCACCCTTGTGTGTGAATGCCCATGCCCATGTACCGACTGTGTGTCCCAGCTGTGGGCCCTGCGTTTGAACTCCAGCTCACATGGGCAGAGCGAGGGAGGCCGCAGGGTGAGAAGGCGATGAGAGAGGGGTCTGCAGCCTGACAAACTCACCATCTCCCTCTCCCCTTTCATCTTCCTCTCCCAGCACCAAACAACAGACTCTTTCATTCAGGCATCTTTGTGGCCAGCCGCCCCCGGACCCTCCAGGCCCCCACCCGTTCACGCTGCTTAATTCAATGTTCTGAGAAAATCTCATGATTAGAAAGTGACTTTTTAATCCTCCTCCTTCTCTGCCATATCTCCTCTGAAGACGCTCTGTCCCTCTTCCTGTCATCAGTGTTGTTCTCCTCAGCATCAGAACAGCATCTGTCCTGTAAACACATCCAGTAACGCCACTTGCTGATTATCAGGGGGCTCATGATCTCCATTGTACTGATGTGAAGAGGCTAGCATTGGCTGTCAGTGTGTTCCAATGGCACAATGTAGCCCACACAAGCGTTTAACCAGATTCAAAGGGAGATTTCTGTTAACTTCACTTGAAGTTATTAAGACGAGGTATTTATGTTGAAATACATGTATCTAAAATGGTCATCTCTTCAGAAAATCAAAACTTCAGAATTTAGTTTTGCTGTTCAGAGGAGGAAACAGTGTGATGATGTCCCAAACAACAACCAGCCAGACATGCTGAAAAAATACCCCAACAAAGACCACTTTTGTTCCCTGCTGAATTCTTGAACATCATTTTCTGCATTTTCCTGCAAATGACTCAATCTCCACGTCCCCCGCCTCTCATTCCGCCCAATTATCATTTTTCAAGCATGTCCTATCGTTCTACAGAGATAGACCGTTTGGGGGTTTCCAAATCTTATCATGGAATATGCTGGAGATGTGTGAGGGCATTACTGACTTTACAACAATTAAAGACTGCTAGTACAATTTTGTCCTTATCAGAAAAAGATGTTAAGATTTACCTTAAAAAGATTCATGCCAGTGTAACTAAAGCATAACACAGATATTTTCTAGCTCTAGTGACTATCAATATATTCATTCTCATTTGCCTGAGGTATAGACCCTTTACTGTTTGCAAACAATGTGAACTGCATGTGCATTTTGGCAATAGGAGTTAGGCTGACTGCAATACTTTTTAATTTTTAATTCTACAGTTTGTCAAAAAGCAGCTACTGACTACATCTCGTTAGCTGCACTATAGGAGCATTTAGGCCAGTTACCTGATAGGACTACATGCTTAGGACTATGTTAAGCTGCACATATATAATATATGTATATAATGCCAGATACCACCAAATTGAGGACATGGGTCATTTTCAGACCTGTGGTTACTCATTAAAAAATATTAAAACAAGATCTGCCTGCCCAAATATCCTGGCAAAGCTGGCCTGAAAAACCTGCATTATTGTAGAATTGACTATTGCTCCATCTGCTAAATGTAAAAAAAAACACAGCGGCCAAAATACACAAGTAAAACTGAGGTCCATCGCTAGAATATTACCTAAACATAGGATACAATACTTTTTCTTCAATGCTTAATGGGACCCTCACCCTATATGCACTGCCCCCTAGCACCATCAAAGCCTCTAGGGATCACTTTCCTTTTGACTCACACAATTGAAGTAATTTGATTCTTTCCTTCGGTGCGACTGGAGACTGAACCATAAGCACACAATGACCTATTCATTAAAACATCAAAACCCAAACGGATACAACTATATCCCAACCAACTCTCTTGTTTTATCTTTATCTGTTATTTATGTTTTGAGCAGTTACTTGATATGGACATGCTCTACACCTTGTAACTAATACTATCTGTTAGAAAATGTATAGCGAAAATTAGGACATTTATTAATAACTGATTCAAGAGCTCTTTCTGTGGCAGGACTGAAATGAGCACGAGATCGTCATGTTTAGGGACTGGGGCCTTTTAAAAAAAACTCAAGATGAATTAGGATGGTTATTTGTGGGAGCTTTGTCCGGGGCAAACTGCCAAGCCACACATGTTCGTTGAATGAAACATTATTCCCTTATTTTAATTTTATCACCAACAGCAGGTTCATCCAAGAAAAGACTCTTATGGGAAATATATATGTGCTGAAGGCAGCAGTAAATATAATTAGTTTCATTAATTTTAAAAGGAAAGATAGAGAAGGGCCTATAAAAGGCTCATTCATGTGTATGTGTTCGTTCGCAGATTCCTAAGCAATTTTAAAAACTGATATTTATCACTGTGTGAGAAAAAGCTAGAAAACTAAAATTAAAATGCTCACAAAAATAGGAGTGAGCATTTGAGAGAAACCAGCTCATTTTATATCAATGACTTTTGACTACCATTTGGTTTGTGCAGAAATGCAGCGCAAAGCTTTCACAATAAGCTATCATTAAACTTTGATATTGTTTTGTCAACTGAATATTTGTGAAGACTTGTTTGTTAGTTTACAGCCCTGTTAGCATTTGATAACACTTTATTTTACACTACACTTGATATACTGTGTCTACCTCATTTAGTACAATGTAACACACTGTGTAACAAACTGTAATAACATAACTACATAGTACATACATACCCTAACCTACAATATGTAAGTACACATAATTCCATTATGTATGTTATATGTATCTGTTATTATTGACTAGCCTACATTATAAACATTAATGTAAATGGTCCATTTCTTTTAGCCTAAAAGTGAAGGTTTGAGTCTTGTCTTGGTCACATGCTAGTCATGCCAGTGTCCTGCTCAAACAAACATTAAACTGTGCTCTATGTGTCTTAGTTCTGAGTGTGTCACGTCATAATGTCACATGACTGGGACCTTTGTGTACACGGCTCATCACTGTGGCAACAGTGTTATTGGTCTTTTTTATAATATATCCTAAATGCAAATGTTGTAAGACCAAACCAATCAGAAAACTGGTCAACAATCTGACTTATGATGAGGCCTACTTTCACCATATTATTAACATATATTAATAATAATTATTTTAAAATTAATAAAAACACATATTAAAACACAAGACTGTAACTAACAGGAGATAATAAAAATCGAATCTACTAAACTTCATTGGGCGTGGTCATTTATCCTTAAATGAGGAAAAATAAAGCAGAGCTGCCAATAGACACTCCTCTGAAACTTGAGGCCATGCAACACAAAACGTTAGGGGGGTATATGACATGAAGATTTAAGTGCGGCACACGTCAGCCTACAGACTTTAAAAGGCCTATACCGTGCAATATAGAGTCAGAGTTCTGAGCACACATGTAAGCCTCAGAAGCAGGTGACTTCGACGACTTTCTTTTTCCCTCACAACTTGGTCGTTCAAACCATTTATGCTCCACAATAATAATTAATATTAAACTATGAAGGGCGGGTAACTAAGACGAATAATTAAACTTCCGTGGGGCCTGTACATCACTTGCGCTCAAACAAACACGCACCAAAACGAACACTCACGTCAAACCGAGGGCCAATCTTCCACTCCACAGCTCCACGTTCACATCCCCGCACTGTCCCAGAGAGCATTCCCGCTGCAGAGGCCTGGGAGGCGGACTCATACGCAGCGCTCCCCGGGCTCTTGTCTCTTTATGTGCGAGTGTATTCCTTCTTGCATTTTCTTTTCATTTACACAGAACTGCTTTTTGTTCCCCTCTTTTTCTCATTTCAGGGGGAAGGGGGGGCGCTCATTTTGATCACATGATTACAATTCACCTGAGATAAAACAAAGGCCACAAAGAAAAGAGCGAGAGAGCGAGCGGAGCCGCGCACACACAGAGACGCACTCATGGCGCTTATCACAGTCCACATTCATGCACGGGGACAAGGCGCTGCTTCTTGGATGGGGGGCCAGGTTGCTGCATGGCCGACTCACAAGGGGTCATTGTTGAGAGTAACAGCACCCGGGTTTGTGTTCGCGCGCGGACCACTATGTCCAATGCAGCATGGTCAAAGGAGTGGGAAATTACGCGCAATTACGTTTGAAAACCTGTAAAGATGGAACACATAACAACTATAAAACTGATGTTTCGCGTGTAGACTCTGCTGTGGTCCATCACTGTGATGAGCATGTCTCTAGATGGTTCTGCTTGGACTGGAATTAAATGCGCTGCCAGAGATTTATCACAAAAAAGAGAGTGACCTCATTTGGGCCCCGCTGCTGCGAGACATTTTTAAAACGATTACTCTGTTGATAACAATCAACTCACTGACCACACTGACAAATTAAGCATGGACTTTGATTTTGGATTTTGGATTTTTTTCATTGAACCCGTGAACCAACACTATGTTCCATCACTGACGTCTCATCTAAAGATGATCCAAGAAAAAATATGGTCATGAGATTTGTTCACCAGAATATTCTATTTCATACAAACAGTTGTCTGGTCAATACAATGCGCTGTCACCGATTTCTTGTTAAAAGTGTAATGCAGCTCTAATGCCAGCAGTTTTATAATAAATAAACTACAAAATACTAAATGACACTGTTTCCAGAATGTTTTCTTCTACATTTAAAAATAACAGATAATAAAATGCACCATCTCTATTGAATCAGCAATATTATCTGACAACAGGACGTTAGGTCCTAAATCTTAAATATCTTTCTATAACAATACGTGGTTCTAAGCATTATGCAGACTGAGTGCTTACTGGTGCAGTTTGGACATTCCAAGTCTGCAATATTGTATTGACAAAATTAAAAAAGCACTCATATTAACATAATTCACGAGTGTTACCAGTTTGTGCACTTTATGTTTCTTAATATAAATCTTGTAAATTGTCTTTTATTCCTGTAAAGCACATTGAGTTACCCAGTGTATGAATTGTGCTATATAAATAAAATTGCCTTGCCTTGCCTAAATACATGCATGCATGACTCACCTGTGGACAATTGCACAGATTTGGACCAATCAGCGCTCGCCGTGGCTGCTCTGGACTTAGGCCGCTGCTCCTTTAAGACTTGTCCTTTTTTTTCTGCTCTGGCTTTCACACAAGGAGTTCTTTAAGCCCGGTCACCGACACAGAGCACGCATTCATCCAGCAGCGAGGCGAGCAGCGAGCGAGCGCGCACGGGAGGGAGCGTCACTGGGAAACACGGCTACTGCAGATTTTCGAGTTAACCCGGAGACCTACTATTCCCACTGCTGAAGTAAGGCGCTCTCAGCGGGTCACTCCGCTGCTTTCACTGGAATATAGTCCAAAACACTTTACTAACAGTTTCCACTTCTAACCACTTAACTCACCCTTTCTTTCTCGTGTTGTTCCTTCATACTTAATCTGTTATTGATGTATTAGCAAGACCTGTTTTTTTTTAACATGTTGCTTTTTTTTTTAGTAAGATTTAGACGTGTCCATTTCCCCATTGTTAGTTTACCTCACAAACTATAGTGCGTCCGATTGATTCACTGAACAATAATTACACCATTTGGATTTTTAGTAAGCTCTATTTTCTAGTTTGGCTTTGTCTAGACTGATAAATCCACTTATGTCAGTCGCATCTTACTGAACTTCAACGTAGCCTATTTTACACCTCGCACAATTTTTATTTTGCTTTAACCATGGTGATAGTCAAACCAAAGTTGACGGACCAATTAGGGCCATTGAAATGGAAAACACCGCTGTGCAAAGAATAAACGACAAACCTCAGTTAATTTTATTCCAAAATGGCGTTTATTTGTTTTTACAAATAAACTCTTCAATCATTAATTCCGTAAATAGAACACAAGCCTATATTCCGTGTTGCCATAGAAATGAAAATAAACATTTAAGTTACTGTAAACAAATGTGGGCCAAAACATCTCCATTAATTTCCAACGTAGCAAATTAAGGCCAGCTCGAAGTGAAGTGAAGCGGTGCTAATGAGCTCACAAAGCCCTCACTCATTACTGCAGTGGATGTAATGTCAGGTCATTACAGCGTGATCCCGCGGACAGAAGAACTCTCACAATAAACCAAAGATATATCACACAGATGACAGATGCCATTTTTAGCGTTTGGTTTGGCTCTCGTTTTAACTGGTGTGGATTTGTAACATATATAGTCAGTAATAGTCATAATTGAGTGTAATTGTGGATCATTTACCTCAGACACATTAAGAACAGTTTTATAATCCAGCTTTAGCAACAGATTCGTGCGTAACGAGCCGGTTGTTTTTTTACGCACGGTGTTACTGCCTCTGATTAATGCTGCTTGGACAAACAGTGAAACCTTCATTTTGGTAAAGCACTTTGAAGAACACGGGGAATTCTCGGACTGAGGCCCAGACAAGACCTCATTTAGCTCGGCGTTAACAAACCGCCTGTGTGTGAACTCACTGGCGCGGGTTGGTGTTTCCACAGTCACCCCGTGTTGATCCTAGAGCTGTGGAGGATAAGCCCCGGCGGCTTCCTGTACTTCTCTCCCGGGAGCCTAGAATAACTGTCAGAGCAAAAGCTGCTAGGGGCCCGGGGCCATCGGTGACGCACAGGCAACGCTCACAAAACGTTACCACATAAGATGGTCCAAAAGCCCTGGTCCGGCTCAGAGGCCATGCTCTGACACAGTGTAGGGTATTACATTGTGCCTGGGGCCTGAACCAAACAGCTTTGTTTAGACCTTAATTATTTGAGAGGTGGTAATCAAACTAAACATGACATTGCAGCGGTAGACTTTTAAAAGGCAGTGAGTCCCTGAGTCCGGACCATCCCTTTCTGACCTGCTGATTGTGCTCACCCCTGTCTGTTCCAGGTCCTGGTTTTGGACTCGCGGAGGAGAGAGGACGGGACGTGTTGTGGAGGGACGTCACGCTGGGTGGGTTTGACGCAGGCCGTAGTGCTTTAGCAGCAGGTAAACTGGGGTCCAAGGTGCGCACTGAGCCGCCTATGATACCAACCAACCGGATGGAAAGAACTTTAATGTGGAACCCTCACAGAGTTCTGCAGCGGAGGCTCAGAGTAGAGACCGACTGGCAGTTTATATTATAATCTGCAGAGGCAGGTCACAGCAGCATCAGGCCTAGTTCAGCCTCCTGTTACAGTCATCTATAGTGAGCCTATATCAACTGAGAGCAGCGGGGTACAGACACAACAGTACTCTCCGGGCGTCAGGAGGCACAGTGGGGACCATGTCCAGGGAGGACCAGAGTCTGTCGGACGTTGAGCTCAGCCCCGGGTCAGACGACAGCCGCTCGCTGTCCCCTGGCCAGGGCGGGGACTCGCCCCTCAGCGGACAGCAGCAGCTTGCGGCGCTGGACGCAGCGGCGGGGCCGGCCTCCTCTAAATCCGACGACGAGGACGTGCGTTTCCCTGCGGGCATCCGAGAGGCCGTGAGCCAGGTGCTTAACTGCTATGACTGGACCCTCGTGCCCATGCCCGTGCGCGTGAACACTGGCACAAAGAACAAGCCGCACGTGAAGAGGCCTATGAACGCGTTCATGGTGTGGGCCCAGGCTGCCAGGAGGAAATTGGCGGATCAACACCCGCACCTGCACAACGCCGAGCTCAGCAAGACGCTGGGCAAGCTCTGGAGGTGAGAGCCCCACCCCCCACACTGACGCAGAGCTTTGTGTACCCCACTCTAATTTTATTAGATTCATCATTTTCATAATGTCTCATAATTGTTTCTTTTCTTTAGATGTTACAATTAAGTGCCAAGAACACATAAACTACAGCAGGCGTTTGTCTGAGAACTGCATGTTGGTTTGTTTTGCTGTTTTGTCCCACTCACTTTGTGAGTGTGTCATATGTTTCTAATTTTGGAGTGGACATAGTCAACCGCCAGATTTCAGCTGAACTCTTAAAAGAACTTGAGTTTATGTTTCAAATATATGTTACAGAATGGCTAACTTTCTCAAGGACATTTCTGAGAATATCTTGCAGTTATTCATTGCTGTGTACAATGTATTGATGTCAAAGACTAACTTTACCGGGAGCAGATCACACAAGTCAAATAATTTCACCTTGTATGCATCAGATTAGACCAAGTCTTGACCCTGGCCTGATTGGTTAATTGGTTAAACCTGATGAGGAAGGAGGTCAAGAAAAGTCAGGCTTTTCTCATGCTATTTGTCAGTGATATCCAGCCTCAGACAGGATGACCTGCTTTATTGTATTAGGTCTTGTATCAGTCAGACACACCTGGCAGCCATGACAGTACACACTGTGAGCAGCTCTCTATGAAAATCAATTAAACTCCTTGGAAACATGTCACACGTATTATAATATATATAGAACCAACAGTATTTGAAATCTAGAATTGTGTTTGTTTGCATTCTTTTTCATGAAAGGCTCCTGAACGAGAATGACAAGCGGCCGTTCATTGCGGAGGCAGAGAGGCTGAGGAAGCAGCACAAGAAGGACTACCCAGACTACAAGTACCAGCCAAGACGCCGCAAGAACGGCAAGATGGGCTCGGGCTCAGGAAGTGAGGCCGACGGCCATTCGGAGGGTGAGGTCAGCCAGTCCCACTACAAGGGTCTCCATCTGGATGAGGCTCACAGTGGGGGGGCTGGGTCCCCTCTAGCAGGTGGGCAACACCCTCATGCTGAAGGTGGGCTGCAGGTCCCCTCCCACTCCCCACAGTTCACAGGCACACTCTTAGACTGTCTGCACATATATGAACAGAGTGTGAGTGAGGCTAACCTGTGTTTGTTTTGTGTCTTCAGGTCAGAGTCACAGCCCACCAACACCACCCACCACCCCCAAGACAGAGCTGCTGTCTGCGAAGGACGGCAAGCGGGAGGGGGCGGGGTCTAGGGGCTGCCGTGGTGCCATGGCAGCAGAGGGAGGCTCAGCTGGTCCTGGGAAGCCTCACATCGACTTTGGTAATGTGGACATCGGAGAGATGAGCCATGAGGTCATGGCCAACATGGAGCCCTTTGACGTCAATGAGTTTGACCAGTACCTGCCTCCTAACGGGCACCCGGGGGTGGGGCAGAGCAGCGGGGCAGCGTCCAGCGCATCCGCTTCTTCGGCCTCGCCATACACCTATGGCATCTCCACTGCTCTGGCCGCAGCCAGTGGGCACTCGGCCTGGCTGTCAAAACAGCCCCACCATGGCTCTCCACTGGGTGCCGAAACAACCAAAGCCCAGATTAAGAGTGAGGCTGGTACCAACACGGCCCACTTCACTGAGGCTGCATCTCCAGTGTCCCATGTGACCTACACGCCCCTCAGCCTTCCTCACTACAGCTCAGCCTTCCCTTCTCTGGCCACAAGGGCCCAGTTCGCTGAGTACGCTGAGCACCAAGCCCAGGGCTCCTACTATGCCCACACCAGCCCGGCCTCAGGCCTGTACTCAGCCTTCTCCTACATGAGCTCCTCACAGAGGCCCTTGTACACTGCCATTACTGAGCCCGCCAGTCTGCCACCATCGCAGAGCCCCACGCACTGGGAACAGCCTGTCTACACCACTCTGACGCGGCCATGACAGATAACCACAGCACAGGGCGCTGGTGCAGGGTCCGCCCCCAGAGCCACGTCAGACCCCAAGAGCAGCAGCTACTGCAGCGGTGGTGGGGAAGGCGCTCTGGACTGGGGGGAATGGGCCGGCACCAGGGGAGTCGACTGGGGGGGCAGACAGGGACAAGCCCTCGGTGCTCACTCAGACGCAGAGATGCTGTTGCAGCCCAAGGATGACCAGAGTGAGGCTGCAACAGTGACTGTAGCGAGTAGGAGAACATATCACTTTGATGGGGCAGAGCAGAAACACCAGCTATCTAAATGGTCCGGGTCAGGTTCACAGCAGTAAAACCCACAGCAGTCTGAACAGCTCAACAGTCAGGGCTGGAGAGAGCCTAGTGGTGTAAAGCTGCTGGTGGAAAAAAAGGCCACAGACTAAGGCCTGCAAACAACATGGACCATACTGTATAATACAGCTAAATTAAGAATAAACTAGCTTAGAATTACAACAGCAATGTTGTCAAGAAGTCTCTATGTACCTAATGTATAGCTGTGGCCTACTCACATCTCAGGCAGCTTTTTTAGCAAACAAAAGTATACTTACCATTTATGGTTGGCACATATTGGGCCTTATTTAATTCTTTTTGACTGTGCTATATTTTCTTGAAATGCCTTTTGTGCATACCTTTCACAGTGCATTGGAAAGCTGTAAAACAATGTTAGTTACTAAGTGTAATTTAAATAAGATCAATCGTAGAAAAAGATCAGTATAAAGCACCATATGTCCTAATAACTTTTGTGTAAATTATTTGGTTTATTTGTGAAAAGACCAAAGTTTTGAGGCCAAAACTGTACATAAAAAAAAAAAGAATCTGTTAAAGGTTTCTCCGACATGACACAAGCTTCCTTACTTTGTCATTGTTAGACTTGGATAGTCTTCACTGATACTTAGATAATTCACAACTCTCATTGTGTCTCACTGAATACATACTGCAGACTCTGTAAACTATTATCAGCACTGAAAATCGACAACACTGCCTTCGCTTTTTCTGCTATGACACAAAGTGTAAACTCTGTAAACATCAAAGTTTCAGTGCCAAGACAAAGATGCAGCTGCCAGAGATTGTCTGACATGTATGTTTTAATGCGTTTTAACAAAACCTAATATTCTTTGTTTTATATAAACACCTACTAAAACTGTTTTGTTCACTTTTACTATTTCTTCACTTAATTTTACACTACTTTTATTTTAAAACTATGCAATTCACGTCACTTTTTACTCACATATTACATATTCTCTGTTCTGTATATTTTCATGTTTGATGCATGCAGCACTGCCAGCTAACCGTTTACCTTCACATAAAAGAAGCTAAATCTTGCTATTTATGTTGCAGTGAATTTACCATTTAGTTATTATATATTATTATTATTTATATTTGTTTTGTCTTATCAGCTGATATTGTTTATTTGCATGTCTACCAGTTTAGTATTTTGGTTCTTGTATAATACCCAAGCTAAGTCTGAACATGTGATGATGACTAATGTTGAAATAAAGCTCACTTTTGCTTCAAAACAAGTCTGCTTCTTTCTTACAGTGGAACGAATGATAGACAAAGTGGATACTAATACATCTCTAGCTCTACTCGTAAAAAAAATATTTTTATTGCACAACTGTAAATGAATCTGCAGTTATGGAATAGTTTACAATCAATTTGGTGAAATCAACAAACATCTAAATACCTACTGATAAATCTGTGGGTAATTGGTTCAACTAATGAGTAATTCACTTTAGCTGCACAGCCCCATTAACAAAATTGTCTGCAGGGCCTTGACTTGAGCTTGTGCAAAAACGAAAGCCCAGATACACAGGTATGAATATTACGTAAACAAATCCCTCCCCATACAATCTATAGGTAGGCTATATTTTAACATGTGTGAATATGTGTTTGGGACTAACTGACTCCTAAATCCTAATTCTCTCGTTCTAATCGGCTGTGTGATACTTTGGGAAGACAAAGGATCTCATTGAAGTAGAGCTGGGTTTGGATGAGAAGGGGAGGGGTAGAGAGCTTTACCCTAACTGCCTGGCCCTGTAGCTTCACTGGGATACTAAGGAACTCTAAAGGGCCGAGTGTGTTCATATACAGTAGCCACCACTTGCTGATACAAACACCTGTATAAAAGCAGTGTGTGTGTAAAAAAGTGACCTTTTGTACACACACAATGATTACAAGCAGACAGATCACAGGTGAGGTGGTTACCTTTAGTAGCCATTCAAAAGGCAGCCTGATAGATCACCAACTTTTGATTAGGGTCATTATGATTTAAAAAGAGTAAACACAGTTGTTTCACAATAAATGGCTTCACCAAACCACTAACTATGAGTTTTGGGGGGTTTTTTTCTAAAAAAATGGCCAAAAAAACCCAAAACTGTGGTACTCAATACTTGAGTAGATTTTGGCTACTCTACTCACCTACTCAAACTTTGAATGATCAAAGGCCTAAGTATGAGTAAGGCTCATGAGATGCTGCAGGCTGACATGACTGTGGCTGGCGCAGCTGAGTGTCACATGTAACGAGTAGAGCGTCACCCTGAGGCACTGTCTCCCACAGTCAAAAGACTCAGATTAAACCAGCTCTGCAGAAACAAATCAGACTGCAGCTACACACATTTATACATCATTATGTATCTGTGCTGGTGCTCACAATATTTCCTGCACTTTATCTAAACAAAGTTGCAACAATGTTAATCAATGCTTTTGCTTGCAGCCCGCTTTATCTTTCAGGTTCTCTCTCTTTCAGCAACCCAGTTTCCCCAAACAATACAGCGACTGTTTGAAGGCAATGTGCGTGCTTGTATCTGGGAGAGAGGGGTCATCAAAACTCATATCCATAAACAGCAGCAGAAGTGACTGTGAGAAACCCAATAAGGGTTTGGACAAAAACAAAAAGGCTGATAATTACCTTCAGATCAGTCATGTTGGGAATTTTTCAACACATAACTTTTTATGGAAATAAATAGTTTTTGCTATTTTTCAGATTTTGGCAAAATGTATTGCACTCATATTTGCATTTTGACTGAATAAATGTGTTCTATAAAGTTATAACAAAATAATCAGACGGAGAGAGGAGGATTTATACAAAAATTTATTTAACAATAAAACAATTTTCTTTCAATAAACTAAGGTTATGTTCCCCCCTTGTGGCTCTTTGTTGTATTACAGCAGTAAAAACAATCTCGTGTATTGTGGAATGCATCAAGCATAACAACACACTGTTGCCGAGTGTTTTCTTTTGCTCTTTCTCCGAATAAACAAAAAGCAGGAGGTGGATTATGACATGTCCTGGGACCCTTCTTAAAAATAGTTCAGTCCGTTATAATGAGTTCATCGCAGCCCCAGTCTTCATAGCTTCCATCAGGGAGATACCGGCGGATAATGATGGGAATCTTTCGGCTCCTGTTGCAACAAACATACCATTCATTCATGGTGAGATGATGAGAAGTATTTTACTTTATTCAAATAACTTCCTGTTCTTTAGTAGCTCTCTACAGCACGACTGTTGCCACAACTTACTTGAGTTCTTTCATGGCTATTTGCAGGGGATCCGTTTCTCCTTCCAGCTCCACCATAACAGGGGCACACATCCTGTTTGAGAGTGTCAGAGGGAGACAGATTAATGTAAGTGACCGTATCTGAACACTGTTAGCTTATACCTTACATATCTTATACCTTATCAGTTTAACCGGCAACGATTGGTCTGTCTGATTTGAGCAGAGGAACAGGAAGTAATAGAACTTTTATGTAAACATCAGAAACTATTACTTCTGACGATATAATGGATTTAATATAGTCAGTTATGGGCTTTACTATCATTCAGAGCTAATTTACAGAACAATGCATGTACTAGGGATGTAACCGTGAGCCGTTTGAAAATCTATTTACAGGTGTGACGTTTCAAGTCAGTTGAGATGTTAATTTATTGATTAATTGATTCATGTTTCAAAAAACAGGGGCTGCTCTCTTTACTGCAAACTCACTTTCAACAAGTTGTTGCTAACTGTTTCTGGAGTGGAGACGAGAGTGTGGATGTTGATATTGAGGAAGTCTCATTCAAATCAGAGGTGTGGCAGCATAAATAAATCCACTTTAGCGTAAGTTTACTTCACTCGCTCACTGTCTGCGTCTCTCCTGCTGCATAGACCGGTCCCGGGCCGAGTGGGCTCCACACTGACTTAACGAGACAAAAACAAGTATGTGTCTGAGCTCAATTCTCTCCAAAACAGACAAAAGGTCACGCAAATGTCCCGTCACTGGTGGAGACCAGAGAGAATGTGAGCAGTAATCTGTAGTAGCATAATTTAGCAAAGAGGCTAAACCTTTAACGGAGGCTGTCGTCCTGAGTCTGAACCATCTCCGAGTCATAAGTTATTTCCTAACACAGACAGACCCGTCTTAAACTAAGTGTTCATCTGTGTGAGGCCCCTGTCAGAGAGGTGTAATAATGTTCTTGTGGATCATGTGCTGCCTTCTGTGACTCTGCTGCAGCCACTGAGAGTAAAGACCAAGGGTGTCCAACTTAAGGTCCGCGGACCAAATCCAGTCCTTTGTGAAGTACTTCTGGTCTTCACATTAATTATTACTGTTAATACATTCTTGCTATTATTAACAACAATAAAATGCAGAAAAAGGTGACAGTTAAACAAATAAGAGTTGTTTTGATAAAGTTCTACTGTTTTAGGGAACCACAAGAGACCAGTGTTTATTATTGGGTTTGATCTAAAGAGGTTTTAGGTCTCTGCTAAAGTTAATGAGAACTAATTATTGACTATTATCAAGAAATAAATCAGGTCGAAATCCATCAGAGGCAGATTTATTAGGAATTTAAAGTTACTTTGTTAATATCCACTTATTCAAAGTACCTAGCCTTATATGCATATTAAATTGTATGTAAACATATGTAGAATTTTATTTTATCTATAAACTTACAAATGGACAAACAGTGTTCTCCACTTATGCCCTCAGATGTCCAACATGTGTGTTCTCATGTTGTGTATTTTATTAGCCCAAAATCAAAAAGGGAAAAAAGTAACATATAGATGACTGTTTGTGTAAGTCACCAGCTGCAGACAGACAACAAGATAAGGTAAGTTTTGGGGAAACTCACGCTATCTGCAGAGCTCTTGTTCCCAGCACTCTGGCTCTCTCGTACTTGGTCATGTAAGAAGTAGTGATTCTCTTTTGGTTGGCCTGCTGGCCCTCTCCAGCTGGGAGGATTTTCACATTCTCCTGGTCCTCCTGTTCTCAGAGACAAAACAATCTAATTAGACAATTGTCTTGTACTACAAAGTGAGTGAGGCAACATCACAAAGGTGGTTCACTTTCAATGTTAATTTCGTAAAAAGATATTAAGTTTATAGTGAATTACACCATGCCCCATCTACACAGCACAGGTCAAATGTGACAGTAGACTGCACACTTGGTTGTGGGTCTTTATTTGCTGTGTAGTCTGTGCCGATATGTTTAGCGTAGTTTTGGGGTAAATCTTTATGTTAACATTAAAAAGGACATTAAAAAAGGTAAGGCCCTCACTGGCAAACCACTGCTCCATAGAAGCTTTCTGTTTGATGAAGCATTTATTATTGTATAAACATCTGCATTAACCACAGTTTATAAAATACACTACTCCAGAGCCACAGTGTCATTAAACTCAGCTCTCAGTGAAGGATAAGGTGTGCTTGTTGTAGTCCATTTATGGAATGTGTACTTTTGAATAAGCCGCTCTACATAATTTTCCCCAATTATCTCCGTTTCCTGCTGAGGTTAGTGGCTTGTCAAAACGCTGCTGAAGCCCTTTATCCTAACTTCTTACCGTGACATCAGAACGTTGCTCACAAAAAGTTAAGGGACAGGATTTAGGAACTGGGAGCTATCTTTTAAAGTATTTGAATCAAGCCATATTCTGAGTTAGGTTGACTTGACTTTGTAGTACAAAACTGTTTAGGCTTTAATCAAATATGGAGAACTTATTATTAAAATCAACTTAAGATGGATTTGTATTATTTCAAATCTAATTCTTTCAAAGTCAACAATTCAAATAGTACAATCATCCATTCATTTTCTACCGCTTAGTCCCATCGCAGGGGACTGGAGTCTATCCCAGCAGCTTTGGGCCTGAGGTGGGGTTCACCCTGGACAGTGGCCAGTTAGTCGCCGTGCTAACATTTTGAGACAGACAACCATTCACTAGGGACACTTTTATAGTTGCCAATTAACCTATACATGCATGTTTTTGGACGGTGGGAGGAAGCCGGAGTACCCGGAGAGATTCCACATGGAGGACATGCAGGCTCCTAAAAGGGTTTTGAACTCATGACCTTCTTGCTGTAAGGCAGAAGTGCTAACCACTCTGTCAATGGTGTGTTGAACATGGGTTTGGTATAATGACAGTTATAATGACTGGATTGTTTAATGTAGGTTCAATCTTACATCTTCCGCGTTTTCCAGGTCATCTAATCCCTCGTCCTCCTCTGCATCATCAAAATCTCCATCATCAAAACTGCAGGTAGAATGAATAAGCATTACACACAGTTCACAAAGACATGAATGTTAACTAATAACAGAACCTGCGGTGAAGTTAGTTTGATATTGGATATTTGGCACCACACGTTCACTGCGAGGTTCCCTTGTCTGTGTCCGACTACTGTGTCATGGTTGCTGGGAACTCAATAAATGACGATCACAGGGAATGGCATTTGTGAAATAAATTTGAAACGTAGTTACTCCAAACCAAAAGAGACTATATGTAACTTTTTATGTTCAAATAATGTTTTATTTGCCCAAATATGAGCTGACCATATTTAGATGTGACGACTGAGACCTACATTGTTAAAAACATTTGTCTATATGAGCCTGTAGGCTAATTTTATTGTAGAGAATTCGGGCCGGTTTTGCCGAGAAATCAACCTGGATGTGACGTAGTGCGCGCTCCAGTGTACAGCTCTGACTTCCCAGTATAGCCACCATGACAGCGAGCGTTTGTATCGAGATAGACTCTGCAAGCAACAAAAAAAAAAACGACTGGCCTCTAGCACAACCCAGACACAGACTCAAAAAAACAAACAATGTTTTATCGAGCGAGTTCCGCAAAGGAAAACAGGAGTGTGACCAACGTCGGGGGAAGAGTGAACACAGGCAGAGTTTAGAGAACTTTGGTACTGCTGCTACCTTGGGAATAAAAACTAACCCTGGAGCTTGTTTTTTGATTGAAAAGGTAAGACATCATTACAGACCATATATAATATATATTGGTGTTTTGTTTTCAGTTGTCTAATGCTAAATAACAATAGCGTGCTTGTAAAACATGGATGCTAAGCAGCTAAAAGGAACGACGACTCATTATAATAAGTTACTTGCTTGTGAATTCTGAGAAATCTGAGTGAATTATGACCCTAACTAGAGGCTTATGAATCTGATACATTTACAAAGTCTTGGCTTTTCAAATTATTTTTTCAAATGTCTTTACGAAGTAGCTAGTGCTAAATCTGTGGCATTTTGGGGGTTACACTTTGCCAGGGACTCTTTTCATCCTGACTTTCTGTCGGCTTGTTTGTTTAATAACTTTCAGAGATAACACGAGCCATGACAACTTTATAAATGTAGCCAGGATGTAATATAGGATGTAATTGTTATCACAGCCCATCTAATGCTAACTCTGTCACGTCTGGCATAGGTTGTCTCCTTATATTTACTGGTCTGTTTATAGTAACAAAATTCACATCCATTTGTCTCTCAGTTGTGATCCAAAGTACGACATACAATAGCACTTAGACTAAATTCTATATATTTCAGGGTCTGGTGGTGAGGTGTACTGCACCACATCAGCATGCTCCTCTGGATGAAGCTCTGACAAAGAGGTCATACCATCAGGTTCTGCAGCACGAGGCCTTGTCACCGACTGTACACAACAGACGTGTCTGAAGGATGTGGACAAGTGTCTTCTCTTTTGGTAAGAGTATAAAACATTATTTTACTCAATGTTTTGTTAGTATAGGCCAGAGCTGAATGTGTGAATAGGGATTATTTATGCAACATTATCAACACAATGAAACAACAACATAATAATATAATGTTGTTATTATTACAGCACTAACGTGTCCACACAGTAAAGGTGGTCAAAGACTACAGCTACTTCCCTCGGCTACAGAGCAGAATTTTGGGTAATCATCTAAATCGGATGTCTGTTGCTCCGGCTACCCAGTCACGCACGAGCGCACGCCAGCGAGAGCGAGCAGGACACTGACTGTAGTTCTCCTAACGACCACTGTCAGTAACTGTTAGTTTGACGTTGGCTCCACACTTTCACTGCGAGGTTCTAGTGTCTGTGTCCGACTACTGTGTGGAACTCACTCGCGAAGCTTCGCTCTTAGAACTGGGACCTTCAAAAAATGATGATCCCGGCGAATGGCGTTTGTGAAATAAATTCAATAGCTTCAAGATAAACAAATGCAGTTACTCCAAACCACTTTAAACAAATAGAACTAATCTAGTATCATGCACACATTTTTTCCACTTTTATTGGATTTTAAATGATGTCATAGTGATGTTATATCACAAATAAAGGATTATTTTCAATAGCTTCCATGTCATGTCACCTAGTCACTTCAATCTACTATATATTCTTAGTACTAGCCTAGTAGTGCCATGCACACCTTTTTTTTTTTTTTTTTTTTTAAAGTGGATTGACGTAACTAGGTCACATGACCTGAAAGCTATTGAAAATAATCCATGATATTGTGATATAATAGAAAATCAAATAAAAATTAAAAGTAGTAAAAGAAAAAGGTGTGCATGATGCTACTAGACTAGTTCCATTTGTTTAAAGTGGTTTGGAGTAACTGCATTTGTTTATCTTGAAGCTATTGAATTTATTTCACAAACGCCATTCGCCGGGATCATCATTTTTTGAAGGTCCCAGTTCTAAGAGCGAAGCTTCGCGAGTGAGTTCCACACAGTAGTCGGACACAGACACTAGAACCTCGCAGTGAAAGTGTGGAGCCAACGTCAAACTAACTACACCGCGGTATAACAGAAGTGCAAAGAGTTAGCAGCAGTTAGCATTGGCCCACGTTGTGTTTATTTTCCTACGTCCACATGTTCGTGAAGCACAAAAATGTTTTATTTTCTTACTTATCTTCATTGTCTGACATAGTTTTCTTCCTCTTCTATTCCCCTCCTTAATGAGCAGAACTTAAAAAGACACACTGTTTTAACGTATGCCAAAATTTTCACAGAACGACTTCATCCGAAGAACGAGGGGCGTTCGAGATGATCTAGTCCTGCGCAGATGATCGCCGCCGATTGGTGCGCAGTGCATGCCGGTTAGTTTTGTGTCGGAGTTGCCGCCGATTGGTGCGCACTGCGCAGTGCATGCCGGTTAGTTTTGTGTCCGAGTTGCCGTCAAATTCATATGGTCAAATTGCTCTGTTCTCCCATAGATTGTATAAACATAGACATATATATAGGTAGACGCCTCATTGGCCGCTGCGCGACGAGATTTTAAGAATGATGATTTTGATAGGACAGGTCAGATTGTCCGACTCCAAGATGGTGTTATTCCATCCGTCTTCAGCTTTCCGGTTCACCTCCAAAGAGTAGGTGTATCCAGTGGTGGACGAAGTACACAAACCAAGTACTTGAGTTAAAGTACAGATACACTAGGTAAAATATTACTTCAGTAAAAGTAAAAGTACTCCCTTTTAACTTTCACTTGAGTAAAAGTACAAAAGTATTTGCCTTCAAATGTACTTAAGTATCCAAGTACTAGGCTATAATGCCCTTATAATTTTTGTCAGTCTCTTGCCCCCTTTAGGCGCCAGGAATTATTTAAAAAATACAGATTTTTGAGATCCAAATTTCAAAAGGCTGTGGTTTGAAAATGATAAGAGATAAAGTCCTACTCTAAACTAGAAAAATGTCAGGTATGACCCAAAGTATTTAAGTAAATAAATTTTAAGCATCTAATTTGCATATAATTTGCATACCATGACATTATATATTGGCGGTTATGTTTTTTTCAGTACATACACACTAATGAACATATTAGAATAGTTTTTTTTTTCTTTTTCTGAAATAAAGAATAACTACAACTTCTCATATACCATAACTAGTAAAACGTAAGCAAATAGTTCTGAGAAATATACACATGTACTGTATGTGTGTGGTTGCAGTTGCTTTATCTTTTCTTATCCGTCCATGTGGCATAGTTAGTAGTTTTTTAGAGTGTGGGACCTCTCATAAAGCACAGCACACAGCCATCACTTTTATTACGATCGCTGCTTTGATTAGTGCATTCTCGCTGACTATGTTTACCCCTGCCTCTCCCTCCTCGACTGGGTAAAGTGTCAGGATGAACAACACGTATTTGTCCCAAACAGCTGTCAATAGAAGCCGCATTATTCCCAAAATCCCTGTCACTCCCGCGGCCACGGCAAGTACACCCGCCCCGGCTTCTATCACCTGTGCTAAAGGTAAAGCTGCAGGTGCTACGCGCACACGGCTTCCCGGCTTTAGTTTCCTCCCGTTTCTTTCACTGATGTTTGGTAAAATGTGGGAAAAACAGCGTGTGCTTTATGAGAGACGCTGAGAAAGGCACGAGCAGCGGCGCCGCTGTCCAAGTCACAGACGCACTCACTCTCGTTCATTCTCACTTTCACTCGGCTGAAAAGACTCTAAAGGTAGATGTTCTCCCTCAGAATCAGAGTCAGACATTATTAATACCAAAGCTTCATCACAGGTGTATTTTTTATTTGTCATTTTCATATTTATCAGCTCGCGTGTAGAGAATGAGGCTTCTATTGAGCCGGTCCTGACACTCCCACTGAGACGCGTCTTTGAGGTCTTCTTCTACAAAAATATTTAACGGAAACACAAGGAACGACTAATTTTGCAAAATGTACTTGAGTAAAAAGTAAGATATTTGACGTTGAAATGTAGTGAAGTTAAAGTAAAAAGTATCCCTTAATGGAAATACTTAGTAAAGTACAGATACTGGAAAAAACTACTTAAGTACAGTAACGAATTACATTTACTTCGTTACTGTCCACCACTGGGTGTATCCTCATAAAACTATTAGCATTCATAAATGTGAATGTTCATAAATGTAAATTATCAATCACATGGCAGGGTAAGATGCTTATACCTTTTATATGTGTTGTATTATATATTATGCTTCATCATTTTAGTTGGAAAAGGGCAGGGCTACTTCTACCTCCAGAAGAGCTGAAGAAAGCCTGTCCATGGCCTCTCAGGATTTCCAGGAAACGGCAACCTCAAGCCCACAACCTCAGCCTAATGATGTGAATATTTCTACTTTAAACATCATATCATAATGTTCTCTGGACATATTCAAATCTCACTTTTGTGCTTCCACTCATATTAAACACGCTCACAAATAAACCCATACAAACACAATTTAAGACACATTGAACATGCATTACTGGTACGCACACACACACTGTGCTGGTAGTGGCTTTGACATGTGATGACTATAAGAAAGAATGTGGGCATTATACTAGTGGTGTCAAAATAATGTTTTTGAAGTGAAACATTACTCAAACCATGTTCATCCCTCTTTCTATTAGGATCGTGGCTATGCCTTGCCTGCTTCTCCTACCGCTCTTAAGACCAAACTCACTGAAGCCTTGGCAAGAGTGGAACATCTAGAGCGAGAGAAGAAGAATTCCATGGCCAGAGAAAAGAGGGCAAAAACCACAGTAAAGAGTCTTTTGGGGGATTTGAGGGAAAAGAACCTCATTAATGAAGAGCTCAAAGAGAAGCTTGAATTCTACTCTGGTAAGACAAAATTAACACTTTGAAATTCATGTATATGTTATTCTTACTCTTATTAAACTCTTTATTTATTATCTGAAGGGGACTTATTCATTTTAAATCATAACATTTCAGATCTTCAGTTAGACCTCATGGCAAAGCAAGGCCACGAATACACAAAGGACTACAGAGAGTTTGCGCTCACGCTGCATCTACATGGTCCAAAGGCATACAAATACCTCAGAGAGACTCGACCTTTTCCCCTCCCACATCCACATACAATACAAATGTAGGCCTAATGTTGTCCGAATTTATTTTTAGGAAATTATTAATGCAAACACACTGAAAAGCTTCTTCTCAATTTTTTTTACAGGTGGCTGCGTTCAGTGGATTCCAAACCTGGCCTGAACAAGATGATGCTGGATATGCTGGAGAGAAGATGCCAGGGAGACCAGGCTCTGTGTGCGTGCGTGCGTGCGTGCGTGCGTGTGTGTGTGTGTGTGTGTGCTAGTCAAAATCATTATAAATTGTTTCTACAAAATATTAAAATGTTTATCTGTTTCTGCTTCTTTATCATATTTATAGTGTGTGGTTTATAAATTACCGTATATCCTAAATCACATATTTAGATTTTGAACGTCTGATTACTTTATATCTTTTATCAGAATATTATATAACTGTTAAGCCTACTATGAATATTAAAATACGCTGAACAATGTGTCCTGTATCATAGCTACATGAATGACCTTTGCAGCAAAAGAGCCCGTGTCAAAATTAGTTGGGTATTCGGTGAGAAATTATTGAATAAATGCGCTGACAGCTCATTGCACCTGGCAAACAAGTTACACTGAGTGGGGCTGACGACCGGTCCAAGATGGCGGCTCCACGGCTCGTTCGTGCCAATAGGCAGTAGCGTTCGATGCGGCGTCTACCTATATATATGTCTATGTGTATAAATACAATCTATTGATAGTTATCCCTCCGACCCTTCATTTTTCGCTCTTCTTCTTCTTGATTTTCTGGCAGACTAGACATCCGTTACTGGCGTATTGCTGCCCCCTTCGTTGATGTTGGATACTACAGTTCAATCACATTAAATCCGAAAGTGAAGTTGGGAGGAATAAATAAAGCTTAATATCAATTTTACCACTTCACAATGATGTTCATCAAGTCCAAGTAATGTCTTTAAAGAGATAGACTTGAATCCCAGGTCCATCAACTGTATGTAGAGATTTTGTTGCATGTCTGCATATTGACCACACGCCATAAGCACATGCACTACTGATTCTGAATTTATTACAACTCCTACATAGTCCACTGGGATGCATTACAATTGTTGTCAGATGTGCAATAGTGGCCTAACCTTAGTCTTGTCAGAATGACCTGATCCTTTCCGTTTTTTCCACTAATGAGTTGGCCTCTAACACTCTTCTGGATGAGGCGGTAGTGCCTCCCTCTTGTTTCACCATCTCACCACTCACAAGTTCTGCTGTAAAAACAGACAAACAACAAATATTACTCTTCTTTAACTGTAAATGAGGAATATAAATGTTCTTCTAGTTTCTGGATATCCAGTGAACCGTCAGTGAACAGTTGAATGTAGTTACTCCATTCTCCTTTGAGGCGATCCTCAACTAAGGTTGAAGAGTTGCTCCCTGAAGGATTTCCTGATCTTTTATGGAAAGATCCACATCTGGTATTAGCCACAGCCACTGAGGGATAGAGGGCCAGCAAATAAGAGCCACAACCTCTACACAGTGAAAACTGTTTAGAACCTTTTAACTTAACATAATACTGCAAAGCCAATTTCTTATGTCTGAGGCCCAATTGAACCTCCACTGCCTCAACCAAGACCACAGGGATAGGCATTGTTTGGAATGCCCCAGTACAAACCCGGAGAGCCTTTGCTTGAACAACATGTAACAAGTGTAATGTAGATTTAGCTGAAGAACCTTAAGCTACACAACCATAATCGAACACAGACCATATCATTGCTTTATCATCATCACTGTTCTACCTGCACTCCAGGAGGAAACAGCTTAACATCTCCGGACATTAATGACTTTTACACATTTAGAAACCAAATACCAAGAAATTTAAAACTTGTAACTCGCTCTAACGGCCCTCTATATAATTTTGATCCATACCTTCCCCACAACTGCACCTGATCAAGTACGCCTTGCAGCTGGTAAAATAGGTACTCGTCACCCGTCATCCATATTTCTCAAATAAATATTTATTTATTTAATGTTTTATTTATTTTTTTAAGATATCTCTAAAACCACAGGCTATAATGTATATTTCACATTCTAACAAAATCTAGTCCTCTAAACTTTAAATAAATAATGGGTATGAACTTTTTGATTGAGATGTTCCAAAAAGGTGGGGCAAATCACAAACAGTGGCTGTACAAACGATTTTTTATTTTTTTTTATCAGTGAAAGAATTTGTTTAATTTGATAATTTATTGGTCAGTGCTTCTATTTGTTATCAAATTATGTTTGGAATAGGTATAGGCAAATATACTTGCATTGTGCTGAACCAGATGAGTTAAGGACAGCATGAATCTCATTTATGGAATTAGTTTAGATCCTTGCACAATAAAGATTAATTGAGAAACAGGATTGCTAAGCCAACATCAATGCACTTCAGAAGTGCTGAATATTTTGCTTACATCCAATCCAAGAAAAGAGAAACAAAAAAGGCAAAAGTCACAACCGAAGACACACAAGACAGAAGAGCCAGGCACCATGTGTCAATATGTTTATGGGGCTAGAAAAGACTCCAAATACACAGCAGAATAGCTTTCCCTGGGCAGACTGGTGTGTGTAGTTAAGACGTGCTGAAAATATTGGTGTTATGGTTGATTATGAGTTATTTATGCTGAAAACCTGTTATAAGCTTTGGCTGAGTTCAGAAGTGTCCCAGATTATCAATCAAGGTGTACCACTTTATCAAATTTTTGAAAAAAATTGAATGAAAGTATTAACAACAATTGTATAATAATAACAATAACAAATTGTCTAATTTTTATAATAATTCTTACTTTTTTCTAAATTCTTAACTTTTTTTTATAAGAGTTTAAAAAACATTTTAAAGAATTACAGAATGGTATCAGGTATCAAAATAAGTCGAAATTGCAAGAAGTGTCCCAGATTACCCAAATCTCAAGGTGTAGGCCACCCTATTCAAAGCAGCAGGACAAGACCAGGACACATTTTCACATAGAAACTTTACCATTACACAAAATTAATAAATGTTAATAAACATGTTAAATTAATGTGCATCTGTGATTGTTATGAAATGCTCACCCTTCAATCACTGTAAATCCCTTTCTCACTTGTTTTTAATCAGTTTCAAATTAAGTTTATAAATATATATTGTACAATGCAAATACTATGCATCCAATTTTGCATGTTGAGGAACTACAACAAATAAAAGCATTGGATTCAATACTGCAAAAGGCCCTAGGTGGAATTTATAGATTGTAAAAATAATAGATGTTGTCTGCCCATTGCTCCTCCATTTACTGATATTGGCCATACCACAGGGCAATAAATTGGCGATTACATCTGGGAGCTGAACAAGCTAACGGCAAATGTCATGCTGTCGGCTGCTGCTAACGGCTGAACTATTTCAGTTCCTGCTGTTTATGTCAGATCATTATTATCAATATTAGATCTTTTTTATGATAATCTATCATAATTTTAAGCTTGAGCACATTTTTATCATAGTCTGATAAACCTTTTTAGTTTTGTTAAACATGTAACTGTGTTTTCTCAAACATATCATTATAATCTTCATATTTGTTTAAACATCTGCCCTTCATTTGCAAGTCTTGTACATTAAGGCTTTAGTATTTGAGGGAGCCACATTGGAAGCACAATGTAAAGGGCTGTGGGTGCCCGAGAAGGGTGCAAAATAGTGCTATATAATTCTACTTCGTGTGTGCTCCGCCCAGCTACGGGCTTCGCTAGTGGTTACCTCTCTCTGGCGCCAGCCAGTCTTCTGAGAAAGATCAAAGCATTCACCGCGCCAATCATGCCAATGTACTGTCACAGCTTCAGGGGCTATATAAACCCCCTTGCCCAACGCACTCCCTTCTTCTCTCTCAGCACTTCTGAGATCTCTAAAAGAGCGAAGACTATACATAAGATAAGAGAATGGATTGTGCCCGAGATTTGTCACCTACCGGTGTCTGGCACCACCGCTCCTGCCCGAGGGCGGCCACGACTGTTGCTTCACCTGCCTTGGATGGCGTCATCAGCTGGAGCGGTCTACTTGCTCTGCCTGCCTCAGCTTTTCCAGAGAGGAGAACGAGCGCCGCGCTGCTTTCATGGGTCCAATTTCTCCGTCTCGACCCGACCTGCCCCCGGAAGCCATCTCTGTGTCCCCAGCTGCAACCCCACCTGTTAGATGATCTGCCGCAGCCGTTTGTCTCTGCTGCGGATCGGAAGGAGACTCCGCTACCGCCCCAGCCGCTTAAGACGGCTCCGGCGGACTTCAGACTCGGGCTAGCGTCACACACTTGCTCTCGACCATGTGTGGCGACTCTCTGCCCTCTGATGACGCCCATCGCCCATTATGCCCAGCGAGAATGGCAGAGCCCGCTCTCGTCGAGAGGCCCCGCCCGGGGCTATCTGGGCTATTGCAACGTGGAGGGCTGGAACGAGATCACCAGGTCCCACCCATTGAAAACGGGCTGAGGATGTGCTTGCTACCATCATCTACCCCCTGGCCGAGCGGTAAGCCGGCTCTACTAGCGGAGAGGGACAGGTTAACGGCATCGCTGATGGATCGCTGCTACGCCAATGCTGCTCAGGTAATAGCGTTGGCTAGCAATATGGCTTTCCTGGCGGGCTCCTTGGACAAGCTCACGCATGAGCGATCTGTCCTCACGCCCGGGGAGATAGATGAGGTTCAGACCACAGCGGCTGTTCTCTTGAAGATGTCCCAAGCATTCGCCGTGGACAGGGGGCCGCACCATGAGCGCGGCTCAGCTCGGCGCCAGACACCTGTGGCTCGGCCTGTCTTCCCCGAAGGAGCAGGAATCAGAGACGTATACTCGTTCTGCCGCTCTCCACCTCATCCCTGTTTGGTCCTGACAGTCTCTTGTAGACCGACTGGAATCAGCCTCCAAAATGTCCCAGCAGTTTGCTCTGCATCTTCAGCCGACATCTGGCGCCGTCGTGCAGACTGGCGCCAGGTGTCCGCGACTCCCCGGGAGCGAGCTAGGGCCCGTCCCACCGTTGCCGCTGCTGACCCTGTCCCCGCGTCTTATAGCGCATGGTGGAAAACTCCGGGAAAAGAGGACGTTTTCAACACGCTGGCTCCTCCCGCTTCCACATGTCTTCCTTTAATGAGAATCATGTCAATAAAGGCCGCAGGGCCCGTTACTTCTCATTAAAAGAGCACACTTCTGGGTCATCCCTTCCGGCTCTCTATGGTCCGCCCCCCTCCACCACGCAGGCGGATTGTGCTTGGCTTAGGGGGGTCCGGCATACTTACAGCAGTACCGGCGTCTTCCATGTTGCCAGGTGTCCTTCGCACACAGCTCACAACTTGGGGAGCGGCCATGGCCCTTCAAGAGGAGGTCTCTTCACTCCTACATCGTGGCGCAATTTCGGAGCTGGACCGAAGAGAGGCGGAGATAGGGTTTTACTCCCCATATTTCTTGGTCTCAAAGAGAAACGGGGGAGTGAGCCAATCCTGGACCTGCGCATCCTGAACGAGTATGTGACCACCAGGAGGTTCCGCATGTTAACAATCAGGCACCTCCTGGAGAGTGTCCGCCCGGGGTATTGGATGACCTCAATTGGCCTGATGGATTTTCATGTCTCCATCCTGCCGAGGCACAGGAAATTTATAAGCTTTGCCAGCGGGGAGTGTTTTTAGTTCAACCGTCTCCTGTTCGGCTACTCCCTCGCCCCATGCACCTTTTCCAAATGCATGGAGGCAGCACTGGAGCTGCTCCGTCGTCAGGGTCTCAGGATCCTGACTTACATAGACGACTGGCTTATCCTTGCTCCTTCTTGCCAGGAGGCCGTGGAGCATACGGACAGACTACTGCGTCACATCTTGAACCTGGGGTTCGTGATGAACAGACCAACAGCTTGTTGTTGCCAGCTCAACAGGTGACGTACCTGGGAATGGAGTTGGATGCACAGACCATGCGTGCACGGCTCTCCGTAGAGAGACAGGTGGTGCTCAGGAGTCTGGCCCAGAAGCTGGTGGTGGCTCCATCGGCACCGTCTTGTCTGGTCCGGTCCCTACTGGTCATGATTGCGGCGGCTCACCCGGTGGTACGCATGGGGCTTCTTCATATTAGATGTCTCCAACGCTGGTTTGCTCGGCTCCGATTGCATCCCATGCAGAACAGACAGACGCGGGTCTCACTGTCCCCGGGGGCTCGGCAGGACCTGGAATTGTGGCTCACCCCGGACCGTCTCCAAATGGGATGCGTCCCACACTATGTGGAGGTGTACACGGACGCTTCGATCACCAGATGGGGTGGGACCTTGGGCCGGCTCGCAGTTGGCGGGGCCTGGGAGCCAATGCTATCCCATATCAATGTACTGGAGATGGTGGCAGTGCAGATGGTGCTTCTACACTTTGCCCCCAGCTTGAAAGGAGATCACTTGATGGTCAGGTCGGACAATACGACAGTTGTGGTCTACCTGAACAGGCAGGGTGGAACCAGGTCACCCCTCCTTTATCGGAGGGCAGCAGAGATCCTAATGTGGGCGGACACACACCTGACCTCCCTAAGGGCGCGGCATGTGCCTGGGACACTCAACGCAGGGGCAGACAGGATGTCCCGGGGTGGCCCTCTACGCAACAATTAGGGGTTGGTGCCCAAGCTTGCACAACAGATTTGGCGCCGGTTTGGTCAGCCTGTGGCCACCAGTGCAGAGAACACACAGTGCCCACTGTGGTGTCCTGGCTTTACATGAACGACTTGCATTTTAGGAAATGATAACCACATTTTATCGTCTTCATGAAGTTAAAATTATGTCAACAAATCTTTATATGACCTGTGACTTTTCTGTCAAGGGTTTTAATTGCTTTAGAAAATAGCCTCAGTTAATAGCCTTAAGGTCCATTAGCGTAGCTCTTAAGATAAGCTGTTAATAAAAAAGTAGAGCCATGCTTCTTGGCCGGTCTGTCAATGAAGGGTACATAATACTACAGCATAATATCCTGGAGATTTTTGTGCAAAACTTCTGTGAGCAGCAAATAAAGACACAGCTTACAACCAGTGACTGTAGAAGGGGCTGGATATAAGGAGTGAGACGTCACCCATAGCGTTAAGAACCTCGAGATCGACGCTCTTTCAGGCGCCATTTTTAGCTGTTATGGAGGTCGCCATGTTGATTTTATGGAGCCAGAAGTCCCTAATTTGGGCAAATGGACTGAGTTGAGTGCCCGTTTACATGGTAACCAGTGAGCCAATCAGAAGCTCGCTTATTTGTTGACCACGTGCTTGCTCCCTGCAGACAGCGGCTAAACTTAGCATCGCTGCTCCTTCACTGTTTGTGTGTTAGCGGCGCCCTCTGGTTGTAAATTTCACTTTTACACCAATATGTACGTTTTTTTATATTCTCCTACTTTACTTATCTATGTGTGTTGCCTTTGTCAAGAATGTTCAAAATTACAACTATAGCTATATATATATATATATATATATATATATATAAGCAAGTGCTGTATTTTTGAGATGGAGTAAATATGTGTAAAACCAGTTTTGATTTTGTTTTTCAGTTTCCTTACCCGTGCAACTGCAGATCAAAGACCTCAGGAGCAATCTGAAAGTTCAAGAAACCTTTCCATCTTTGCAGTGTTTTATGATTTCTGATTCTTTTCCACAATAACCTCTATTGCTTATGGCATGATAAAATAACACTTTAGTGATCAATAAATGATTTTTGAAGTTTTGTCTGTTTGCTTTCATCTACTTTCATGTTATTTGAAGGTTTCTTTAAAAATGAAGAAAAACACTTTTTTTTAAGTTATTAACTCTGTGCACTTAAATATAAAGTGTATAAATTATGCCAGATTTAGGGGTTGAAATACAGTTTATATATGCCTTCAAACCTAGAAGCACATAACTGAATGGAGATTTGATTGAGTTTAAGTTTATTTAAAAGAAGCTGAAGTTGTAGATGGACCAGGAAGTGATGAAGCTGAGGAAGACAAGGCTGGGCTATGTCAGCTGTGCAGGAGCAGAGAAGACCGACAGAGAAGCAGACCGATAACTGGACTGGACAGTACTGGACTGGACTGGGGGAGGGTCGACATAAAAGCAGCAGCAGACAGGTAACTGTAGAGGGGCTCTGCAAAGACAGAGAACAAAGTAAAAACTTACGTTTAAAACAAGTCCTCCTGTTGGGACCGGTCACCTCTGTACATGAAATTTACTTTTAATCACAGAACAAATTACAACATTAACCTTGGTCTTTTATTCTCCAGCTCACTGTATGTTACTGTGTGTGTAAGGACTGTTTTTAGAAAATAGTGGACTTTGATTTTAACTTACATTTGCCTAAATATAATACTTTAGTAAATGTGAACTGTACTGGGTTAGAGGTAATGTCTGTCATGTTGGAAACCTGCCATAAACATTTACCTGTCTACTGTTGTCATGATTTACAGATGACAAATGTACAAATATAAAACTAACACACGCACTTTAGCTACAGTAATGTTTAAGGGATGTATGACTGCAGAGTTTTCTAGAGTAAAAAGTCTCAGAGCTTGGTGGGCATTTGCAAGTGTAATGTTTTATTTAATTAACACCCACCTTTGTCTGAATATCCTCTTCAAAGTGTTCACACCACAACCAAGAGCCTTTCTTCTGATCAGCCTCAGCATCACCTTTAGGAAATCTGTGGAGAGAGAACAATATCTATTTTCATAAAATATGTGTCAAATGTATTTACCAAAATGGCACAACCATTGACAGTAGAAGGCGCAACCCAGATCTTTGTAAAAGAGTACATTAAGCCCACTTCTAATTTTTGATTTTATTATTATGATTATATTATAGCCTTTACTCGGTTTGCAAACTAAACAGTTATTATTATTATTTATTGTTCAGTCAGAGACAAGAAGAAAGAAAAAAACGTTAAAATTTGCTTCAGGTCTAAACGTGTAGATTATAACTACAAAAACAGCTTATTAAGCTGAATTAAACATTTACATTTAGTCATTTAGCAGACACTTTTATCCAAAGCGACTTACACCAGTGTTACATTTTAGTTGACGCTTTCATTCAAAGCGACTTACATTAAGGTTCCATTCATCAGTGTCACAGCTAGGACACCACCAGAGGCAAGGTGGGTTAAGTGTCTTGCCCAAGGACACAACAACAGTATGAACTGTGGGGAGAGCGGGAATCGAACCGCCTACCTTCTGGTTGAAGGACAACCGCTCTACCACTGAGCCACTGCCGCCTCAAACATAGCGTTGGCTTTTAGCTAACATCAAGCGATCTCCATTCATGAACAGCAGCAACATAAAAACAAAATTAACAAAAAACGAAGACATACTGGCTAAAATGCTTTGGAAAAATAGACTAACTATAAACAATCTTTTGGTGTAGCAAAAAGCTTAACTTTCACTGATTTAAAATAGTTAGCGCTCCGAGAGTCTCTCTTCTGTCCATAAATATCCAGCGGCTTCTTCTCGCGAGAGAGCAGCGTAAACAACAAGACGGAGCAAGCACCAACCAAACCATGCCCCCGTGAGCCGACATAGCAGAATGGAGGCAGCTGATAGGTCAGTTATTAATCTTAATATCTTGAGTTATGCAACAAGTATCAATATAACGATTACGGGAATAATAAGAATGTGTTCAAACAAACACGGAATAGTTAGAATGATGACTGTGACAAAAATAGTCATTTCGTAATTGGTGCCGATTTTTCAATGGATGTCAATGGGGTCATGCTTGATGAAGCCTACCCCTACTTCCTAATAGGCTTCCAACCCGGAAGCGGGCTTGCTATGTCCACCCCTTCTACCGTCAATGCTTACAAATAGCACTAAGTGCTAGTAGAGGTTAGCATCCCTGGGCTATTGGCCGCCCGGGCTAAAAAGGGCGCCCACATGCCAATCAAAGTCGCCCCTCCCTTAAGTATGCATAATTCTAGTTAAGTTAAGCTAAGGGCAAGAAATTTAAAAATTTTCAAACATTTTCAACAAACCCCAGAGTTGTCATGCAACAATAACTTAGCTGTAGAGACCAGATCCATCTTTTGTACCAGGCTTTAAACAGTTTTTTTACACTTGTAAAATCATCATAGGGTTTCTCCTTATATTTCTGCTTTTGGAGCCTGCCCTCTGGTTAGATTTTAGATTTATTTAATAAAGACTGACTTGGAAGGAGAAAACATTAGATGCCAATCCTGAAATGCGTCAATCACAACATCAGAAAAAAAAATAAAACATTCACGAAAAAGTTAGCATAATAAATAGCCCTTTACAAAAACTAACAAGTTCATGTCTTTTGGTCTTGCTCTTATTTGATAAAAAATGTCTTTGTTGTCTGAGTTCATAACCACTAGATGGTGCCTGGTTTATGGAGAAGAGCTGTCCTTCAGGACGTTGTGTAAGGTGTGGACTGTGGCTTTATCCCGCCTCTCACTCAGAGAGGACAGGGAGGAGGGTGGAATACCAATAAACCTGCAGCATCTTTTTTGCACCCGCTCTAACTCATCTGACAGGCCTTTGGTCAGCCCGCCCCACACAGGACTGGCATACTCCAGCACAGGTCTGATGAAACTCAGATAGACCTTTTTAAGGACGTCAGGTGGAAGCCCAGCTCTTTGTGCAACATTAAGGTAGTGAATCCTTGGGTTTACTTTGGAGAGCATATATTTTATATGTGCATCCCAGGATAAATCAGAAGAGATTTTAACTCCGAGAAGTTTGAATGTGGAGACTCTTTGGATCATATGGCCACTGACTTCAGGCAGAGAGGGGCAAGGGATGTTACACTCTCTCCTGGCGCTTATGACCATGTCCATAGTTTTTGGTCCATTTGCCAGTGAGAACTCCTGACCCCACTCATCCACAGAGTCCAGTGCCTTCTGCATGAGACCAGGAAGTGTCCCCATGAGCAGCTCACTCAGTGTCAGATCATCTGCATATTTCACAGGGACAACTGAAGATGGAAGACATACATCCAGGCTGTTTATGCATATTACAAAGAGTAAAGGAGACAGCAGCCCCCCCTGGGGGACACCTGCTGGAATGGCCAAAGGTGGTGAAGTGCAGGAGCCCCACTGCACTGTTTGTTCTCTGTCACTCAGGTAGCTCTTCAAACTGAGCCATAGAGGGCGCCGAATCTGCATGTTTGCCAGTACTTTGAGCAATTGACTGTGGTTGATTGTGTCAAAGGCACGAGAAAAATCCACAAAAACAGCGTGTACATCCAGTTTAGGACTGTTGTTAGGTGCCTCATGCCACTGCTGAAGAATATGTATCAGTGCTGTGACTGGATCTGCTGCTCATAAAGCCATGTTGGGTAGGGGCAATCTGAGAAGCTGTATCCTGCAGTACTATGTCCCTTAAAATCCCTTCATAGATTTTACCAACACAACTGACAAGAGAGATCTGGCGGTAGTCAGATGGGAAACTCTGCCTTGTTTTTTTTGGGGATTGCTTTAACAAGAGCCTTTTTCCAAAGTGCTGGAAAGATGTTGTGTCTGATGCAAGAATTAAAAACGTCACACAACACAGGAGCCAACTCTTCACAAAAGGCTTTTAGCAGCCAGGATGGAATACTGTCAGGACCTGCTGCCTTTGATGGGTTGATTATCCGAAGTCTGGCTTTGACTTGACCAATACTCAGTATTATAGTGTATAGTTGGACTGGCCCCACACTGAAGCAAAATGTTTAGCCAGGATGTCACATTCTAACTGCTGAATACGGGGATCATTTGTGGCTAAAGCTCGACTATCCTCCATTCCCATGAGTGCTTTGATAGACTTGAACCACTGTAGAGTTAGAGTAGCAAAGCTCCTCCACCTCATTCTTGTAGTAATGATACTTAGCAGATTTCATCTTTTTGTCTACATTCGTTTTTTTTTTTATCTTAGGCCTTGCACAGCTCGTTAATTCACTCTAAACACAAGAAGCCAGTGTTAACAAAACAGACAGACAACAGGGTCTTTTAAAATGCAAATGCATATGCAAAAAGATGCTACACAAAGCATTAGGACAAGACCAGGACACATTTTCACTTGTTTTGTCATGGTTTATTCTAAACATTCAAATATCCCCCATAGTCAAATGTTGTAAATCCCCTTCTCAATTGTTTTTAATCAGTTTCAAATTAACATGATGCATTTTAGCTTACTTTATATATAGTTTATATTACCTTAAATTGCAGCGATGTGTATCCAAACTTAAAATCTTTTCTCTTTTCAGTTTTTTGGGATAATTGAAATATTGCTGTCAAGCATTTCAGGATTTCAGGGAGGATATATGCACCCATCTGTTGTGTGCAATGCAAATACAATGAATTTAAGTTTGCATGTTGAGGAACTACAACAAATAAAAGCGTGAGCACCAATGCAAATGCTCAGTGCAAATGCTCATTGTCACTCTAATACAGAATATAAGAAATAAGTAATACAAGATCATTTGACATTTTACTAGTCCACATTTTAAGATATAATGTATAGTTTACAGGGTAGAACCAGCAACATCATAAAGCGGACTGTGCTTAGTGTAGTTCCTCTATTAGGTAAGTGTTAATTTATGTTTGCTGTATTGTAAAAGTATATATAATCAACTATTCCTCTCAATTTCCTAAAACGTTTGTGAGAAGTTAAATACTTTTATTTGGATTTCATCATTTTCACAGGACTTTGAACCATTTAGCTCTAATAACCTTGAGCTGTGTGCAACAAAGCTTCTTGATGGAAAATGCAAGGACAGTTATTGCACAGCATCAAGACCATTTTTTTGCTACAAAGGTAAGAATCCTTTCATTTAAAATAGTGAGTAGTGTTTATACACTACACACTTAATATTTGATGATTTAATTTGTCACAATTCCAAAATAAGTGATTTTGTGTCAACTTTTTAGCAGGTGCCTCACCCCATTTTATCTATGTAAGTACAAGCAAGACCTGGCCACTGCAGGAAGTACTACACTGATCTGGCCAGTGTACTGTGGAGAAAATGTAATCCAGGCTTCATTACATAGTGCAAGAGGCCCCTGGTGGAATTTGACGCAGGCAAGAGGGGCGGCCGAGCCGTAAAAAAACTGCTTTTCTGTCTTCCAGTTTACTATTTGATTTCTCCTGCAGTTTCCATAGTCCAAAGGCATGCTGGTTTATTCAGCGGTCCTGTGCATGTATCCATTGTGAGACACACAAACTGAACTACCTATTTATTACCACACCTTTACCATGTTATTACCGAGCTACAATATAAAATGCTACCGTTGTGTCAAGTCTAACAGTGTCGTGCATAAATGACTAATGATGTTTTGACTTTTCAGATCAGAATGGAAACGTATAGTTTGGGAGCAAACGTAAAGCTGATTTGGAGGAAGCAGCCAGATGGAAAGGTCTTCCATATAAAAAGAAACAAAAATTAAATCTGTTGTGAGCTATTTATTTTTGTTTTTTACTCTGTATTATCTTTGTATCTTTGTCATCATTTGTGTGTAATTGATTGATTTAGAAAAAAAAAAGTGATTAAAGTCTTAAGAGTCTTTACAATTTGTGTGGAGTGAACAATGCCATAGTTATAACAGTTTTAGTGAATAACAATGTAAATATATAGATCACTGAAGCCAAATAAGATGATAGGATGATTCAATTGTTCACATAATTTTTTTTTATTAAATTAAAAGAAGTATGTGAACCTTTTAAAATTTCATGAATAAATTTGTCTTAAAATGTGATCTGATCTTCATCTAAGTCAAGGGTATTGACAAATAATGTGTCTAAAAATAATTACACAATAAAATTTTGATCTTTCAAATGTTTATTGAACACACTCATTAAACATTCAAATGGCCCTTGGCATCAATAACCTCAACCAGGCACTTCTTGTAGCTGTGGATCAGACCTGCACATTGTTGAGGAGGAACTTTAGCCCATTTTTTCTGGCAGAATGGTTTTAGCTCTGTCATATTTTTTGGCCGTCTCATGTGTATGGCCCTCTTCAAGTCTATCCATAGCATCCATTGTGTTGAGGTCTGGGCTCTGACTTGGAGAAAGGGTTGTAGCCTAAAGTGTGACCTGTCCTGCCAGTGGGAAGAACCATTATTATCATTTTTTAATTTATATAGCGCTTTTCCCCCTAGTAGGAACTCAAAGCACCAGTAAAAACTGCTACCAACACACCACATTACAGTGACCAACTCTAGGGACGCTGTTCTGTGGCCTGAGTGGCATGGACCACTGGCCTGGCAGTGGCACGGACCATTACCTCATCTCAGGAGATTAATCCTTAGAAAAAATGTGAATAAATAAATTACAGAGACCAACTCCAGGGGCGCTGTTAAGTTGCCTGTGTGGTCTCTCTCAATCATTTAAAGTCTGTGCCTTGCTATCTGTGGCCCTGGAGGTTTGTGCATGCATCTATATACATGCAAGTAATGTGTGTCATTGAAATAAAAGCACAGTCCCTAATAAAATAAAGCATGGATGCAAGTCTATGGGTTTGGAAAGTTTTTACATGTTTTTTACCATAATGTTTAAAAAAAAATTATTTATTTTTTCTTCCCTTATACTGCCCTCCTTAAAATAACTAATCACTCTCCATCCTCTTTCTGCTTGATCTAACTGCCTTTGATACCATCTCACACTCCATCCTTTTGCACAGACTCTCCTCTATCGGCATCACAAACACAGCCCTCACTTGGTTCCACTCCTACCTCTCAGGTACCACTCAGTTCATCCAGCTCAAATCCTTCACCTCTTCTGTTCGTCATCTACCTTCTTCCCCTTGGTCACATCTTCCGAAAACATCATATTGACTTTCACTGGTACACTGATGACCTCCAGCTCTAACTCTCAATCAAACCAAATTCCTCACTCTCATCCTCCTCCCTAACAAACTGCCTCTCTGAAAATAAATCCTGGTTCAGCACAAACTTCCTCAAAACTAAACAGTGATAAAACTGAACTGCTCTTAATAGGCACCAAAACCACCGCTAAACAAATCAATATCATCAATAACTTCTCCATTACTTTTGATTGGAGTCTGGGTGTCATTTTTGACAGCACATTCTCCTTCACTTGCAATGCAAATACAAAGCATTCAATTTTGCATGTTGAGGAACTAAAATAAATAAAAGCGTGAGCACCAATGCAAATGCTCAGTGCAAATGCTCATTGTCACTCTGATCCAGAATATAAGAAATAAGTAATACAAGATCATTTGACATTTTACTAGTCCACATTTTAAGATATAATGTATAGTTTACAGGGTAGAACCAGCAACATCATAAAGCGGACTGTGCTTAGTGTAGTTCCTCTATTAGGTAAGTGTTAATTTATGTTTGCTGTATTGTAAAAGTATATATAATCAACTATTCCTCTCAATTTCCTAAAACGTTTGTGAGAAGTTAAATACTTTCATTTGGATTTCATCATTTTCACAGGACTTTGAACCATTTAGCTCTAATAACCTTGAGCTGTGTGCAACAAAGCTTCTTGATGGAAAATGCAAGGACAGTTATTGCACAGCATCAAGACCATTTTTTTTGCTACAAAGGTAAGAATCCTTTCATTTAAAATAGTGAGTAGTGTTTATACACTACACACTTAATATTTGATGATTTAATTTGTCACAATTCCAAAATAAGTGATTTTGTGTCAACTTTTTAGCAGGTGCCTCACCCCATTTTATCTATGTAAGTACAAGCAAGACCTGGCCACTGCAGGAAGTACTACACTGATCTGGCCAGTGTACTGTGGAGAAAATGTAATCCAGGCTTCATTACATAGTGCAAGAGGCCCTGGTGGAATTTGGACGCAGGCAAGAGGGGCGGCCGAGCGGTCCCATTGTGAGACACACAAACTGAACTACCTATTTATTACCACACCTTTAACATGTTATTACCGAGCTACAATATAAAATGCTACCGTTGTGTCAAGTCTAACAGTGTCATGCATAAATGACTAATGATGTTTTGACTTTTCAAATCAGAATGGAAACGTATAGTTTGGGAGCAAACGTAAAGCTGATTTGGAGGAAGCAGCCAGATGGAAAGGTCTTCCATATAAAAAGAAACAAAAATTAAATCTGTTGTGAGCTATTTATTTTTGTTTTTTACTCTGTATTATCTTTGTATCTTTGTCATCATTTGTGTGTAATTGATTGATTTAGAAAAAAAAAAGTGATTAAAGTCTTAAGAGTTTTTACAATTTGTGTGGAGTGAACAATGCCATAGTTATAACAGTTTTAGTGAATAACAATGTAAATATATAGATCACTGAAGCCAAATAAGATGATAGGATGATTCAATTGTTCACATAATTTTTTTTTATTAAATTAAAAGAAGTATGTGAACCTTTTAAAATTTCATGAATAAATTTGTCTTAAAATGTGATCTGATCTTCATCTAAGTCAAGGGTATTGACAAATAATGTGTCTAAAAATAATTACACAATAAAATTTTGATCTTTCAAATGTTTATTGAACACACTCATTAAACATTCAAATGGCCCCTTGGCATCAATAACCTCAACCAGGCACTTCTTGTAGCTGTGGATCAGACCTGCACATTGTTGAGGAGGAACTTTAGCCCATTTTTTCTGGCAGAATGGTTTTAGCTCTGTCATATTTTTTGGCCGTCTCATGTGTATGGCCCTCTTCAAGTCTATCCATAGCATCCATTGTGTTGAGGTCTGGGCTCTGACTTGGAGAAAGGGTTGTAGCCTAAAGTGTGACCTGTCCTGCCAGTGGGAAGAACCATTATTATCATTTTTTAATTTATATAGCGCTTTTCCCCCTAGTAGGAACTCAAAGCACCAGTAAAAACTGCTACCAACACACCACATTACAGTGACCAACTCTAGGGACGCTGTTCTGTGGCCTGAGTGGCATGGACCACTGGCCTGGCAGTGGCACGGACCATTACCTCATCTCAGGAGATTAATCCTTAGAAAAAATGTGAATAAATAAATTACAGAGACCAACTCCAGGGGCGCTGTTAAGTTGCCTGTGTGGTCTCTCTCAATCATTTAAAGTCTGTGCCTTGCTATCTGTGGCCCTGGAGGTTTGTGCATGCATCTATATACATGTAAGTAATGTGTGTCATTGAAATAAAAGCACAGTCCCTAATAAAATAAAGCATGGATGCAAGTCTATGGGTTTGGAAAGTTTTTACATGTTTTTTACCATAATGTTTAAAAAAAAAAAAAAATTCTTTATTTTTTCTTCCCTTATACTGCCCTCCTTAAAATAACTAATCACTCTCCATCCTCTTTCTGCTTGATCTAACTGCCTTTGATACCATCTCACACTCCATCCTTTTGCACAGACTCTCCTCTATCGGCATCACAGACACAGCCCTCACTTGGTTCCACTCCTACCTCTCAGGTACCACTCAGTTCATCCAGCTCAAATCCTTCACCTCTTCTGTTCGTCATCTACCTTCTTCCCCTTGGTCACATCTTCCGAAAACATCATATTGACTTTCACTGCTACACTGATGACCTCCAGCTCTAACTCTCAATCAAACCAAATTCCTCACTCTCATCCTCCTCCCTAACAAACTGCCTCTCTGAAAATAAATCCTGGTTCAGCACAAACTTCCTCAAAACTAAACAGTGATGAAACTGAACTGCTCTTAATAGGCACCAAAACCACCGCTAAACAAATCAATATCATCAATAACTTCTCCATTACTTTTGATTGGAGTCTGGGTGTCATTTTTGACAGCACATTCTCCTTCACTTGCAATGCAAATACAAAGCATTCAAGTTTGCATGTTGAGGAACTAAAATAAATAAAAGCGTGAGCACCAATGCAAATGCTCAGTGCAAATGCTCATTGTCACTCTGATCCAGAATATAAGAAATAAGTAATACAAGATCATTTAACATTTTACTAGTCCACATTTTAAGATATAATGTATAGTTTACAGGGTAGAACCAGCAACATCATAAAGCGGACTGTGCTTAGTGTAGTTCCTCTATTAGGTAAGTGTTAATTTATGTTTGCTGTATTGTAAAAGTATATATAATCAACTATTCCTCTCAATTTCCTAAAACGTTTGTGAGAAGTTAAATACTTTCATTTGGATTTCATCATTTTCACAGGACTTTGAACCATTTAGCTCTAATAACCTTGAGCTGTGTGCAACAAAGCTTCTTGATGGAAAATGCAAGGACAGTTATTGCACAGCATCAAGACCATTTTTTTGCTACAAAGGTAAGAATCCTTTCATTTAAAATAGTGAGTAGTGTTTATACACTACACACTTAATATTTGATGATTTAATTTGTCACAATTCCAAAATAAGTGATTTTGTGTCAACTTTTTAGCAGGTGCCTCACCCCATTTTATCTATGTAAGTACAAGCAAGACCTGGCCACTGCAGGAAGTACTACACTGATCTGGCCAGTGTACTGTGGAGAAAATGTAATCCAGGCTTCATTACATAGTGCAAGAGGCCCCTGGTGGAATTTGACGCAGGCAAGAGGGGCGGCCGAGCGGTCCCATTGTGAGACACACAAACTGAACTACCTATTTATTACCACACCTTTACCATGTTATTACCGAGCTACAATATAAAATGCTACCGTTGTGTCAAGTCTAACAGTGTCGTGCATAAATGACTAATGATGTTTTGACTTTTCAAATCAGAATGGAAACGTATAGTTTGGGAGCAAACGTAAAGCTGATTTGGAGGAAGCAGCCAGATGGAAAGGTCTTCCATATAAAAAGAAACAAAAATTAAATCTGTTGTGAGCTATTTATTTTTGTTTTTTACTCTGTATTATCTTTGTATCTTTGTCATCATTTGTGTGTAATTGATTGATTTAGAAAAAAAAAAGTGATTAAAGTCTTAAGAGTCTTTACAATTTGTGTGGAGTGAACAATGCCATAGTTATAACAGTTTTAGTGAATAACAATGTAAATATATAGATCACTGAAGCCAAATAAGATGATAGGATGATTCAATTGTTCACATAATTTTTTTTTATTAAATTAAAAGAAGTATGTGAACCTTTTAAAATTTCATGAATAAATTTGTCTTAAAATGTGATCTGATCTTCATCTAAGTCAAGGGTATTGACAAATAATGTGTCTAAAAATAATTACACAATAAAATTTTGATCTTTCAAATGTTTATTGAACACACTCATTAAACATTCAAATGGCCCTTGGCATCAATAACCTCAACCAGGCACTTCTTGTAGCTGTGGATCAGACCTGCACATTGTTGAGGAGGAACTTTAGCCCATTTTTCTGGCAGAATGGTTTTAGCTCTGTCATATTTTTGGCCGTCTCATGTGTATGGCCCTCTTCAAGTCTATCCATAGCATCCATTGTGTTGAGGTCTGGGCTCTGACTTGGAGAAAGGGTTGTAGCCTAAAGTGTGTCCTGTCCTGCCAGTGGGAAGAACCATTATTATCATTTTTTAATTTATATAGCGCTTTTCCCCCTAGTAGGAACTCAAAGCACCAGTAAAAACTGCTACCAACACACCACATTACAGTGACCAACTCTAGGGACGCTGTTCTGTGGCCTGAGTGGCATGGACCACTGGCCTGGCAGTGGCACGGACCATTACCTCATCTCAGGAGATTAATCCTTAGAAAAAATGTGAATAAATAAATTACAGAGACCAACTCCAGGGGCGCTGTTAAGTTGCCTGTGTGGTCTCTCTCAATCATTTAAAGTCTGTGCCTTGCTATCTGTGGCCCTGGAGGTTTGTGCATGCATCTATATACATGTAAGTAATGTGTGTCATTGAAATAAAAGCACAGTCCCTAATAAAATAAAGCATGGATGCAAGTCTATGGGTTTGGAAAGTTTTTACATGTTTTTTACCATAATGTTTAAAAAATAAATAAAAATTCTTTATTTTTTCTTCCCTTATACTGCCCTCCTTAAAATAACTAATCACTCTCCATCCTCTTTCTGCTTGATCTAACTGCCTTTGATACCATCTCACACTCCATCCTTTTGCACAGACTCTCCTCTATCGGCATCACAAACACAGCCCTCACTTGGTTCCACTCCTACCTCTCAGGTACCACTCAGTTCATCCAGCTCAAATCCTTCACCTCTTCTGTTCGTCATCTACCTTCTTCCCCTTGGTCACATCTTCCGAAAACATCATATTGACTTTCACTGCTACACTGATGACCTCCAGCTCTAACTCTCAATCAAACCAAATTCCTCACTCTCATCCTCCTCCCTAACAAACTGCCTCTCTGAAAATAAATCCTGGTTCAGCACAAACTTCCTCAAAACTAAACAGTGATAAAACTGAACTGCTCTTAATAGGCACCAAAACCACCGCTAAACAAATCAATATCATCAATAACTTCTCCATTACTTTTGATTGGAGTCTGGGTGTCATTTTTGACAGCACATTCCCCTTCACTTGCAATGCAAATACAAAGCATTCAATTTTGCATGTTGAGGAACTAAAATAAATAAAAGCGTGAGCACCAATGCAAATGCTCAGTGCAAATGCTCATTGTCACTCTGATCCAGAATATAAGAAATAAGTAATACAAGATCATTTGACATTTTACTAGTCCACATTTTAAGATATAATGTATAGTTTACAGGGTAGAACCAGCAACATCATAAAGCGGACTGTGCTTAGTGTAGTTCCTCTATTAGGTAAGTGTTAATTTATGGTTGCTCTATTGTAAAAGTTTATATAATCAACTATTTTCCTCTCAATTTCTGAAAACGTTTTTTTTTTAGAAAAGTTAAGTGAAATACTTTATTTGAACTTGATTTCATCATTTTCACAGGACTTTGTTTCTTGCCTGCCTGGGGTAACCGTGCCTATCGCCTGGTTGAAAAAGAATTACCCTGGGCAGAAGCTCAGAGCTACTGCAGAACAAACCACCTGGACTTGGCCACCATAGAAGACGAGGAACAACTTAAACACCTGTTAAACACAAAAAAAAGCAGTCCACCTTTGGGTAAAATCTGGATCGGGCTGTACGACGATGTCAACAGCTGGAGGTGGTCCCTGCAGGAAGAGGGTTACTATGACGGAGGACAGGACCAGTTCAGGATGTGGAATAGTGGTGAACCATTTAGCGCTAAAAACCTTGAGTTGTGTGCAGCAATGCTTTTGGATGGAAAATGGAAGGACAGTAATTGCACAGATTTAAGACCATTTTTCTGCTACAAAGGTAAGAATAATTTTATTTAAAATATTATTAGAACCATGATAAAGAAAATCACTTGTTTGAGAAACGCGTGTCACAAACAGAAATTGAGTGCTAAACTTATGTTGTGGCTTAAGTGTGTAGTATTAAAATGTAACAGCTTTCTATCCTATCAACATCATCCCAAACCAACCGTCTGCCATTTGACATCTGTCTGACTCTTTACTCTAATTACAAACCCAGAGAAAATGCCTTCAAGCCTTTAAGTCTTCACTATAGACATACATGTGTCGGAGTGCCAGATGTACACTGGAGGGCTATACGACTAAATAAAAGCAATAAATTAAACATTTGAATAATCAGATGTACTAATGAAAACTCTTAATCCACTTGGCCAATACTTTGTAAACAATCCCCCCAAAAGGCTACCAGGAATCTCTAGTGGAAAATCTAATTGAAAGATAAAATGTACGTAGTGAAGATGTAGGCACTTTTTTTTAAATGATCACAATAACTCCTTGCATGGGTGAGGTTGTATAATCTCAGCCAAAAACAGGCCAAAACCTACAGTAGAACAGGCCCAATTTACGAGCACATGGCACAGGCCACCAGGCAAGACACTGAGTTGTTGTAAGACAAAAACAGTAACACTTTAAGAATAAACTGCCACCAACCACACAAAGCAAAACATTAGCCAAGACAAAAACAGCAACGTCAACTGCAAGCCCAATTGTAGCTCCAATAAAGGGGAGGCGTGGCAGTAGACGTATTTATGTGAGAAAAGAAATGGTATGGTTGGCCAGACTACATTTCTAGCTGTAGGTCTATTAACTCAACATACAATTCTCAGCACTGTTACAAGATGTTCTGTTCAATATTTGTTGATTTAATTTGTCACAATTCCAAAATGAATTGATTTTGTGTCTACTTTTTAGCAGGTGCCTCACCCCATTTTATCTATGTAAGTACAAGCAAGACCTGGTTGGATGCTCAGAGGCACTGCAGGAAGTATTACACTGATCTGGCCAGTGTGAGGAGCCAAACTGAGAATGCAGAGCTGTTAGCAATGATCGATAGGTACACCTGGATTGGCCTCTACAGAGATTCATGGAAGTGGTCTGATGGGAATCCAGTTCAGTTTACAAAATGGAATGATGGGAGACCAACTGGACTTACCTGTGTGGCTTTATATAATGGTAGCATGGTGGATCAATACTGTTCTATGCCATATCCTTTTGTTTGTAATGGTGAGTTCTCATATTTCATGTACCTTTTTTATTCTGACAGTGTCTCTTAGTGGAACAAAGCACTAATGCTTTACCGGTCCCTTTTCAGACTATCCATTCCGGCAGGTGATAGAGTTGGAAATCATAAAAGAGTCGTCGTTGAACCTAGAAGATATGGCTGAAGCCCTGTTGGAGCAGGTGGTGCAGTAGATTTCAGTTTTTTGACATGCATGTTGTTTAAGGGGTGGTTGAACTTTAATAGATCTACTGTACGTATGGTTTTGTTAGCAGTTTTTACCTTCCACATTGCTAATTGCATGGATCAAATCAATGTTTTTAGGTGTTTACTGGACATGTTTTGACTGCTATACTTCCTGCAGTCTTCTTCGGAAGAGTCACGTGATGTTATTGTGATGTGACAAGGCACGTTACAGTAACATTACGTGACATGTTGGTTTATTGTTACAGCAGGTAAGGTGGATAACTTGGTGGGGTGGTAGCGTGGCATAGTCCTGGCAAGAATAGCTCGTAGGCATGCCGAGGGTACTGGGAAAAACACAAAAACTAATTAGAGACTTCAATGTACAAAGTTTCACAAGATCAGCTGCAAGGCCGTAGTGTTCTAACCACTGAGTAGACGGAACAATCTGGCGATGCTTGTCTGGAAATATCTGGCAGAAATCTCTAATCAGCTCAGGGTCCAGAATGAGCTTACGAGAGACCCAGGAGCGTTCCTCCGTAACCCTCCCAGTCCACTAGGCATTGGTAGCCACGGCAGCGTGGTAGTCATGGTAGTCAGCGGACAACATCATAATCATTTTCTCAATCTTATATGATCCAACATACCTAGGGGCCAGTAAGCCGAAGCACACCTACAATTAGCGCTCTGTTGACTGAACCAGAGCAGCACAGCACATACGCTTCGGCAACCGCGAAAGTGAAACTGGACAGATGGTACTGCCACCTATTCTTCCTGTGTAGGAAACAAGGGTGGCTGGGACCCCAAGGAAGCCATGAAGGAGGACATTTCGGTAGCCGAGCTAGTCATGGAGTTGTGGGCATACTCAACCCATGGAAGGAAGTTGGACCAGGCAGAACGATGGTGAGCTGTCACACAGAGGGCAGTCTCCAGACTCTGGTTAGCTCGTTCCATTTGGCCATTAGACTGGGAATGGAACCCAGCGGAAAGGCTGGCTGTGGCTCCCAGGGCTCAACAGAATGCCTTCCAAACCTGAGAGGAGAATTGGGGGCCCCGACCTGACACTATGTCCGAAAGAATTCTGTGCAACCAGAAAACCTGTTTGACCAGGAGGTTGGTGGTCTCTAGAGCTGACGGAAGTTTAGGTAAAGGGACAAAGTAAACAGCTCTAGAGAAGCAGTCAACAACATTTAAGATCACAGTATTACCTTCAGAGAGGGGTAACCCAGTAACAAAGTCCACAGCAATGTGGGACCATGGGTGAGAGGGCACAGGAAGTGGATGCAGGGGTAGGCGAGGACCGGGCCTATGGTGAACAAAGGTTTGAGTTGGTCAAAGGCGCCTTGAGCCTCAGCGTTCCAGGCAAACGGAGAAGCGGTATAAGTAAGTTGGGTGAGTGTTGAGGCAACTCCACTGTAATTCCTGATGAACCGTCTGGAAAAATTAGCAAAGCCCAAAAACGTTGTAACTGCTTACGGGTAGTAGGAATAGGCCAGTCAACCACAGCTTGGACTTAAGCAGGATCTGCTTCCAGACTACCTTGCTTGATGACAAAGCTGACCTTAGACATGTGGAATTCACTTTTCGGCTTTAAGAGTTTGTTTTCCAAGAGGGTTATGTTATAATATTTTTTATTATTATAATTGTTTATAGTTACTGGGTGCTTATAGATCTCTTCAGGTCATGTCAAATCATGTCATGTCCTCCATGCTAGTCCAAGCATGGAGTAGACATAACTGGAGACATGGCTTGCCACGGAACTTCTGCACCTGGAGCTGGGGCCTTGGGGAGGGTGTATGAGAGATACACCTCCCTCTGACAGCCCCCACTGCATTGATATAAAATCTCATGTTTTGGCATTAGACTAGGCATTATTTGAAAATAAATCCAAAATTGTGTTCTATGGGGAAAATGTAATCCAGGCTTCATTACATAGTGCAAGAGGCCCCTGGTGGAATTTGACGCAGGCAAGAGGGGCGGCCGAGCGGTCCCATTGTGAGACATACAAACTGAACTACCTATTTATTACCACACCTTTAACATGTTATTACCGAGCTACAATATAAAATGCTACCGTTGTGTCAAGTCTAACAGTGTCATGCATAAATGACTAATGTTTTAACTAATGACTTTTCAGATCAGAATGAAAACGTATGGTTTGGGAGCAAACGTAAAGCTGATTTGGAGGAAGCAACCAGATGGAAAGGTCTTCCACAAAAAAGAAAGAAAGAAAAGAAACTAAAATCTAATCTAAAATCTAAATCTAAATTGTTGTGAGCAATTTATGTCAGTTTTTTACTCTGTATCATCTTTGGAGCTCGTAGTATCATCTTTGTCATCATTTGTGTGCAATGACTTGATTTAGAAAAAAAAGTGATTAAAGTCTTAAGAGTCTCTATAGTTTGTGTGGAGTGAACAATGCCATAGTTATATCAGTTTTAGTGAATAACACTGTAAATATATATAGATCACTGAAGCCAGATATGATTTAATAGATTACATCAATTTTTACATTAAATAAAAGTATGTAAACCTTTTGAAATTTAACAAATAAATTTGTCTTAAAATGTGATCTGATCTGTGATCTACCTGCTGCTATGAGATCAGCAGATTCTGTAGCCATCTTTAAAAAACGCTTGAAAACATCTCTTCCATCAACACCTGACTGACAAACACTGAATTCTACTTCCTATCAATTCCTTCTCTTTAAAAAAATAAAATAAAATACTACTAGTTTTTGTGCACTTATCCTTTTTGCTACAATGTGTTAAAATTGCTTCCATTGTTTTCCTCAAGTGTAAGTCGCTTTGGATAAAAGCGTCTGCTAAATGACTAAATGAAAAGGATCTTTGTCAGAAAATGGAAATGACATGTATATCACTCTGTTTGCATCTAACACAGACGGAGAGTCAACAGAATTACAGCAGCAATCTTCACTGGTAATTTCTTTAACACTTTACTCCTCTTTGTCAATCATTAGAAATTTTATCATTTGGATATATACTTCATTTTTGACATTTGTTGTATTCACTGGGGCTATGTATCACTGATAGTGGAACAGAGCATTAAGCAGAAGAGGACCATCATTACGCTTTTACTATTATCAGGTCAGTGCCTTTCAAAATGTAGATCCATAAGCAACATCATGTTTTAGGCAATTTTATCAGGTCTGATTTAAAAAAAAACAAAAAAAAAAACAACTGAAGATTAATATAAATTTATTGATATTAAGATTCTCAAAGAAGGTCTATGTAGCAATTTAAAGCAGTATTGTTATTATTATTACTAGGCCAAAGTGTTTCTGCATGTTCCAGAGTTTTTTCTTCCACAAACTGGCAGTGCTTAGTGGTCACATTTCTGGACCTCCTCACCCGGAGAGGATAATATATATTCCACAGCTCAATACAACTCCATGAGTTAGCGGGACCTGGAGTTGAAAAATTGCAAAGAAATAACAGAACGAGCAGGTTTGATGTCACAGTCACCACCGCGGTGAAGTTGGATGTTGTATATTTGGCTCAACAAGGTTCAGTTGTCTGTGCCTGACTAGTGTGTCATGGTTGCGCGGAACTCACCCTCGAAGCTCCGCCCTTAGCACGGAGCATTAACACTTCAAAAGAGACCGTCAATAAATGACAATTACGGGGAATGAAGTAAATAAATTCAATAGCTTTAAGATAAACAAATTTTCTCCAAACCACTTTAAAAGAATAGATCTAGTGCCACCATGCACACTCCCCCCCCCCCACTTGTGTTTTTTTTGGATTTTATATATAAAGAAATACAGATAGATTTTTTTCAATAGCTTTCAGGTCATGTAACCTAGTCACTTCAATCCACTTTATATTCATAGCAACAACCTAGTAGGACCATGCACACCTTTTTATTTTCCCTTTTGTCCAATACTTTTAAATGTTTTAAATGTTTTATATAAATGTTTTTTATATACTTTTATAATGTTTTATACTAGATTCTTTTTTTTTCAATAGCTTCCATGGCATGTTATCCACTCAAATAAATTGATTACTTAAATACTAGTCTGGCATTATCACGCACACCACTTCTGATTGTGTTTTTTTATTTCTGATTTTAAATGAATTTCTATTTATTAAAATAAAAAGTTTCTGCTAGCTCCTGGGTCTTATGAACCTGCCACCTCAAAACAAATTACATTTCTCGTCTACCGTAATCACGCACATACAATATCACTGCACCGGTTTGGTGGTCTTCCTGCATTTCTGCCTGGCACCTCCCACGATGACTATCGCTGCACGTGTTCCCAGAAGGGGCGTAGACAGGTCACCCCCTGCAGATTACCTAATTCTCGGGTCTATTAAGTGGTGGATAGACAAATGAATGGACAAGTGGGTGGATTGGCCAGAATCTGTTGTTGGTACAGAGGGCTGGGGTCGCTGGACGTCACGAAGGGGGTGAAAAGGACTCCTGGTAGACCGCTCCCTCCGTCAGGACCAAGCCGGAGAGCTGGGCCAAGGGCTGGAACTGAGCCGAGGACCGAGACCGATCCAAAGAGCTGGAACAAGGATTGGAGTCGAGCTGGAACTGAGCAGGTAATTGGTCCATGGATCAGGCAACAAGAAAGGTGAGAAAACCTTGAAGCCGTTATGAGGCTGGATGTGTACACAAGGCATGCTGAACGATCTGGCAGAGAAGAGGTGGACAAGAGAGGTTTAAATACCTCACTGATGGCAGGTTGCAGGTGCTTGGAACAGGTGGCAGTGATGAGGTGAGAGGAGAGAGGTGGAGCGGATCCCTGAGAGAAACGGAGTGGATCTGACAAAAGGGCAATTATTTTGTTTTAATATACTGCATATATTGGTTTTTATTTCAGATTATTGATAAACAGACCTGAACAGTGTAGTTTGATCCTGCAAAGTCAAAATTGGAGAGTAAGGCTTCCAAAGATGCTGCTAAAAGATTAAAGTAAAAAATAGAAAAAAAATTATTATTATTATTATTATTAATAATACTAATACTACTACTACTACTACTAATAATAATAATATAATTTCAACATGTCATCTCACCAAAATAAAATACAATATGAAAATTATATATCCAGGGAATACCTACATGCGCGAAATAAGCAAGATGGTAATACAGACTGGATTGACGTGAAGTGGAAAGGAGAAGTAATGAGTCGTCCTTTTCAACAGGATCAAAACATAGTTGTAAAGGTTAAATGAGTGTTTTATTGTGTCCTCTAATATTTGATAATATTGTGACAAAACACCATTTTATTAAAGATAATTTTGTTTAGATGGAGAACTTTCCATTGATCCCCCAAATCCTGTTTTCAACAAAAAAAAAGTTGCATGGCAAGAGAGCGCAGAGAAATGAGTCATAAAATCCTTCAAGCAGGTAAGCAGATTTTATGTACGTGTGGTTCTAAAGCCAAATAAAAGAAAGCAAAATTAGCTTCTACAGTTACAGTTTTCCAATTTTAGTACACTTTTTACACAAATAATGACTTCCATCCAGTCCCACTTTTCTTTGAACGTTTGCTGTGACTTGGCATTGTGGCACAATGGCAACAATTAATTTTTTGTTTTTGTTTCCTAGTGTGCAATGTGTGCATCGAACAGGCCAAAGAAATCTGCAGGTGCAAGTGGGAACAAGAATAACACTGACTGGGTAAGATAGAAAGACTGATAGATAAAGTAATTAAATTTCCAGATTTACAGTGTTTCTTTATCATACAACAGTGACAATTGTGACCGATAGTTCCATGTAGAGTGTCATGGGATGGATGATAAAGAATTTAAGGAGACAATAGAAAATGAATGGAAATGTGCTCTGCACAAATTAATGTTGTTATGTGTTAATATGTTCATAGTTATTTAAAGTAGTAGTAGTTTAACACTTTCATGTTTAATTCATAAATGGATAAAGCTAAGCAAGAAGAAATCTTTGCGAACTGCTACAAAGACTTATATTGTAAATACTGTGTCACATTACCTGGAACCTATTGAAAAAAAAAATATATTTTTGGACAGAAAAATTTATATAAAAAAAGAGGTGGTGTGCATGGTACTACTAGACTAGTACTATAAATATAAAGTGGGTTGAAGGGACTAGGTCACATGACCTGAAAGCTATTGAAAAAAATCCATATTTTCTATTTATAAGATTAATTTTAAAATCCCAAAAAACATAAAAGTGAAAAAAAAAGGTGTGTATGGTGCCACTAGATTAGATCTATTATTTTTAAGTGGTTTGGAGAAAATTCATTTGTTTATCTTGAAGCTATTGAATTTATTTATTTACTTAATTCCCCGTGATCGTCATTTATTGACGGTCCCTAAGTGTTAATGCTCCATGCTAAGGGCAAAACCTCCAGAGTGAGTTAACCAGCTATCCAGAAAACATAGCGTCATAATTCTCCAATAACTTGGTGCCGTAATTTCCATTCTGGCGCTCTGAACGCACATCAATATAAATCACATACTATATACCAGGATAGATTAGGCCTATATCAGTGACATCCTGCTCTCCCCACAGTTCATACTGTCGTTGTGTCCTTGGGCAAGACACTTAACCCACCTTGCCTCCAGTGCTGTCAGCTGTAACACAGGTAAGTATAAAAAAATCAAATAATCAACTTGCTAAAGGTCAAAGCAAGCATCAGAATGGGGAAGAAAAGGTATTTAAATTTCTTTGAACGTGGAATGGTTGTTGGTGGCAGTCGGGCTGGTCTGAGTATTTCAAAAACTGCTGATCTACTGGGATTTTCACACACCTCCATCTCTAGGGTTTCAGAGAATAGCCTGAAAAAGAGAAAATATCCAGTGAGCAGCAGTTGTGTGGCTGAAAAGGCCTTGTTGATGTCAGAGGAGAATGGGCCGACTGGTTAGAGATGATAGAAAGGCAACAATAACTCAAATAACCACTTGTTACAACCACGGTCTGCAGAATATCTCTGAAAGCACAACAATCTTAAAGCAGATGTGCTACAGCAGCAGAAGACTACACCTGGTGTTGCTTCTGTCGGCTAAGAACAGGAAACGGAGGCTCATCAAAACTGGAAAATAGAAGATTGGAAAAACTGATGAGTCAGGGTCAGAATTTGACGTAAAGAACTTGAAAGCATGGATCCATCCTGTCTTGTCTCAACGGATCAGGCTGGTGGTGGGGGTGTAATGATGGGGGGGATATTTTCTACCTGAGTATTGTTGCTGACCATGTCCATCCCTTTATGACCACAGTGTACCTATCCTCTGATGGCTACTTCCAGCAGGATAATACACCATGTCACAAAGCTCAAATCATCTCAGACTCATTTCTTGACATATGAGTTCACTTTACCCAAATGGCCTCCAGTCACCAGATCTCAACCCAATAGAGCACCTTTGGGATGTGCTGGAACGGGAGAGTCACATCATGGCTGTGCAGCCGAATAATTGTAACGCTATCATGTCAGTATAGACCAAAATGTCTGAGGACTGTTTCCAACACCTTATTCAATCTATGCCTTGAAAAAATAAGGCAGTTCAGTAAGGTGTTAATACTTTTAAACATAATTGTGAGTCCAGTTTGTTTGCCATCTCTTAGTCGAGTTATGTGGTTTATTTTTTTATGTTCTAGTAATATGTGGACAGTTTATATATGAACATGTGAATAGATATAGCATTATCAATACCACAATAAATAAATAACTAAACTGTCCTTTTTACAGGCCTGTGCTTCTTACCTGCCCTGTTTGAGCGTCTCTATTTTGTGGTTGAGCATGGGTTCACATGGGCTGAGGCTCAGAGCTACTGCAGAACAAAGTACACTGACCTGGCCACTGTGGACGATGAGAAAGAGATGCAGAAGCTGACGATGGCTGTAAACCAATACTATAGTGGCACATTGTGGATAGGACTGTATGACGACATCAACAGCTGGAGGTGGTCCCTGCAGAAGGAGGGATATTATGGTCCAGGAGAGGCCCAGTTCAGGGCGTGGCATCAAGGTTCCCCAAACAACTACGCTGGCAATCAGTTCTGTGCAGCACTCATGACTGACGGGACATGGAATGACATCTTTTGTTCATACATTACACATTGTATCTGTTATGATGGTAAGAACTTAAATCATAAACTACAAAATAAATAACTGTTATATGTTTTAGTAGACTATCACTTACCTAGCAGTACTATTATTATGTAGCATTATGCCTGAGCTCTGGTCATCCCTAAAAAACATCCCCAAACACAATGTCTTAATTTCTATGTGTTACATTGTATACTGTACTCTGTAATGTATAGCACTTTCTTTAAAAGCCTTCAAAAATATGTCAATTTTCTGCTTGAATTAATTTCAAATATAGAAAGTGTGTCTCCCAGCTTCATTCATGTAACTGAGCCCAAGAACTGGAGCGATGCTCAGAGCTACTGCAGGAAGCACTACACCGACCTGGTCAGTGTGAGGAACCAAACTGAGAATAACCAGCTGAAGGTGCTGCTTTCAGTACACATTTATTGGCCTCTTCAGAGACTCGTGGAAGTGGTCCGATGGTAGTCCTGGATTGTTCCGAAAATGGAACACTGGAAGACCACCCTGTGCCTTCTTCTCCAGTGGTCTATGGGGCGACACTGACTGCAATTCCAAGATGTTCAGTATATGCTATGCTGGTAAGAGTTCTAAATATTTACAGTATGTAATTCAGATTTATATTTGGCATTTGCACTGTAGTTTGTATGGTAAATTGTGTTAACACATTTTATAAAAAGCTCTAGTAAATAGTAAGACCTTTATGGGACCATTACATTATACCTATACATTTAAATTCATCAGTTCTTTTTTTTTTTATAAATAGTGCCAGTAAAGCAACGGATAGTGAAATTGAGAGTGGAAACGCACTCCCCTCTAAATCTGGATGATGTAAAAGAGACTACAGCAGGTAAAAATAGTTTATTTCAAACAAAAGGCCTATTATTTCCAAATGACTGTAAAATTTTCTTTTTATTTAATGTTTAGATTAAAATGGTGCACAGTTTAATTATAACAGTTGAGAGCCAGTTGAGTGTAAACACATTCTATCTACATTTGAAATACTTTAATACATTGAACTGTTTGTGCTTTTTAAGTTGAGACAGATTCTGGAGACATATGGACTGAGTAAGGACATAAAGCTGACCTGGAGGAAGCAACCAGATGGACATTGCTTTTCCAAACAAGAAGCAAAGACATCAACAGAAAAGACAACATCAGCGTGTGCCGACCCATAGATGATATTAACAGCTCATACAAGAAACCTATAAAATTAGTAACGTGTGTAAATTTATATTAATGGTTTAAGAACATAGTAGAAAGGCATTGTATTTTCACTGAACCAAGTTATGTGCAGTTCCAGAATACAGCACAAGTGAACTAATACAAAACATAACCGTAAGCAATTTTTATATATATATTTATATACAATTATTTATGAAAAACCTAAACATTTATCTCTGTCTCTGAGCCTGTTTTTGGTTCTCTCTCTGTTAGCTCATTTGATCCAATGTTTCACTTCTAAGCTGCATCACATGCTGTAATGTAGATGTTTTAGTCCTTTAAGGTTTGGCTCCTTCATACTGTAACTTTATTTGTTTATATTAATCCTATCCTTACTGATGTGTGCTTAAATAAAACAAAAGGTCAACACACTCACCTGAAACTCCTCTCCTTTTGCCTGCCTCTCATCTGCTTTCCTCTCTTTCCTCATTTTTATAAAGAGTTCATTAAGATTCTAGAGAGCTACACTAGTTTAAAGCTTCTTACAAAGCCTTTGATTATAGCTACAGAAATATCGTATTTTCTTAATGTCTTTTCATATTTTTTTCTAAAACATTTAAACTACCCAACATTTAAACCTCGCAGTTGCAAAGCGGGGTAAGGGCAAATGAAAAAGTGTTACTTACAACATAATGTGTAATGGAAGAAAAGTTTTGTGTGAAAGGTTTTCTAAAGCAAATCTACACTCATTCTTTCACTCAGAATGTAATGCGGGAAGGAGGACTCAAGTGCGCACAAGACAGTGAAGGTAAGTGATACTTTATTAAAGTACAGATAGTGATAGGAAGCTGGAGAGCTGGGCTGAGAGTTGGAGTGAGCTGTGGAGCTGCGCCGAAGCCTGGAGCCGAGTCGGTGACTGGGGCCAAGCTGGAGAGCTGAGCTGAGCGTTGGAGTGAGCCGTGGAGCTGCGCCGAAGCCGAGTCGGTGACTGGGGCCAAGCTGGGGAGCTGGACTGAGAGTTGGAGTGAGCCGTGGAGCTGCGCCGAAGCCGAGTCGGTGACTGGGGCCAAGCTGGAGAGCTGGGCTGAGAGTTGGAGTGAGCTGTGGAGCTGCGCCGAAGCCTGGAGCCGAGTCGGTGACTGGGGCCAAGCTGGAGAGCTGAGCTGAGCGTTGGAGTGAGCCGTGGAGCTGCGCCGAAGCCGAGTCGGTGACTGGGGCCAAGCTGGGTAGCGGGGCTGAGAGTTGGAGTGAGCCGTGGAGCTGCGCCGAAGCCTGGACCCGAGCCGGTGACTGGAACCAAGCTGGAGAGCTGGGCTGAGAGTGAAGTCCAAACCTGAGACTTGGAGTGAAGGCTGGAGAGAGGGCTGAGACAAGAGCTGGAACAAACGCTGGAAACATTCACACAAAGTATGCTGAACGATCTGGCAGGGAAGAAGTGGACAGGAGAGGTTTAAATACCTCACTGATGGTAATAGGTTACAGGTGCTTGGGACAGGTGGCAGTGATGAGATGAATGAGAGAGAAGGAAAGTGGAGTGGATCCCTGAGAGACACGGAGTGGATCTGACACAGAGTAGAGATGGGATTTATGGCTCTTTAAAAGGAGCCAGATCCGTTCCTTTCTTTAAAAAAATTAGTACCGTTCAAAAGACTCATTTGGATCAAATAACATTTTTATTATATGAAACATTATGTAGCTACCATGTTATGATTTATCTGCAGACAGCAGTACAACAGTGTATTTCTATTCTTTAAATGTAGCCTATTACCACAAAATGAACGTCATTTTATTTACAGGGACACATATTCATCACCCTTTAGGCATATTTTTTATTTTTACTGATTTTTACTGAACATAATTAGTCCTTGAGCTAAAGGTTATTCTTTGCGGCTGAAGGGATTCTAGTGACTCCTGTGCTGGGCTCATGTCTCTGTCTATCCTCCTCCGTTTGTCTTAGTTATATAATGTATAATAATGTATAATCTTCTATGAGTTTGTGTGAGTTTATTATGTTTCCACAGAAGCAGATAGGCTTTTTACACAAAACACAACTGCCAGTGTATTTGTTTACTGCAGTAAAATATCTCCACACTGGCGCTCGCGCGTCCTGTTCTTGTTCTGTTCATGTCTGCCGCTGAGTCACGTGACAACACAGTGACACACACAGCGCAGGAGAAGGTGGTGACGCCCGGCCCTACTGTTCTCTGTCTCATACAAACCTCTCTCATGGAACTCTTTAAAAGGCCCTCGAGTAAGGGTGCCATCATACAGCAATATACCTCTGTCCACCAGAGGGCAGGCTCTTACAAGTGTAAAAATCAGGTTTACAGCCTGGTACTAAAGATGGCTCTGGTAATCATCATTTTATTGCCCTGTGGTAAGGCCAATATCAGGGAATGGGGGAGCAATGGGCAGACAACATCCATGTTTATTTACAATCTATGGTCTCACTCAATGGAGTAGCAAAGAAGAAGCTTGTGTGTGCATCAGTGTCAAACAAAAAACACAAATCAAAAAAATCTTTATAAATAATGGCTTGTAGCCTAACTGCGACTCAATTCCCATCGTTCAATAGATTTGGTTTGTTTGTGAACGTCACAACTCTATCACAGAATTAAGGAAAGCTAAAGAAAGGATCCCACACATGAAGACAATGATACAGGATAATGTTTGCTGGCAAAGGTAAACAATACATTAGATTTTATATCATAACATACATATAGTGATAGGGGGTGTCTCATTTACGCCTTTCTGTGACAAGTTCCCAGTTGCAGTTGTAATTCTACGTGGCATTGATTCAACAAGTTGCTGAAAGCAGTCTTTAGAAATGTTGGCCCATATTGATAGGACAGCATCTTGCTGTTGATGGAGATTTGTGGGATGCACATCCAGGGCATGAAGCTCCTGTTCCACCACATCCCAAAAATGCTCTATTGGGTTGAGATCTGGTGACTGTTGGGGCCATTTTAGTACAGTAAACTCATGTTCAAGAAACCAATTTGAAATGATTCGAGGTTTGTGACATGGTGCATTATCCTGGTGGAAGTAGCCATCAGAGGATGGGTACATGGTGGTCATAAAGGGATGGACATGGTCAGAAACAATGCTCAGGTAGGCCGTGGCATTTAAACGATGTCCAATTGGCACTAAGGGGCCTAAAGTGTGCCAAGAAAACATCCCCCACACCATTACTCCACCACCACCAGCCTGCACAGTGGTAATAGGACATGATGGATCCATGTTCTCATTCTGTTTACGCCAAATTCTGACACTACCATCTGAATGTCCCAACAGAAATCAAGACTCATCAGACCTGGCAACATTTTTCCAGTCTTCAACTGTCCAATTTTGGTGAGCTCGTGCAAATTGTAGCCTCTTTTTCCTATTTGTAGTGGAGATGAGTGGTACCCGGTGGGGTCTTCTGCTGTTGTAGCCCATCCGCCTCAAGGTTGTTTGTGTTATGGCTTCACAAATGCTTTGCTGCATACCTCGGTTGTAACAAGTGGTTATTTCAGTCAAAGTTGCTCTTCTATCAGCTTGAATCAGTCGGCCCATTCTCCTCTGACCTGACAGGACTGCCGCATACTGGATGATTTTCCCTTTTCACACCATTCTTTGTAAACCCTAGAAATGGTTGTGTGTGAAAGTCCCAGTAACTGAGCAGATTGTGAAATACTCAGACCGGCCCTTCTGGCACCAACAACCAAGCCACGTTCAAAATATCTTAAATCACCTTTCTTTCCCATTCTGACATTCAGTTTGGAGTTCAGGAGATTGTCTTGACCCGACCACACCTCTAAATGCACTAAAGCAACTGCCATGTGATTAGTTGATTAAATTCTTGCATTAATGAGAAATTGAACAGGTGTTCCTAATAATCCTTTATTGAGTGTGTATATATATATATATATATATATATATATATATATATATATATATATATATATATATATATATATATATATATACACACAATTGTATTTATGTCCAACATACACTACAACATTTTACACAATGTGCTAATAATTTAATTTACATATTAACATGGCCTTCAAACATAATCTGAATGGTGTTCGTCACTTAGTTCCAATAATATTCCTCAGATGCTTTTAAATGAAAGTGGTACACCCATCTTTGTCAGAAAATGGAAATGACATGTATATCACTCTGTTTGCATCTAACACAGACGGAGACATTTTTTGATTTTATTTTTTTGTGGGAAGCAGAGTCAACAGAATTACAGCAGCATTCTTCACTGGTAATTTCTTTAACACTTTACTCATCTTTGTCAATCATTAGACATTTGTTTATTTGGATATATACTTCATTTTTTACATTTGTTGTATTCATTGGGGCTATGTATCACTGATAGTGGAACAGAGCATGAAGCAAAAGAGGACCATCATTACGCTTTTACTATTATCAGGTCAGTGCCTTTTAAAATGTTTTGTAGATGATTTGTAAATGTAGTCTTTTTTTTTCTTTTTTGTTTGTCTCTATATTGATAATTGCTAAGATAAAGTAGTTCACCTTCTCCCATTGCAGGCTCTTGCTTTGGGCTGATAGACTGTGCGCTATGGCTCGTGGGAAGCAGAAATGTTGAATTTTTATGATTTTCAACAGCGTGCGGAAACAGAGGCTTGTGAGGAGTATTTATATACTGGGTTGTTTTTGTTTGTCTTGCTGCAAAATGATGCCTAAAAGACCAGCGGCAATTGGTATTACGCACGGAACCGCACGTGCCTTTTGCCTAAACCCCACTTGTTTGATAACCTTAATATTAAAGTATATGTTAGATCATATTCAGATTTGTTACAAGCTCTCTTTCTCTGGCAATGCGGACATTAGCCTACAGTTGGCTGTGTGGCAGATTTTATACATGGGACAGAGAGAAGAAATAACTACACTACTAATGAGTAATGAGTGATGAGTAGAAGAATTCCACAAACTGGCAGTGCTTAGTAGTCAACATTTCTGGACCTCCCCACCCGGAAAGGTCAATTGAACTGCGTGAATTAGCGGGATCTGGAGTTAAAAGATTGTAAAGAAATAACAGAACAAGCAGGTTTATGTCACGGTCACCTCTCTGTGACAGTGCCACCCAACTTTCATATGAACGTTATCCTTATGTACAATATCAAGTGACAACAAGATATCAAACACAAATATTTAAGCTTACCTTGCTGCGTGCTCTATCCAGAAAACATAGCGACTGATAAGTGCTCTTTGTCCTGCTTTATTTGACTCCATAATTCTCCAGTAATAAATATATTTCCATTTTGGCGCTCTGAACGCACATAAACCTACAGAACAGCTCATTTGGGTCAAAAGTCTGTGAAGGTTTTCAGTTTGGGTCTAAAGAAAACCCGTGGTCCGACAAAACAATGAACTTGATCCGTGACTGTGTTGCAGCTACTAGCATTAGCATCTCCGCTAACAGCAGAGACACGGTCTCGATTATTGAAATCCAACTGTTAGTCCAGCATCCTTTTGTTCTGATTATTGTTCCACAGCGAGTAATTAAATGTTAAAAGTGGTTTTGCAAAAAAATTATAAAAATCCCGATATCTTGGAGTATACAGTGAACGTAACAAGCGCTATATACAGGTATTTGAGCTGCTGCACTCACAGATAACAGTGTTTACAGTAGTACGATTGAATTGACCGCCCATTGGGCACTCAATTTCATTGGTTAGTGTTGCTAGTCTTTCATTTTTCTAAATTTGATTTGTTAATTTGTTTCAGTGTTCATTGTACTCTGGGCGATTTTTTTTATCACCCATAGCAGCTCACCAAGCTTTAATTTACATTTACATTTATTCAATTAGCAGACGCTTTTATCCAAAGCGATTAAGGTTCCATTCACTAGTTTTATAGCTAGAACACCACTGTAAGCAAGGTGGGTTAAGTGTCTTGCCCAAGGACACAACGACAGTATGAACTGTGGGGAGAGCGGGAATCGAACCACCTACCTTCCGGTTGAAGGACGACCGCTCTACCACTGAGCCACTGCACCCCGATTTGACATGCAGACAGACAAAATACATTATGTACACACTTTTTTAGATAATAAATCACATACTATAACATACATATATACCAGGATAGATTAGACCTACATTAGTGACTTTATACTTTTCTTTTTCTCTATGCATAGTTTTTATTAGGGATGGTGGTGCCCTATCGGCCTCTATAGACCAGCTACCACTGATTTAAAGCAAGCTCGTATTCCAGCAGTAGTCATCCAGGTTTAAAATAGATAGCCTGCAAACTATATACCACTAAAATAAACTAGCTGAGTGGTTCTTAAACTGTAGTCTTTTGTGTCTGTCTTTTTTTTTTTTTTTTTACTGAAAACAAAACAAAACAATAAAAAGTCAAACAATTAAGCATATACACTCACCTAAAGGATTATTAGGAACTCCTTTTCAATTTCTCATTAATGCAAGAATCTAATCAACCAAACACATGGCAGTTATTCAGTGCATTTAGGGGTGTGGTCCTGATCAAGACAATCTCCTGAACTCCCAACAGAATGTCAGAATGGGAAAGAAAGGTGATTTAAGCAATTTTGAGCGTGGCATGGTTGTTGGTGCCAGACGGGCCGGTCTGAGTATTTCACAATCTGCTCAGTTACTGGGATTTTCACGCACAACCATTTCTAGGGTTGACAGAGAATGGTCCAAAAAAGAGTAAAATATCCAGTGAGCGGCAGTTGTGTGGATGAAAATGCCTTGTTGATGTCGGAGGAGAATGGGCAGACTAGTTAAAGATGATAGAAAGGCAACAGTAACTCGAATAACCACTCGTTACAACCAAGGTCTGCAGAATACCATCTCTGAAAGCACAACATGTCAAACCCTGAAGCAGATGTGCTACAGCAGCAGAAGACTACACCTGGTGCCGCTCCTGTCAGCTAAGAACAGGAAACTGAGGCTACAATTTACAACAGGCTCACCAAAACTGGAAAACAGAAGATTGGAAAAACTGATGAGTCTCAATTTCTGAAAATGAAAGCATGAATCCATCCTGCCTTGTCTCAACACGCCAGGCTGGTGGTGGGGGATATTTTCTACTTGAGTATTGTTGCTGACCATGTCCATCCCTTTATGACCACAGTGTACCCATCTTCTGAAGGCTACTTCCAGCAGGATAATGCACCATGTCACAAAGCTCAAATCATCTCAGACTCGTTTCTTGAACATAACAATAAGTTCACTTTTTACTCAAATGGCCTCCACAGTCACCAGATCTCAACCCAATAGAGCACATTTGGGATGTGCTGGAACGAGAGAGTCACATCATGGCTGTGCAGCCGAATAATTGTAACGCTATCATGTCAATATGGACCAAAATCTCTGAGGAATGTTTCCAACACCTTGTTCAATCTATGCCTTGAAATCAAAATGAATGAAAATTAAGGCAGTTCTGAAAGTCAAAGGGGGTTCCACCCGGTACTAGCAAGGTGTACAGTGAGTGTAAACATTTAAAAGGTAACCTATTTATTTATTTTTTAGACCATGTGATGAAGTGAACATGAAGATCAAAGTGCATCCTGAAATATGTAAATAGCCAAGTTCTATTAGGTTTGCATAACAAATAAATATGTTTACTCATTTAAATGTGCAGGTAGACACGGAGGGTACAGTCTGGCCTGTGGGATGACTTTGGAAGGTGTAAAATGATATAGAAGTCATGCAATTTAAAAATAAAACAACTGCTCTTCCTAAATTGTCCACTGGGAGTTGCACTGTTTGAGGGTGCATTCACACCTGCTGTGTTTGGTGCGGTACAAATGGACTCTTGTGCTGTTGCTCTGTTAGTGCGGTTCACTTGGATAAGTGTGAATGCTCCAGATAAACCTCAATGCACAACAACCACGCGCTCCGCAACGCCTTGAAAACAGAGGTCTCGGAGTGCTTCCAAGTAAATTCTGGTATGGTTTGATTCAAGTGTGAACCTCACACGGCCCATTGATGAGAAAAGGTCATATGTGAAGCCCCTAGAAGCAGTGGCTCAGTGGTAGAGCGGTCGTCCTTCAACCTGAAGGTAGGTGGTTCGATTCCCGCTCTCCCCTTAGTTCATACTGTCGGTGTGTCCTATTGTTGCTCTTGTGAATGGTGTGAGAATGTTGGGACAACAGATGGAAATTAGCCTACGGCTACAATCTGGCATGTTTACATTCATATGGTCGTGTCTCATGTGTGTTCATTAACATGCACTGTCCTCAAATAAATAAATTAATCTGTAGGCCAAATAAGAACGAAAACAGCAAAGAAACTGCCACACCTGCAATATTCTGCTTTAAAATGCCAGCTGCTTGGCAGACCGGGGGTTTTAGCTGACAAACTGCACTAAATGGATTGTGTTCACACCCTTATTAAGCCTAACACACCCTTACACACCCTAACACAACATTGAGAGATAGAACTGAAGACGGATGGCAGCAATGGTGATTTTGCCTTGCCTGATAACATCATTTGATGACTTTAATCTGGCTCTGAAGCTTCAAGACTAGTGTTACAGTCAGTTGTCAGCAATGCAGCTGAACAAAAGTTGAGATCTTCTCAGAATCTAGTTGAAGTTGAGTTCATCAGAAGGGTGTTAATACTTTTAAAAATAATTGTGAGTGCAGTTTGTTTTCCACCTCTTAGTTGAGTTATGTGTTTTATCTTTTTAACTGACATTGCTTGTAAAATGTTCTAGTAATATGTGGACAGTTTATATATGAACATGTGAATAGATAAAGCATTGTACAATGCAATACAACAATAAATAAATAACCCTACTGTCCTTTTTACAGGCCTGTGCTTCTTACCTGCCCTGTTTGAGCGTCTCTATTTTGTGGTTGAGCATGGGTTCACATGGGCTGAGGCTCAGAGCTACTGCAGAACAAAGTACACTGACCTGGCCACTGTGGACGATGAGAAAGAGATGCAGAAGCTGACGATGGCTGTAAACCAATACTATAGTGGCACATTGTGGATAGGACTGTATGACGACATCAACAGCTGGAGGTGGTCCCTGCAGAAGGAGGGATATTATGGTCCAGGAGAGGCCCAGTTCAGGGCGTGGCATCAAGGTTCCCCAGACAACTACGCTGGCAATCAGTTCTGTGCAGCACTCATGACTGACGGGACATGGAATGACATCCTTTGTTCATACATTACACATTGTATGTGTTATGATGGTAAGAAATTATATCATAAACTACAAAATAAATAACTGTTATCTGTTTTAGTAGACTATCACTTACCTAGCAGTACTATTATTATGTAGCATTATGCCTGAGCTCTGGTCATCCCTAAAAAACCTCCCCAAACACAACTGTCTTAATTTCTATGTGTTACATTGTATACTGTACTCTGTAATGTATAGCACTTTCTTTAAAAGCCTTCAAAAATATGTTAATTTTCTGCTTGAATTAATTTCAAATATAGAAAGTGCGTCACCCAGCTTCATTCATGTAACTGAGCCCAAGAACTGGAGCGATGCTCAGAGCTACTGCAGGAAGCACTACACCGACCTGGTCAGTGTGAGGAACCAAACTGAGAATAACCAGCTGAAGGTGCTGCTTTCAAGCGAGTACACATTTATTGGCCTCTTCAGAGACTCGTGGAAGTGGTCCGATGGTAGTCCTGGATTGTTCCGAAAATGGAACACTGGAAGACCACCCTGTGCCTTCTTCTCCAGTGGTCTATGGGGCGACACTGACTGCAATTCCAAGATGTTCAGTATATGCTATGCTGGTAAGAGTTCTAAATATTTACAGTATGTAATTCAGATTTATATTTGGCATTTGCACTGTAGTTTGTATGGTAAATTGTGTTAACACATTTTATAAAAAGCTCTAGTAAATAGTAAGACCTTTATGGGACCATTACATTATACCTATACATTTAAATTCATCAGTTCTTTTTTTTTTTATAAATAGTGCCAGTAAAGCAACGGATAGTGAAATTGAGAGTGGAAACGCACTCCCCTCTAAATCTGGATGATGTAAAAGAGACTATTTTACAGCAGGTAAAAATTGTTTATTTTAAACAAAAGGCCTTAATTATAACAGTTGAGAGCCAATTGAGTGTAAACATATTCTATCTACATTTGAAATACTTTAATACATTGAACTGTTTGTGCTTTTTAAGTTGAGACAGATTCTGGAGACATATGGACTGAGTAAGGACATAAAGCTGACCTGGAGGAAGCAACCAGATGGACATTGCTTTTCCAAACAAGAAGCAAAGACATCAACAAAAAAGACAACATCAGCGTGTGCCGACCCATAGATGATATTAACAGCTCATACAAGAAACCTATAAAATTAGTAACGTGTGTAAATTTATATTAATATATATATATATATTTATTTATTTATTTATTTATTTATATATATTTATATATAATTATTTATGAAAAACCTAAACATTTATCTCTGTCTCTGAGCCTGTTTTTGGTTCTCTCTCTGTTAGCTCATTTGATCCAATGTTTCACTTCTAAGCTGCATCACATGCTGTAATGTAGATGTTTTAGTCCTTTAAGGTTTGGCTCCTTCATACTGTAACTTTATTTGTTTATATTAATCCTATCCTTACTGATGTGTGCTTAAATAAAACAAAAGGTCAACACACTCACCTGAAACTCCTCTCCTTTTGCCTGCCTCTCATCTGCTTTCCTCTCTTTTCCTCATTTTTATAAAGAGTTCATTAAGATTCTAGAGAGCTACACTAGTTTAAAGCTTCTTACAAAGCCTTTGATTATAGCTACAGAAATATAATCGTATTTTCTTAATGTCTTTTCATAATTTTTTCTAAAACATTTAAACATACCCAACATTTAAACCTCGCAGTTGCAAAGCGGGGTGAGGGCAAATGAAAAAGTGTGTTACTTACAACATAATGTGTAATGGAAGCAAAGTTTTGTGTGAAAGGTTTTCTAAAGCAAATCTACACTCGTTCTTTCACTCAGAGTAGAAATGGGATTTATGGCTCTTTAAAAGGAGCCAGATCCGTTCCTTTCTTTAAAAAAATTAGTACCGTTCAAAAGACTCATTTGGCTCAAATAACATTTTTATTATATGAAACATTATGTAGCTACCATGTTATGATTTATCTGCAGACAGCAGTACAACAGTGTATTTCTATTCTTTAAATGTAGCCTATTACCACAAAATGAACGTCATTTTATTTATAGGGACACATATTCATCACCCTTTAGGCATATTTTTTATTTTTACTGATTTTTACTGAACATAATTAGTCCTTGAGCTAAAGGTTATTCTTTGCGGCTGAAGGGATTCTAGTGACTCCTGTGCTGGGCTCATGTCTCTGTCTATCCTCCTCCGTTTGTCTTAGTTATATAATGTATAATAATGTATAATCTTCTATGAGTTTGTGTGAGTTTATTATGTTTCCACAGAAGCAGATAGGCTTTTTACACAAAACACAACTGCCAGTGTATTTGTTTACTGCAGTAAAATATCTCCACACCGGCGCTCACGCATCCTGTTCCTGTTCTGTTCATGTCTGCCGCTGAGTCACGTGACAACACATTGACACACACAGAGCAGGAGAAGGTGGTGACGCCCGGCCCTACTGTTCTCTGTCTCATACAAACCTCTCTCATGGAACTCTTTAAAAGGTCCTCGAGTAAGGGTGCCACCATACAGCAATATACCTCTGTCCACCAGAGGGCAGGCTCCAAAACCAGAAATATAAGGAGAAACCCAATGGCGACTTTACAAGTGTAAAAATCATGTTTACAGCCTGGTACAAAAGATGGCTCTGGTAATCATCATTTTATTGCCCTGTGGTAAGGCCAATATCAGGGAATGGGGGAGCAATGGGCAGACAACATCCATGTTTATTTACAATCTATGGTCTCACTCAATGGAGTAGCAAAGAAGAAGCTTGTGTGTGCATCTGTGTCAAACAAAAAACACACAAAAATCTTTATAAATAATGGCTTGTAGCCTAACTGCGACTCAATTCCCATCGTTCAATAGATTTGGTTTGTTTGTGAACGTCACAACTCTACGGAAGCGTAGTACTGTCAATGTTGTTTTTCTGACTTTTTAAAAAAAAATTTTTAATAGTTTTTCTGACGTTTTTTTTGGGGGGAATTCTTTTTCTGACTTAATTATGTTATTTCATGATAATTTTCACGTTATTTCCTGATACTATCACGTTATTTCACGATAATTTTCACGTTATTTTGTGATAATTTTTATTTTTCCTCAATGCTTTATCGGAAGCAATGTACCATGTAGCTTTCGTAACAACGCTAGGAAGCAAAGAGGAAGCATGGCGTCGCGTCTGATTAAGGTTTACTTCAGCCTTGGTCTAAAACATGGCGAGATATTAATGTTACGGAACACTGTAGACAATATTGTGATGAGTGTGAGCACCTTGAGACGTTTTTTGAAACAAATGAGATTGTATAGGCTGAAGAATCAGTCAGATTAGTTGGATGTAGCAGCATTTCTTATTGATCAACTGGATGGACACAAAAAAACGTACGGATATAAATTCCAACTCAACTGTATCCAGGCTGGCTTTGTCATGCTTCCTCTTTGCTTCCTCGCGTTGCTACGGAAGTGTAGTAGGCTACGTAGTACGTTGCTTCCGATAAAGCATTGAAAAAAGAAAAGTTATCACGAAATAACGTGAAAATTATCATGAAATAACGTAATACTATCATGAAATAACGTGATAGTATCACAAAATAACGTGATAATTAAGTCAGAAAAACTATAAAAAAAAAGTCCGAAAAACAATTACCCCCCCAAAAAAGTCAGAAAAACTATCAAAAAAAAAAAAGTCAGAAAAACAACATTGACAGTACTACGCTTCCGTACAACTCTATCACAGAATAAAGGGAAGCTAAAGAAAGGATCCCACACATGAAGACAATGATACAGGATAATGTTTGCTGGCAAAGGTAAACAATACATGAGATTTTATATCATAACATACATATAGTGATAGGGGGGTGTCTCATTTACGCCTTTCTGTGACAAGTTCCCAGTTGCAGGATGTAGGTTATGTCTATGTTTGGATTAGCCTGAGAGAAATGACATGAGCAGAACCAAGAGCAACCAGTACTTATTAACATAACAATAAGAAATATATAATTCCCAGAACACATTGTTGGTGGTTGGGTGAAGCCATTTATTGTCAAATAATTATGTTTACTCTTTTTAAATCATAATGACATCAGAAACTACCCAAATTACCTTGATCAAAATTTAAAATTTTGGCCTGATAACCAGTGTTGGGAAAGTTCACTTTCTACATGAACTAGTTCAAAGTTCAGTTCACAAATTTTAAAATGAACTAGTTCAGTTCAGTTCAAACTTCAAAATTTTGAACTAAGTTCACAGTTCCAAAAATGAACTAGTTCATAGTTCTTTTTTTCAATATGTTGCTGCGAGCTATTATTTTTTTAAATTATTGCCACAGCCCATATACAGTAGAATCACAGACAGCAATTATAAGCAGAAAAACGTGCTGCTTGAATGGTCTTTTTTAATGAGGAATTATTAAAAGAAAAACAGGACGGTAATCATTAAGGTGAAAACGTTTTTCAATTTTAATAATTTTCCATTGTCCACATGCTAAAACAGAATATTGGAATCCTGGAAAAATATACCAGGCAGGTTCAACAAACAAGTTTCATGAATAGTAGGCTAAAACCCTCTACTAACAGAAACTGAGGTAGGAACCAGGCTGAGGTAGGAAATTAAGGTTGAACTCTTGTCATAAACATCATAAACTTATTTTAAATGATCATTAGACTTGCTACATGCTGCTGTCGCCTCCATGCTTTTTTTTGCGAGTTCATTAAACGATAGTTCATGAACTCGTTCATATTTTGGGCGAACGTGAACTGAACGGGCTGTATTACTGCCTGATGAACGTTACCGTGAACTCGTTCATTCTGGTGTCTGTGAACGGCACGCTCACGCCAGATTTCTATAGAGCCTTCCAGGCGAAAACCCGGCTAAAACACACCGCAAACCAGCCGGAAACGGGTCTTAATATGTAGCGGAAAAACACCAAAACCTGGCAACACCAGCCACCTGTGTCGCACCGCCGTCCGCCGCATGCGTGACGCGTCATCAAAAAAAAAGAAAAAAAGAAAAAAAAAGCATTGAGGCGACAGCAGCATGTAGTAAGGCGTATGATCATTTAAATTAATTAATGTAACTTGTTTGTTGAACCTGCCTGGTCTATTTTTCCAGGATTCCAATATTCTGTTTTAGCATGTGGACAATGGAAAATTATTAAAATTGAAAAACGTTTTCACCTTAATGATTACTGTCCTGTTTTTCTTTGAATAATTCCTCATTAAAAAAGACCATTCAAGCAGCACGTTTTTCCTCATGTTTTTGAGAATGTAGTGTAGGGTTGAAAGCTGCAGCTGCTACTAGTGTGGAGTGAATGGACAGCAACAAAGCATTAAAGCAACAATGTCCCCTCAATGCTAATGTAAACCCTGGCTGGATAAGGATTGAAAATTGGATATGAAAATTAAATCTGACGCATAGCTTCATTGTTAAAACTGATAAAATAATTGCTGTCTGTGATTCTACTGTATATGGGCTGTGGCAATAATTTTGAAAAATAATAGCTCGCAGCAACATATGGAAAAAAAGAACTATGAACTAGTTCATTTTCGGAACTGTGAACTTAGTTCAAAATTTTGAAGTTTGAACTGAACTGAACTAGTTCATTTTAAAATTTGTGAACTGAACTTTGAACTAGTTCATGTAGAAAGTGAACTTTCCCAACACTGCTGATAACACTGTTTGCTTGTAATCAGTGTGTGTGTTTAAAAGGTCAGTGTTTGAAGTGTTTTTGTTCACATGAAATGTTTTTTTCTACCAAATAAAATATGCTATGTTATCACACTAATTTTAAAATATTTTTATATTTTGACATGGCACAAATTATCTTACTATTTTGCTACAGATTCGAGTTACCAACTACTTGCAATAACTTTAGTGAACACATTGGCTAAATAATCCTGCCAGTAGTGATGAAGTAAGCTAACAAATTACTGTTAGCTTGCGTACAGGTTGTAAGTGATAGGAGGTAAGTCCTGAATTTCCACTGTGTCTCAACTGTTGTCTCGATACAATCCTGGCTCAGAGGTCTACACACAATTCCTTGGACTTCATGGCTTGCTTTGTCTCTGACATGCACTGTTAACTGTGGGCAGGCCCGTCGCAACAAGGCAAGCAAACCAAGCAATTGCTTGGGGCCCCGAGCTGGTCTGGGGCCCCAGGACAACGATCGGTTAAGAATAAATGCAACGACACTTTGTGAGCGCCCCTTTGATCGTCAATGCTGTAAAGTGCAATGACACTGTTATCGGAATCCCCCTCAAGGGGGCCCCTCTCAGTAGTCGCTGACAGCAGCCTGCCAACGTGATCTCTGCAGCCGTCAAAATACAAAACGACATGAAGAGGAATTATGCTTCAGGAAGCCAGAAGAGAAAGGAAGAGGAGGATAAGAAAAAACAAGATAGTGGTAAGTGATAAATTACACTGGATAAAATAGCTCTACTTGTCAGTCTTGTACAAATGGTGTAATTATGCAGCAGGTTAGGCTAGCAAAAATATGTTTATGTTAGCTAACGTTACCTGCCTGACGGCAAATGCTGCTTGTAATGAACAGTTAGTGCAACTTTTTTTTCGAATGGACGGAATATGGTTACTGTAATATGTTTTTAACGGGATAAAGAAGACGCAGATCTGTTCCAGAATCACTGTTTATCGTATTTAATGACATGACATTGCTGTAGCTTGGTTGGCAATAGGTTTTGATGAAAGTGGCATAGCAAATAGCATGCTATACTTTTCCACCGTGATAATCTATTTACCAAATGGGGGTTAGGAAAGGAAAACCACACAATAAAATCCGTGCATCAAACATTAGCTTGGGATATTTATAAGCAATGGTAAGCAGCTGCCTGTATCCCTTCCCTTCTAATACCAAAATATGGAAATGCTAACATTGCTAACGGTAAACTTTATAATAAGTAATAATACTGTTTGCTAACAGTTAAATGACAATTAACTAAAGATTAATTAACTATCAATTTACCATCTATTAATGATTGTTATTATAAAGTGTTACCATGTTTTCTTTCTCCCTCAAGGTGCTTTGCTTAAATTTCTCAGCCCTCAGGCTCTTCCTAAGGATACCTCCACTGATGAAGGTAGAGTGAATTTCTCTCACTGAGCTGTTAATAGTGACCTCTTTCAATATGTGAAGAAAGTAAAGAAGCTGGCCAGCACACTTTGTTCATCTACTGAAAATTCCTGAGAATGGAGTACAACGCTGTGCTTTCTGAAACCACTACACTGGATCCACAGTTTAAAAAGTTAACATTTAGTGAAAACAGAGCTTTGGATAAGGCACTTCAAAGAATTATTCCAGGAGCCGCAAAATGCAACCCCAGCAGCCTGTCAGCTCCTCCATCAGCCGGACAAGAGGAAAACATTAGAGCAGGGGTAGGTTTACAGGAGCTTTCAGCTGATGCTAAGCTGGAGAAGAGGTTCAGTCTACCCACGCCAGGTTAAGATAATGGTAGAAAGACTGCATTGTTGCAACATTGGTCCTCTCAGAGAGAGTCTTCTCAAAAACAGGACAATTAACATCCTCCGAAGTTTCCTCCAGGAAAGCTGGCGCTCAATGTCTTGCTGTAAAGCATATCTGGTAAAGCAAAGGTCTTGGGGCTGAAAAACAATCTCAACCTATTCTCAAACTTTAAATGGGTAAGAAGCCCAGCCCGCTAGCTTGGAGCCGGGCGTGGAATATCAGCAGCCTAGTGGGCCACTTTTGGTCAGCAGAACTGACACTGCAGGATGAACCAAACCCCGGGTTATGGGGCCCAATACCAACGCTAATCAGACCCCAGAAAAGGTGTTGGTTGATATAGACGGTGGTCATGGAAATTGGAATCCGCTAAGGAGTGTGTCTCACCTGCCGAATCAACAAGCCCTGAAAATGGATGGCGCTGGAGTGTTGGGCTCATAACCAGCTGTTGCCAGCAACAGGAGACGCGAAGGCTACGCCACAACAAGTAGGAGGACCGCCGCTTTGAAGGCCGAAGTGGAGAAGAGTTCCATGTGAACAGCAGTTGAACATGGGTCAGTCAATCTTAAAAGATGGGTGAACGCCGTTCGGAAGGGTGGGGCGATGGTCTACGTAGCTCCTGGCCGATCGAAAGGTAGTTGGGTTCAGATCCCCGGATGTGGAGTGGCGGAGATATTTTAATATTTTGAGTAAAACATCTGCTTTGTTTTGATTGAGTTTTAAGAAGTTTTCACTCATCCATGTTGGAGATGCAATGTACAGTATAAGATCATTTACAGGTTTGGGAATATTGGTGGAGACAGATGTATATTTGTGTGTCGTCAGCATACGAGTGATATGAAACATTGTGTTTCTTAATTATGGATCCTAGGGGAAGCAAATAGAGGTTAAACAGGAAAAACCCTACAATTGATCCCTGGGGGAGTTCGTGGATAAAACAGTCGGGAAAAAAAGAGAAACCTCAGGGAGAACCACAGAAGGATGGATCCACTCCCAGGATGGACAGGCCAGTGTCAACTCTGACACAGTCGGTCAGATGGGCAGGGGGTCTATCCAATCACTCTCACGTACCTTCTCTGGATCTGTTCCACATTGGTGGAATGATCTACCTGCTCCTACAAGATCAGCAGATTCTGTAGCCATCTTTAAAAAACAGCTTTTTCCCTATTGTTAAAATCTTTTCCAGACCACATGGAAGCCCAATGTAATGCTTTGTCCATAAAACATACTTTTTTCCACATAACTTTGTTGTAATCAACAAAGATCTGATTGCTGCCTTGCAACTAATCACGCAGTGAGTATGTGGAAGTCCATTTATCCTCCTCTACTTATCTGGTGCTGGTGCCTTTATAGTAAAAGGATTGCCTCTTACAGTTAATCAACCTTGAATTTTGAACTATGTACAGCAGGCAATGCAAATGTAAAACACCGTGCAGTAAAGTTGTAGGGTTTACCGTAAAATAATCCCTTCCTCATGAGGGGTATAAAAAGATTACTGTGAAGTTTGAGGCTCAGACATTTCACTGAGACTCTTTGAAGCCAGAAGGTAATACTTCTGGTAATAATCAATAATACCAGACTTTTCTCGATAATATAGAACTGACCTTGTCCTTTCTGTATCAGCAGTGGATAAAGGAGGAAGAGTTTAAGGTGAAGAGAGTGAGTTGGATAACATCATCATGGACATAGTAGATTATGTGTTGCCTGTTGCTGGACTTTTTTCCTTAATTTCTAGTGCCATACCAAAATATCGACAGTGCTCTGTTTATATCTTAAATGCAACTTCAGAATACATACTTTGTAACCCAAGGTAAGTTCCACTTCTACTGACAACTTCCACTAAATGTATCTTATCTGTCTTCATTTTGTTGTACTGATACATTCAATATTTTGAGAGTATAAATATTGTTAAGAGGTAACATGACTTGATGGTATACTGCAGACCATTATGGCTTGATTCCATAGTTTTGCTGGGAAATCACTGGATGTGACGTGGTGTCACGCTCCCGTGTACAGCTCTGACTTCCTAGTATACCCGCCATGACAGCGAGCGTTTGTATTGAGATGGACTCTGCGAGATAACAAAAAACAACCGGTCTCTAGCACAGCCCAGGCACAGCCCAGACACTGACTCTTGAAAAAAAAAAAAAAAACCTTTATCCAGCAAGGGCCGCAGAGGAAAACAGGAGTGTGGCCGACTTCGGGGGAAGAGTGAATAGGCAGAGTGGAGAGAGCTGCGGTAATGCTGCTACTTTTTTATTGAAAAGGTAAGACATCATTACAGTTGTTTAATGATAAATAACGATAGCGTGCTTGTAAAACGGGGATGATAAGCAGCTAATAGGAAAAGATTACTCTTTATAAGTTACTGTTAATTCTGAGAAATCTGAGTAAATTATGACTTCAGGGTCATAATTTACTCTGAAGTCTAATACATTTGCTGTCTTGGCTTTTCAAATGTCTTTACAAAGCAGCTAATGATAACTCTTTGGCATTTTGGGGTTAGACTTTGCCAGGGACTCTTTTCTTCGTTACTTCTGTTGGCTCATTTGTTCAATAACCTTCACCAGAGATAACACGAGCCATGACAACTTTATAAATGTAGCCAGGATGTAATTTAGGATGTAATTGTTATCACAGCCCATCTATTGCTAACTCTGTCACAGGTTGTCTCCTTATATTTACTGGTCTGTTTATAGTAACAAAAATCACACCCGTTTGTCTCTCAGCTGTGATCCAAAGTATGACATACAATAGCACTTAGACTAAATTCTATATATTTCAGGGTCTGGTGGTGAGGTGTACTGCACCACGTCAGCAGCGAGCACAAGTGGGACCTCTGAAGATCAGGTTCTGCAGCACGAGGCCCTGTCACCGACTGTACACAACAGACGTGTCTGAAGGATGTGGACTCTTTTGGTAAGAGTATAAAACATTATTTTACTCACTGAAGTATGTTTTGTTAGTATATACCAGAGCTTATTTAGGATTATTTATGCAACATTTTCAACATAATGAAACAACAACATAATAATACTAATAATATTGTTTTGTTATTATTACAGCACTAACGTGTCCACACAGTAAGGGTGGCCAAAGACTAAAGCTCCATCCCTCGGCTGCAGAGCAGAATTTTGGGGAATCGTCTTAAGCCACCAGAGAGACTCCCAAGAGGACAGATGACCCTTGGCCCTTCTTCCTGGAGTTGTGCTCCCACCTACAGCTGAACTGGCACAGACACAACTCCACAGAGGACAGGTGCGTCAGTCACTCTCACAAGAACCATTATGTTTAGGTCTCATGCAGCTGTGGAAAAGTCTTTGTTATTTATCAGATTTAAACCAGAATTTCTAGGTTCACTTACCTACACTGCTCTAGACATGTTTGTTACCTCTCAAACACTATCTGTACCTCTGTGTAAAATATGCCATAAATAAGTAATGAAATTAATGTTATTACTGTCAAAATGACACCAATACAAATTATTTCTCTCTCTCTCTCTCTCTCTCTAGGACATGGCTCGGCCACATAAACCAAGGGCAGCAACAAAAAGAGACTGTGGAACAATGCAACACTTCTTTATTATAAACATGTGCTGGAAAGAATCTATAATTATATATCTGTATAAACCGTGCAATTAAATAAACACCATTTGTGGGCTGAGACGCTGTTGGGAACATTTGTTTTCTAGATCAGTTTGCATGACTCTGCAGTTCAGGCAGGTGCACCACGCTGACTGAGCCCTATTTGGTTCGGCTGGTCCTGGTGTGGCTCATCTGTTCTCCATCAAGTCCAGAAAAACCCCTGGCAGACGAGTTCCAACCTGATGGAGAACTTCATCCTGTAACTGTGCCTGAAAATGAAACAACAAGCATTGTTTAGATTACAAAGGTTTATTTGGTGAGATTATTTCTGTAGATATATGACCTACCTGCCTCAGTTGTCCTGCAGCAGCTGAGCCCCCCTCAGTCTGTCCTCCTCACTGACAGCTCCAGCTCCTGCTCTCCTCCTTCTTGAGTCACTGTCAGAGCTCTCCTCCACAGGAGCTTAAAACTGTCCTGAGCTAGAGTCCGGAGAAGAAAACATTTTAATAGATTACATATCTGTCATCATAGTGTGCTAAACTTTATGTTGGAGGTTTTCTGAAAGACTCTAACAGTGAAATAAACAACGATAAGCTGAAATGATACAGTAAGGTTACATTTATGTTGTCTCAACCTAATGCAAAACTTTAGTACAGTTATGGTTCATAGAAACAAGTTAAACTCCACTCATTCATATTCTTTTCTTTACAATACATAAGAGGTCAGTGAGTGTGTTTTACTGTGGAGCTTGTCACTGATGTGTTACACAAGGTGGTTTAGGAACAGTGCAGCTGTTTAGACATTAGTTGACCAGATAAAAATGAAGTCTAACATTTATACAAAGACTCGACAAAACAACAGTAATATTAACATGTGTACAGTATCCTGTCTGATATAAGTTCACTAACTTTAGCCGTTATCCTGCTGAGATGGCAGACCTCAGTAGAAGCCACATGAGTTGTTGATGTAGCTGCTAAGCAGTGCTGGTCATCTAACTTTAAAAAAGTTATTAGTTACAGTTACGCATTACTTCTTCCAAAAAGTAATTGAGTTAGTAACTCAGTTATCACATTGTAAAAGTGATTAGTTACTCAGCAAAGTAACTGTGAAGTATGATTTTATGTTCTATAATGGTATTACGTTCTATAACATAATAATCTCAAAGATGTTTATATTACATGTGCCTTCCTATTTCCGGTTCCGGGTCGAGTACGCTGTGTGTGCGTCAGTGTTAATTTTGACACAAAATTTTTATTTAGTTTTAGTCTTAGTCTTTTGACTATAATTCTTTTTAGTTTTAGTCAAGTTTTAGTCATCTGATTTGTTTTAATTTTAGTCTTATTTTAGTCGACTAAAATTGCTTGGTATTTTAGTCGACTAAAATAAGACTAAAATCAATAACAGATTTATTAGACAATTTTTTACAATATTTTTTAAGTTTGGTATAGAAAATAAACTTAACCAAAATATATAAAACACAAATTCAACTTTATGTCAACACAACGGTGTCTTTATTTCAATTCAAAAGCTTTTATGCAGCAACAAACACTGTCATGGTAATGTAAACTAGCTGCCAATTCACCATCAAAAAAGAAAAATAAAGTTAGGTCCAGGACCTTAAAGCTTACAGTTGAGCTGAACAATAAGTGCAAACATTTTTAATTTCGAATCTAAAGTGCACTGAACGACATTTTCTTCTTGCTACCACAATGCTGGCAATTCAACCACAGAATAGTTATTTACCTCTATTCATTTACAAGAAAGCACTTCGTGCTAAAGTGACTTTTGCTCTGTTACGCTTTCCCCTGGTTAGGTCACCTGTGACATTTTGTCGCTCTTTGAATGCCGTCTTCCCGGGAGTTCAGTCAAATAAGCAGTGTTGTGCCTGAACGCGTTCATTGAACGATAGTTCATGAACTCGTTCATATTTTGGGCGAACGTGAACTGAACGTGCTGAATTACTGCCTGATGAACGTTACTGTGAACTCGTTCAGTCTGGTGTCTGTGAACGGCACGCTCTCTCAGGTTAACTTCGTTCAATAGGGTGCCAGATTTCTATAGAGCCTTCCAGGCGAAAACACGGCTAAAACACACCGCAAACCAGCCGCAAACGGGTCTTAATATGTAGCGGAAAAACACCAAACCTGGCAACACCAGCCACCAGTGTCGCACCGCCCACCACCGTCCGCCGCATGCGTGACGCGTCATCAAAAAAACCCCAAAAAAGCATGGAGGCGACAGCAGCATGTAGTAAGGCGTATGATCATTTAAATTCATTCATGTAACTTGTTTGTTGAACCTGCCTGGTCTATTTTCCCAGGATTCCAATATTCTGTTTTAGCATGTGGACAATGGAACATTATTAAAATTTAAAAACGTTTTCACCTTAATGATTACTGTCCTGTTTTTCTTTGAATAATTCCTCATTAAAAAAGACCATTCAAGCAGCACGTTTGTCCTCATGTTTCTGAGAATGTACTGTAGGGTTGAAAGCTGCAGCTGCTACTAGTGTGGAGTGAATGGACAGCAACAAAGCATTAAAGCAACAATGTCCCCTCAATGCTAATGTAAACCCTGGTTGGATAAGGATTGAAAATTGGATATGAAAATGAAATCTAACGCATAGCTTCATTGTTAAAACTGATAAAATAATTGCTGTCTATGATTTTACTGTATATGGGCTGTGGCAATAATTTTGAAAAATAATAGCTCGCAGCAACATATGGAAACAAGAACTATGAACTAGTTCATTTTTGGAACTGTGAACTTAGTTCAAAATTTTGAAGTTTGAACTATGAACTGAACTAGTTCATTTTAAAATTTGTGAACTGAACTTTGAACTAGTTCTTGTAGAAAGTGAACTTTCCCAACACTGCAAATAAGTCAGTCTCTGATTGGTTCTCTTCTTCTCATGCAGTTTCGCCCATTCGCCTGTTCCGTTCTTCTTCTTCTCTAGTATTAATGGCGGGTCGCAACCAATTTTTTTGGTGCATACCGCCACCTACTGTACCGGAGTGTGTTCGCCTGTTCCGTTTTGCGGATTGGTTCTTTTGTTCATCTCTCCCGTCTGCTAATTGGATTTTCGTCAGAGTCTATTTTCGTCTCGTCCATTATTCGTTGACGATAATGTCAATCAATTTAGTTATAGTTTTAGTCTCCATCAGTGATTTCTTTTTTAGTTTTCGTTTCGTTTTCGTCCGCAAAAAAATATTCGTGACGAAAATAATGACGAAAATATTTCGTCAACGAAATTAACACTGGTGTGCGTTTGTGCTGCCGCTTCGTATCCTGGATTGTTTGTACTGTTTGTCTGGGTCGGATATTTTTTCCTTTTTCTCTTTTTCATCGGAACTCTATGTTGTTTACTCCGTTTCCCTGACCTGGACTATTGTCACGGCACTGCACTGACTACCTCTGCTGTCTGCAAGGCGTTGCGAACACTGTGCGTGTTTGTGCAGCTGTTTCACGCCTGGTTGGACTAATCCTTTTTCCACTGATTAAACTCTGAACTGAACTGTTGATAAGTTTGCCGTCGGGCTGCTGCGAGCTTTCTTCCCTGTTACATCTCTACCACACTGGAGTTCCTATTGTTCAAAGCCTGACTCTCCTCCTTGCATCTGGACCAACAATAGACTATCTTCCATGCCAAGACAACTGCCTGTCGGTCCCTCCATTCAGCGTTCTCTGATCTACCTCATTGATAGCGATCAGCAACATACACCTAATTTGAATCCTTCGCATCATCACTTTGCCCTTTTGAACTGTCGATCCATTTCGGACAAAGCCCTTTATCTCAATGAAATGATCACTGACAATAACCATGCCATTTTTCTTCTCACTGAAACTTGGCAAGTTCCTGAAGATTTTTTACAGCTAAATCTACTTACGCCAGATGGATATAATTATCTGTCCAGACCGCGACCCCATGGTAAAGGGGGTGGTCTCGCTATCATCCATCGTGATAACCTCCGTATCAAGCAACTTGACTTTCACGACACCAATACATTTGAATACATGGTTTTGAAGGCTGACTCACTCATAATTATTTTGCTCTATCGACCTCCTAAGGTCCTGTCTAACTTCTTTTCTGAACTCAGTGAACTGTTGACCCTTGTCTGCTCATTGTCATTTCCCATTCTACTGCTTGGTGATTTTAATATTCATGTTGATGCTGTTTGCTCTAACACCAACCAGTTAATTTCTATTTTTGAATGTTTTAATCTAATTCAGCATGTTAATTTTCCTACTCATACCCGTGGTCATACCCTTGATTTGATTTGTACATCAATGGCTAATATCTCTTCCATCACCTCTACTGACACTGGTATTTCTGATCATAAATTTCTTGATTTTAGCTTCAGCCTGCCTATGCATAAGAATTGTTCTACAACTGTCATATCTTGCCGCAATCTCAAAGCTGCTGACACTGCATTATTTTGTACCTCCGTTTCCTCTTCTAATCTCTCTGATGTCTTTGATATCTCCTCACCCTCACTGATACTATCCAACTATAACTCCATAATCTCGGATATCTTAGATAAGCATGCTCCTGTTAAGACCAGAAGTGTCCCTTCCACACATTCGTCTCCTTGGTACACTCCTGAGCTCCGTATCTTAAAGGCCACTGGTAGACGGCTTGAGCATTACTATAGGAAAACTGGCCTGACTGTTCACCGTTTGGCATTCATCGAACATATCAAGATTTATAAATCGGCCCTGAATTTGGCCTGCTCCAGTTTTGTATCTGCTACAATTAATAAATCAAGCAACAGGCCAAAATCATTATTTAACACAATAAATAAACTTACCAAACCTCCCTCTCATGTTGCTCTAGCTTCTGGTGAACTTTGCACTTCATTCTTGGCTCACATGCTAGAAAAGTCAGATGCCGTAAACCAGTGCCTCTTTAATGATGCCACTAATATTAGTTATCTGCCGAATCAACCTGGTCAATCCCTGCCTTTTTTCTACTCCTTCTTCTGTCTCTGAGTTAATCTTGAAATCCAACCCTTCATCTTGTCATCTTGACCCTGCTCCTACTACTCTACTGAAACTCTGCCATTCAGTTATTTCTGCACCTATCTCTCACTTCATCAATGCATCTCTTATCTCTGCTTCATTTCCTCTGTCACTCAAAACTGCAGCTGTTGCCCCTGTCCTCAAGAAACCCAACCTTGATCCCTCAGTTTTATCTAATTATCGTCCCATTTCAAATCTCCCCTTTATAGCTAAACTACTGGAAAGCACTGTTGCCTCCCAGCTCCAGTCTTTTCTAGTTGAAAATAATTTTTTTGATCCTTTTCAATCTGGTTTTCGCCCTTTGCATAGTACTGAAACTGCACTAGTTAAGGTACTGAATGATCTGCTTCTCTCTGGTGATTCTGGTTCTCTGTCTATGCTTTTGCTGCTCGACCTCAGCTCTGCCTTCAATACCGACTCGCATCAACTACTCATTTCGCGCCTCTCGAATGTGGGTATTTCTGGTGCTGCGCTTTCCTGGTTCTCCTCTTATCTCTCTGACAGACTGTTTTACATTTCACTTCAGAATTTTCGCTCACCCACTGTCCCCCTGAAGCAAGGTGTCCCTCAGGGATCCGTTCTTGGGCCATTATTATTTATAATTTATATAATACCTCTTGGTCAGATCCTCCGCCGTCATGGTTTTAATTATCATTTTTACGCTGACGACATTCAATTATATACCGTATTTTTCGCACCATAAGACGCACTTTTTCTTCACCAAATAGTGGGAGGAAAAGTGCCTGCGTCTTATGGTCAGAATACCATATATTACGGTATTCGGACCATATCTTATGGTATTCCCTCACCCGCTGCCGCTCGAGTTGCAGAGCGCTCTGCAACTCGTCTCATGGTCCGAGTTGCAGAGCGGCAGCAGGTCCCCCGGGACCTTCCGTGTCCCTGGAAACTGCATCATCCCTCCCCCGCCCCGTGTCCAGGCTTCTCAGTAGTCGCCTTGCCTTACCGTAGTGGCAGAGCGGCAGCGGGTCCTCCCTCACCTTCCTTACGGAAGCCGATGTGTGCAGAAGGCGCGATTGTAATGCGGGAATGAGGACTCAAGTGCGCACAAGACAGTGAAGGTAAGTGATACTTTATTAAAGTACAGATAGTGATAGGAAGCTGGAGAGACAGGCTGAGAGTTGGAGTTGAACCGTGAAGCTGAACCGAGACCTGGTGCCGAGCCGGTGACTGGAGACCAAGCTGGAGAGCTGGGCTGAGCGTTGGAGTGAGCCGTGGAGCTGCGCCGAAGCCTGGAGCCGAACCGGTGACTGAAGACCAAGCTGGAGAGCTGGGCTGAGAGTTGGAGTGAGCCGTGGAGCTGCGCCGAAGCCTGGAGCTGAGTCGGTGACTGGAGACCAAGCTGGAGAGCTGAGCTGAGCGTTGGAGTGAGCCGTGGAGCTGCGCCGAAGCCTGGAGCCGAGTCGGTGACTGAAGACCAAGCTGGAGAGCTGGGCTGAGAGTTGGAGTGAGCCGTGGAGCTGCGCCGAAGCCTGGTGCCGAGTCGGTGACTGGGGCCAAGCTGGGTAGCTGGGCTGAGAGTTGGAGTGAGCCGTGGGGCTGCGCCGAAGCCTGGAGCCGAGCCGGTGACTGGAACCAAGCTGGGAAGCCGGGCTGAGAATGAAGTCCAAACCTGAGACTTGGAGCGAAGAGCGAGAGAGGACTGAGACAAGAGCTGGAACAAACGCTGGAAACATTCACACAAAGTATGCTGAACGATCTGGCAGGGAAGAGGTGGACAGGAGAGGTTTAAATACCTCACTGATGGTAATAGGTTACAGGTGCTTGGGACAGGTGGCAGTGATGAGATGAAGGAGAGAGAAGGAAAGTGGAGTGGATCCCTGAGAGACACGGAGTGGATCTGACAGAACCCTCCTCAAGGAACGGCACCGGACGTTCAACTGACTGCCCGGGTGTGAAGAATGGAAGTCCCTAATTAACTGTGGATCGAGAATGTGGCGTGCAGGAACCCAAGAACGTTTCTTCTGGGCCATACCCTCCCAGTCTACCAGGTACTGAATGCCTCGACCATGACGCCTAGATCTAAGGAGCCGTCGCACCGAATATGCTGGAGCACCTCCGACGAGCTGGGCGGGAGGCGGGGGCCTGGTGGCGGGAACCAGAGGACTCTCCCGAAGGGGCTTGATCCTGGAAACATGAAAGGTTGGGTGAATCCGCATAGACCGAGGAAGCTTCAACCTTACCGCCACCGGGTTGATGATCCTCACTATAGTGAAGGGACCAATGAATCGTGGAGCCAATTTCTTCGACTCCACTCGGAGAGGAATGTCTCTGGTGGAGAGCCATACACCGGTCCCCTACCTTGTACTGGGGACTCTGCTTGCGATGGCGATTGGCGCTGTTGAATATTGGGTGGAAGCTCGCAGGAGAGCCGCACGAGCCCTGTTCCATGTCCTCTGCAACGTCGGATGAGGGCTTGGACAGACGGGACATTAGCCTCCTCTCCTGGGCAGGGAATAGTGGTGGCTGGAACCCGTAGACGCACTGGAAAGGAGATATTCCAGTAGCCGAGCTCGTCAAGGAGTTGTGGGCGTACTCCACCCACAACAGCTGAGAGGCCCAGGAAGATGGTGTTTGTCCAGCCACACACCTCAAGGCCGACTCCATCTCCTGGTTCAACCGTTCCGTCTGTCCATTGGACTGCGGGTGAAATCCAGAAGACAAACTGACTGTAGCCCCTAAAAGAGAGCAAAACTCCCGCCAAACTGTAGACGTAAACTGGGGTCCCCGGTCAGACACAATGTCCATTGGTAGTCCATGGATCCGGAAGACATTCTGGAGTACCAGTTCTGCTGTCTCTTTTGCTGAGGGCAACTTAGGCAGAGCTATGAGGTGAGCCATCTTTGAGAAACGGTCAATGATGGAAAGGATCACCGTGTTGCCATTAGATTCGGAAGACCGTAACGAAATCCAGGGACATATGAGACCAGGGTCGCCTGGGAACCGGAAGTGGCCGAAGAAGCCCAGATGGAGCATGATGAGAGGGCTTCTGCTGGCTGCAGACAGGACATGCCGTGACAACGCCGAACATCCTCTTCCTCCTTAGGCCACCAGAATCGCCGTTGGAGAAAAGAGAGTGTCCGCCGTATCCCGGGTGGCAAGCGAGTCGAGACGAATGGACCCACTGAAGAACCTCCGACCGCAGACCCGCAGGAACAAATAGTTTTCCTCTGGACAGGAACTGGGGACAGTAATGGTGTTCAAGGCTGTTTTAACGCGCTCTTCAATGGGCCAGGTGACGGCTGCTACCAGCTGGGATGGAGGTAAGATGGAGGTCACCTCAGAAGAGGTCTCCTCCTTCTGGAATTGCCGAGAAAGGGCATCAGGTTTCTGATTCCGGGACCCTGGTCGGAATGACAAAACAAAATTAAATCGAGTAAAGAACAATGACCAACGAGCTTGACGAGATGTCAAGCGTTGGCTGACCGGATATATTCCAAATTCTTGTGGTCAGTCCACACAAGAAAAGGTTGTTCGGCTCCTCCAGCCAGTGCCGCCATTCCTCCAAGGCTAGCTTAACCGCCAGCAGCTCCCTATTACCTATGTCGTAGTTCTGTTCAGCGGAGACAGGCGAGACAAATAGGCACACGGGTGTAATTTCTGGTCTGAAGTGGAACGTTGGGACAGAACTGCCTATTCCCACGTCGGAAGCATCCACCTCACGACAAACTGGCTACCAGAGTTTGGGATGATAAGCACTGGAGCTGAAGAAAACGCGAAGCTTCAGGTCCCGGAATGCTGAATCGGCTTCGCTGGACCAGATGAACGGAACCTTAGATGAGGTAAGTGCTGTCATAGGAGCCGCCAAGGTACTATAGCCACGGATGAAACGTCTATAGAAGTTGGCAAACCCCAAGAAGCGTTGCAGTTGCTTTCGACTGCACGGAGATGGCCAATCCAATACTGCCGACACCTTGGAAGGGTCCATCTGAATCTTCCTGGGCGACAATGTAACCCAGAAAGAGACGCTGGTACGTGAAATTCGCATTTCTCAGCCTTGACAAAAGCGAATTCTCCAGCAGGCGTTGAAGGACTGACTGGACATGATGAACATGCTCCTTGTGATTCTTGGAAAAGATAAGGATATCATCCAGATAGACAAATACGAACTTGTCGAGCATGTCCCGCAACACATCATTAACCAGGTTCTGGAAAACAGCGGGAGCATTAGTCAGTCCAAAGGGCATCACCAGATATTCATAATGGCCTGACGAGGTGTTAAATGCTGTCTTCCATTCGCCCCCTCTCGGATACGAACCAGGTGGTATGCATTGCGAAGATCCAATTTGGAAAACACCGTTGCCCTCCAGGAGTTCAAAGGCGGAGGCCAGAAGGGAAGCGGATACCTGTTCTTTATGGTAATCTCATTAAGTCCACGGTAATCAATGCAGGGTCGGAGAGTCTTGTCTTTCTTCCCACAAAGAAAAACCCCGCCCCGCTGGTGATGAAGAAGGTCTGATTATTCCGGCTGCTAATGCATCTTTGATGTAAAGATCCATGGCCTCTCTTTCAGGAGCGGACAATGAATATAGTCGGCCTCTAGGAGGTGAGGTGCCAGGAAGCAAGTCAATAGCACAGTCATATGGCCGATGCGGGGGTAAGGCTGTGGCTTTGGCCTTATTAAAGACCTCCTTATAATCCTGGTACTCCCTGGGAACGTTGGCGGCAGAGAGGATACAGGTGTACCAGGTAGTGGGTTGGGTAATCCCGCTGACTGAAGACAAACAGAGTGACAAGAATGACTCCACCCCAGTATTGCCCCAGTGTCCCAATCAATGTGAGGATTATGGCGCCGCAACCAGGGTAGCCCAAAATTAATGGAATCTCCGAAGACTGAATTAGGAAAAATCCGAGCGTTTCTTGATGGTTCCCAGAGATCAATAGAGTCACAGGACTGGTCCGGTGGGTCACGGTACCCAGGAGGTGTCCATCCAGGGCCCGTGCAGGAACTGGTTTGGGTAGGGGAACTCGTGACAACCCCAACTGAAGTGCCAAGGTCTCGCCCATAAAACTGCCGTCTGCCCCAGAGTCAATGAATGTAGTTAAAGTCTGTGGGCCCCAGGAAGCAGCAGCTGGACATGGACAAGCGGGCGATTGATGGAGGAGACCCTCTGTAAGACTCAACAGTACTCCTCCATCTACTGCTGAGCCTGTCCTTTTAACGGACAGACCAATGCAACATGGCCCGGACCCCACAATACATACAAAGGTTCCTCCTTCGACGCCGTAGCTTCTCCTCAGGAGTGAGATGAGAGCGGCCAATTTGCATGGGTTTACTGGAATCTGTTGTGGAACTGAAATCTGTTGTGGATACAGAGAGCTGTGGTCGCTGGGGTCAAGAGGAAGATAAAGAGAACTCCGGGTAGCCCGCTCCTCGACGAGCTCGGACCCTCTGATCAACCCGGATTGACATACGGATTAAATCATCCAAGTTTTCTGGAAGCTCCCGAGAGGCAAGCTCATCTTTCATGTGCTCGCCAACCCGAGAAGGAAAGCCTGGTGCTGTGCAGGAGCGTTAAATCCACTCTGCCGAGCAAGCGTCCGAAAGTCAATGGAATAATCCGCCACTGAACGAGATCCCTGTTTTAGTTGAAAAAGGCCCTGGCACGCCGCGCCTCCTGATCCTCAGCGTCAAACACCTTCCGGAGTTCAGTAGATAAGGATTGGAAACTAGAGCAGGCTGGAGTACCTCTCTCCCACTCTGCGGTTCCCCAGAGACGGCGCGCCCGTAAGATGATTAATGACAAATGCCACCTTGGCTTTTTCTGTGGCAAATGTGTGGGGTTGCAGAGCAAACAGAATTGAACAGTTAACCAGAAAGGGATTACAACCACCTGCCTCTCCGAGTAACGTCTGGAATCCCGACCCGAGGCTCCTGGACCGGAATCGGTTGAACCACCGGGGAAACAGGATCTGAAGGTGGAACGGAGACCCGACTCTCTGTGGTCTTCGGAATACTCGATAGCTGAGAAGTCAGGAGATGGATCTGATTTGACATGGCCTGGAATGCGCCCTCCTGTTGAGACACAATCTGCTGGAACCCGGCGGAAATAGTGTTCATTTGGGCTTCATGATGCTGGAGAGTTTCTTCAATGAGGGTAAATCGATTTATTACTTTCTCTGCTTTGGCTGAGTCCATCTTGGCCAGATCGTTCTGTAATGCGGGAATGAGGACTCAAGTGCGCACAAGACAGTGAAGGTAAGTGATACTTTATTAAAGTACAGATAGTGATAGGAAGCTGGCCTGGAGCTGAGTCGGTGACTGGAGACCAAGCTGGAGAGCTGAGCTGAGCGTTGGAGTGAGCCGTGAGCTGCGCCGAAGCCTGGAGCCGAGTCGGTGACTGAAGACCAAGCTGGAGAGCTGGGCTGAGAGTTGGAGTGAGCCGTGGAGCTGCGCCGAAGCCTGGTGCCGAGTCGGTGACTGGGGCCAAGCTGGGTAGCTGGGCTGAGAGTTGGAGTGAGCCGTGGGGCTGCGCCGAAGCCTGGAGCCGAGCCGGTGACTGGAACCAAGCTGGGAAGCCGGGCTGAGAATGAAGTCCAAACCTGAGACTTGGAGCGAAGACTGGAGAGAGGACTGAGACAAGAGCTGGAACAAACGCTGGAAACATTCACACAAAGTATGCTGAACGATCTGGCAGGGAAGAGGTGGACAGGAGAGGTTTAAATACCTCACTGATGGTAATAGGTTACAGGTGCTTGGGACAGGTGGCAGTGATGAGATGAAGGAGAGAGAAGGAAAGTGGAGTGGATCCCTGAGAGACACGGAGTGGATCTGACAGCGATGCTGCTGTACTGTGTCATTGCCGTATGCTATTGGAGGATAGCATGTAGTAGGCGGTGTTACAGTACACAGCAGTGCGAATGCCCTTCACTCCAGTCATATAATTCAAATATTATTCTGTTATACTTTATTAAATATTTTATTACACTATTTGGTTCAGAATATTTTTTTTCCTATTTTTCTCCTCTAAAAACCAGGTGCGTCTTATGGTCGGGTGCGTCTTATGGTGCGAAAAATACGGTACTACCTGTACATCAACTTTATCTTTCACAACTGACAAAATCTCTGCTTGTGTGCATGAAATAAAAGATTGGCTTCATTCAAATTTTCTAAAACTTAACATGGACAAAACTGAGATTATTTTCACTGGACCTTCATCACTCACTAATAAAATTCCTACTAACTTCACATGTGAGATCGCCGGCTCTCTTATCAAACCATCTAGTACTGTTAAAAATCTTGGTGTAATTTTTGATTCCTCTCTATCTTTCCACTCTCACATTAATTCCATCACTAAATTGGCATTCTTTCATCTACGTCGTATCGCTCAGCTCCGTCCCTTTATCAGCATCTCAGATGCTGAAATTGTCATCCATGCATTTGTCACCTCACGTCTTGATTACTTCAATGCACTTTTCATTGGCCTACCAGCTAGCTCCATTTCCAAATTACAATACATTCAAAACTCTGCTGCCAGACTACTCACCCACACCAAGCGTTCTGCACATATTTCCCCAATTCTGCATGATCTTCACTGGCTTCCTGTGGCTTACCGTATTAAATTCAAAATTCTCCTTCTCGCTTTTAAGTCTCTGCACGGCCTTGCTCCCCCCTACCTCTGTAACCTGCTTCTCCCCTACACCCCTACTCGCTCTTTACGATCCGCTGATTCCAGCCTTCTCGTTGTCCCTCGGCATCGCCTTGCTTCAATGGGGGGCAGATCATTCAGTGTTATTGTGCCCAAAATGTGGAACTCCCCCCCCCCCATCACTCCATTTTGTTAACACTATCTCTGAATTTAAATCCATGCTCAAAACACACCTATTCTCTGAATGTTACAGTTCTTAGTGGGTTTTTTCACTTACTGTACTTGAACTCTCATTTGCCTGTTGTTCTGTCTGCTCTCTTTGTCAATTGTCTTTATTGTTGTTTGTTTATTGTAAAGTGTCCTTGAGCTCTGGAAAGGCGCTATATAAATAAAACTTATTATTATTATTATTATTATTATTATTATTATTATTATATTATTATTATTATTATTATTAACTGATTGAAGAATAAAACTATTATATACAGTATTTTAGAACATTTGGTATTTATTTGAACTCAATAGATTGCAGTCTGCCATATGATATGCATAGAAATAAAAAAATATAAAAATAAATATTGAAAATAAAATTTAAGTGAAAAATTAAGTCACACAAATGTAAACCTGTGTAAAAAGAAACAAAGGAAGATCTGGCCATTAAGTAGTGCAAATGTCTGTACCTGTAAATTATGGCACAACAAACAGAACACAATCCAACTCTCTCGGTAGATTAACTTGTTCATTCTCAGTGAAAATGAACAATACATTAATCTATACTAAAAATACTCCTCTCATCTAACAACTAAACCAATGGTTTTAACGTTGGAGGAGAAGCAAACAAGTGTCGTGTTGGCATGTGTTGATGAGGTGCTTCATAAGATTTGAGTTACTTGAGGCAGACGTGGATAAAGTCTTTTTTCCTGGACATAGCATGTTACAGAAACATTCTTGCCTTTAATTTCAATTAACGAGAAGTAGTGCCGGTACTTCCAGTTCGAGAACGCTACCTTTGAATTTTCCCGGCTCGTTGCCATTGTCGCTGACGCTGTCTTGTGTTTAGTGGAAGTCAGAGCGCGCAGTGAGACCACATGAGCAGAGCACCGCCCACCCAGCCAATCATCATCGTATTTGCAACGGTTTCCTCATCCCCACCCCTGCTCTCTCAATGCTGCTTATGTGTAGCCAAAGCATGACACCTCGTGCTTTATTCAACCAAATAGTAGTAACGCCAAACTTTACATTCTCAGTAACGATAACGGCGTTGCAATGATGGGAAAAGTAATTCGTTAGATTACTTTGTTAATGAAAAATAAACTCCGTTAGTAACGCCGTTATACTCTAACGCCGTTACTTCCAACACTGCTGCTCAGCTCACTTTAGCTATTTTTGACAAACGTTACATGCAGTCGATAATATCCCATACAAAGTTAGCGTTAGCGCTTATCAAGTTTTGTCTAAAGAGTTTAACTCCAAATTTGCATGAATTAATTTTTGCTGACGTTGCCTAATACTGTCTCCAGAATCAGAGAATTGCACCAATCTCTTTGCCTCGGACCATAAACACATCTGCACGTTCAAATCATGTCTTCAATAAGCATCTCGTTTACGTCCACCGGCAAAACTATACAAGTTTAAGTTGAGGTTTGTTGCTGATTACAACTTGAAGTGGTGATGAGGTCTTGAAATATTTTGAGAAGGTCTTTCAAAAGTCTTGAAACGGTATTGAAATTAACTTCCTGCATATTCCTTTTGGTCTTTTTCAAAATGTCCTTTTAACTTTAACAAAACTGAAATAAAATTGAAAGGTTAAGGTTTGTAGTCAGGTAAATGTTTTTGTAAGGTTATATGCAGCTTGTGTTACTCAACCACATTTTTTCAGGTAGCCTATGTCCCGAGAGTCCTTTCATTCATTTGTGGCCCGTTTTTAATTGTTTACTAATTACAAGTAGATTCTTGGTTTTAAAAGAAATTTAATTAGCAAGACTTTTTTGTTTTTGAACAAACAAAGAAGTGAGAGGTTGTTATTTATCTTGCAGAGTGTACATAGACACTGGACGCTGCATTGAGCCATTACCGCCCACCATTCAACGTTCATGCACTGGAACTGGGTTCTTTACCAAGACTCCACACGCACTACAAGGGTCAAAGGGAGTGTTCACCTACGACCTGTTCAATAAACGCATTCAGATGTGCACTGCGAAGATGGCCGTCATGTACAAAGTGCCCCTCGACCTCAACCTGAAATCCATCAAGTACGCAGTGGGGGTTGTGAACATAGAAACTAAGTGCAACAAACAGCTGTTAAATAATATGTCCAAAAAACAAAAACCTACGTTCATTAGGGGCAAGGCTAAGGATTCAAGTCTCACATATAAAAGTGGCGGACTGACCATCAGGGCCAACATGTCCAACAATGGCAGTTCTGTCATGAAAATTGAAGTTAGAAACCACTGAGCAACTTATAATAGTTCTAGAGATTACACTATATTTTTTTAAGCACTATAAAACCTCTTACACACACGTCACTTTATCAAATGTGTAAAAGCAGGAGGTAAAAAGGTGCTAGAGTGACTATATATTTAGATATTTTGAGGTAAAAAGTAACGCTGTGTGGCTTTAAGGTGCATGCTTTTTATTGTCATTACTTGTACATTTAATAAAGCAAAAAATTAATGTAATTATTGGTAAGACGGTAATGATGTCAGTTTAACAATGATGTAAAAATAAAGAATTACCAGTGATCCTTATTTCAAATGGATTGTCAAATTCATCTCAATACAGGATAATATAACAGGTGTTGTTATGGCCTGTGATTTTATATAATAAACCAGCTCTGCTTTTCATTCATGCATTCTCTCCTGTCTTGTCGTTGTTTGACTAAAGAGTTTTTTCAGTATCTAAACAGTGTAAGTATTTTTTTGTATTTTCTTTGCTTCAGCTAAATTCTAAATAGTGTCAAATTGTGGAACTAGGGGCAAAGTGGACTTTAAATATTTTAAGACTATTTCAGAGGTGCCCTTAACCTTCATGCCAGAATTTGTGCTTTTGGGGCAAACAGGAAATAAATAAAACAAAAATGGCTTCAACTGGATTCAATAAAAATGAATGACCTATTTTTGTAAACCAAAGAAAGTTTCATCATGTACTAAATTCAAATCAACACCCTGAATTAGGTTTATCACCTGTCTTTTTTTGCTTTGAGAATGCTGGCGGAGAAGTACAAAGAAGGTCAGAGAGAAGCAACAAAACAACCATTCATTTTCCCGTCACTGTTGTGAATAACATGGCCATTGTCCAGATAGGCTCCACTCTCCTGCGACCTCCATGGGGAAGAAGCGGAAGAGAACTAATGAATGAAGGAATGAGAGTGGTCTTTTGGATCTTTCAGTCCACTCAAAAGCAGAACACTGACTTTAATCCTTTAAAAACCTTTAATTACTAAACTCAGCAACTTCAGTGAAAAAAATAAAAACAGAAATGTGAGCAGGAGAAAGAGAAAAACATTAGGACACTGTTATCAGTGCCATGAGCTACAAGTATGTAAAATGATGTTTCTGCTGGTCCTGCAGGTAAACAGAACACACTAGATCGAACTTTCAGGCCCTGTAGTGGCAGCTTTGGTTTTATATTTATTTGGATTACATTAATGTTTAAGTTGAGGTTTACAAGAAATATTTGAGCTGCTGCTGTGTAAAGGTAATACTGCTGTTAAAAATTATATAGCGTGACAATTTTGTCTGAACCTTTTTGACACGTGGTCCTACACTAGTGTGAAAAGCAGTTGAACAAATGCAATATAACTTTGCTCTTGATGTGAAAATAAACCCAGATAAGACCAGCTCTTTATCTTGTTGTTAGTGAACTCAGGAAAGCTCTGAAATTGAAAGTAAACCCAGGCTTATTACACACTTGGGTGTGTCGACTCGTACAATTTGCAGTTACTAGTAAGTCATTGAGTGTATGGTTTTGAAGAAAGTGGTCCAACAACATCTCCTTTCCCAGACTGCAACATCCCCAGAGGCCTCGTGCATACTGACGAGGGGAAGGGCTGAGTTACATGGAATTTTTCAAAAGATTGTAAATTGCAGACACAGGCTAAAAGGTGCTAATCTAGAATTAACCTTTCCTTAATTCTATACAATCTGTTTTCGCTTACAACCACCAGATAATCTGTTTGTGTCTTTCTAAACAGCAAAAAGGGACACCACGGATGTGGTCATAGACACTGTACTATCAATTAATTCTTTAGTAAGCGACACGTATCGGGAGTGCACTGTGGAGCTTTCCAATGATACTTCAAGTTATTTTCTTTCCAACCTCAGGTAACTGCTTAGTATTTCCTTAAATTATATAACTTAACGTTGTTTACCCCTAATTGTGTTTTGTACAATTTCTTCAAAGGATGTATATGAAAAGTGGCAATTGCACCAATTCTCTGCCACCTGCCATTCAGCCCACTACATCTGCCACAACTCTGTTTGCTAAGCCTGCTTTCCTGGCCTGCGGCTGTGTTGGCATGTTTACCTACGACCTCTGTGATGAATCTAAGAACTCTCTGATGAAGCTAGAAGTCATGTTCAAGGCGCTGTTAAAATGTACTGTAAGCTTTATCAGGAGATGTCTAAGAGCACGGGAATGTTTGCGGCAGGAGAAGCCAAAGGCCCTGCTCTCACTTATCTCACTTAAGTCAAAATATTACCATCATGGCTTCAATGTCTGACTGCGACACACCGGTCATGAAGGTACACGTCACTCAGGACTGACATTCTTGAAGGTTATCTGTCATTATGTACATTTTTATTTTGCAGTAATATTTATTTATGTCTTTCTCATAAATAATAATAAAATTCTACAAAAAATACCCAATAATGACAACATGAACGAAAGTTGTTTCAAATCTTTGCAAATTTATTAAAAATAAAAAACGAAATAATTCACTTGTATTTACAGCCTTTGCTCAATACTTTGTTAAAGCACCTTTAGAGCATTTTCTGTCATTCATCTTTGTGTCAAGCTCCATCAGATTGGATGGTGAGTGTTTGTGCACAACCATTTTCGGATTTCTCCAAAACCCAAACTATCTTGATCTTGTTTTGGCTCGTGGAATAGATGTTTCCCATCTCTTGGTCTCCTCTCTTTCTTCTGCTATTTCAGATCACTCACTGTTAAAATTTGAGATAAGCTGTCCATTTCCCTCAAATTCCGACAAATGCGAAAGAACTGAAAACTGCTGTTCACAAATGCTCTCCATCCAACCTCACTGAGCTCGAGCTGTTTTGCAAAGAGGAATGGTCAAAGATTTCAGTCTCTCATTGTGACAAACTGATAGAGACATACCCCAAGCGACTTACAGCTGTATTCGCAGCAAAAGGTGGTGCTACAAAGTATTAAGTTAAGGGGGCTGAATAATTTTGCACGCCCAATTTTTCATTTTTTATTTGTTAAAAAAGTTTGAAATATTCAATAAATTTTGTTCCACTTCATGATTATTTCTCATCTCTAATGAGAACAAACAGACATAACCTCAGGTTTCTCTTTGGGACAGTTGCTAAACTAATCCAACCAAAAACAACTGAAGACTCTCTCTCTCTCTCTCTAGTGCACTTTTTCTTGGTTAAAGTGACTAACGATCTCCTCCTTCAGATTGACAAGGACTCATCGGCTCTACTGTTATTGCTAGATCTCAGCGCTGCATTTGATACGATTGATCATGCAGTGCTAATCAACAGACTAAAGGATGTTTTTGACATCTCCGGCTCTGCTCTTGCTTGGCTCATTTAGTCTCTTTTAATAAATCCTTCTCCTCCACGGCACCAGTGAAGTTTGGTGTGCCACAAGGGTCTGTGCTTGGTCCCATACTTTTTTCACTATATGTTACACTGTTGGGACAAATCATCAGAAGTTATGGAGTAAACTTCCACTGTTATGTCGATGATACACAGCTGTATCTACCAATAAAAGCGAATAATACTACTGATATTATCAGCTGACTCTGTTGAGGCTCTCAAAAGCAAACTCAAAACACACTTATTTACCAAACGTATGAAGACTGATTAATCATAGGTTTACATTCACACTGGTTGTAGCTGGATGAGTACGTCCCCCCATGAATCTGCACCAGTATGAGGACCCCCAGCCCATCTGTCATCTACCTTGATGTTGGCTGCGGTCCCACCCACCATTACACACACACAGTGTGGACACTGGACTCTGCCAATATACATGTTTTTTTTTGTTAATATATTTTGTGTATTTGTTGTTTTAAACTGTCCTGGACACATTCCTGCACGGCCTGTCCGTCCTGGGAGTGGTTCTCCCTGAGGTTTCTCTTTTTTCCCGGCTATGTTTTTTTGGAGTTTTTCCTTACTCTGATGGAGGGTCTAAGGACAGGGGATGTTGTCTAGTGCAGTCTGTTAAGCCCTTTGAGGCGACTGTTGTTGTGATATTGGGCTATACAAAAATAAATATATTGGCTTATATATAAATATCATTTTGGACTAAGGCTGTAACATAACAAAATGTGGAAATAGTGAAGCGCTGTAAATACTTTCCGGGTGCACTGTAGGTGTGCTAACAAACTACTGTTTGCTTACTAAAGTAAATATAAACCTTTCCAGTCTGAATGTGCCTTAATGCTAAAAGGCAAGTGCAGTCTTGATTGCATGAGTCATTTGGGTTAGCTGAGAAGAAAAATACAAACATTTAAATCAAGCCTATCAAGTTATTGTGCTATTGCAAATTTGAAAGAGAGATGGCCCATGCTATTTTGGTTCACCTCTTCAAGTGTTTTTTATTAACCATATTAACAATATGGGGTGCACGGTAGCAGAGTGGCCTATGAAGGTTGAAAAGAAGAAGGTTCAAACCCCGATTAACTTGAACATCCTTGGCCAACTCTGACCTTTCTGTGAGGAGTCTGCATGTCCTCCACGTGTTACTGTGGGTTCTCTCCGGGTACTCCGGCTTCCTCCCACCGTCCAAAAACTTGCATGTATAGGTCAATTGGCCAATCTAATGTGTCCCTAGTGAATGAATGTGAGAGTGAATGGTTATCTGTCAATGTCTGTCCCTAAGTGTTACTTCTGCAACTAGCTGGCCACTGTCCAGGGTGTACCAAAGTCCCAAAGCAGGGATAGGTTCCAGTTACCCGCGAACCCTAATGGGACCAAGCAGAATAATCAGCTTCATTGAATGTAATTGTTACATTCAAAGGCCATAACGTGTACTCACATGTTGTGCCCATTTTCTGAATTAAATGAATAATTTCCACCAACAGAGACAGTCATAGTCAGTTGAAGTCAAAAGGTCTTTTCTCTCCCGCATTTACACATTTGATGAGATATAACAAGGTCACGGCACTCATGGTGGAATTGTATTTAAGGCTTCCACCAGGGACAACATTTGGGACTAGCTTTGTTTTCTAATGTATACAATATCTACATACTTTTACAGTGATTGAATAGCCAACCATTTATGATAGTTGCATAGTCAGCAAGTAGCCAATTATATTTTGCACCTTGTACTACTGTCAAGCATGCATTATAATATTTTATTTCTTTATATCGATGTCCCTTAGTCACACAAGATATACATTTATGGTGTTGAATACTAGGCTTGAATTGCTATTTGCAGTATTACGGAAGAAGATAGGACATACATTTTTTTTTCTTCCACAAATATATTAACAAACATTATGGAAAGAAATGACTCCTTGACAGTGCTATTTGTCAAATACATCCATTGCTTTGAAGAGATAAAAAGCAAGGTTCAGAAGTCACAAAGCTGACGATGCATGTTGCACATACACCAGTGCCGAAAAAATGCAACAGATGGAGAACTTTGGTCCCAGTGTGAAAATACGTGGAGATAAGACCGACTTTATCTTGTTGCTTATTGAACAAATGGGAAATACAAGCTGTGAAAATGAAAGTACACCCACACTTATCACGCTATTTGTGTGTATGTCGACTGATAGAATATTTATTATTTGTATAATTAATTAATATTAATGTATTAATTTCGTTGAGTGAAAGGTTGTGAGAAAAAGCTGTCACAGCTCCTTTCACACACTGCAACTGTAAGAATTCATTAGAGTACATTTTTTGTATTTTTTCATTGTAATTTACAATTTAGCCTAAATGGTGCTATGGCTTCCTTTAGCCGTAACAACAAGATGGATTTATAACCATATAATACCAACATAACATTATATATACCTAGATATGAAATAGCAGGGTTGTTGAGCAAAGCTTGAAAAATTCCAAAAATAGACTTTTAAAGAAGATTTGCCACTTGTGTACTTGTACTCATATACATGCAGTGTCTCACCAAGACAGTTTATCTGATCTTATTTGTTTTAAGCATGACTTCTGACCAGAGAGTTTGTAGGTTGGACTATGACATAATTTACATAATTTTTAAAGATATATTTGCCTTTTCAGCTGTATATTAGATGTGTGTTTTTGCTCTGAAGCCTATTGTTACAATGGAAGCCTAATGTAATGCTTTGTCCATAAAACATACAATAATACTCTCACAAGTTTGCTGTGAACACTAAAGATTTTTTATGATCACTAAAGAATTGCTGCCTTGCAGCTAAGAGTATGCAAAAGTCCATTTATCCTTCTCCGCATATCTGGTGCTGGTATACCTTTAGGATAATCGCCTCTAAAGGACAATCAACCTTGAATTTTTAACTATAAACAGGAGTCAGTGCAAATGTAAAACACCAGTGCAGTAGGGTTGAAGGCTTAACCATAAAATAATCACTTCAGAGCAGGGTGTAGTTACAGCTTATCATTTTCTCATGAGGGGTATAAAAAGATTACTGTCAGACATTTGACAGAGACTCATTCAAGCCAGAAGGTAATACTTCTGGTAATAATCCATAATATCAGGCTTCCCTTGAGAATATAAACCAGCCCCTTTTCTTTTCTGCATCAGTGGTGGATCTGTAGTGGAAGATGGAGGAAGAGTTTGATTCAGGTGAAGAGGGAGAAGAGTTTGATTCTGAAGAGGATGAAGAGGGTGAAAAGGGTGAAGAGGGTGAAGAGGGTGAAGAGGATGAAGAGGGTGAAGAGGGTGAAGAGGATGAAGAGGGTGATTCTGAAGAGGGTGAAAAGGATGAAGAGGGTGAAGAGGGTGAAGAAGGTGAAGAGGATGAAGAGGGTGAAGAGGATGAAGAGGATGAAGAGGGTGTAGAGGATGAAGAGGATGAAGAGGGTGAAGAGGGTGAAGACGATGAAGAGGGTGAAGAGGGTGAAGAGGATGAAAAGGGTGAAGACGATGAAGAGGGTGAAGAGGGTGAAGTGGATGAAGAGGGTGAAGAGGATGAAGAGGGTGAAGAGGGTGAAGATGATGAAGAGGGTGAAGAGGATGAAGAGGGTGAAGAGGGTGATTCTGAAGAGGGTGAAAAGGATGAAGAGGGTGAAGAGGATGAAGAGGATGAAGAGGATGAAGAGGGTGAAGAGGATGAAGAGGGTGAAGAGGGTGAAAAGGATGAAGAGGGTGAAGAGGGTGAAGAGGGTGAAGAGGATGAAGAGGGTGAAGAGGGTGAAGAGGATGAAGAGGATGAAGAGGGTGAAGAGGGTGAAGAGGATGAAGAGGGTGTAGAGGATGAAGAGGATGAAGAGGATGAAGAGGGTGAAGACGATGAAGAGGGTGAAGAGGATGAAGAGGGTGAAGAGGGTGAAGATGATGAAGAGGGTGAAGAGGATGAAGAGGGTGAAGAGGATGAAGAGGGTGAAGATGATGAAGAGGGTGAAGTGGATGAAGAGGGTGAAGAGGATGAAGAGGGTGAAGAGGATGAAGAGGGTGAAGAGGATGAAGAGGATGAAGAGGGTGAAAAGGATGAAGAGGGTGAAGAGGGTGAAGAGGATGAAGAGGGTGAAGAGGATGAAGAGGATGAAGAGGGTGAAAAGGATGAAGAGGGTGAAGAGGGTGAAGAGGATAAAGAGGGTGAAGAGGATGAAGAGGATGAAGAGGGTGAAGAGGATGAAGAGGGTGTAGAGGATGAAGAGGGTGAAGAGGATGAAGAGGGTGAAGAGGGTGAAGAGGATGAAGAGGGTGTAGAGGATGAAGTGGATGAAGAGGATGAAGAGGGTGAAGAGGGTGAAGAGGATGAAGAGGGTGAAGAGGGTGAAGAGGATGAAGAGGGTGAAGAGGATGAAGAGGGTGAAGACGATGAAGAGGGTGAAGAGGGTGAAGAGGATGAAGAGGGTGAAGAGGGTGAAGAGGATGAAGAGGGTGAAGAGGATGAAGTGGATGAAGAGGATGAAGAGGATGAAGAGGGTGTAGAGGATGAAGAGGGTGAAGAGGATGAAGAGGGTGAAGAGGGTGAAGATGATGAAGTGGATGAAGAGGGTGAAGAGGGTGAAGAGGATGAAGAGGGTGAAGAGGGTGAAGATGATGAAGAGGGTGAAGAGGATGAAGAGGATGAAGAGGGTGAAGATGATGAAGATGATGAAGAGGGTGAAGATGATGAAGAGGATGAAGAGGGTGAAGAGGATGAAGAGGGTGTAGAGGATGAAGAGGGTGAAGAGGATGAAGAGGGTGAAGAGGGTGAAGAGGATGAAGAGGGTGTAGAGGATGAAGTGGATGAAGAGGATGAAGAGGGTGAAGAGGGTGAAGAGGATGAAGAGGGTGAAGAGGGTGAAGAGGATGAAGAGGGTGAAGAGGATGAAGAGGGTGAAGACGATGAAGAGGGTGAAGAGGGTGAAGAGGATGAAGAGGGTGAAGAGGGTGAAGAGGATGAAGAGGGTGAAGAGGATGAAGTGGATGAAGAGGATGAAGAGGGTGAAGAGGGTGAAGAGGATGAAGAGGGTGAAGAGGGTGAAGAGGATGAAGAGGATGAAGAGGGTGAAGACGATGAAGAGGGTGAAGAGGGTGATTCTGAAGAGGGTGAAGAGGGTGAAGAGGATGAAGAGGGTGAAGAGGATGAAGAGGGTGTAGAGGATGAAGAGGATGAAGACGATGAAGAGGGTGAAGAGGATGAAGAGGGTGAAGAGGGTGAAGAGGATGAAGAGGGTGAAGAGGATGAAGAGGGTGAAGAGGGTGAAGATGATGAAGTGGATGAAGAGGGTGAAGAGGGTGAAGAGGATGAAGAGGGTGAAGAGGGTGAAGAGGGTGAAGAGGATGAAGAGGATGAAGAGGGTGAAGATGATGAAGATGATGAAGAGGATGAAGAGGGTGAAGATGATGAAGAGGATGAAGAGGGTGAAGAGGATGAAGAGGGTGAAGATGATGAAGAGGGTGAAGAGGATGAAGAGGGTGAAAAGGATGAAGAGGATGAAGAGGGTGAGAGGGTGAAGATGATGAAGAGGGTGAAGACGATGAAGAGGGTGAAGAGGATGAAGAGGGTGAAGACGATGAAGAGGGTGAAGAGGGTGAAGATGATGAAGAGGGTGAAGAGGGTGAAGATGATGAAGAGGGTGAAGAGGATGAAGAGGGTGAAGACGATGAAGAGGGTGAAGAGGGTGAAGATGATGAAGAGGGTGAAGAGGGTGAAGATGATGAAGAGGGTGAAGAGGGTGAGAGGGTGAAGAGGGTGAAGAGGATGAAGAGGGTGAAGAGGATGAAGAGGGTGAAGAGGATGAAGAGGAGCTGCTGCTGTGTAAAGGTAAGACTGCTGTTAAAAAGCCCCTTGTGTTCATAAAACAGTAAAAGTTTATGGTGCATTTATTGCTGTGAATAGATAAAGAGTCAAAATTATATAGCGTGACAATTTTGTCCTTGGTCTGAACCTTTTTGACACGTTTATCAAATCTAAATATGTGTAAAATGTTATGTAGTTGATGATGGCCTGTATCATGTCAAGAAAAGTCCCTTGGTCCTACACTAGTGTGAAAACCAGTTGAACAAATGCAATATAACTTTGCTCTTGATGTAAAAATAAACCCAGATAAGACCAGCTCTTTATCTTGTTGTTAGTGAACTCAGGAAAGCTCTGAAATTGAAAGTAAACCCAGGTTTATTACACACTCGGGTGTGTCGACTCGTACAATTTGCAGTTACTAGTAAGTCAGTACAGATACAGATAGTACAGATACAACCAGCTACACTCTGGTTGTAGATGTAGATACACGCTCAACCTCTCATATTATTAGGCCCGAGCCGGTGATGACCGGGAGGGCCTATTGTTTTTGCTCGGATTTTTTTTTTTTTTTGTTCTCTTTCTTTTTCTGCAAAATGATCCTAAATTTGACCCAGTGAACATGCACGAAAAGTCATTTTTATTGGTCCCAGACTTCAAGCTCGGCGAAAAATTTAAGTATTTGAAGTCCCCGAAAAAAAATTACAAAAAAATTTTTTTTTTGCAGTTTGTTTGTTTATTTGAACATGTAAATAAAAAATAAAAATAAAAAAATACAAATACAAATAAAAATTTATATTCATACAATCATGCATAATATTTATACAATTAAAATAGCCAAATTAAGTCATGTACTTCTCAGCACAATCTTTCCATATTATTGTAAATAATTCAAATTAGAAATTCTCATGTTCAAAAGGAGTAGGAAGAAGTTCATAACAAACTTTTCAAGTCCTACCCCATTAATGAAAATGACTCAGTGGCGACCCCTAGAAAAGTCAAAATACATTGGGCCTATAGAAAGTGAAAGTAACTTTTTTCCAACGTAGAAAAATTAAACTTGGTATATCCATAGGACACCTCAGGGCAAACAGAAAAGTCAATGACAGCCGCACCCTAAACTCACCAGGAAGTCCGCCATGTGGGGTGAAACGCATGGCCACTAAAATCGCACCCCTTGCGCAAAAAGATGCAAATCATTGTGTTTTAATCTAAATGGCCCCAAATTTGGTGAGTATCATCTAGACACGTGTGCCAACTAAAGTTGTGACTTTGTTGTTGATATCTTATCGGGTATGGGTGTGGCAAGCCTGTAACGAGGTGGCCATTTTTGTGAAAATAAAACGTCTCTTAACTCTCAAACGCCTTCTCAGATCGAGTTGGACCCAAAAAGGCGTTTGTGCACATTTATGACCTGAACACAAAGATATGTAAATAAAAGGGTTATCTTTAGAAATGGCTCTCCAGGGCCCCCTACAAACTTATAATGGGACCCAAGATTTTAGTTTGTCATAGAGACATGAAATTTGGTACACACATCTCTTATGTCATGACGAGCATAAAAGCCAATGACAACCACCCCCTATCTATAAATGTGTTGCCATAGCAACGTCCCAAATATGTGAAAAAAGTCAATGGGAAGTGAAAATTTTAGTTTGTCGTAGGCAAATGAAACTTGGTACACACATCCAGCATGGGCTTATGAACAAAAAAGCCAATGGGGACCACACCCTATCACACACGGAAAGGCGGCCATTTTAAATTGAAGATGTGAACTGACTTAGAATACAACCTCTCTTTTAAAAAACAACAGAAAATAGCTGCTTAATTCCACAGACACCAAACTTGGGCAAAATGAGCTAAACACATGTGTGTAAAATAGACAGGCGTTTTTCTTGTCGTTGTTGCTCGAGTTATATATTTTTTTTATTATAATTTGGTATATATTTTGTTTATTATAATTTTTCTGAAAAATGATTTTCAATTTGACCCAGTTAACGTGCAACTAAAAGTAATTTTTATTGGTCCCAGACTTCAAGCCCGGAAAAAATTTATGTATTTGAAGGCCCCGAAAAAAAAATATGAAAAATGACTCAGTGGCGACCCCTACAAAAGTCAAAATACATTGGTTCTATGGAAAATGAAAGTAATTTTTTTGCACTGTAGAAATACAAAACTTGGTACATCCATAGGACACCTCAGGGCAAACAGAAAAGTTTATTACAGCCATACCGTAAACTCAACAGAAAATCTACTATGTTGGGTGGAATGCGTGACCACCTAAATCGCACCCCTTGTGTCTAAAGGCTTTTCATCTAAACAGCTCCAAATTTGGTGAGTATCATCTAGAAACGTGTGCAAAAAAAAGTTATCAATTTGTTTTTTGATACATTTGTGGCTGTGGTCGTAATGAGTCTGTGAAGAGGCAACCTTTGGGAAATAAATGCCATTTCCCAATTGCCAGGATCCTTCCTTTAGAGGAGGCCCCTCCAGAGCCACGGCTAGAGTCTTAGAAAACTCCTCAGAATCCTTTTACCGTGAAGTTTACGCTTTAAAGCACGAAATGCACTCCTCCGAGTGCATGTGTCCCCGCGGTCTCAAGAGAGGCGAGGGCCTTTATCGCCGCTTGCGGCTTTAATTAGGCCCGAGCCGGTGATGACCGGGAGGGCCTATTGTTTTTGCTCGGATTTTTTTAATTTTATTTTATTTTTTTTTATTTTATTTTTTATTTTTCTTTTCCACCTATGATCCTAAATTTGACCCAGTGAACATGAACGAAAAGTCATTTTTATTGGTCCCAGCCTTCAAGCCCGGCGAAAAATTGATGTATTTGAAGTCGCCGAAAAAAAAATACGAAAAATGACTCAGTGGCGATCCCTACAAAATCAAAATACATTGGGCCTATGGAAAGTGAAAGTAACTTTTTTCCAACGTAGAAAAATGAAACTTGGTACATCCATAGGACACGTTAGGGCAAACAGAAAAGTCAATGACAGTCACACCCTAAACTTAACAGGAAGTCCGCCATGTGGGGTGAAACGTGCGGCCACTAAAATCGCACTTGCGCAGAAAGATGCAAATCATTGTGTTTTAATCTAAATGGCCCCAAATTTGGTGAGTATCATCTAGACATGTGTGCCAACCAAAGTTGTAACTTTGTTGTTGATATCTTATCGGGTATGGGTGTGGCAAGCCTGTAACGAGGTGGCCATTTTTGTGAAAATAAAACGTCTCTTAACTCTCAAACGCCTTCTCGGATCGAGTTGGACCCAAAAAGGCGTTTGTGCACATTCATGACCTGAACACAAAAATATGTAAATAAAAGGGTTATCTTTAGAAATGGCTCTCCAGCGCCCCCTACAAACTTATAATGGGACCCAAGAATTTAGTTTGTCATAGAGACATGAAATTTGGTACACACATCTCTTATGTCATGACGAGCATAAAAGCCAATGACAACCACCCCCTATCTATAAATGTGTTGCCATAGCAACGTCCCAAATATTTGGAAAAAGTCAATGGGAAGTGAAAATTTTAGTTTGTCGTAGGCAAATGAACCTTGGTACACAGATCAACCATGGGCTTATGAACAAAAAAGCCAATGGGGACCACACCCTATCACACACGGGAAGGCGGCCATTTTGAATTGAAAATTTGGTCCGACTTAGAACACACCTCTTTTTAAAAACAACAAAAATAGCTGCTTCATTCCACAGACACCAAACTTGGGCAAAATGAGCTAAACACATGTATGTAAAATAGACAAGTGTTTTTCTAGACTTTTTTGCTCGAGTTATATATTTTTTTATTATAATTCGTATATATTTTTTATTATAATTTTTCTGCAAAATGATCCTCAATTTGACCCAGTAAACCAACAACTAAAAGTCATTTTTATTGGTCCCAGACTTCAAGCCCGAAAAATGTATGTATTTGAAGTCCCGAAAAAAAAACGAAAAATGACTCAGTGGCGACCCCTAGAAAAGTCAAAATACATTGGGCCTATGGAAAGTGAAAGTAACTTTTTTCCAACGTAGAAAAATGAAACTTGGTACATCCATAGGACACCTCAGGGCAAACAGAAAAGTCTATGACAGCCACACCCTAAACTAAACAGGAAGTCCGCCATGTGGGGTGAAACACGCGGCCACTAAAATCGCACTTTGGCAAGAAGATGCAAATCATTGTGTTTTAATTTAAATGGCCCCAAATTTGGTGGGTATCATCTAGACACGTGTGCCAACCAAATTTGTGACTTTATTGTTGATATCTTATCGGGTATGGGTGTGGCAAGCCTGTAACGAGGTGGCCATTTTTGTGAAAATAAAATGTCTCTTAACTCTCAAACGCCTTCTCGGATCGAGTCGGACCCAAAAAGGCGTTTGTGCACATTCATGACCTGAACACAAAAATATGTAAATAAAAGGGTTATCTTTAGAAATGGCTCTCCAGCGCCCCCTACAAACTTATAATGGGACCCAAGAATTTAGTTTGTCATAGAGACATGAAATTTGGTACACACATCTCTTATGGCATGACGAGCATAAAAGCCAATGACAACCACCCCCTATCTATAAATGTGTTGCCATAGCAACGTCCCAAATATGTGGAAAAAGTCAATGGGAAGTGAAAATTTTAGTTTGTCGTAGGCAAATGAAACTTGGTACACACATCCAGCATGGGCTTATGAACAAAAAAGCCAAAAGGGACCACACCCTATCACACACGGGAAGGCAGCCATTTTAAATTGAAGATGTGAACCGACTTAGAATACAATCTCTCTTATAAAAAACAACAGAAAATAGCTGCTTCATTCCACAGACACCAAACTTGGGCAAAATGAGCTAAACACATGTGTGTAAAATAGACAGGCGTTTTTCTTGTCGTTTTTGCTTGAGTTATATTTTTTTTATTATAATTTGGTATATTATTTTTTATCATAATTTTTCTGAAAAATGATTTTCAATTTGACCCAGTAAACGTGCAACTAAAAGTCATTTTTATTGGTCCCAGACTTCAAGCCCGGCAAAAATGTATGTATTTGAAGGCCCCGAAAAAAAATATGAAAAATGACTCAGTGGCGACCCCTAGAAAAGTCAAAATACATTGGTTCTATGGAAAATGAAAGTAAATTTTTCCAATGTAGAAATACAAAACTTGGTACATCCATAGGACACCTCAGGGCAAACAGAAAAGTTTATTACAGCCATACCGTAAACTCAACAGAAAATCTACTATGTTAGGTGGAATGCGTGACCACCTAAATCGCACCCCTTGTGTCTAAAGGCTTTTCATCTAAACAGCTCCAAATTTGGTGAGTATCATCTAGACACGTGTGCAAAAAAAGTTATCAATTTGTTTTTGATACATTTGTGGCTGTGGTCGTAATGAGTCTGTGAAGAGGCAACCTTTGGGAAATAAATGCCATTTCCCAATTGCCAGGATCCTTCCTTTAGAGGAGGCCCCTCCAGAGCCACGGCTAGAGTCTTAGAAAACTCCTCAGAATCCTTTTTACCGTGAAGTTTACGCTTTAGCACGAAATGCACTCCTCCGAGTGCATGTGTCCCCGCTGTCTCAAGAGAGGCGAGGGCCTTTATCGCCGCTTGCGGCTTTAATTAGGCCCGAGCCGGTGATGGCCGGGAGGGCCTATTGTTTTTGCTCGGATTTTTTTATCTTTCTTTTCCACCTATGATCCTAAATTTGACCCAGTGAACATGCACGAAAAGTCATTTTTATTGGTCCCAGCCTTCAAGCCCAGCGAAAAATTTATGTATTTGAAGTCAAAAAAAATACGAAAAATGACTCAGTGGCGACCCTACAAAATCAAAATACATTGGGCCTATGGAAAGTGAAAGTAACTTTTTCCAACGTAGAAAAATGAAACTTGGTATATCCATAGGACACCTCAGGGCAAACAGAAAAGTCAATGACAGTCACACCCTAAACTCAACAGGAAGTCCGCCATGTGGGGTGAAACACGCGGCCACTAAAATCGCACTTTGCGCAGAAAGATGCAAATCATTGTGTTTTAATCTAAATGGCCCCAAATTTGGTGAGTATCATCTAGACACATGTGCCAACCAAAGTTGTGACTTTGTTGTTGATATCTTATCGGGTATGGGTGTGGCAAGCCTGTAACGAGGTGGCCATTTTTGTGAAAATAAAACGTCTCTTAACTCTCAAACGCCTTCTCGGATCGAGTTGGACCCAAAAAGCCGTTTGTGCACATTCATGACCTGAACACAAAAATATGTAAATAAAAGGGTTATCTTTAGAAATGGCTCTCCAGCGCCCCTACAAACTTATAATGGGACCCAAGAATTTAGTTTGTCATAGAGACATAAAATTTGGTACACACATCTCTTATGTCATGACGAGCATAAAAGCCAATGACAACCACCCCCTATCTATAAATGTGTTGCCATAGCAACGTCCCAAAAATGTGAAAAAGTCAATGGGAAGTGAAATTTTTAGTTTGTTGTAGGCAAATAAAACTTGGTACACACATCCACCATGGGCTTATGAACAAAAAGCCAATGGGGACCACACCCTATGACACACAGGAAGGCGGTTATTTAGAATTGAAAATGTGAACCGACTTAAAATACACCTCTTTTTAAAAGTACACAGAAAAAGCTGCTTCATTCCACAGACACCAAACTTGGGCAAAATGAGCTAAACACATGTATGTAAATGAGACAAGTGTTTTTCTAGACTTTTTGCTCGAGTTATATTTTTTTATTATAATTTGGTATATATTTTTTATTATAATTTTTCTGCAAAATGATCCTCAATTTAACCCAGTAAACAAACAACTAAAAGTCATTTTTATTGGTCCCAGACTTCAAGCTCGGCAAAAATGTATGTATTTGAAGTCCCGAAAAAAATACGAAAAATGACTCAGTGGCGGCCCCTAGAAAAGTCAAAATACATTGGGCCTATGGAAAGTGAAAGTAACTTTTTCCAACGTAGAAAAATGAAACTTGGTATATCCATAGGACACCTCAGGGCAAACAGAAAAGTCAATGACAGTCACACCCTAAACTTAACAGGAAGTCCGCCATGTGGGGTGAAAGGCGCGGCCACTAAATTCGCACTTGCGCAGAAAGATGCAAATCATTGTGTTTTAATCTAAATGGCCCCAAATTTGGTGAGTATCATCTAGACACGTGTGCCAACCAAAGTTGTGACTTTGTTGTTGATATCTTATCGGGTATGGGTGTGGCAAGCCTGTAACGAGGTGGCCATTTTTGTGAAAATAAAACGCCTCTTAACTCTCAAACGCCTTCTCGGATCGAGTTGGACCCAAAAAGCCGTTTGTGCACATTCATGACCTGAACACAAAAATATGTAAATAAAAGGGTTATCTTTAGAAATGGCTCTCCAGCGCCCCTACAAACTTATAATGGGACCCAAGAATTTAGTTTGTCATAGAGACATAAAATTTGGTACACACATCTCTTATGTCATGACGAGCATAAAAGCCAATGACAACCACCCCTATCTATAAATGTGTTGCCATAGCAACGTCCCAAAAATGTGAAAAAGTCAATGGGAAGTGAAATTTTTAGTTTGTTGTAGGCAAATAAAACTTGGTACACACATCCACCATGGGCTTATGAACAAAAAGCCAATGGGGACCACACCCTATGACACACAGGAAGGCGGTTATTTAGAATTGAAAATGTGAACCGACTTAAAATACACCTCTTTTTAAAAGTACACAGAAAAAGCTGCTTCATTCCACAGACACCAAACTTGGGCAAAATGAGCTAAACACATGTATGTAAATGAGACAAGTGTTTTTCTAGACTTTTTGCTCGAGTTATATTTTTTTATTATAATTTGGTATATATTTTTTATTATAATTTTTCTGCAAAATGATCCTCAATTTAACCCAGTAAACAAACAACTAAAAGTCATTTTTATTGGTCCCAGACTTCAAGCTCGGCAAAAATTTATGTATTTGAAGTCACTAAAAAAATACGAAAAATGACTCAGTGGCGACCCCTACAAAATCAAAATACATTGGGCCTATGGAAAGTGAAAGTAACTTTTTCCAACGTAGAAAAATGAAACTTGGTATATCCATAGGACACCTCAGGGCAAACAGAAAAGTCAATGACAGTCACACCCTAAACTCAACAGGAAGTCCGCCATGTGGGGTGAAACACGCCACTAAAATCGCACTTGCGCAGAAAGATGCAAATCATTGTGTTTTAATCTAAATGGCCCCAAATTTGGTGAGTATCATCTAGACACATGTGCCAACCAAAGTTGTGACTTTGTTGTTGATATCTTATCGGGTATGGGTGTGGCAAGCCTGTAACGAGGTGGCCATTTTTGTGAAAATAAAACGTCTCTTAACTCTCAAACGCCTTCTCGGATCGAGTTGGACCCAAAAAGCCGTTTGTGCACATTCATGACCTGAACACAAAAATATGTAAATAAAAGGGTTATCTTTAGAAATGGCTCTCCAGCGCCCCTACAAACTTATAATGGGACCCAAGAATTTAGTTTGTCATAGAGACATAAAATTTGGTACACACATCTCTTATGTCATGACGAGCATAAAAGCCAATGACAACCACCCCTATCTATAAATGTGTTGCCATAGCAACGTCCCAAAAATGTGAAAAAGTCAATGGGAAGTGAAATTTTTAGTTTGTTGTAGGCAAATAAAACTTGGTACACACATCCACCATGGGCTTATGAACAAAAAGCCAATGGGGACCACACCCTATGACACACAGGAAGGCGGTTATTTAGAATTGAAAATGTGAACCGACTTAAAATACACCTCTTTTAAAAGTACACAGAAAAAGCTGCTTCATTCCACAGACACCAAACTTGGGCAAAATGAGCTAAACACATGTATGTAAATGAGACAAGTGTTTTTCTAGACTTTTTGCTCGAGTTATATTTTTTTATTATAATTTGGTATATATTTTTTATTATAATTTTTCTGCAAAATGATCCTCAATTTAACCCAGTAAACAAACAACTAAAAGTCATTTTTATTGGTCCCAGACTTCAAGCTCGGCAAAAATTTATGTATTTGAAGTCAAAAAAAACGAAAAATGACTCAGTGGCGACCCCTACAAAATCAAAATACATTGGGCCTATGGAAAGTGAAAGTAACTTTTTCCAACGTAGAAAAATGAAACTTGGTATATCCATAGGACACCTCAGGGCAAACAGAAAAGTCAATGACAGTCACACCCTAAACTCAACAGGAAGTCCGCCATGTGGTGAAACACGCGCCGCCACTAAAATCGCACTTTGCGCAGAAAGATGCAAATCATTGTGTTTTAATCTAAATGGCCCCAAATTTGGTGAGTATCATCTAGACACATGTGCCAACCAAAGTTGTGACTTTGTTGTTGATATCTTATCGGGTATGGGTGTGGCAAGCCTGTAACGAGGTGGCCATTTTTGTGAAAATAAAACGCCTTCTATCCTCAAACGCCTTCTCGGATCGAGTTGGACCCAAAAGCCGTTTGTGCACATTCATGACCTGAACACAAAAATATGTAAATAAAAGGGTTATCTTTAGAAATGGCTCTCCAGCGCCCCTACAAACTTATAATGGGACCCAAGAATTTAGTTTGTCATAGAGACATAAAATTTGGTACACACATCTCTTATGTCATGACGAGCATAAAAGCCAATGACAACCACCCCTATCTATAAATGTGTTGCCATAGCAACGTCCCAAAAATGTGAAAAAGTCAATGGGAAGTGAAATTTTAGTTTGTTGTAGGCAAATAAAACTTGGTACACACATCCACCATGGGCTTATGAACAAAAAGCCAATGGGGACCACACCCTATGACACACAGGAAGGCGGTTATTTAGAATTGAAAATGTGAACCGACTTAAAATACACCTCTTTTTAAAAGTACACAGAAAAAGCTGCTTCATTCCACAGACACCAAACTTGGGCAAAATGAGCTAAACACATGTATGTAAATGAGACAAGTGTTTTTCTAGACTTTTTGCTCGAGTTATATTTTTTTATTATAATTTGGTATATATTTTTTATTATAATTTTTCTGCAAAATGATCCTCAATTTAACCCAGTAAACAAACAACTAAAAGTCATTTTTATTGGTCCCAGACTTCAAGCTCGGCAAAAATGTATGTATTTGAAGTCCCGAAAAAAATACGAAAAATGACTCAGTGGCGGCCCCTAGAAAAGTCAAAATACATTGGGCCTATGGAAAGTGAAAGTAACTTTTTCCAACGTAGAAAAATGAAACTTGGTATATCCATAGGACACCTCAGGGCAAACAGAAAAGTCAATGACAGTCACACCCTAAACTCAACAGGAAGTCCGCCATGTGGGGTGAAACACGCCACTAAAATCGCACTTGCGCAGAAAGATGCAAATCATTGTGTTTTAATCTAAATGGCCCCAAATTTGGTGAGTATCATCTAGACACATGTGCCAACCAAAGTTGTGACTTTGTTGTTGATATCTTATCGGGTATGGGTGTGGCAAGCCTGTAACGAGGTGGCCATTTTTGTGAAAATAAAACGTCTCTTAACTCTCAAACGCCTTCTCGGATCGAGTTGGACCCAAAAGCCGTTTGTGCACATTCATGACCTGAACACAAAAATATGTAAATAAAAGGGTTATCTTTAGAAATGGCTCTCCAGCGCCCCTACAAACTTATAATGGGACCCAAGAATTTAGTTTGTCATAGAGACATAAAATTTGGTACACACATCTCTTATGTCATGACGAGCATAAAAGCCAATGACAACCACCCCTATCTATAAATGTGTTGCCATAGCAACGTCCCAAAAATGTGAAAAAGTCAATGGGAAGTGAAATTTTTAGTTTGTTGTAGGCAAATAAAACTTGGTACACACATCCACCATGGGCTTATGAACAAAAAGCCAATGGGGACCACACCCTATGACACACAGGAAGGCGGTTATTTAGAATTGAAAATGTGAACCGACTTAAAATACACCTCTTTTTAAAAGTACACAGAAAAAGCTGCTTCATTCCACAGACACCAAACTTGGGCAAAATGAGCTAAACACATGTATGTAAATGAGACAAGTGTTTTTCTAGACTTTTTGCTCGAGTTATATTTTTTTATTATAATTTGGTATATATTTTTTATTATAATTTTTCTGCAAAATGATCCTCAATTTAACCCAGTAAACAAACAACTAAAAGTCATTTTTATTGGTCCCAGACTTCAAGCTCGGCAAAAATGTATGTATTTGAAGTCCCCGAAAAAAATACGAAAAATGACTCAGTGGCGGCCCCTAGAAAAGTCAAAATACATTGGGCCTATGGAAAGTGAAAGTAACTTTTTCCAACGTAGAAAAATGAAACTTGGTATATCCATAGGACACCTCAGGGCAAACAGAAAAGTCAATGACAGTCACACCCTAAACTTAACAGGAAGTCCGCCATGTGGGGTGAAAGGCGCGCCACTAAATTCGCACTTGCGCAGAAAGATGCAAATCATTGTGTTTTAATCTAAATGGCCCCAAATTTGGTGAGTATCATCTAGACACGTGTGCCAACCAAAGTTGTGACTTTGTTGTTGATATCTTATCGGGTATGGGTGTGGCAAGCCTGTAACGAGGTGGCCATTTTTGTGAAAATAAACGTCTCTTAACTCTCAAACGCCTTCTCGGATCGAGTTGGACCCAAAAGCCGTTTGTGCACATTCATGACCTGAACACAAAAATATGTAAATAAAAGGGTTATCTTTAGAAATGGCTCTCCAGCGCCCCTACAAACTTATAATGGGACCCAAGAATTTAGTTTGTCATAGAGACATAAAATTTGGTACACACATCTCTTATGTCATGACGAGCATAAAAGCCAATGACAACCACCCCTATCTATAAATGTGTTGCCATAGCAACGTCCCAAAAATGTGAAAAAGTCAATGGGAAGTGAAATTTTTAGTTTGTTGTAGGCAAATAAAACTTGGTACACACATCCACCATGGGCTTATGAACAAAAAAGCCAATGGGGACCACACCCTATGACACACAGGAAGGCGGTTATTTAGAATTGAAAATGTGAACCGACTTAAAATACACCTCTTTTTAAAAGTACACAGAAAAAGCTGCTTCATTCCACAGACACCAAACTTGGGCAAAATGAGCTAAACACATGTATGTAAATGAGACAAGTGTTTTTCTAGACTTTTTGCTCGAGTTATATTTTTTTTTATTATAATTTGGTATATATTTTTTTATTATAATTTTTCTGCAAAATGATCCTCAATTTAACCCAGTAAACAAACAACTAAAAGTCATTTTTATTGGTCCCAGACTTCAAGCTCGGCAAAAAATTTATGTATTTGAAGTCGCCGAAAAAAAAATACGAAAAATGACTCAGTGGCGACCCCTACAAAATCAAAATACATTGGGCCTATGGAAAGTGAAAGTAACTTTTTCCAACGTAGAAAAATGAAACTTGGTATATCCATAGGACACCTCAGGGCAAACAGAAAAGTCAATGACAGTCACACCCTAAACTCAACAGGAAGTCCGCCATGTGGGGTGAAACACGCGGCCACTAAAATCGCACCCCTTGCGCAGAAAGATGCAAATCATTGTGTTTTAATCTAAATGGCCCCAAATTTGGTGAGTATCATCTAGACACATGTGCCAACCAAAGTTGTGACTTTGTTGTTGATATCTTATCGGGTATGGGTGTGGCAAGCCTGTAACGAGGTGGCCATTTTTGTGAAAATAAAACGTCTCTTAACTCTCAAACGCCTTCTCGGATCGAGTTGGACCCAAAAGCCGTTTGTGCACATTCATGACCTGAACACAAAAATATGTAAATAAAAGGGTTATCTTTAGAAATGGCTCTCCAGCGCCCCTACAAACTTATAATGGGACCCAAGAATTTAGTTTGTCATAGAGACATAAAATTTGGTACACACATCTCTTATGTCATGACGAGCATAAAAGCCAATGACAACCACCCCTATCTATAAATGTGTTGCCATAGCAACGCGTCCCAAAAAATGTGAAAAAGTCAATGGGAAGTGAAATTTTAGTTTGTTGTAGGCAAATAAAACTTGGTACACACATCCACCATGGGCTTATGAACAAAAGCCAATGGGGACCACACCCTATGACACACAGGAAGGCGGTTATTTAGAATTGAAAATGTGAACCGACTTAAAATACACCTCTTTTTAAAAGTACACAGAAAAAGCTGCTTCATTCCACAGACACCAAACTTGGGCAAAATGAGCTAAACACATGTATGTAAATGAGACAAGTGTTTTTCTAGACTTTTTGCTCGAGTTATATTTTTTTATTATAATTTGGTATATATTTTTTATTATAATTTTTCTGCAAAATGATCCTCAATTTAACCCAGTAAACAAACAACTAAAAGTCATTTTTATTGGTCCCAGACTTCAAGCTCGGCAAAAATGTATGTATTTGAAGTCCCCGAAAAAAATACGAAAAATGACTCAGTGGCGGCCCCTAGAAAAGTCAAAATACATTGGGCCTATGGAAAGTGAAAGTAACTTTTTCCAACGTAGAAAAATGAAACTTGGTATATCCATAGGACACCTCAGGGCAAACAGAAAAGTCAATGACAGTCACACCCTAAACTTAACAGGAAGTCCGCCATGTGGGGTGAAAGGCGCGCCACTAAATTCGCACTTGCGCAGAAAGATGCAAATCATTGTGTTTTAATCTAAATGGCCCCAAATTTGGTGAGTATCATCTAGACACGTGTGCCAACCAAAGTTGTGACTTTGTTGTTGATATCTTATCGGGTATGGGTGTGGCAAGCCTGTAACGAGGTGGCCATTTTTGTGAAAATAAACGCCTTAACTCTCAAACGCCTTCTCGGATCGAGTTGGACCCAAAAAGCCGTTTGTGCACATTCATGACCTGAACACAAAAATATGTAAATAAAAGGGTTATCTTTAGAAATGGCTCTCCAGCGCCCCTACAAACTTATAATGGGACCCAAGAATTTAGTTTGTCATAGAGACATAAAATTTGGTACACACATCTCTTATGTCATGACGAGCATAAAAGCCAATGACAACCACCCCTATCTATAAATGTGTTGCCATAGCAACGTCCCAAAAATGTGAAAAAGTCAATGGGAAGTGAAATTTTTAGTTTGTTGTAGGCAAATAAAACTTGGTACACACATCCACCATGGGCTTATGAACAAAAAGCCAATGGGGACCACACCCTATGACACACAGGAAGGCGGTTATTTAGAATTGAAAATGTGAACCGACTTAAAATACACCTCTTTTAAAAGTACACAGAAAAAGCTGCTTCATTCCACAGACACCAAACTTGGGCAAAATGAGCTAAACACATGTATGTAAATGAGACAAGTGTTTTTCTAGACTTTTTGCTCGAGTTATATTTTTTTATTATAATTTGGTATATATTTTTTATTATAATTTTTCTGCAAAATGATCCTCAATTTAACCCAGTAAACAAACAACTAAAAGTCATTTTTATTGGTCCCAGACTTCAAGCTCGGCAAAAAATGTATGTATTTGAAGTCCCGAAAAAAATACGAAAAATGACTCAGTGGCGGCCCCTAGAAAAGTCAAAATACATTGGGCCTATGGAAAGTGAAAGTAACTTTTTCCAACGTAGAAAAATGAAACTTGGTATATCCATAGGACACCTCAGGGCAAACAGAAAAGTCAATGACAGTCACACCCTAAACTTAACAGGAAGTCCGCCATGTGGGGTGAAAGGCGCCACTAAATTCGCACTTGCGCAGAAAGATGCAAATCATTGTGTTTTAATCTAAATGGCCCCAAATTTGGTGAGTATCATCTAGACACATGTGCCAACCAAAGTTGTGACTTTGTTGTTGATATCTTATCGGGTATGGGTGTGGCAAGCCTGTAACGAGGTGGCCATTTTTGTGAAAATAAAACGTCTCTTAACTCTCAAACGCCTTCTCGGATCGAGTTGGACCCAAAAAGGCGTTTGTGCACATTCATGACCTGAACACAAAGATATGTAAATAAAAGGGTTATCTTTAGAAATGGCTCTCCAGCGCCCCTACAAACTTATAATGGGACCCAAGAATTTAGTTTGTCATAGAGACATAAAATTTGGTACACACATCTCTTATGTCATGACGAGCATAAAAGCCAATGACAACCACCCCTATCTATAAATGTGTTGCCATAGCAACGTCCAAATATTTGGAAAAAGTCAATGGGAAGTGAAAATTTTAGTTTGTCGTAGGCAAATGGAACTTGGTACACACATCCAGCATGGGCTTATGAACAAAAAGCCAATGGGGACCACACCCTATCACACACGGGAAGGCGGCCATTTTGAATTGAAAATGTGAACCGACTTAAAACACACCTCTTTTTAAAAGAACTCAGAAAATAGCTGCTTCATTCCACAGACACCAAACTTGGGAAAAATGAGCTAAACACATGTATGTAAAATAGACAAGCGTTTTTCTAGACTTTTTGCTCGAGTTATATTTTATTTTATTATAATTTGGTATATTTTTTTATTATAATTTTTCTGCAAAATGATCCTCAATTTGACCCAGTAAACGTGCAACTAAAAGTCATTTTTATTGGTCCCAGACTTCAAGCTCAAAAATTTATGTATTTGAAGTCGCCGAAAAAAATATGAAAAATGACTCAGTGGCGACCCTACAAAGTCAAAATACATTGGGCCTATGGAAAGTGAAAGTAACTTTTTCCAACGTAGAAAAATGAAACTTGGTACATCCATAGGACACCTCAGGGCGAACAGAAAAATGTATTACAGCCATATCGTAAACTCAACAGGAAATCTACTATGTTGGGTGTATGCGTGACCACCTAAATTGCACCCCTTGTGTCTAAAGGCTTTTCATCTAAACAGCTCCAAATTTGGTGAGTATCATCTAGACACGTGTGCAAAAAAAAGTTATCAATTTGTTTTTTGATAGATTTGTGGCTGTTGTCGTAATGAGTCTGTGAAGAGGCAACTATTGGGAAATAAATGCCATTTCCCAATTGCCAGGATCCTTCTCAACAGAAAATGTTGGGTGGAATACATGACCACCTAAATCGTACACTTTGTGCTAAAGGGTTTTCATCTAAACAGCTCCAAATTTGCTTTAAAGCACGACATGCAATCCTCCGAATATATGTGTCCCCGCGGTCTCAAGGGAGGCGAGGGCCTTTATCGCCGCTTGCGGCTTTAATTATTATTATTACTACACTTGCCTATTTTTGCAGTAGTATTTAGCACTAATTCTTTTGTACCTCTTCCTCAGGTGGACCCAAACCAAACCACTGACCTGCTGGGTAATGTGTACCCTTGTACTCTGCTCCAGTATGAGGACACCCAGCGCACCTGTCACCCACCCTTACACACACACACACAGTGGACACTGGACACTGCCAATATAAATGTTTTTATTTGTGAATATGTTTGTGTATTTCTATGTATTTTTCAACTGTCCCGGACACATTCCTGCACGGCCTGTCCGTCCTGGGAGTGGATCCCTCCTTCTGTGGTTCTCCCTGAGGTTTCTCTTTTTTCCTGGCTGTTTTTTTTTTTTAGTTTTTCCTTACCCTGATGGAGGGTCTAAGGACAGGGGATGTTGTCTAGTGCAGTCTGTTAAGCCCTTTGAGGCCACTGTTGTTGTCATATTGGACTATACAAAAAATAATAATCTTGTCTTGTCTCCTGAAAGTTTCATAAAAACTACTGTTCGCTAATGTTAGGGTTATTGACCGGGTACAGTCTTATAGTCTTGCAGAACTTTTAAACTTGTTTTGTTAGTTAGAGAATTGGGAATGGGCCTTAGATTTAGACTTCACTTTATAGATCCACAAGGGCAAATGCCTTTGTCACAGTAGCTCAGTTGCAAACAAACACACATGAACATAGCAATAACATGAAATATTGAAAACAAATAATACAATAATATCCTGCAAAGCAAAAAAGGGATTTACAGACAGTATATACACAAAATGAAAGTGAAAGAGAAGGTGTAATAAACAAGAGGTGGTGTGTGTAGACCAGTCCACTAGAGCCTGACTAAAGTGTAGCATACACTGCTGACATTTGTTTGTGATGATTATCTGTTTCTTATTGCAATCAAATAAACTGCCTTCAAAGATAATCAACCTTTAAACAAGAACCATAAAGCAGTGCAAATGTGAAACCCAACACCCAAAACCCATAACTTAATCACAGCTTATCTTTTTAGCTCGTGAGGAGTATAAATAAGAGTTCTGAGTTAGACTTAGGTTAGAAATTTGACAGAGACAAGCCAGAAGGTAAGGGTTGGCTACTGCAGTGTTTTTTCTGAATTATATCTGACTGTAGTCAATATTTAAATGGATCTTTCTGCAGGAAATGGAGGAAATGGAGGAAATGGAGGAAATGGAGGAATGTGACATTGCCGAGGGGATAAAGATGGTGGGTGACGTTGTTGACATTGCAAATGAACTGCTAAATAGCATTTCAATAAATCGACAGTGCTCCGTTGAAATCTCAAATGAGTCATCCAAATACATTTTGTGCAACCCCAGGTAACTGCCACTTCTTCTTTCAACTTAAACTGTCACCTCTATGTAACTTTTTTACGGAAAAAAACTATTTCTGCCTGTGAGAAAACTGCTTTGATTTTTTCGTTTTCCTTCAGACTTGTAAATCTACTATCTACTTTGTCAATCTAGTTTAGGTAATGTTCACAGAAGAAGCGTGTCTAGTCGCCTACACCTGTCTCTGTGTGGACATGGTCTTAGTTTCAAAGTAATTTGATATATTTGTGGCCTGATTTCAGTTATTATTAAGCCTTCCAATTTTCCAGGGATTTCAACTTCAGTTTTTGTGCTTTGGTCAATGTTTTTTCTTTCCCTTAACGCTTTGCACAAGACATTTTTGTGTATACCGATTACAAGCAGTTTCTTTGTTCAATAAGGAATATAGGACACATAAACATCAGGACAGATTTTCTGCCAAGTTCAACTCAGATTATTGAGTCTCATATTTTGGTTATGGTACACTACAAATGGCACCGCATCAGCATCAGGTCGGTCCAAATATTGTGTAACGCTTCACTTTACATTGCAAAAAGAATGTTTAGTCAAGCTTTTAGTATTTTAGAAATCTAGACAATGGAGAGTGATCAAATCTGGCTCGAAAATGGATGTAATCCGCCCATTGGTCCCCTATTCACCAATATTGTCATTACGACAGGGCAATAAAATGGCGATTACATCTGGGCTTTTAAGGCTTTTACTCCATAGTAAAACAACAGTTTTCAGTTAGCATAAACGGACAAAAAATAATTAATCAAAAATCCACCCCCCCTCCAGAGTTGTCACGTAGCCATCTTTTGTACCAGGCTGTAAACATGATTTTTACACTTGTAAAGTCGCCATTGGGTTTCTCCTTATATTTCCGCTTTTGGAGCCTGCCCTCTGGTGGACGGAGGTATATCGCTTTATATCGCCATAAGGTGGCGCCCTTACACAAGGAGGTTCCATGGGAGAGGCTTGGTTCAAAGCCAGTTTGTGCTTTGTATTTCCACAAAGTACTGCTTTTATCTGATCATGTACATGTTGTTATTGAGAGGCTGTTGTTTATCTTGCAGCTTGTACACAGACACTGGATGCTGCACCAATCCGTTCACTCCCACTATTAAACCTTCACAAACTGGGGATGCTCTCTTTACTAAGACTCCATATTCTCTGCGAGGGTCAGGGGGAGTGTTCACCTTCGACCTGTGCAATACACTCACACAGGGGTCCATCGGGAAGATGGCCGTCATGTTCAAAGTGCCCTTCGACCTCAACCTGAAATCCATCACCTACGCAGTGGGGGTTGTGGACATGGACACTGAGTGCAACAAACAGCTGTTTAATGAAATGTTTAATAATCAGAATCCAGCATTTGTCAAAGGGAAGGCTCCAGGCTCCAGTCTGACACATCAAAGTGACGTGGTGTGCATCAGAGCCAACATGTCGAGCTCAGGCAGTTCTGTCATGAAAATAAAAGTATGTGACTGCTGACCATTGTATTGTATAATTGTTTGAGACATTACATTAAATTTTATGTAACATGGTGTTAAAATAAATGAAGTGATAATTTGTGTTGTGTTTAATACAAAACACTATAGTAGATATCAGAGACAGTTGTAAATATAATTAAAGCCGCAAGCGGCGATAAAGGCCCTCGCCTCCCTTGAGCCCGCGGGGACACATATATTCGGAGGATTGCATGTCGTGCTTTAAAGCAAATTTGGAGCTGTTTAGATGAAAACCCTTTAGCACAAAGTGTACGATTTAGGTGGTCATGTATTCCACCCAACATAGATTTTCTCTTGAGTTTACGGTATGGCTGTAATAAACTTTTCTGTTTGCCCTGAGGTGTCCTATGGATGTACCAAGTTTTGTATTTCTACATTGGAAAAATTTGTCTTTCATTTTCCATAGGCCCAATGTATTTTGACTTTTCTAGGGGTCGCCACTGAGTCATTTTTCGTATTTTTTTTTCGGGGACTTCAAATACATAATTTTTTGCCGAGCTTCAAGTCTGGGACCCATAAAAATGACTTTTAGTTGCACGTTTACTGGGTCAAATTGAGGATCATTTTGCAGGAAAAATATGATAAAAAAAATATATACCGAATTATAAGAAAAAAAAATATAACTCGAGCAACAAAGTCTAGAAAAACGCTTGTCTCTTTTACATACATGTGTTTAGCTCATTTTGCCCAAGTTTGGTGTCTGTGGAATGAAGCAGCTATTGTCTGTGTTCTTTTAAAAAAGAGGTGTATTTTAAGTCGGTTCACATTTTCAATTCAAAATGGCTGCCTTCCCGTGTGTGATAGGGTGTGGTCCCCATTGGCTTTTTTGTTCATAAGCCCATGGTGGATGTGTGTACCAAGTTTCATTTGCCTACGACAAACTAAAATTTTCAGTTCCCATTGACTTTTCGACATATTTGGGACGTTGCTATGGCAACACATTTATAGATAGGGGGTGGTTGTCATTGGCTTTTATGCTCGTCATGACATAAGAGATGTGTGTACCAAATTTTATGTCTCTATGACAAACTAAATTCTTGGGTCCCATTATAAGTTTGTAGGGGGCGCTGGAGAGCCATTTCTAAAGATAACCCTTTTATTTACATATCATTGTGTTCAGGTCATGAATGTGCACAAACGCCTTTTTGGGTCCAACTCGATCCGAGAAGCCGTTTGAGAGTTAAGAGACGTTTTATTTTCACAAAAATGGCCACCTCGTTACAGGCTTGCCACACCCATACCCGATAAGATATCAACAACAAAGTCACAACTTTGGTTGGCACATGTGTCTAGATGATACTCACCAAATTTGGGGCCATTTAGATTAAAACACAATGATTTGCATCTTTTTGCGCAAGGGGTGCGATTTTAGTGGCCATGCGTTTCACCCCACATGGCGGACTTCCTGTTGAGTTTAGAGTGTGGCTGTCATTGACTTTTCTGTTTGCCCTGAGGTGTCCTATGGATGTACCAAGTTTCATTTTTCTACGTTGGAAAAATATTACTTTCACTTTCCATAGGCCCAATGTATTTTGACTTTTGTAGGGGTCGCCACTGAGTCATTTTTTGTCATTTTTTTTCGGCGACTTCAAATACATAAATTTTTCGCCGAGCTTGAAGTCTGGGACCAATAAAAATGACTTTTCGTGCATGTTCACTGGGTCAAATTTAGGATCATAGGTCGACAAGAAAGATAAAAAATAAAGAAAAAGAAAATAAATATTAAAGCCGCAAGCGGCGATAAAGGCCCTCGCCTCCCTTGAGACCGCGGGGACACATGTACTCGGAGGATTGCATTTCGTGCTTTAAAGCGTAAACTTCACGGTAATGTCAAATAACCGGGCCTGTGCTACTGCTTGGGCCTGCTACACCACCTTGTAACCTAACTTTAGAGTTAAAGGTCTCCACAATCTCTGGTTTTCCTGGGAGCTGTCTGAACCTTTGGACTAGGACTTGGAGCTAGGACTTCCAGAATGAAGAACTCATTCTTTCCCTCTGCCATAAGACTCCTAAACAGCAGATAGGAGTCTACATTCACAATCACAACATTACATGAACAATTGTTTACCTTTACCTACTGCACTACCTCACTTTACACCGTCACTTTACACCATCACAACTGCACTACCTCACTTTACTACTTTATTCCTTTTGCCCTCTTGTATTTTGTTGTACATTTGCATTATTATTACTTGTATATTGTCTTATTTTTTTTTATTTTTTTTACTTACCTGTGTGACATTTTTACTGTGGACGGCAAAGTAAGAATTTCATTGTACAGGGAAACATGCTTTCTGTCTGTACACATGACAATAAACACTTTGAATCTTGAATCTTTGGAAATAATAGATTATGCTTGGGCTAAGGCGAGAAAAACAAAGTACTGGCTGGAGATTTGAGATGACTCAGGAATCGCTGCACCCCCCTGTTTAAAAAGGCGAAATGCAAATATAACTTGTCTAAAAGTACAAGGTTACAAGTTCCAAAGGATTCTGAGGAGTTTTCTAAGACTCTAGCCTTGGCTCTGGAGGGGCCTCCTCTAAATGAAGGATCCTGGCAATTGGGAAATGGCATTTATTTCCCAAAGAAATGGCTGCCTCTTCACAGACTCATTACGACCACAGCCACAAATGTATCAAAAAACAAATTGATAATTTTTTTTGGCACACATGTCTAGATAATACTCACCAGATTTGGAGCTGTTTAGATGAAAAGCCTTTAGACACAAGGGGTGCGATTTAGGTGGTCACGCATTCCACCCAACATAGTAGATTTCCTGTTGAGTTTACGATATGGCTGTAATAAACTTTTCAGTTTGCCCTGAGGTGTCCTATGGATGTACCAAGTTTCATTTTTCTACGTTGGAAAAAATTTACTTTGACTTTCCATAGGCCCAATGTATTTTGACTCTTGTAGGGGTCGCCACTGAGTCATTTTTCGTATTTTTTTTTTCGGCGACTTCAAATACATAAAGTTTTCGGCTTGAAGTCTGGGACCAATAAAAATGACTTTTAGTTGCACGTTTACTGAGTCAAATTGAGGATCATTTTGCAGAAAAATTATACTAAAAAAAAATATAACTCGAGCAAAAACGTCAAGAAAAACAGCTGTCTATTTTACATACATGTGTTTAGCTCATTTTGCCCAAGTTTGGTGTCTGTGGAATGAAGCAGCTATTTTCTGAGTTCTTTTAAAAAAGAGGTGTATTTTAAGTCGGTTCACATTTTCAATTCAAAATGGCCGCCTTCCCGTGTGTGATAGGGTGTGGTCCCCATTGGCTTTTTTGTTCATAAGCCCATGCTGGATGTTTGTACCAAGTTTCATTTGCCTACGACAAACAAAAATTTTCACTTCCCATTGACTTTTTCCAAATATTTGGGACGTTGCTATGGCAACACATTTATAGATAGGGGGTGGTTGTCTTTGGCTTTTATGCTCGTCATGACATAAGAGATGTGTGTACCAAATTTTATGTCTCTATGACAAACTAAATTCTTGGATCCCATTATAAGTTTTTTAGGGGGCGCTGGAGAGCCATTTCTAAAGATAACCCTTTTATTTACATATTTTTGTGTTCAGGTCATGAATGTGCACAAACGCCTTTTTGGGTCCAACTCGATCCGAGAAGCCGCTTTGAGAGTTAAGAGACGTTTATTTTCACAAAAATGGCCACCTCGTTACAGGCTTGCCACACCCATACCCGATAAGATATCAACAACAAAGTCACAACTTTGGTTGGCACATGTGTCTAGATGATACTCACCAAATTTGGGGCAATTTAGATTAAAACACAATGATTTGCATCTTTCTGCGCAAGGGGTGCGAATTTAGTGGCCGCGCCTTTCACCCCACATGGCGGACTTCCTGTTAAGTTTAGGGTGTGACTGTCATTGACTTTTCTGTTTGCCCTGAGGTGTCCTATGGATTTACCAAGTTTCATTTTTCTACATTGGAAAAAAGTTACTTTCACTTTCCATAGGCCCAATGTATTTTGACTTTTCTAGGGGCCGCCACTGAGTCGTTTTTCGTATTTTTTTCGGGACTTCAAATACATACATTTTTGCCGGGCTTGAAGTCTGGGACCAATAAAAATGACTTTTAGTTGTTCGTTTACTGGGTTAAATTGAGGATCATTTTGCAGAAAAATTATAATAAAAAAATATATACCGAATTATAATAAAAAAAAATATAACTCGAGCAAAAAAGTCTAGAAAAACACTTGTCTCTTTTACATACATGTGTTTAGCTCATTTTGCCCAAGTTTGGTGTCTGTGGAATGAAGCAGCTTTTTCTGTGTACTTTTAAAAAGAGGTGTATTTTAAGTCGGTTCACATTTTCAATTCAAAATGGCCGCCTTCCTGTGTGTGATAGGGTGTGGTCCCCATTGGCTTTTTTGTTCATAAGCCCATGGTGGATGTGTGTACCAAGTTTTATTTGCCTACGACAAACTAAAATTTTCACTTCCCATTGACTTTTTTCACATTTTTTGGGACGTTGCTAAGGCAACACATTTATAGATAGGGGTGGTTGTCATTGGCTTTATGCTCGTCATGACTTAAGAGATGTGTGTACAAAATTTTATGTCTCTATGACAAACTAAATTCTTGGGTCCATTATAAGTTTGTAGGGGCGCTGGAGAGCCATTTCTAAAGATAACCCTTTTATTTACATATTTTTTTGTTCAGGTCATGAATGTGCACAAACGCCTTTTTGGGTCCAACTCGATCCGAGAAGGCGTTTGAGAGTTAAGAGACGTTTTATTTTCACAAAAATGGCCACCTCGTTACAGGCTTGCCACACCCATACCCGATAAGATATCAAAAACAAAGTCACAACTTTGGTTGGCACATGTGTCTAGATGATACTCACCAAATTTGGGGCCATTTAGATTAAAACACAATGATTTGCATCTTTCTGCGCAAAGTGCGATTTTAGTGGCAGCTGCTTTCACCCCACATGGCGGACTTCCTGTTGAGTGTGGCTGTTATTGACTTTTCTGTTTGCCCTGAGGCGTCCTATAGATCTACCGAGTTTTATTTTTCTACGTTGGAAAAAAATTACTTTCACTTTCCATAGGCCCAATATATTTTGACTTTTGTAGGGGTCGCTACTGAGTCATTTTTTGTAATTTTTTTTCGGCGACTTCAAATACATAAATTTTTCGCCGAGCTTGAAGTCTGGGACCAATAAAAATGACTTTTTGTGCATGTTCACTGGGTCAAATTTAGGATCATAGGTCGACAAGAAAGATAAAAAAAAAAGAAAAAGAAAATAAATATTAAAGCCGCAAGCGGCGATAAAGGCCCTCGCCTCCCTTGAGACCGCGGGGACACATGCACTCGGAGGATTTCATTTCGTGCTTTAAAGCGTAAACTTCACGGTAATGTCAAATAACCGGGCCTGTGCTACTGCTTGGGCCTGCTACACCACCTTGTAACCTAACTTTAGAGTTAAAGGTCTCCACAATCCCTGGTTTTCCTGGGAGCTGTCTGAACCTTTGGAAATAATAGATTATGCTTGGGCTAAGGCGAGAAAAACAAAGTACTGGCTGGAGATTTGAGATGACTCAGGAATCGCTGCACCCCCCTGTTTAAAAAGACAAAATGTAAATATAACTTGTCTAAAAGTACAAGGTTACAAGTTCCAAATGATTCTGAGGAGTTTTCTAAGACTCTAGCCTTGGCTCTGGAGGGGCCTCCTCTAAAGGAAGGATCCTGGCAATTGGGAAATGGCATTTATTTCCCAAAGAAATGGCTGCCTCTTCACAGACTCATTACGACCACAGCCACAAATCTATCAAAAACAAATTGATAATTTTTTTGGCACACGTGTCTAGATGATACTCACCAAATTTGGAGCTGTTTAGATGAAAAGCCTTTAGACACAAGGGGTGCAATTTAGGTGGTCACGCATACACCCAACATAGTAGATTTCCTGTTGAGTTTACGATATGGCTGTAATACATTTTTCTGTTCGCCCTGAGGTGTCCTATGGATGTACCAAGTTTCATTTTTCTACGTTGGAAAAAGTTACTTTCACTTTCCATAGGCCCAATGTATTTTGACTTTTGTAGGGTCGCCACTGAGTCATTTTTCATATTTTTTTTCGCGACTTCAAATACATACATTTTTCGCCGAGCTTGAAGTCTGGGACCAATAAAATGACTTTTAGTTGCACGCTTACTGGGTCAAATTGAGGATCATTTTGCAGAAAAATTATAATAAAAAAATATACCAAATTATAATAAATAAAATATAACTCGAGCAAAAAGTCTAGAAAAACGCTTGTCTATTTTACATACATGTGTTTAGCTCATTTTGCCCAAGTTTGGTGTCTGTGGAATGAAGCAGCTATTTTCTGAGTTCTTTTAAAAAAGAGGTGTATTTTAAGTCGGTTCACATTTTCAATTCAAAATGGCCGCCTTCCCGTGTGTGATAGGTGTGGTCCCCATTGGCTTTTTTGTTCATAAGCCCATGCTGGATGTGTGTACCAAGTTTCATTTGCCTACGACAAACTAAAATTTTCACTTCCCATTGACTTTTTCCAAATATTTGGGACGCTGCTATGGCAACACATTTATAGATAGGGGGTGGTTGTCATTGGCTTTTATGCTCGTCATGACATAAGAGATGTGTGTACCAAATTTTATGTCTCTATGACAAACTAAATTCTGGGTCCCATTATAAGTTTGTAGGGGCGCTGGAGAGCCATTTCTAAAGATAACCCTTTTATTTACATATTTTTGTGTTCAGGTCATGAATGTGCACAAACGCCTTTTTGGGTCCAACTCGATCCGAGAAGCCGCTTGAGAGTTAAGAGACGCTTTATTTTCACAAAAATGGCCACTACAGGCTTGCCACACCCATACCCGATAAGATATCAACAACAAAGTCACAACTTTGGTTGGCACATGTGTCTAGATGATACTCACCAAATTTGGGGCCATTTAGATTAAAACACAATGATTTGCATCTTTCTGCAAGGGGTGCGAATTTAGTGGCCGCGCCTTTCACCCCACATGGCGGACTTCCTGTTAAGTTTAGGTGTGACTGTCATTGACTTTTCTGTTTGCCCTGAGGTGTCCTATGGATATACCAAGTTTCATTTTTCTACGTTGGAAAAAGTTACTTTCACTTTCCATAGGCCCAATGTATTTTGACTTTTGTAGGGGCCGCCACTGAGTCATTTTTCGATTTTTTTTTCGGGACTTCAAATACATAAATTTTTTGCCAGGCTTGAAGTCTGGGACCAATAAAATGACTTTTAGTTGTTCGTTTACTGGGTTAAATTGAGGATCATTTTACAGAAAAATTATAATAAAAAATATATACCGAATTATAATAAAAAAATATAACTCGAGCAAAAGTCTAGAAAAACACTTGTCTCATTTACATACATGTGTTTAGCTCATTTTGCCCAAGTTTGGTGTCTGTGGAATGAAGCAGCTTTTTTCTGTGTACTTTTAAAAAGAGGTGTATTTTAAGTCGGTTCACATTTTCAATTCAAAATGGCCGCCTTCCTGTGTGTGATAGGGTGTGGTCCCCATTGGCTTTTTTGTTCATAAGCCCATGGTGGATGTGTGTACCAAGTTTTATTTGCCTACAACAAACTAAAAATTTCACTTCCCATTGACTTTTTCACATTTTTGGGACGTTGCTATGGCAACACATTTATAGATAGGGGTGGTTGTCATTGGCTTTTATGCTCGTCATGACATAAGAGATGTGTGTACAAAATTTTATGTCTCTATGACAAACTAAATTCTTGGGTCCATTATAAGTTTGTAGGGGCGCTGGAGAGCCATTTCTAAAGATAACCCTTTTATTTACATATTTTTGTGTTCAGGTCATGAATGTGCACAAACGCCTTTTGGGTCCAACTCGATCCGAGAAGGCGTTGAGAGTTAAGAGACGCTTTATTTTCACAAAAATGGCCACCTCGTTACAGGCTTGCCACACCCATACCCGATAAGATATCAACAACAAAGTCACAACTTTGGTTGGCACACGTGTCTAGATGATACTCACCAAATTTGGGGCCATTTAGATTAAAACACAATGATTTGCATCTTTCTGCGCAAGGGGTGCGATTTTAGTGGCCGTGTTTCACCCCACATGGCGGACTTCCTGTTAAGTTTAGGGTGTGACTGTCATTGACTTTTCTGTTTGCCCTGAGGTGTCCTATGGATATACCAAGTTTCATTTTTCTACGTTGGAAAAAGTTACTTTCACTTTCCATAGGCCCAATGTATTTTGATTTTGTAGGGTCGCCACTGAGTCATTTTTCGTATTTTTTTCGGCGACTTCAAATACATAAATTTTTGCCGAGCTTGAAAGTCTGGGACCAATATAATGACTTTTTGTGCATGTTCACTGGGTCAAATTTAGGATCATTTGGTCACAATAAAGATAAAAAAAAAAAATCCGAGCAAAAACAATAGGCCCTCCCGCCATCACCGCTCGGCCTAATTAAAGCCGCAAGCGGCGATAAAGGCCCTCGCCTCCCTTGAGACCATGGGACACATGCACTCGGAGGATTTCATTTCGTGCTTTAAAGCGTAAACTTCACGGTAATGTCAAATAACCGGGCCTGTGCTACTGCTTGGGCCTGCTACACCACCTTGTAACCTAACTTTAGAGTTAAAGGTCTCCACAATCTCTGGTTTTCCTGGGAGCTGTCTGAACCTTTGGAAATAATAGATTATGCTTGGGCTAAGGCGAGAAAAACAAAGTACTGGCTGGAGATTTGAGATGACTCAGGAATCGCTGCACCCCCCTGTTTAAAAAGACAAAATGTAAATATAACTTGTCTAAAAGTACAAGGTTACAAGTTCCAAATGATTCTGAGGAGTTTTCTAAGACTCTAGCCTTGGCTCTGGAGGGGCCTCCTCTAAAGGAAGGATCCTGGCAATTGGGAAATTGCATTTATTTCTCAAAGAAATGGCTGCCTCTTCACAGACTCATTACGACCACAGCCACAAATGTATCAAAAAACAAATTGATAATTTTTTTTGGCACACGTGTCTAGATGATACTCACCAAATTTGGAGCTGTTTAGATGAAAAGCCTTTAGACACAAGGGGTGCAATTTAGGTGGTCACGCATACACCCAACATAGTAGATTTCCTGTTGAGTTTACGATATGGCTGTAATACATTTTTCTGTTTCTGAGGTGTCCTATGGATATACCAAGTTTCATTTTTCTACGTTGGAAAAAGTTACTTTCACTTTCCATAGGCCCAATGTATTTTGACTTTTGTAGGGTCCACTGAGTCATTTTTCATATTTTTTCGCGACTTCAAATACATAAATTTTTCGCTGAGCTTGAAGTCTGGGACCAATAAAATGACTTTAGTTGCACGCTTACTGGGTCAAATTGAGGATCATTTTGCAGAAAAATTATAATAAAAAAATATACCAAATTATAATAAAATAAAATATAACTCGAGCAAAAAGTCTAGAAAAACGCTTGTCTATTTTACATACATGTGTTTAGCTCATTTTGCCCAAGTTTGGTGTCTGTGGAATGAAGCAGCTATTTTCTGAGTTCTTTTAAAAAAGAGGTGTATTTTAAGTCGGTTCACATTTTCAATTCAAAATGGCCGCCTTCCCGTGTGTGATAGGTGTGGTCCCCATTGGCTTTTTTGTTCATAAGCCCATGCTGGATGTGTGTACCAAGTTTCATTTGCCTACGACAAACTAACATTTTCACTTCCCATTGACTTTTTCCAAATATTTGGGACGTTGCTATGGCAACACATTTATAGATAGATGGTGGTTGTCATTGGCTTTTATGCTCGTCATGACATAAGAGATGTGTGTACCAAATTTTATGTCTCTATGACAAACTAAATTCTTGGGTCCCATTATAAGTTTGTAGGGGGCGCTGGAGAGCCATTTCTAAAGATAACCCTTTTATTTACATATTTTTGTGTTCAGGTCATGAATGTGCACAAACGCCTTTTTGGGTCCAACTCGATCCGAGAAGCCGCTTTGAGAGTTAAGAGACGCTTTTATTTTCACAAAAATGGCCACCTCGTTACAGGCTTGCCACACCCATACCCGATAAGATATCAACAACAAAGTCACAACTTTGGTTGGCACATGTGTCTAGATGATACTCACCAAATTTGGGGCCATTTAGATTAAAACACAATGATTTGCATCTTTCTGCGCAAGGGGTGCGAATTTAGTGGCGCGCTTTCACCCCACATGGCGGACTTCCTGTTAAGTTTAGGTGTGACTGTCATTGACTTTTCTGTTTGCCCTGAGGTGTCCTATGGATATACCAAGTTTCATTTTTCTACGTTGGAAAAAGTTACTTTCACTTTCCATAGGCCCAATGTATTTTGACTTTTCTAGGGCCGCCACTGAGTCATTTTTCGTATTTTTTTCGGGGACTTCAAATACATAAATTTTTTGCCGGGCTTGAAGTCTGGGACCAATAAAAATGACTTTTAGTTGTTCGTTTACTGGGTTAAATTGAGGATCATTTTGCAGAAAAATTATAATAAAAAATATATACCGAATTATAATAAAAATATAACTCGAGCAAAAAGTCTAGAAAAACACTTGTCTCTTTTACATACATGTGTTTAGCTCATTTTGCCCAAGTTTGGTGTCTGTGGAATGAAGCAGCTTTTTCTGTGTACTTTTAAAAAGAGGTGTATTTTAAGTCGGTTCACATTTTCAATTCAAAATGGCCGCCTTCCTGTGTGTGATAGGTGTGGTCCCCATTGGCTTTTTTGTTCATAAGCCCATGGTGGATGTGTGTACCAAGTTTTATTTGCCTACAACAAACTAAAAATTTCACTTCCCATTGACTTTTTCACATTTTTGGGACGTTGCTATGGCAACACATTTATAGATAGGGGTGGTTGTCATTGGCTTTATGCTCGTCATGACATAAGAGATGTGTGTACCAAAATTTTATGTCTCTATGAACAAACTAAATTCTTGGGTCCATTATAAGTTTGTAGGGGCGCTGGAGAGCCATTTCTAAAGATAACCCTTTATTTACATATTTTTTGTTCAGGTCATGAATGTGCACAAACGTCTTTTTGGGTCCAACTCGATCCGAGAAGGCGTTTGAGAGTTAAGAGACGTTTTATTTTCACAAAAATGGCCACCTCGTTACAGGCTTGCCACACCCATACCCAATAAGATATCAACAACAAAGTTACAACTTTGGTTGGCACACGTGTCTAGATGATACTCACCAAATTTGGGGCCATTTAGATTAAAACACAATGATTTGCATCTTTCTGCGCAAGGGGTGCGATTTTAGTGGCCGCACGTTTCACCCCACATTGCGGACCTCCTGTTAAGTTTAGGGTGTGACTGTCATTGACTTTTCTGTTTGCCCTGAGGTGTCCTATGGATATACCAAGTTTCATTTTTCTACGTTGGAAAAAGTTACTTTCACTTTCCATAGGCCCAATGTATTTTGATTTTGTAGGGTCGCCACTGAGTCATTTTTCGTATTTTTTTTCGGCGACTTCAAATACATAAATTTTTCGCCGAGCTTGAAGTCTGGGACCAATAAAAATGACTTTTAGTGCATGTTCACTGGGTCAAATTTAGGATCATTGTAAAAAAAAAAAAATCCGAGCAAAAACAATAGGCCCTCCCGGTCATCACCGGCTCGGCCTAATTAAAGCATAGCGGCGATAAAGGCCCTCGCCTCCCTTGAGACCGCGGGGACACATGCACTGGGAGGATCGCATGTATTTAAAGCGTAAACTTCACGGTAATGTCAAATAACCGGCCTGTGCTACGGCTGGGGTCCTGCTACACCACCTTGTAATTTAGAGTTAAAGGTCTCCACAATCCCTGGTTTTCCTGGGAGCTGTCTGAACCTTTGAAAATAATAGATCATGCTTGGGCTAAGGCGAGAAAAACAAAGTACTGGCTGGAGATTTGAGATGACTCAGGAATCGCTGCACCCCCCGGTTTAAAATGGCAAAATGTAAATATTACTTGTCTAAAAGTAGAAGGTTACAAGTTCCAAAGGATTCTGAGGAGTTTTCTAAGACTCTAGCCTTGGCTCTGGAGGGGCCTCCTCTAAAGGAAGGATCCTGGCAATTGGAAAATGGCATTTATTTCCCAAAGAAATGGCTGCCTCTTCACAGACTCATTACGACCACAGCCACAAATGTAACAGAAAACAAATTGATAACTTTTTTGGCACACGTGTCTAGATGAAACTCACCAAATTTGGAGCTGTTTAGATGAAAAGCCTTTAGACACAAGGGGTGCGATTTAGGTGGTCACGCATTGCACCCAACATAGTAGATTTCCTGTTAAGTTTACGGTATGGCTGTAATAAACTTTTCTGTTTGCCCTGAGGTGTCCTATGGATGTACCAAGTTTTGTATTTCTACATTGGAAAAATTTACTTTATTTTCCATAGGCCCAATGTATTTTGACTTTTCTAGGGTCGCCACTGAGTCATTTTTCGTATTTTTTTCGGGACTTCAAATACATAAATTTTTTGCCGAGCTTCAAGTCTGGGACCAATAAAAATGACTTTTAGTTGCACGTTTACTGGGTCAAATTGAGGATCATTTTGCAGAAAAATTATAATTAAAAAAAATATACCAAATTATAATAAAATAAAATATAACTCGAGCAAAAAAGTCTAGAAAAACGCTTGTCTATTTTACATACATGTGTTTAGCTCATTTTGCCAAAGTTTGGTGTCTGTGGAATGAAGCAGCTATTTTCTGAGTTCTTTTAAAAGAGGTGTATTTTAAGTCGGTTCACATTTTCAATTCAAAATGGCCGCCTTCCTGTGTGTGATAGGGTGTGGTCCCCATTGGCTTTTTTGTTCATAAGCCCATGCTGGATGTGTGTACCAAGTTTCATTTGCCTACGACAAACTAAAATATTCACTTCCCATTGACTTTTTCCAAATATTTGGGACGTTGCTATGGCAACACATTTATAGATAGGGGTGGTTGTCATTGGCTTTTATGCTCGTCATGACATAAGAGATGTGTGTACCAAATTTTATGTCTCTATGACAAACTAAATTCTTGGGTCCCATTATAAGTTTGTAGGGGCGCTGGAGAGCCATTTCTAAAGATAACCCTTTATTTACATATTTTTGTGTTCAGGTCATGAATGTGCACAAACGCCTTTTGGGTCCAACTCGATCCGAGAAGGCTGTTTGAGAGTTAAGAGACGCTTTTATTTTCACAAAATGGCCACCTCGTTACAGGCTTGCCACACCCATACCCGATAAGATATCAACAACAAAGTCACAACTTTGGTTGGCACATGTGTCTAGATGATACTCACCAAATTTGGGGCCATTTAGATTAAAACACAATGATTTGCATCTTTCTGCGCAAGGGGTGCGAATTTAGTGGCCGCGCTTTCACCCCACATGGCGGACTTCCTGTTGAGTTTAGGGTGTGACTGTCATTGACTTTTCTGTTTGCCCTGAGGTGTCCTATGGATATACCAAGTTTCATTTTTCTACGTTGGAAAAAGTTACTTTCACTTTCCATAGGCCCAATGTATTTTGACTTTCTAGGGGCCGCCACTGAGTCATTTTTCGTATTTTTTTTTTCGGGGACTTCAAATACATACATTTTTTGCCGGGCTTGAAGTCTGGGACCAATAAAATGACTTTTAGTTGTTCGTTTACTGGGTTAAATTGAGGATCATTTTGCAGAAAAATTATAATAAAAATATATACCGAATTATAATAAAAAAAAATATAACTCGAGCAAAAAAGTCTAGAAAAACACTTGTCTCTTTTACATACATGTGTTTAGCTCATTTTGCCCAAGTTTGGTGTCTGTGGAATGAAGCAGCTTTTTTCTGTGTACTTTTAAAAAAGAGGTGTATTTTAAGTCGGTTCACATTTTCAATTCAAAATGGCCGCCTTCCCGTGTGTGATAGGTGTGGTCCCCATTGGCTTTTTGTTCATAAGCCCATGCTGGATGTGTGTACCAAGTTTCATTTGCCTACGACAAACTAAAATATTCACTTCCCATTGACTTTTTCCAAATATTTGGGACGTTGCTATGGCAACACATTTATAGATAGGGGGTGGTTGTCATTGGCTTTTATGCTCGTCATGACATAAGAGATGTGTACCAAATTTTATGTCTCTATGACAAACTAAATTCTTGGGTCCCATTATAAGTTTGTAGGGGCGCTGGAGAGCCATTTCTAAAGATAACCCTTTTATTTACATATTTTTGTGTTCAGGTCATGAATGTGCACAAACGCCTTTTTGGGTCCAACTCGATCCGAGAAGCCGTTTGAGAGTTAAGAGACGTTTTATTTTCACAAAAATGGCCACCTCGTTACAGGCTTGCCACACCCATACCCGATAAGATATCAACAACAAAGTCACAACTTTGGTTGGCACATGTGTCTAGATGATACTCACCAAATTTGGGGCCATTTAGATTAAAACACAATGATTTGCATCTTTTGCAAGAGGTGCGATTTTAGTGGCCAGCGTTTCACCCCACATGGCGGACTTCCTGTTGAGTTTAGGGTGTGGCTGTCATTGACTTTTCTGTTTGTTCTGAGGTGTCCTATGGATATACCAAGTTTCATTTTTCTACGTTGGAAAAAAGTTACTTTCACTTTCCATAGGCCCAATGTATTTTGACTTTTGTAGGGGTCGCCACTGAGTCATTTTTTGTAATTTTTTTTCGGCGACTTCAAATACATAAATTTTTCGCCGAGCTTGAAGTCTGGGACCAATAAAATGACTTTTGTGCATGTTCACTGGGTCAAATTTAGGATCATAGGTCGACAAGAAAGATAAAAAAAAAAGAAAAAGAAAATAAATATTAAAGCCGCAAGCGGCGATAAAGGCCCTCGCCTCTTGAGACATGGGACACATATATTCGGAGGATTGCATGTCGTGCTTTAAAGCAAATTTGGAGCTGTTTAGATGAAAACCCTTTAGCACAAAGTGTACGATTTAGGTGGTCATGTATTCCACCCAACATAGTAGATTTTCTGTTGAGTTTACGGTATGGCTGTAATAAACTTTTCTGTTTGCCCTAAGGTGTCCTATGGATGTACCAAGTTTTGTATTTCTACATTGGAAAAATTTACTTTCATTTTCCATAGAACCAATTATTTTGACTTTTCTAGGGGTCGCCACTGAGTCATTTTTCATATTTTTTTCCGGGGACTTCAAATACATAAATTTTTGCCGGGCTTGAAGTCTGGGACCAATAAAATGACTTTTAGTTGCACGCTTTACTGGGTCAAATTGAAAATCATTTTTCAGAAAAATTATAATAAAAACATATACCAAATTATAATTAAAAAAAATATAACTCGAGCAAAAACGACAAGAAAAACGCCTGTCTATTTTACACACATGTGTTTAGCTCATTTTGCCCAAGTTTGGTGTCTGTGGAATGAAGCAGCTATTTTCTGTTGTTTTTTAAAAGAGAGGTTGTATTCTAAGTCGGTTCACATCTTCAATTTAAAATGGCCGCCTTCCCGTGTGTGTGATAAGGTGTGGTCCTCTGGCTTTTTTGTTCATAAGCCCATACTGGATGTGTGTACCAAGTTTCATTTGCCTACGACAAACTAAAATTTTCACTTCCCATTGACTTTTTCCACATATTTGGGATGTTGCTATGGCAACACATTTATAGATAGGGGGTGGTTGTCATTGGCTTTTATGCTCCTCATGACATAGAGATGTGTGTACCAAATTCCATGTCTCTATGACAAACTAAATTCTTGGGTCCCATTATAAGTTTGTAGGGGAGGGGCGTTGGAGAGCCATTTCTAAAGATAACCCTTTATTTACATATCTTTGTGTTCAGGTCATGACGTGCACAAACGCCTTTTTGGGTCCAACTCGATCCGAGAAGGCGTTGAGAGTTAAGAGACACAGGCTTGCCACACCCATACAAAAGTCACAACTTTGGTTGGCACACGTGTCTAGATGATACTCACCAAATTTGGGGCCATTTAGATTAAAACACAATGATTTGCATCTTTCTGCGCAAGGGGTGCGATTTTAGTGGCTATGCTTTCACCCCACATGGCGGACTTCCTGTTGAGTTTAGTGTGTCTGTCATTGACTTTTCTGTTTGCCCTGAGGTGTCCTATGGATGTACCAAGTTTAATTTTTCTACGTTGGAAAAAAGTTACTTTCACTTAATATAGGCCCAATGTATTTCGACTTTTCTAGGGGTCGCCACTGAGACATTTTTTGTAATTTTTTTTCCGGGACTTCAAATACATAAATTTTTCACGAGCTTGAAGTCTGGGACCAATTAAAATGACTTTTAGTTGCACGTTTACTGGGTCAAATTTAGGATCATTTTGCAGAAAAATTATAATAAAAAAATATACCAAATTATAATAAAAATATAACTCGAGCAAAAAGTCTAGAAAACGCTTGTCTATTTTACATACATGTGTTTAGCTCATTTTGCCCAAGTTTGGTGTCTGTGGAATGAAGCAGGTATTGTCTGTGTTCTTTTAAAAGAGGTTTATTTTAAGTCGGTTCACATTTTCAATTCAAAATGGCCGCCTTCCCGTGTGTGATAGGGTGTGGTCCCCATTGGCTTTTTTGTTCATAAGCCCATGGTGGATGTGTGTACCAAGTTTCATTTTTCTACGTTGGAAAAAGTTACTTTCACTTTCCATAGGCCCAATGTATTTTGATTTTGTAGGGTCGCCACTGAGTCATTTTTCGTATTTTTTTCGGCGACTTCAAATACATAAATTTTTCACGAGCTTAAAAATTGGACCAATAAAAATGACTTTTCGCTCATGTTCACTGGGTCAAATTTAGGATCATAGGTCACAATAAAAAAAAAAAAAAAAAAAATAATCCGAGCAAAACAATAGGCCCTCCCGTTATCACATCACTCGGCCTAATTAAAGCCGCAAGCGCGATAAAGGCCCTCGCCTCCCTTGAGACCGCTGGGACACATATATTCGGAGGATTGCATGTCGTGGCTTTAAAGCAAATTTGGAGCTGCTTAGATGAAAACCCTTTAGCACAAAGTGTACGATTTAGGTGGTCATGTATTCCACCCAACATTTTCTGTTGAGAAGGATCCTGGCAATTGGGAAATGGCATTTATTTCCCAATAGTTGCCTCTTCACAGACTCATTACGACCACAGCCACAAATCTATCAAAACAAATTGATAACTTTTTTTGCACACGTGTCTAGATGATACTCACCAAATTTGGAGCTGTTTAGATGAAAAGCCTTTAGACAGAAGGGGTGCGATTTAGGTGGTCACGCATTCCACCCAACATAGTAGATTTCCTGTTGAGTTTACGATATGGCTGTAATACATTTTTCTGTTTGCCCTGAGGTGTCCTATGGATGTACCAAGTTTCATTTTTCTACGTTGGAAAAAAGTTACTTTCACTTTCCATAGGCCCAATGTATTTTGACTTTTCTAGGGTCGCCACTGAGTCATTTTTCATATTTTTTTCGGGACTTCAAATACATAAATTTTTCAAGCTTGAAGTCTGGGACCAATAAAAATGACTTTTAGTTGCACGTTTACTGGGTCAAATTGAGGATCATTTTGCAGAAAAATTATAATAAAAAAAAATATACCAAATTATAATAAAATAAAATATAACTCGAGCAAAAAAGTCTAGAAAAACGCTTGTCTATTTTACATACATGTGTTTAGCCTCATTTTGCCCAAGTTTGGTGTCTGTGGAATGAAGCAGCTATTTTCTGAGTTCTTTTAAAAGAGGTGTATTTTAAGTCGGTTCACATTTTCAATTCAAAATGGCCGCCTTCCAGTGTGTGATAGGGTGTGGTCCCCATTGGCTTTTTTGTTCATAAGCCCATGCTGGATGTGTGTACCAAGTTTCATTTGCCTACGACAAACTAAAATTTTCACTTCCCATTGACTTTTTCCAAATATTTGGGACGTTGCTATGGCAACACATTTATAGATAGGGGTGGTTGTCATTGGCTTTTATGCTCGTCATGACATAAGAGATGTGTGTACCAAATTTTATGTCTCTATGACAAACTAAATTCTTGGGTCCCATTATAAGTTTGTAGGGGGCGCTGGAGAGCCATTTCTAAAGATAACCCTTTTATTTACATATTTTTGTGTTCAGGTCATGAATGTGCACAAACGCCTTTTTGGGTCCAACTCGATCCGAGAAGCCGTTTGAGAGTTAAGAGACGCTTTATTTTCACAAAAATGGCCACCTCGTTACAGGCTTGCCACACCCATACCCGATAAGATATCAACAACAAAGTCACAACTTTGGTTGGCACATGTCTAGATGATACTCACCAAATTTGGGGCCATTTAGATTAAAACACAATGATTTGCATCTTTCTGCGCAAGGGGTGCGATTTAGTGGTCGCTTTTCACCCACACATGGCGGACATCCTGTTAAGTTTAGGTGTGACTGTCATTGACTTTTCTGTTTGCCCTGAGGTGTCCTATGGATATACCAAGTTTCATTTTTCTACGTTGGAAAAAAGTTACTTTCACTTTCCATAGGCCCAATGTATTTTGACTTTTCTAGGGGCCACTGAGTCATTTTTCGTATTTTTTTCGGGACTTCAAATACATAAATTTTTGCCGGGCTTGAAGTCTGGGACCAATAAAAATGACTTTTAGTTGTTCGTTTACTGGGTTAAATTGAGGATCATTTTGCAGAAAAATTATAATAAAAAAATATATACCGAATTATAATAAAATAAAATATAACTCGAGCAAAAAAGTCTAGAAAACACTTGTCTATTTTACATACATGTGTTTAGCTCATTTTGCCCAAGTTTGGTGTCTGTGGAATGAAGCAGCTATTTTCTGTGTACTTTTAAAAAAGAGGTGTATTTTAAGTCGGTTCACATTTTCAATTCAAAATGGCCGCCTTCCTGTGTGTGATAGGGTGTGGTCCCCATTGGCTTTTTGTTCATAAGCCCATGCTGGATGTGTGTACCAAGTTTCATTTGCCTACAACAAACTAAAAATTTTCACTTCCCATTGACTTTTTCACATATTTGGGACGTTGCTATGGCAACACATTTATAGATAGGGGTGGTTGTCATTGGCTTTTATGCTCGTCATGACATAAGAGATGTGTGTACCAAATTTTATGTCTCTATGACAAACTAAATTCTTGGGTCCCATTATAAGTTTGTAGGGGCGCTGAGAGCCATTTCTAAAGATAACCCTTTTATTTACATATCTTTGTGTTCAGGTCATGAATGTGCACAAACGCCTTTTTGGGTCCAACTCGATCCGAGAAGGCGCTTTGAGAGTTAAGAGACGCTTTATTTTCACAAAATGGCCACCTCGTTACAGGCTTGCCACACCCATACCCGATAAGATATCAACAACAAAGTCACAACTTTGGTTGGCACACGTGTCTAGATGATACTCACCAAATTTGGGGCCATTTAGATTAAAACACAATGATTTGCATCTTTCTGCAAGGGGTGCGATTTTAGTGGTCACGCTTTCACCCCACATGGCGGACTTCCTGTTAAGTTTAGGTGTGACTGTCATTGACTTTTCTGTTTGTTCCCTGAGGTGTCCTATGGATGTACCAAGTTTCATTTTTCTACGTTGGAAAAAGTTACTTTCACTTTCCATAGGCCCAATGTATTTTGACTTTTCTAGGGTCGCCACTGAGTCATTTTTCATATTTTTTTCGGGGACTTCAAATACATAAATTTTTTGCCGGGCTTGAAGTCTGGGACCAATAAAAATGACTTTTAGTTGTTCGTTTACTGGGTTAAATTGAGGATCATTTTGCAGAAAAATTATAATAAAAAATATATACCGAATTTATAATAAAAAATATAACTCGAGCAAAAAGTCTAGAAAACACTTGTCTCTTTTACATACATGTGTTTAGCTCATTTTGCCCAAGTTTGGTGTCTGTGGAATGAAGCAGCTATTCTCTGTGTTCTATTATAAAAGAGGTGTATTTTAAGTCGGACCAAATTTTCAATTCAAAATGGCCGCCTTCCCGTGTGTGATAGGTGTGGTCCCCATTGGCTTTTTTGTTCATAAGCCCATGGTGGATGTGTACCAAGTTTCATTTGCCTACAACAAACTAAAAATTTTCACTTCCCATTGACTTTTTCACATATTTGGGACGCTATGGCAACACATTTATAGATAGGGGTGGTTGTCATTGGCTTTTATGCTCGTCATGACATAAGAGATGTGTGTACCAAATTTTATGTCTCTATGACAAACTAAATTCTTAGGGTCCCATTATAAGTTTGTAGGGGCGCTGGAGAGCCATTTCTAAAGATAACCCTTTTATTTACATATTTTTTGTTCAGGTCATGAATGTGCACAAACGCCTTTTTGGGTCCAACTCGATCCGAGAAGGCGCTTTGAGAGTTAAGAGACGCTTTATTTTCACAAAAATGGCCACCTCGTTACAGGCTTGCCACACCCATACCCGATAAGATATCAACAACAAAGTCACAACTTTGGTTGGCACATGTCTAGATGATACTCACCAAATTTGGGGCCATTTAGATTAAAACACAATGATTTGCATCTTTCTGCGCAAGGGGTGCGAATTTAGTGGCCGCGCCTTTCACCCCACATGGCGGACTTCCTGTTAAGTTTAGGGTGTGACTGTCATTGACTTTTCTGTTTGCCCTGAGGTGTCCTATGGATATACCAAGTTTCATTTTTCTACGTTGGAAAAAAGTTACTTTCACTTTCCATAGGCCCAATGTATTTTGACTTTTCTAGGGGTCGCCACTGAGTCATTTTTCGTATTTTTTTCGGGGACTTCAAATACATAAATTTTTCGCCGAGCTTGAAGTCTGGGACCAATAAAATGACTTTTCGTGCATGTTCACTGGGTCAAATTTAGGATCATAGGTGGAAAAGAAAAATAAAAATAATAATAAAAATTAAAAAAAAAAAAATCCGAGCAAAACAATAGGCCCTCCCGGTCATCACCGGCTCGTAATTAAAGCCGCAAGCGGCGATAAAGGCCCTCGCCTCCCTTGAGACTGTGGGACACATGCACTCAAAGGATTGCATTTCGTGGCTTTAAAGCGTAAACTTCACGGTAAAAGGATTCTGAGGAGTTTTCTAAGACTCTAGCCTTGGCTCTGGACCCCTCTAAAGGAAGGATCCTGGCAATTGGGAAATGGCATTTATTTCCCAAAGTTGCCTCTTCACAGACTCATTACACACACAGCCACAAATGTATCAAAAACAAATAGATAACTTTTTGGCACACGTGTCTAGATGATACTCACCAAATTTGGAGCTGTTTAGATGAAAAGCCTTTAGACACAAGGTGCAATTTAGTGGTCACGCATTCCACCCAACATAGTAGATTTCCTGTTGAGTTTACGGTATGGCTGTAATAAACTTTTCTGTTTGCCCTGAGGTGTCCTATGGATGTTTTGTGCCTAAACTGTTCAGAAACTGAATACCAAACACTAATACTGAAACAATAATGCACAACAATATAAACAACTTTTATTAGCAACAAATAGCAGGTGCAAATACAAGAGTCAAACAGAATTAAATGAACATAAACATCCAGAACAGTTTAGTAGTTTTTTGTGTGGGACCTAGCACACAGCCATCACTTATTACGATCGCTGCTTTGATTAGCGATTTGCGCTGACTATGTATACCCCTGCCTCGCCTCCTCGACTGGGTAAAGTGTCAGGATGACTAACATTTGTCCCAAACACTGTCAATATCCCATGATTGATTGACCCACTGAGTCCACATGGCAGCACACCGCCCCGGCTTCTATCATCTGTGCTAAAGGTAGCTGCAGGTGCTAAAGGTAAAGCTGCAGGTGCTAAAGGTAAAGCTGCAGGTGCCACGTGCTCACGGCTTCCTTCCCAACCTCCCCTGCACTAGTGTGCCAGAGTTTGTTTTAAACTCCCGCTTTCTTTCCCATGATGTTTGGCAAAGTGTGGGAAAAACAGCGTGTGCTTTATGGCAACATGATAGGCACGTTGCATTGGCGCTGTCCAAGTAAGAGATGTGCTGTTCTCACTTTCACTCGCTGAAAAGACTCTAAAGGTAGATGTTCTCCTCAGAATCAGAGTCAGCCATTACTAAACCAAAACTTCATCACAGGTGTATTTTTATTTGTCATTTCATGTTTATCAGCTCGCGTGTAGAGAATGAGGCTTCCATTGAGCCTCTGTCACTCCCACTGCCACTGACTGGCACACGGTCTTGATCTTCTACCAAATTTGGTAGTGGTGGACTAGAAACAAAGTACAGGGTGTCTGACATCTGGTGGAAGTGGTAAGCATAATTTAGCACATAAACATGGAAGTAGCGGCTGTTTTTTCCTGTTAAGTTGCTGTGACTTGGCGCTTAAATATGACCTGGGTGTCCTGAAACTGATACCAAGTTTCATTTTTAGATACAAAGTTACTTTCACTTTCCATAGGCCCAAGCCTCTAGTCGCCACTGAGTCATTTTTCGTATTTTTTTTTCGGCGACTTCAAATACATACATTTTTCGCTGGGCTTGAAGTCTGGGACCAATACAAATGACTTTTAGTTGCACGTTTACTGGGTCAAATTGAGGATCATTTTACAGAAAAACTAAAAAAATATATACCGAATTATAATAAAATATAACTCGAGCAAAGTCTAGAAAAACACTTGTCTATTTTACATACATGTGTTTAGCTCATTTTGCCCAAGTTTGGTGTCTGTGGAATGAAGCAGCTTTTTTCTGTGTACTTTTAAAAAAGAGGTGTATTTTAAGTCGGTTCACATTTTCAATTCAAAATGGCCGCCTTCCCGTGTGTGATAGGGTGTGGTCCCCATTGGCTTTTTTGTTCATAAGCCCATGCTGGATGTGTGTACCAAGTTTCATTTGCCTACAACAAACTAAAAATTTCACTTCCCATTGACTTTTTTCACATTTTTGGGACGTTGCTATGGCAACACATTTATAGATAGGGGGTGGTTGTCATTGGCTTTTATGCTCGTCATGACATAAGAGATGTGTGTACCAAATTTTATGTCTCTATGACAAACTAAATTCTTGGGTCCCATTATAAGTTTGTAGGGGCGCTGGAGAGCCATTTCTAAAGATAACCCTTTTATTTACATATTTTTGTGTTCAGGTCATGAATGTGCACAAACGCCTTTTTGGGTCCAACTCGATCCGAGAAGGGTCCAACCCGATTCGAGAAGTTAAGAGACGTTTTATTTTCACAAAAATGGCCACCTCGTTACAGGCTTGCCACACCCATACCCGATAAGATATCAAAAAAAAGTCACAACTTTGGTTGGCACACGTGTCTAGATGATACTCACCAAATTTGGGGCCATTTAGATTAAAACACAATGATTTGCATCTTTCTGTGCAAAGGGTGCGATTTTAGTGGCCGCGCCTTTCACCCCACATGGCGGACTTCCTGTTGAGTTTAGGGTGTGGCTGTCATTGACTTTCCTGTTTGCCCTGAGGTGTCCTATGGATGACCAAGTTTCATTTTTCTACGTTGGAAAAAGTTACTTTCACTTTCCATAGGCCCAATGTATTTTGACTTTTCTAGGGGCCGCCACTGAGTCATTTTTCGTATTTTTTTTTTCGGGGACTTCAAATACATACATTTTTTGCCGGGCTTGAAGTCTGGGACCAATAAAAATGACTTTTAGTTGTTCGTTTACAGGGTCAAATTGAGGATCATTTTGCAGAAAAATTATAATAAAAAATATATACCGAATTATAATAAAAATATAACTCGAGCAAAAAGTCTAGAAAAACACTTGTCTATTTTACATACATGTGTTTAGCTCATTTTGCCCAAGTTTGGTGTCTGTGGAATGAAGCAGCTTTTTCTGTGTACTTTTAAAAAGAGGTGTATTTTAAGTCGGTTCACATTTTCAATTCAAAATGGCTGCCTTCCTGTTTGTGATAGGTGTGGTCCCCATTGGCTTTTTGTTCATAAGCCCATGCTGGATGTGTGTACCAAGTTTCATTTGCCTACAACAAACTAAAAATTTCACTTCCCATTGACTTTTTCACATTTTTGGGACGCTATGGCAACACATTTATAGATAGGGGTGGTTGTCATTGGCTTTTATGCTCGTCATGACATAAGAGATGTGTGTACCAAATTTTATGTCTCTATGACAAACTAAATTCTTGGGTCCCATTATAAGTTTGTAGGGGGCGCTGGAGAGCCATTTCTAAAGATAACCCTTTTATTTACATATTTTTTTGTTCAGGTCATGAATGTGCACAAACGCCTTTTTGGGTCCAACTCGATCCGAGAAGGCGCTTGAGAGTTAAGAGACGCTTTATTTTCACAAAAATGGCCACCTCGTTACAGGCTTGCCACACCCATACCCGATAAGATATCAAAAAAAAAGTCACAACTTTGGTTGGCACACGTGTCTAGATGATACTCACCAAATTTGGGGCCATTTAGATTAAAACACAATGATTTGCATCTTTTTGCGCAAGGGGTGCGATTTTAGCGTCGCGTGATTTCACCCCACATGGCGGACTTCCTGTTGAGTTTAGGGTGTGGCTGTCATTGACTTTTCAGTTTGCCCTGAGGTGTTCTATGGATGTACCAAGTTTCATTTTTCTACGTTGGAAAAAAGTTACTTTCACTTTCCATAGGCCCAATGTATTTTGATTTTGTAGGGTCGCCACTGAGTCATTATTTGTATTTTTTTTTTCGGGGACTTCAAATACTTAAATTTTTTGCCGAGCTTGAAAAATTGGACCAATAAAAATGACTTTTCGTGCATGTTCACTGGGTCAAATTTAGGATCATTTTGCAGAAGAAGAAAGATAAAAAATCCGAGCAAAAACAATAGGCCCTCCCGGTCATCACCGGCTCGGGCCTAATTAATAGCCGCAAGCGGCGTATAAAGGCCCTCGCCTCTCTTGAGATCGGGACACATGCACTGGAGGAGTGCATTTCGTGCTTTAAAGCGTAAACTTCACGGTAAAAGGATTCTGAGGAGTTTTCTAAGACTCTAGCCTTGGCTCTGGAGGGGCCTCCTCTAAAGGAAGGATCCTGGCAATTGGGAAATGGCATTTATTTCCCAATAGTTGCCTCTTCACAGACTCATTACGACCACAGCCACAAATGTATCAAAAACAAATTGATAACTTTTTTGCACACGTGTCTAGATGATACTCACCAAATTTGGAGCTGTTTAGATGAAAAGCCTTTAGACAGAAGGGGTGCGATTTAGGTGGTCACGCATTCCACCCAACATAGATTTTCTGTTGAGTTTACGGTATGGCTGTCATAAACTTTTCTGTTTGCCCTAAGGTGTCCTATGGATGTACCAAGTTTTGTATTTCTACATTGGAAAAATTTACTTTCATTTTCCATAGAACCAATGTATTTTGACTTTTCTAGGGTCGCCACTGAGTCATTTTTCATATTTTTTTCGGGACTTCAAATACATCAATTTTTCGCGGGCTTGAAGTCTGGGACCAATAAAAATGACTTTTAGTTGCACGTTTACTGGGTCAAATTGAGGATCATTTTGCAGAAAAATATGATAAAAATATATACCGAATTATAATAAAAAAATATGCTTTTATGCTCCTCATGACATAGGAGATGTGTGTACCAAATTCCATGTCTCTATGACAAACTAAATTCTTGGGTCCCATTATAAGTTTGTAGGGGCGCTGGAGAGCCATTTCTTAAAGATAACCCTTTTATTTACATATTTTTGTGTTCAGGTCATGAATGTGCACAAACGCCTTTTTGGGTCCGACTTGATCCGAGAAGGCGTTTGAGAGTTAAGAGACATTTTATTTTCCCAAAAATGGCCACCTCGTTACAGGCTTGCCACACCCATACCCGATAAGATATCAACAACAAAGTCACAAATTTGGTTGGCACACGTGTCTAGATGATACTCACCAAATTTGGGGCCATTTAAATTAAAACACAATGATTTGCATCTTCTTGCTAAGGGGTGCGATTTTAGTGACATGCTTTCACCCCACATGGCGGACTTCCTGTTAAGTTTAGGGTGTGGCTGTCATAGACTTTTCTGTTTGCCCTGAGGTGTCCTATTGATGTACTAAGTTTCATTTTTCTATGTTGGAAAAAAGTTACTTTCACTTTCCATAGGCCCAATGTATTTTGACTTTTGTAGGGTCGCCACTGAGTCATTTTTCGTATTTTTTTCGGGACTTCAAATACATAAATTTTTGCCAGGCTTGAAGTCTGGGACCAATAAAAATGACTTTTAGTTGTTCGTTTACTGGGTTAAATTGAGGATCATTTTACAGAAAAATTATAATAAAAAAATATATACCGAATTATAATAAAAAAAAATATAACTCGAGCAAAAAGTCTAGAAAAACACTTGTCTCATTTACATACATGTGTTTAGCTCATTTTGCCCAAGTTTGGTGTCTGTGGAATGAAGCAGCTTTTTCTGTGTACTTTTAAAAAGAGGTGTATTTTAAGTCGGTTCACATTTTCAATTCAAAATGGCCGCCTTCCTGTGTGTGATAGGGTGTGGTCCCCATTGGCTTTTTTGTTCATAAGCCCATGGTGGATGTGTGTACCAAGTTTTATTTGCCTACAACAAACTAAAAATTTCACTTCCCATTGACTTTTTCACATTTTTGGGACGTTGCTATGGCAACACATTTATAGATAGGGGTGGTTGTCATTGGCTTTATGCTCGTCATGACATAAGAGATGTGTGTACAAAATTTTATGTCTCTATGACAAACTAAATTCTGGGTCCATTATAAGTTTGTAGGGGCGCTGGAGAGCCATTTCTAAAGATAACCCTTTTATTTACATATTTTTGTGTTCAGGTCATGAATGTGCACAAACGCCTTTTTGGGTCCAACTCGATCCGAGAAGGCGCTTGAGAGTTAAGAGACGCTTTATTTTCACAAAATGGCCACCTCGTTACAGGCTTGCCACACCCATACCCGATAAGATATCAACAACAAAGTCACAACTTTGGTTGGCACACGTGTCTAGATGATACTCACCAAATTTGGGGCCATTTAGATTAAAACACAATGATTTGCATCTTTCTGCAAGGGGTGCGATTTTAGTGGCTGCTTTCACCCCACATGGCGGACTTCCTGTTAAGTTTAGGTGTGACTGTCATTGACTTTTCTGTTTGCCCTGAGGTGTCCTATGGATATACCAAGTTTCATTTTTCTACGTTGGAAAAAGTTACTTTCACTTTCCATAGGCCCAATGTATTTTGATTTTGTAGGGGTCGCCACTGAGTCATTTTTCGTATTTTTTTGGCGTCTTCAAATACATACCATTTTTGCCGAGCTTGAAGTCTGGGACCAATATAATGACTTTTGTGCATGTTCACTGGGTCAAATTTAGGATCATTTGGTCACAATAAAGATAAAAAAAAAAAAAAAAAGCAAAACAATAGGCCCTCCCATCACCGGCTCGGGCCTAATTAAAGCGCAGCGCATAAAGGCCCTCGCCTCCCTTGAGACCGCTGGGACACATATATTCGGAGGATTGCATGTCGTGGCTTTAAAGCAAATTTGGAGCTGTTTAGATGAAAACCCTTTAGCACAAAGTGTACGATTTAGGTGGTCATGTATTCCACCCAACATTTTCTGTTGAGAAGGATCCTGGCAATTGGGAAATGGCATTTATTTCCCAATAGTTGCCTCTTCACAGACTCATTACGACAACAGCCACAAATCTATCAAAAACAAATTGATAACTTTTTTTGCACACGTGTCTAGATGATACTCACCAAATTTGGAGCTGTTTAGATGAAAAGCCTTTAGACACAAGGGGTGCAATTTAGGTGGTCACGCATACACCCAACATAGTAGATTTCCTGTTGAGTTTACGATATGGCTGTAATACATTTTTCTGTTCGCCCTGAGGTGTCCTATGGATGTACCAAGTTTCATTTTTCTACGTTGGAAAAAGTTACTTTCACTTTCCATAGGCCCAATGTATTTTGACTTTTGTAGGGGTCGCCACTGAGTCATTTTTCGTATTTTTTTCGCGACTTCAAATACATAAATTTTTCGCCGAGCTTGAAGTCTGGGACCAATAAAAATGACTTTTAGTTGCATCGTTTACTGGGTCAAATTGAGGATCATTTTGCAGAAAAATTATAATAAAAAATATACCAAATTATAATAAAATAAAATATAACTCGAGCAAAAAAGTCTAGAAAAACGCTTGTCTATTTTACATACATGTGTTTAGCTCATTTTTCCCAAGTTTGGTGTCTGTGGAATGAAGCAGCTATTTTCTGAGTTCTTTTAAAAGAGGTGTGTTTTAAGTCGGTTCACATTTTCAATTCAAAATGGCCGCCTTCCTGTGTGTGATAGGGTGTGGTCCCCATTGGCTTTTTTGTTCATAAGCCCATGCTGGATGTGTGTACCAAGTTCCATTTGCCTACGACAAACTAAAATTTTCACTTCCCATTGACTTTTTCCAAATATTTGGGACGTTGCTATGGCAACACATTTATAGATAGGGGTGGTTGTCATTGGCTTTTATGCTCGTCATGACATAAGAGATGTGTGTACCAAATTTTATGTCTCTATGACAAACTAAATTCTTGGGTCCCATTATAAGTTTGTAGGGGCGCTGGAGAGCCATTTCTAAAGATAACCCTTTTATTTACATATCTTTGTGTTCAGGTCATGAATGTGCACAAACGCCTTTTTGGGTCCAACTCGATCCGAGAAGGCGTTTGAGAGTTAAGAGACGTTTTATTTTCACAAAATGGCCACCTCGTTACAGGCTTGCCACACCCATACCCGATAAGATATCAACAACAAAGTCACAACTTTGGTTGGCACATGTGTCTAGATGATACTCACCAAATTTGGGGCCATTTAGATTAAAACACAATGATTTGCATCTTTCTGCGCAAGGGGTGCGAATTTAGTGGTCGCGCTTTCACCCCACACATGGCGGACTTCCTGTTAAGTTTAGGTGTGACTGTCATTGACTTTTCTGTTTGCCCTGAGGTGTCCTATGGATATACCAAGTTTTATTTTTCTACGTTGGAAAAAGTTACTTTCACTTTCCATAGGCCCAATGTATTTTGACTTTTCTAGGGGCCGCCACTGAGTCATTTTTCGTATTTTTTTTTTCGGGGACTTCAAATACATACATTTTTTGCCGAGCTTGAAGTCTGGGACCAATAAAAATGACTTTTAGTTGTTTGTTTACTGGGTTAAATTGAGGATCATTTTGCAGAAAAATTATAATAAAAATATATACCAAATTATAATAAAAAATATAACTCGAGCAAAAAGTCTAGAAAAACACTTGTCTCATTTACATACATGTGTTTAGCTCATTTTGCCCAAGTTTGGTGTCTGTGGAATGAAGCAGCTTTTTTCTGTGTACTTTTAAAAAAGAGGTGTATTTTAAGTCGGTTCACATTTTCAATTCAAAATGGCCGCCTTCCTGTGTGTGATAGGGTGTGGTCCCCATTGGCTTTTTGTTCATAAGCCCATGGTGGATGTGTGTACCAAGTTTTATTTGCCTACAACAAACTAAAAATTTCACTTCCCATTGACTTTTTCACATTTTTGGGACGTTGCTATGGCAACACATTTATAGATAGGGGTGGTTGTCATTGGCTTTTATGCTCGTCATGACATAAGAGATGTGTGTACCAAATTTTATGTCTCTATGACAAACTAAATTCTTGGGTCCCATTATAAGTTTGTAGGGGCGCTGGAGAGCCATTTCTAAAGATAACCCTTTTATTTACATATTTTTGTGTTCAGGTCATGAATGTGCACAAACGGCTTTTGGGTCCAACTCGATCCGAGAAGGCGTTTGAGAGTTAAGAGACGCTTTTATTTTCACAAAAATGGCCACCTCGTTACAGGCTTGCCACACCCATACCCGATAAGATATCAACAACAAAGTCACAACTTTGGTTGGCACACGTGTCTAGATGATACTCACCAAATTTGGGGCCATTTAGATTAAAACACAATGATTTGCATCTTTCTGCGCAAGGTGCGAATTTAGTGGTCGCGCCTTTCACCCCACATGGCGGACTTCCTGTTAAGTTTAGGTGTGACTGTCATTGACTTTTCTGTTTGCCCTGAGGTGTCCTATGGATATACCAAGTTTCATTTTTCTACGTTGGAAAAAGTTACTTTCACTTTCCATAGGCCCAATGTATTTTGACTTTTCTAGGGCCGCCACTGAGTCATTTTTCGTATTTTTTTCGGGCGACTTCAAATACATACATTTTTTGCCGAGCTTGAAGTCTGGGACCAATAAAATGACTTTTAGTTGTTTGTTTACTGGGTTAAATTGAGGATCATTTTGCAGAAAAATTATAATAAAAAATATATACCAAATTATAATAAAAAAATATAACTCGAGCAAAAAGTCTAGAAAAACACTTGTCTCATTTACATACATGTGTTTAGCTCATTTTGCCCAAGTTTGGTGTCTGTGGAATGAAGCAGCTTTTTCTGTGTACTTTTAAAAAGAGGTGTATTTTAAGTCGGTTCACATTTTCAATTCTAAATAACCGCCTTCCTGTGTGTCATAGGGTGTGGTCCCCATTGGCTTTTTGTTCATAAGCCCATGGTGGATGTGTGTACCAAGTTTTATTTGCCTACAACAAACTAAAAATTTCACTTCCCATTGACTTTTTCACATTTTTGGGACGTTGCTATGGCAACACATTTATAGATAGGGGTGGTTGTCATTGGCTTTTATGCTCGTCATGACATAAGAGATGTGTGTACCAAATTTTATGTCTCTATGACAAACTAAATTCTTGGGTCCCATTATAAGTTTGTAGGGGCGCTGGAGAGCCATTTCTAAAGATAACCCTTTTATTTACATATTTTTGTGTTCAGGTCATGAATGTGCACAAACGCCTTTTGGGTCCAACTCGATCCGAGAAGGCGTTTGAGAGTTAAGAGACGCTTTATTTTCACAAAAATGGCCACCTCGTTACAGGCTTGCCACACCCATACCCGATAAGATATCAACAACAAAGTCACAACTTTGGTTGGCACACGTGTCTAGATGATACTCACCAAATTTGTTAGGGCCATTTAGATTAAAACACAATGATTTGCATCTTTCTGCATAAAGTGCGATTTTAGTGGCAGCGTTTCACCCCATGGCGGACTTCCTGTTAAGTTTAGGGTGTGACTGTCATTGACTTTTCTGTTTGCCCTGAGGTGTCCTATGGATATACCAAGTTTCATTTTTCTACGTTGGAAAAAGTTACTTTCACTTTCCATAGGCCCAATGTATTTTGACTTTTCTAGGGCGCCACTGAGTCATTTTTCGTATTTTTTTTTGGGGACTTCAAATACATACATTTTTGCCGAGCTTGAAGTCTGGGACCAATAAAAATGACTTTTAGTTGTTTGTTTACTGGGTTAAATTGAGGATCATTTTGCAGAAAAATTATAATAAAAAATATATACCAAATTATAATAAAAAAAATATAACTCGAGCAAAAAGTCTAGAAAAACACTTGTCTCATTTACATACATGTGTTTAGCTCATTTTGCCCAAGTTTGGTGTCTGTGGAATGAAGCAGCTTTTTCTGTGTACTTTTAAAAAGAGGTGTATTTTAAGTCGGTTCACATTTTCAATTCTAAATAACCGCCTTCCTGTGTGTGATAGGGTGTGGTCCCCATTGGCTTTTTGTTCATAAGCCCATGGTGGATGTGTGTACCAAGTTTTATTTGCCTACAACAAACTAAAAATTTCACTTCCCATTGACTTTTTCACATTTTTGGGACGTTGCTATGGCAACACATTTATAGATAGGGGTGGTTGTCATTGGCTTTTATGCTCGTCATGACATAAGAGATGTGTGTACCAAATTTTATGTCTCTATGACAAACTAAATTCTTGGGTCCCATTATAAGTTTGTAGGGGCGCTGGAGAGCCATTTCTAAAGATAACCCTTTTATTTACATATTTTTGTGTTCAGGTCATGAATGTGCACAAACGCCTTTTTGGGTCCAACTCGATCCGAGAAGGCGTTTGAGGAGTTAAGAGCGTTTATTTTCACAAAAATGGCCACCTCGTTACAGGCTTGCCACACCCATACCCGATAAGATATCAACAACAAAGTCACAACTTTGGTTGGCACACGTGTCTAGATGATACTCACCAAATTTGGGGCCATTTAGATTAAAACACAATGATTTGCATCTTTCTGCGCAAAGTGCGATTTTAGTGGCCGCGCCTTTCACCCCACATGGCGGACTTCCTGTTAAGTTTAGGGTGTGACTGTCATTGACTTTTCTGTTTGCCCTGAGGTGTCCTATGGATATACCAAGTTTCATTTTTCTACGTTGGAAAAAGTTACTTTCACTTTCCATAGGCCCAATGTATTTTGACTTTTCTAGGGGCCGCCACTGAGTCATTTTCGTATTTTTTTTCGGACTTCAAATACATACATTTTTTGCCGAGCTTGAAGTCTGGGACCAATAAAAATGACTTTTAGTTGTTTGTTTACTGGGTTAAATTGAGGATCATTTTGCAGAAAAATTATAATAAAAAATATATACCAAATTATAATAAAAAAATATAACTCGAGCAAAAAGTCTAGAAAAACACTTGTCTCATTTACATACATGTGTTTAGCTCATTTTGCCCAAGTTTGGTGTCTGTGGAATGAAGCAGCTTTTTCTGTGTACTTTTAAAAAGAGGTGTATTTTAAGTCGGTTCACATTTTCAATTCAAAATAACCGCCTTCCTGTGTGTCATAGGGTGTGGTCCCCATTGGCTTTTTGTTCATAAGCCCATGGTGGATGTGTGTACCAAGTTTTATTTGCCTACAACAAACTAAAAATTTCACTTCCCATTGACTTTTTCACATTTTTGGGACGTTGCTATGGCAACACATTTATAGATAGGGGTGGTTGTCATTGGCTTTTATGCTCGTCATGACATAAGAGATGTGTGTACCAAATTTTATGTCTCTATGACAAACTAAATTCTTGGGTCCCATTATAAGTTTGTAGGGGCGCTGGAGAGCCATTTCTAAAGATAACCCTTTTATTTACATATTTTTGTGTTCAGGTCATGAATGTGCACAAACGGCTTTTTGGGTCCAACTCGATCCGAGAAGGCGTTTGAGAGTTAAGAGATTTTTATTTTCACAAAAATGGCCACCTCGTTACAGGCTTGCCACACCCATACCCGATAAGATATCAACAACAAAGTCACAACTTTGGTTGGCACACGTGTCTAGATGATACTCACCAAATTTGGGGCCATTTAGATTAAAACACAATGATTTGCATCTTTCTGCGCAAGGGGTGCGAATTTAGTGGCAGCGTTTCACCCCACATGGCGGACTTCCTGTTAAGTTTAGGGTGTGACTGTCATTGACTTTTCTGTTTGCCCTGAGGTGTCCTATGGATATACCAAGTTTCATTTTTCTACGTTGGAAAAAGTTACTTTCACTTTCCATAGGCCCAATGTATTTTGACTTTTCTAGGGGCCGCCACTGAGTCATTTTTCGTATTTTTTTTCGGGACTTCAAATACATACATTTTTGCCGAGCTTGAAGTCTGGGACCAATAAAAATGACTTTTAGTTGTTTGTTTACTGGGTTAAATTGAGGATCATTTTGCAGAAAAATTATAATAAAAAATATATACCAAATTATAATAAAAAAATATAACTCGAGCAAAAAGTCTAGAAAAACACTTGTCTCATTTACATACATGTGTTTAGCTCATTTTGCCCAAGTTTGGTGTCTGTGGAATGAAGCAGCTTTTTCTGTGTACTTTTAAAAAAAGGTGTATTTTAAGTCGGTTCACATTTTCAATTCTAAATAACCGCCTTCCTGTGTGTCATAGGTGTGGTCCCCATTGGCTTTTTGTTCATAAGCCCATGGTGGATGTGTGTACCAAGTTTATTTGCCTACAACAAACTAAAAATTTCACTTCCCATTGACTTTTTCACATTTTTGGGACGTTGCTATGGCAACACATTTATAGATAGGGGTGGTTGTCATTGGCTTTTATGCTCGTCATGACATAAGAGATGTGTGTACCAAATTTTATGTCTCTATGACAAACTAAATTCTTGGGTCCCATTATAAGTTTGTAGGGGCGCTGGAGAGCCATTTCTAAAGATAACCCTTTTATTTACATATTTTTGTGTTCAGGTCATGAATGTGCACAAACGGCTTTTTGGGTCCAACTCGATCCGAGAAGGCGTTTGAGAGTTAAGAGACGTTTTATTTTCACAAAAATGGCCACCTCGTTACAGGCTTGCCACACCCATACCCGATAAGATATCAACAACAAAGTCACAACTTTGGTTGGCACACGTGTCTAGATGATACTCACCAAATTTGGGGCCATTTAGATTAAAACACAATGATTTGCATCTTTCTGCGCAAAGTGCGATTTTAGTGGCGCGCGTTTCACCCCACATGGCGGACTTCCTGTTGAGTTTAGGGTGTGACTGTCATTGACTTTTCTGTTTGCCCTGAGGTGTCCTATGGATATACCAAGTTTCATTTTTCTACGTTGGAAAAAGTTACTTTCACTTTCCATAGGCCCAATGTATTTTGATTTTGTAGGGTCGCCACTGAGTCATTTTTCGTATTTTTTTGGCGACTTCAAATACATAAATTTTTCGCTGGGCTTGAAGCTGGGACCAATAAAAATGACTTTTCGTGCATGTTCACTGGGTCAAATTTAGGATCATAGGTGGAAAAGAAAGATAAAAAAATCCGAGCAAAAACAATAGGCCCTCCCGGCCATCACCGGCTCGGGCCTAATTAAAGCATAGCGGCGATAAAGGCCCTCGCCTCCCTTGAGACCGCGGGGACACATATATTCGGAGGATTGCATGTCGTGCTTTAAAGCAAATTTGGAGCTGTTTAGATGAAAAGCCTTTAGCACAAAGTGTACGATTTAGGTGGTCATGTATTCCACCCAACAAGTAGATTTTCTGTTGAGTTTACGGTATGGCTGTAATAAACTTTTCTGTTTGCCCTAAGGTGTCCTATGGATGTACCAAGTTTTGTATTTCTACATTGGAAAAATTTACTTTCATTTTCCATAGAACCAATTATTTTGACTTTTCTAGGGTCGCCACTGAGTCATTTTTCCTATTTTTTTCGGGACTTCAAATACATACATTTTGCTGAGCTTGAAGTCTGGGACCAATAAAAATTACTTTTAGTTGCACGTTTACTGGGTCAAATTGAGGATCATTTTGCAGAAAAATTATAATAAAAAATATATACCAAATTATAATAAAATAAAATATAACTCGAGCAAAAAGTCTAGAAAACCTTGTCTATTTTACATACATGTGTTTAGCTCATTTTGCCCAAGTTTGGTGTCTGTGGAATGAAGCAGCTATTTTCTGAGTTCTTTTAAAAAGAGGTGTATTTTAAGTCGGTTCACATTTTCAATTCAAAATGGCCGCCTTCCCGTGTGTGATAGGGTGTGGTCCCCATTGGCTTTTTGTTCATAAGCCCATGCTGGATGTGTGTACCAAGTTTCATTTGCCTACGACAAACTAATTTTCACTTCCCATTGACTTTTTCCAAATATTTGGGGACGTTGCTATGGCAACACATTTATAGATAGGGGTGGTTGTCATTGGCTTTTATGCTCGTCATGACATAAGAGATGTGTGTACCAAATTTTATGTCTCTATGACAAACTAAATTCTTGGGTCCCATTATAAGTTTGTAGGGGGCGCTGGAGAGCCATTTCTAAAGATAACCCTTTTATTTACATATTTTTGTGTTCAGGTCATGAATGTGCACAAACGCCTTTTTGGGTCCAACTCGATCCGAGAAGCCGTTTGAGAGTTAAGAGACGTTTTATTTTCACAAAAATGGCCACCACGTTACAGGCTTGCCACACCCATACCCGATAAGATATCAACAACAAAGTCACAACTTTGGTTGGCACATGTCTAGATGATACTCACCAAATTTGGGGCCATTTAGATTAAAACACAATGATTTGCATCTTTCTGCGCAAGGGGTGCGAATTTAGTGGCTGCGCCTTTCACCCTACATGGCGGACTTCCTGTTAAGTTTAGGGTGTGACTGTCATTGACTTTTCTGTTTGCCCTGAGGTGTCCTATGGATATACCAAGTTTCATTTTCTACGTTGGAAAAAGTTACTTTCACTTTCCATAGGCCCAATGTATTTTGACTTTTGTAGGGTCGCCACTGAGTCATTTTTCGTATTTTTTTTTTAGGACTTCAAATACATAAATTTTTGCCAGGCTTGAAGTCTGGGACCAATAAAAATGACTTTTAGTTGTTCGTTTACTGGGTTAAATTGAGGATCATTTTACAGAAAAATTATAATAAAAAATATATACCGAATTATAATAAAAAAAATATAACTCGAGCAAAAAGTCTAGAAAAACACTTGTCTCATTTACATACATGTGTTTAGCTCATTTTGCCCAAGTTTGGTGTCTGTGGAATGAAGCAGCTATTTTCTGTGTACTTTTAAAAAGAGGTGTATTTTAAGTCGGTTCACATTTTCAATTCAAAATGGCCGCCTTCCTGTGTGTGATAGGGTGTGGTCCCCATTGGCTTTTTGTTCATAAGCCCATGGTGGATGTGTGTACCAAGTTTTATTTGCCTACAACAAACTAAAAATTTCACTTCCCATTGACTTTTTCACATTTTTGGGACGTTGCTATGGCAACACATTTATAGATAGGGGTGGTTGTCATTGGCTTTTATGCTCGTCATGACATAAGAGATGTGTGTACAAAATTTTATGTCTCTATGACAAACTAAATTCTTGGGTCCATTATAAGTTTGTAGGGGGCGCTGGAGAGCCATTTCTAAAGATAACCCTTTTATTTACATATTTTTGTGTTCAGGTCATGAATGTGCACAAACGCCTTTTTGGGTCCAACTCGATCCGAGAAGGCGTTTGAGAGTTAAGAGACGTTTTATTTTCACAAAAATGGCCACCTCGTTACAGGCTTGCCACACCCATACCCGATAAGATATCAACAACAAAGTCACAACTTTGGTTGGCACACGTGTCTAGATGATACTCACCAAATTTGGGGCCATTTAGATTAAAACACAATGATTTGCATCTTTCTGCGCAAGGGGTGCGATTTTAGTGGCCGCGTTTCACCACATGGCGGACTTCCTGTTAAGTTTAGGGTGTGACTGTCATTGACTTTTCTGTTTGCCCTGAGGTGTCCTATGGATATACCAAGTTTCATTTTTCTACGTTGGAAAAAAGTTACTTTCACTTTCCATAGGCCCAATGTATTTTGATTTTGTAGGGGTCGCCACTGAGTCATTTTTCGTATTTTTTTTTCGGCGTCTTCAAATACATACCATTTTTGCCGAGCTTGAAGTCTGGGACCAATATAATGACTTTTTGTGCATGTTCACTGGGTCAAATTTAGGATCATTTGGTCACAATAAAGATAAAAAAAAAAAAAAAAAAAAAAAAAATCCGAGCAAAAACAATAGGCCCTCCCGGCCATCACCGGCTCGGGCCTAATTAAAGCCGCAAGCGGCGATAAAGGCCCTCGCCTCCCTTGAGACCGCGGGGACACATGCACTCGTGCTTTAAAGCGTAAACTTCACGGTAAAAGGATTCTGAGGAGTTTTCTAAGACTCTAGCCGTGGCTCTGGAGGGGCCTCCTCTAAAGGAAGGATCCTGGCAATTGGGAAATGGCATTTATTTCCCAAAGGTTGCCTCTTCACAGACCCATTACGACCACAGCCACAAATGTATCAAAACAAATTGATAACTTTTTTTTTCGTGTCTAGATGATACTCACCAAATTTGGAGCTGTTTAGACTTTAGACAGAAGGGGTGCGATTTAGGTGGTCACGCATTACACCCAACATAGTAGATTTTCTGTTGAGTTTACGATATGGCTGTAATAAACTTTTCAGTTTGCCCTGAGGTGTCCTATGGATGTACCAAGTTTCATTTTTCTACATTGGAATAAAGTTACTTTCACTTTCCATAGGCCCAATGTATTTTTACTTTTCTAGGGGTCGCCACTGAGTCATTTTTCGTATTTTTTTCGGGACTTCAAATACATAAATTTTTTTGCTGGGCTTGAAATCTGGGACCAATAAAAATGACTTTTAGTTGTACGTTTACTGGGTTAAATTGAGGATCATTTTGCAGAAAAATATGATAAAAAATATATACCGAATTATAATAAAAAAATATAACTCGAGCAAAAGTCTAGAAAAACACTTGTCTCATTTACATACATGTGTTTAGCTCATTTTGCCCAAGTTTGGTGTCTGTGGAATGAAGCAGCTATTTTCTGAGTTCTTTTAAAAAGAGGTGTATTTTAAGTCGGTTCACATTTTCAATTCAAAATGGCCGCCTTCCGTGTGTGATAGGGTGTGGTCCCCATTGGCTTTTTGTTCATAAGCCCATGCTGGATGTGTGTACCAAGTTTCATTTGCCTACGACAAACTAAAATTTTCACTTCCCATTGACTTTTTCCAAATATTTGGGACGTTGCTATGGCAACACATTTATAGATAGGGGTGGTTGTCATTGGCTTTTATGCTCGTCATGACATAAGAGATGTGTGTACCAAATTTTATGTCTCTATGACAAACTAAATTCTTGGGTCCCATTATAAGTTTGTAGGGGCGCTGGAGAGCCATTTCTAAAGATAACCCTTTTATTTACATATTTTTGTGTTCAGGTCATGAATGTGCACAAACGCCTTTTTGGGTCCAACTCGATCCGAGAAGCCGTTTGAGAGTTAAGAGACGTTTTATTTTCACAAAAATGGCCACCTCGTTACAGGCTTGCCACACCCATACCCGATAAGATATCAACAACAAAGTCACAACTTTGGTTGGCACATGTGTCTAGATGATACTCACCAAATTTGGGGCCATTTAGATTAAAACACAATGATTTGCATCTTTCTGCGTAAGGGTGCGATTTAGTGGCAGCGCCTTTCACCCCACATGGCGGACTTCCTGTTAAGTTTAGGGTGTGACTGTCATTGACTTTTCTGTTTGCCCTGAGGTGTCCTATGGATATACCAAGTTTCATTTTCTACGTTGGAAAAAGTTACTTTCACTTTCCATAGGCCCAATGTATTTTGACTTTTGTAGGTCGCCACTGAGTCATTTTTCGTATTTTTTTGGCGACTTCAAATACATAAATTTTTTGCCAGGCTTGAAGTCTGGGACCAATAAAAATGACTTTTAGTTGTTCGTTTACTGGGTTAAATTGAGGATCATTTTACAGAAAAATTATAATAAAAAAATATATACCGAATTATAATAAAAAAAAATATAACTCGAGCAAAAAGTCTAGAAAAACACTTGTCTCATTTACATACATGTGTTTAGCTCATTTTGCCCAAGTTTGGTGTCTGTGGAATGAAGCAGCTTTTTCTGTGCACTTTTAAAAAGAGGTGTATTTTAAGTCGGTTCACATTTTCAATTCAAAATGGCCGCCTTCCTGTGTGTGATAGGGTGTGGTCCCCATTGGCTTTTTGTTCATAAGCCCATGCTGGATGTGTGTACCAAGTTTTATTTGCCTACAACAAACTAAAAATTTCACTTCCCATTGACTTTTTCACATTTTTGGGGCGTTGCTATGGCAACACATTTATAGATAGGGGTGGTTGTCATTGGCTTTTATGCTCGTCATGACATAAGAGATGTGTGTACAAAATTTTATGTCTCTATGACAAACTAAATTCTTGGGTCCATTATAAGTTTGTAGGGGCGCTGGAGAGCCATTTCTAAAGATAACCCTTTTATTTACATATTTTTGTGTTCAGGTCATGAATGTGCACAAACGCCTTTTTGGGTCCAACTCGATCCGAGAAGGCGTTTGAGAGTTAAGAGACGCTTTATTTTCACAAAAATGGCCACCTCGTTACAGGCTTGCCACACCCATACCCGATAAGATATCAACAACAAAGTCACAACTTTGGTTGGCACACGTGTCTAGATGATACTCACCAAATTTGGGGCCATTTAGATTAAAACACAATGATTTGCATCTTTCTGCGCAAGGGTGCGATTTTAGTGGCCAGCGTTTCACCCACATGGCGGACTTCCTGTTAAGTTTAGGGTGTGACTGTCATTGACTTTTCTGTTTGCCCTGAGGTGTCCTATGGATATACCAAGTTTCATTTTTCTACGTTGGAAAAAGTTACTTTCACTTTCCATAGGCCCAATGTATTTTGATTTTGTATTCGCCACTGAGTCATTTTTCGTATTTTTTTACTTCAAATACATACCATTTTTGCCGAGCTTGAAGTCTGGGACCAATATAATGACTTTTTGTGCATGTTCACTGGGTCAAATTTAGGATCATAGGTCGACAAGAAAGATAAAAAAAAAAGAAAAAGAAAATAAATATTAAAGCCGCAAGCGGCGATAAAGGCCCTCGCCTCCCTTGAGACATGAGACACATGCACTCGTAGGAGTGCATTTCAGTGCTTTAAAGCGTAAACTTCACGGTAAAAGGATTCTGAGGAGTTTTCTAAGACTCTAGCCGTGGCTCTGGAGGGGCCTCCTCTAAAGGAAGGATCATGGCAATTGGGAAATGGCATTTATTTCCCAAAGGTTGCCTCTTCACAGACTCATTACGACCACAGCCACAAATGTAACAAAAAACAAATTGATAACTTTTTTGGCACACGTGTCTAGATGAAACTCACCAAATTTGGAGGTGTTTAGATGAAAAGCCTTTAGACACAAGGGGTGCAATTTAGGTGGTCACGCATTCTACCCAACATAGTAGATTTCCTGTTGAGTTTACGGTATGGCTGTAATAAAATTTTCTGTTTGCCCTGAGGTGTCCTATGGATGTACCAAGTTTCATTTTCTACGTTGGAAAAAGTTACTTTCACTTTCCATAGGCCCAATGTATTTTGACTTTTCTAGGGTCGCCACTGAGTCATTTTTTGTATTTTTTCGGGACTTCAAATACATAAATTTTTCGCTGGGCTTGAAATCTGGGACCAATAAAAATGACTTTTAGTTGTACGTTTACTGGGTTAAATTGAGGATCATTTTGCAGAAAAATATGATAAAAATATATACCGAATTATAATTTAAAAAATATAACTCGAGCAAAAAGTCTAGAAAAACGCTTGTCTCTTTTACATACATATGTTTAGCTCATTTTGCCCAAGTTTGGTGTCTGTGGAATGAAGCAGCTATTGTCTGTGTACTTTTAAAAAGAGGTGTATTTTAAGTCGGTTCACATTTTCAATTCAAAATGGCCGCCTTCCCGTGTGTGATAGGGTGTGGTCCCCATTGGCTTTTTGTTCATAAGCCCATGGTGGATGTGTGTACCAAGTTTTATTTGCCTACAACAAACTAAAAATTTCACTTCCCATTGACTTTTTTCACATTTTTTGGGACGTTGCTATGGCAACACATTTATAGATAGGGGTGGTTGTCATTGGCTTTTATGCTCGTCATGACATAAGAGATGTGTGTACAAAATTTTATGTCTCTATGACAAACTAAATTCTTGGGTCCATTATAAGTTTGTAGGGGCGCTGGAGAGCCATTTCTAAAGATAACCCTTTTATTTACATATTTTTTGTTCAGGTCATGAATGTGCACAAACGCCTTTTTGGGTCCAACTCGATCCGAGAAGGCGTTTGAGAGTTAAGAGACGTTTTATTTTCACAAAAATGGCCACCTCGTTACAGGCTTGCCACACCCATTCGGATAAGATATCAACAACAAAGTCACAACTTGGTTGGCACACGTGTTCAGATGATACCACCAAATTTGGGGCCATTTAGATTAAAACACAATGATTTGCATCTTTCTGCGCAAGGGGTGCGATTTTAGTGGCCGCTGCTTCACCCCACATGGCGGACTTCCTGTTAAGTTTAGGTGTGACTGTCATTGACTTTTCTGTTTGTTCTGAGGTGTCCTATGGATATACCAAGTTTCATTTTTCTACGTTGGAAAAGTTACTTTCACTTTCCATAGGCCCAATGTATTTTGATTTTGTAGGGTCGCCACTGAGTCATTTTTCGATTTTTTTCGGCGACTTCAAATACATAAATTTTTCGCCGAGCTTGAAGTCTGGGACCAATAAAATGACTTTTGTGCATGTTCACTGGGTCAAATTTAGGATCAACAAGAAAGATAAAAAAAAAAAAGAAAACAATAATCACCGCTCGCAAATTAAAGCCGCAAGCTGCGATAAAGGCCCTCGCCTCCCTTGAGACCGCTGGGACACATGCATTTCGTGCTTTAAAGCGTAAACTTCACGGTAAAAGGATTCTGAGGAGTTTTCTAAGACTCTAGCCGTGGCTCTGGAGGGGCCTCCTCTAAAGGAAGGATCCTGGCAATTGGGAAATGGCATTTATTTCCCAAAGGTTGCCTCTTCACAGACCCATTACGACCACAGCCACAAATGTATCAAAAACAAATTGATAACTTTTTTTGCACACGTGTCTAGATGATACTCACCAAATTTGGAGCTGTTTAGACTTTAGACAGAAGGGGTGCGATTTAGGTGGTCACGCATTACACCCAACATAGTAGATTTTCTGTTGAGTTTACGATATGGCTGTAATAAACTTTTCAGTTTGCCCTGAGGTGTCCTATGGATGTACCAAGTTTCATTTTTCTACATTGGAATAAAGTTACTTTCACTTTCCATAGGCCCGATGTATTTTTACTTTTCTAGGGGTCGCCACTGAGTCATTTTTCGTATTTTTTTCGGGACTTCAAATACATAAATTTTTCGCTGGGCTTGAAATCTGGGACCAATAAAAATGACTTTTAGTTGTACGCTTACTGGGTTAAATTGAGGATCATTTTGCAGAAAAATATGATAAAAAATATATAATTATAATAAAAATATAACTCGAGCAAAAAGTCTAGAAAAACACTTGTCTCATTTACATACATGTGTTTAGCTCATTTTGCCCAAGTTTGGTGTCTGTGGAATGAAGCAGCTATTTTCTGAGTTCTTTTAAAAAGAGGTGTATTTTAAGTCGGTTCACATTTTCAATTCAAAATGGCCGCCTTCCCGTGTGTGATAGGTGTGGTCCCCATTGGCTTTTTTGTTCATAAGCCCATGCTGGATGTGTGTACAAGTTTCATTTGCCTACGACAAACTAAAATTTTCACTTCCCATTGACTTTTTCCAAATATTTGGGACGTTGCTATGGCAACACATTTATAGATAGGGGTGGTTGTCATTGGCTTTTATGCTCGTCATGACATAAGAGATGTGTGTACCAAATTTTATGTCTCTATGACAAACTAAATTCTTGGGTCCCATTATAAGTTTGTAGGGGCGCTGGAGAGCCATTTCTAAAGATAACCCTTTTATTTACATATTTTTGTGTTCAGGTCATGAATGTGCACAAACGCCTTTTTGGGTCCAACTCGATCCGAGAAGCCGCTTTGAGAGTTAAGAGACGTTTTATTTTCACAAAATGGCCACCTCACAGGCTTGCCACACCCATACCCGATAAGATATCAACAACAAAGTCACAACTTTGGTTGGCACATGTGTCTAGATGATACTCACCAAATTTGGGGCCATTTAGATTAAAACACAATGATTTGCATCTTTCTGCGCAAGGGGTGCGAATTTAGTGGCTCGCGCCTTTCACCCCACATGGCGGACTTCCTGTTAAGTTTAGGGTGTGACTGTCATTGACTTTTCTGTTTGCCCTGAGGTGTCCTATGGATATACCAAGTTTCATTTTTCTACGTTGGAAAAAGTTACTTTCACTTTCCATAGGCCCAATGTATTTTGACTTTTCTAGGGGCCGCCACTGAGTCATTTTTCGTATTTTTTTTTTCCGGGACTTCAAATACATACATTTTTTGCCGGGCTTGAAGTCTGGGACCAATAAAATGACTTTAGTTGTTCACTGGGTTAAATTGAGGATCATTTTGCAGAAAAATTATAATAAAAATATATACCAAATTATAATAAAAAAATATAACTCGAGCAAAAAAGTCTAGAAAAACACTTGTCTCATTTACATACATGTGTTTAGCTCATTTTGCCCAAGTTTGGTGTCTGTGGAATGAAGCAGCTTTTTCTGTGTACTTTTAAAAAGAGGTGTATTTTAAGTCGGTTCACATTTTCAATTCAAAATAACCGCCTTCCTGTGTGTGATAGGGTGTGGTCCCCATTGGCTTTTTTGTTCATAAGCCCATGGTGGATGTGTGTACCAAGTTTTATTTGCCTACAACAAACTAAAAATTTCCACTTCCCATTGACTTTTTTCACATTTTTGGGACGTTGCTATGGCAACACATTTATAGATAGGGGGTGGTTGTCATTGGCTTTTATGCTCGTCATGACATAAGAGATGTGTGTACAAAATTTTATGTCTCTATGACAAACTAAATTCTTGGGTCCATTATAAGTTTGTAGGGGCGCTGGAGAGCCATTTCTAAAGATATTTTTTGTTCAGGTCATGAATGTGCACAAACGCCTTTTTGGGTCCAACTCGATCCGAGAAGGCGTTTGAGAGTTAAGAGACGTTTTATTTTCACAAAAATGGCCACCTCGTTACAGGCTTGCCACACCCATACCCGATAAGATATCAACAACAAAGTCACAACTTTGGTTGGCACACGTGTCTAGATGATACTCACCAAATTTGGGGCCATTTAGATTAAAACACAATGATTTGCATCTTTCTGCGCAAGGGGTGCGATTTTAGTGGCGCGTTTCACCCCACATGGCGGACTTCCTGTTAAGTTTAGGTGTGACTGTCATTGACTTTTCTGTTTGCCCTGAGGTGTCCTATGGATATACCAAGTTTCATTTTTCTACGTTGGAAAAAGTTACTTTCACTTTCCATAGGCCCAATGTATTTTGATTTTGTAGGGTCGCCACTGAGTCATTTTTCGTATTTTTTTCGCGACTTCAAATACATAAATTTTTCGCCGAGCTTGAAGTCTGGGACCAATAAAATGACTTTTCGTGCATGTTCACTGGGTCAAATTTAGGATCATAGGTCGACAAGAAAGATAAAAAAAAAAAAAAAAAAAAAAAAAAGCAAAACAATAGGCCCTCTCCATCACCGGCTCGGCCTAATTAGCCGCAAGCGGCGATAAAGGCCCTCGCCTCCCTTGAGATCATGACACATGCACTCGTAGGAGTGCATTTCGTGCTTTAAAGCGTAAACTTCACGGTAAAAGGATTCTGAGGAGTTTTCTAAGACTCTAGCCGTGGCTCTGGAGGGGCCTCCTCTAAAGGAAGGATCATGGCAATTGGGAAATGGCATTTATTTCCCAAAGGTTGCCTCTTCACAGACTCATTACGACCACAGCCACAAATGTAACAAAAACAAATTGATAACTTTTTGGCACACGTGTCTAGATGAAACTCACCAAATTTGGAGGTGTTTAGATGAAAAGCCTTTAGACACAAGGGGTGCAATTTAGGTGGTCACGCATTCTACCCAACATAGTAGATTTCCTGTTGAGTTTACGTATGGCTGTAATAAAATTTTCTGTTTGCCCTGAGGTGTCCTATGGATGTACCAAGTTTCATTTTTCTACGTTGGAAAAAAGTTACTTTCACTTTCCATAGGCCCAATGTATTTTGACTTTTCTAGGGTCGCCACTGAGTCATTTTTGTATTTTTTTCGGGACTTCAAATACATAAATTTTTCGCTGGGCTTGAAATCTGGGACCAATAAAAATGACTTTTAGTTGTACGTTCCTGGGTTAAATTGAGGATCATTTTGCAGAAAAATATGATAAAAATATATACGAATTATAATTTAAAAAATATAACTCGAGCAAAAAAGTCTAGAAAAACGCTTGTCTCTTTTACATACATATGTTTAGCTCATTTTGCCCAAGTTTGGTGTCTGTGGAATGAAGCAGCTATTGTCTGTGTACTTTTAAAAAGAGGTGTATTTTAAGTCGGTTCACATTTTCAATTCAAAATGGCCGCCTTCCCGTGTGTGATAGGTGTGGTCCCCATTGGCTTTTTTGTTCATAAGCCCATGGTGGATGTGTGTACCAAGTTTTATTTGCCTACAACAAACTAAAAATTTCACTTCCCATTGACTTTTTTCACATTTTTGGGACGTTGCTATGGCAACACATTTATAGATAGGGGGTGGTTGTCATTGGCTTTTATGCTCGTCATGACATAAGAGATGTGTGTACAAAATTTTATGTCTCTATGACAAACTAAATTCTTGGGTCCATTATAAGTTTGTAGGGGCGCTGGAGAGCCATTTCGAAAGATAACCCTTTTATTTACATATTTTTTGTTCAGGTCATGAATGTGCACAAACGCCTTTTTGGGTCCAACTCGATCCGAGAAGGCGTTTGAGAGTTAAGAGACGTTTTATTTTCACAAAATGGCCACCTCGTTACAGGCTTGCCACACCCATACCCGATAAGATATCAAAACAAAGTTACAACTTTGGTTGGCACACGTGTCTAGATGATACTCACCAAATTTGGGGCCATTTAGATTAAAACACAATGATTTGCATCTTTCTGCGCAAGGTGCGATTTTAGTGGCTGCTTTCACCCCACATGGCGGACTTCCTGTTGAGTTTAGGGTGTGACTGTCATTGACTTTTCTGTTTGCCCTGAGGTGTCCTATGGATATACCAAGTTTCATTTTTCTACGTTGGAAAAAGTTACTTTCACTTTCCATAGGCCCAATGTATTTTGATTTTGTAGGGTCGCCACTGAGTCATTTTTCGTATTTTTTTAGTGACTTCAAATACATAAATTTTTCGCCGAGCTTGAAGTCTGGGACCAATAAAATGACTTTTCGCATGTTCACTGGGTCAAATTTAGGATCATAGGTGGAAAAGAAAATAAAAATAATAAAAAATTAAAAAAAAAAAAAAAAACTCCGAGCAAAACAATAGGCCCTCCCGGTCATCACCGCTCGGCCTAATTAAAGCCGCAAGCGGCGATAAAGGCCCTCGCCTCCCTTGAGATCTGGGGACACATGCACTCGTAGGAGTGCATTTCAGGCTTTAAAGCGTAAACTTCACGGTAAAAGGATTCTGAGGAGTTTTCTAAGACTCTAGCCGTGGCTCTGGAGGGGCCTCCTCTAAAGGAAGGATCCTGGCAATTGGGAAATGGCATTTATTTCCCAAAGGTTGCCTCTTCACAGACTCATTACGACCACAGCCACAAATGTAACAAAAACAAATTGATAACTTTTTGGCACACGTGTCTAGATGAAACTCACCAAATTTGGAGGTGTTTAGATGAAAAGCCTTTAGACACAAGGGTGCAATTTAGGTGGTCACGCATTCTACCCAACATAGTAGATTTCCTGTTGAGTTTACGGTATGGCTGTAATAAAATTTTCTGTTTGTTCTGAGGTGTCCTATGGATGTACCAAGTTTCATTTTTCTACGTTGGAAAAAGTTACTTTCACTTTCCATAGGCCCAATGTATTTTGACTTTTCTAGGGTCGCCACTGAGTCATTTTTTGTATTTTTTTTTCGGGGACTTCAAATACATAAATTTTTCGCTGGGCTTGAAATCTGGGACCAATAAAAATGACTTTTAGTTGTAATGCTTTCCTGGGTTAAATTGAGGATCATTTTGCAGAAAAATATGATAAAAATATATACCGAATTATAATAAAAAAAAATATAACTCGAGCAAAAAAGTCTAGAAAAACGCTTGTCTCTTTTACATACATATGTTTAGCTCATTTTGCCCAAGTTTGGTGTCTGTGGAATGAAGCAGCTATTGTCTGTGTACTTTTAAAAAGAGGTGTATTTTAAGTCGGTTCACATTTTCAATTCAAAATGGCCGCCTTCCCGTGTGTGATAGGGTGTGGTCCCCATTGGCTTTTTGTTCATAAGCCCATGTTGGATGTGTGTACCAAGTTTCATTTGCCTACAACAAACTAAAAATTTCACTTCCCATTGACTTTTTTCACATTTTTGGGACGTTGCTATGGCAACACATTTACAGATAGGGGGTGGTTGTCATTGGCTTTTATGCTCGTCATGACATAAGAGATGTGTGTACCAAATGTTATGTCTCTATGACAAACTAAATTCTTGGGTCCCATTATAAGTTTGTAGGGGCGCTGGAGAGCCATTTCTAAAGATAACCCTTTTATTTACATATCTTTGTGTTCAGGTCATGAATGTGCACAAACGCCTTTTGGGTCCAACTCGATCCGAGAAGGCGTTTGAGAGTTAAGAGACGTTTTATTTTCACAAAAATGGCCACCTCGTTACAGGCTTGCCACACCCATACCCGATAAGATATCAACAACAAAGTCACAACTTTGGTTGGCACACGTGTCTAGATGATACTCACCAAATTTGGGGCCATTTAGATTAAAACACAATGATTTGCATCTTTCTGCGCAAGGGTGCGAATTTAGTGGCTGCGCCTTTCACCCTACATGGCGGACATCCTGTTAAGTTTAGGTGTGGCTGTCATTGACTTTTCTGTTTGCCCTGAGGTGTCCTATGGATATACCAAGTTTCATTTTTCTACGTTGGAAAAAGTTACTTTCACTTTCCATAGGCCCAATGTATTTTGACTTTTCTAGGGGCCGCCACTGAGTCATTTTTCGTATTTTTTTCGGGGACTTCAAATACATACATTTTTTGCCGGGCTTGAAGTCTGGGACCAATAAAAATGACTTTTAGTTGCACGTTTACTGGGTTAAATTGAGGATCATTTTGCAGAAAAATTATATAAAAAAATATATACCGAATTATAATTTAAAAATATAACTCGAGCAAAAGTCTAGAAAAACACTTGTCTCTTTTACATACATGTGTTTAGCTCATTTTGCCCAAGTTTGGTGTCTGTGGAATGAAGCAGCTTTTTCTGTGTACTTTTAAAAAGAGGTGTATTTTAAGTCGGTTCACATTTTCAATTCAAAATGGCCGCCTTCCTGTGTGTGATAGGGTGTGGTCCCCATTGGCTTTTTTGTTCATAAGCCCATGGTGGATGTGTGTACCAAGTTTTATTTGCCTACAACAAACTAAAAATTTCACTTCCCATTGACTTTTTCACATTTTTGGGACGTTGCTATGGCAACACATTTATAGATAGTGGGTGGTTGTCATTGGCTTTTATGCTCGTCATGACATAAGAGATGTGTGTACAAAATTTTATGTCTCTATGACAAACTAAATTCTTGGGTCCATTATAAGTTTGTAGGGGCGCTGGAGAGCCATTTCTAAAGATAACCCTTTTATTTACATATTTTTTGTTCAGGTCATGAATGTGCACAAACGCCTTTTTGGGTCCAACTCGATCCGAGAAGGCGTTTGAGAGTTAAGAGACGTTTATTTTCACAAAAATGGCCACCTCGTTACAGGCTTGCCACACCCATACCCGATAAGATATCAAAACAAAGTCACAACTTTGGTTGGCACACGTGTCTAGATGATACTACCAAATTTGGGGCCATTTAGATTAAAACACAATGATTTGCATCTTTCTGCAAGGGGTGCGATTTAGTGGCCGCTGCTTCACCCCACATGGCGGACTTCCTGTTAAGTTTAGGTGTGACTGTCATTGACTTTTCTGTTTGTTCTGAGGTGTCCTATGGATATACCAAGTTTCATTTTTCTACGTTGGAAAAAGTTACTTTCACTTTCCATAGGCCCAATGTATTTTGATTTTGTAGGGTCGCCACTGAGTCATTTTTCGTATTTTTTTCGCGACTTCAAATACATAAATTTTTCCGAGCTTGAAGTCTGGGACCAATAAAATGACTTTTCGTGGCATGTTCACTGGGTCAAATTTAGGATCATAAAAAATAAAAAAAAAAAAAAAAAAAAATCCGAAACAAACAATAGGCCCTCCCGTCATCACCGGCTCGGCCTAATTAATTAGCCGCAAGCGCGATAAAGGCCCTCGCCTCCCTTGAGACCGCTGGGACACATATATTCGGAGGATTGCATGTCGTGGCTTTAAAGCAAATTTGGAGCTGTTTAGATGAAAACCCTTTAGCACAAAGTGTACGATTTAGGTGGTCATGTATTCCACCCAACATTTTCTGTTGAGAAGGATCCTGGCAATTGGGAAATGGCATTTATTTCCCAATAGTTGCCTCTTCACAGACTCATTACGACCACAGCCACAAATCTATCAAAAACAAATTGATAACTTTTTTTGCACACGTGTCTAGATGATACTCACCAAATTTGGAGCTGTTTAGATGAAAAGCCTTTAGACACAAGGTGCAATTTAGGTGGTCACGCATACACCCAACATAGTAGATTTCTGTTGAGTTTACGATATGGCTGTAATACATTTTTCTGTTCGCCCTGAGGTGTCCTATGGATGTACCAAGTTTCATTTTTCTACGTTGGAAAAAGTTACTTTCACTTTCCATAGGCCCAATGTATTTTGACTTTTGTAGGGTCGCCACTGAGTCATTTTTCATATTTTTTTCGACTTCAAATACATAAATTTTTCACGAGCTTGAAGTCTGGGACCAATAAAATGACTTTTAGTTGCACGCTTACTGGGTCAAATTGAGGATCATTTTGCAGAAAAATTATAATAAAAAATATATACCGAATTATAATAAAAAAATATAACTCGAGCAAAAAGTCTAGAAAAACACTTGTCTCTTTTACATACATGTGTTTAGCTCATTTTGCCCAAGTTTGGTGTCTGTGGAATGAAGCAGCTTTTTCTGTGTACTTTTAAAAAGAGGTGTATTTTAAGTCGGTTCACATTTTCAATTCAAAATGGCCGCCTTCCTGTGTGTGATAGGGTGGTCCCCATTGGCTTTTTGTTCATAAGCCCATGGTGGATGTGTGTACCAAGTTTTATTTGCCTACAACAAACTAAAAATTTCACTTCCCATTGACTTTTTCACATTTTTTGGGACGTTGCTATGGCAACACATTTATAGATAGGGGTGGTTGTCATTGGCTTTTATGCTCGTCATGACATAAGAGATGTGTGTACAAAATTTTATGTCTCTATGACAAACTAAATTCTTGGGTCCATTATAAGTTTGTAGGGGCGCTGGAGAGCCATTTCTAAAGATAACCCTTTATTTACATATTTTTGTTCAGGTCATGAATGTGCACAAACGCCTTTTGGGTCCAACTCGATCCGAGAAGGCGCTTGAGAGTTAAGAGACGCTTTATTTTCACAAAAATGGCCACCTCGTTACAGGCTTGCCACACCCATACCCGATAAGATATCAAAACAAAGTCACAACTTTGGTTGGCACACGTGTCTAGATGATACTCACCAAATTTGGGGCCATTTAGATTAAAACACAATGATTTGCATCTTTCTGCGCAAGGGGTGCGATTTTAGTGGCCGCTGCTTTCACCCCACATGGCGGACTTCCTGTTAAGTTTAGGTGTGGCTGTCATTGACTTTTCTGTTTGTTCCCTGAGGTGTCCTATGGATATACCAAGTTTCATTTTTCTACGTTGGAAAAAGTTACTTTCACTTTCCATAGGCCCAATGTATTTTGATTTTGTAGGGTCGCCACTGAGTCATTTTTCGTATTTTTTCCGGCGACTTCAAATACATAAATTTTTCGCCGAGCTTGAAGTCTGGGACCAATAAAATGACTTTTCGTGCATGTTCACTGGGTCAAATTTAGGATCATTGGGTCGGAAGAAAAAAAAAAAAAAAAAAATCCGTCGAGCAAAACAATAGGCCCTCCCGGCCATCACCGGCTCGGGCCTAAAAAATAATAATCCGAGCAAAAACAATAGGCCCTCCCGGTCATCACCGGCTCGGGCCTAATTAAAGCCGCAAGCGGCGATAAAGGCCCTCGCCTCCCTTGAGATCATGGGGACACATGCACTCGGAGGAGTGCATTTCGTGCTTTAAAGCGTAGACTTCACGGTAAAAGGATTTTGAGGAGTTTTCTAAGACTCTAGCCTTGGCTCTGGAGGGGCCTCCTCTAAAGGAAGGATCCTGGCAATTGGGAAATGGCATTTATTTCCCAAAGAAATGGCTGCCTCTTCACAGACTCATTACGACCACAGCCACAAATCTATCAAAAAACAAATTGATAATTTTTTTGGCACACGTGTCTAGATGATACTCACCAAATTTGGAGCTGTTTAGATGAAAAGCCTTTAGACACAAGGGGTGCAATTTAGGTGGTCACGCATACACCCAACATAGTAGATTTCCTGTTGAGTTTACGATATGGCTGTAATACATTTTTCTGTTCGCCCTGAGGTGTTCTATGGATGTACCAAGTTTCATTTTTCTACGTTGGAAAAAGTTACTTTCACTTTCCATAGGCCCAATGTATTTTGACTTTTGTAGGGCCACTGAGTCATTTTTCATATTTTTTTAGTGACTTCAAATACATAAATTTTTCGCCGAGCTTGAAGTCTGGGACCAATAAAAATGACTTTTAGTTGCACGTTTTCTGGGTCAAATTGAGGATCATTTTGCAGAAAAATTATAATAAAAAAAAATATACCAAATTTTAATAAAATAAAATATAACTCGAGCAAAAAAGTCTAGAAAAACACTTGTCTCTTTTACATACATGTGTTTAGCTCATTTTGCCCAAGTTTGGTGTCTGTGGAATGAAGCAGCTATTTTCTGAGTTCTTTTAAAAAAGAGGTGTATTTTAAGTCGGTTCACATTTTCAATTCAAAATGGCCGCCTTCCCGTGTGTGATAGGGTGTGGTCCCCATTGGCTTATTTGTTCATAAGCCCATGCTGGATGTGTGTACCAAGTTTCATTTGCCTACGACAAACTAAAATTTTCACTTCCCATTGACTTTTTCCAAATATTTGGGACGTTGCTATGGCAACACATTTATAGATAGGGGGTGGTTGTCATTGGCTTTTATGCTCGTCATGACATAAGAGATGTGTGTACAAAATTTTATGTCTCTATGACAAACTAAATTCTTGGGTCCATTATAAGTTTGTAGGGGGCGCTGGAGAGCCATTTCTAAAGATAACCCTTTTATTTACATATTTTTTGTTCAGGTCATGAATGTGCACAAACGCCTTTTGGGTCCAACTCGATCCGAGAAGGCGTTTGAGAGTTAAGAGACGTTTTATTTTCACAAAATGGCCACCTCGTTACAGGCTTGCCACACCCATACCCGATAAGATATCAAAAACAAAGTCACAACTTTGGTTGGCACACGTGTCTAGATGATACTCACCAAATTTGGGGCCATTTAGATTAAAACACAATGATTTGCATCTTTCTGCGCAAGTGCGATTTTAGTGGCCGCGTTTCACCCCACATGGCGGACTTCCTGTTAAGTTTAGGGTGTGACTGTCATTGACTTTTCTGTTTGCCCTGAGGTGTCCTATGGATATACCAAGTTTCATTTTTCTACGTTGGAAAAAGTTACTTTCACTTTCCATAGGCCCAATGTATTTTGACTTTTCTAGGGGCCGCCACTGAGTCATTTTTCGTATTTTTTTCGGGACTTCAAATACATAAATTTTTGCGGGCTTGAAGTCTGGGACCAATAAAAATGACTTTTAGTTGTACGTTTACTGGGTTAAATTGAGGATCATTTTGCAGAAAAATTATAATAAAAAATATATACCGAATTATAATAAAAAAATATACCTCGAGCAAAAAGTCTAGAAAAACACTTGTCTCTTTTACATACATGTGTTTAGCTCATTTTGCCCAAGTTTGGTGTCTGTGGAATGAAGCAGCTTTTTCTGTGTACTTTTAAAAAGAGGTGTATTTTAAGTCGGTTCACATTTTCAATTCAAAATGGCCGCCTTCCTGTGTGTGATAGGGTGTGGTCCCCATTGGCTTTTTGTTCATAAGCCCATGGTGGATGTGTGTACCAAGTTTTATTTGCCTACAACAAACTAAAAATTTCACTTCCCATTGACTTTTTCACATTTTTGGGACGTTGCTATGGCAACACATTTATAGATAGGGGTGGTTGTCATTGGCTTTTATGCTCGTCATGACATAAGAGATGTGTGTACAAAATTTTATGTCTCTATGACAAACTAAATTCTTGGGTCCATTATAAGTTTGTAGGGGCGCTGGAGAGCCATTTCTAAAGATAACCCTTTTATTTACATATTTTTTGTTCAGGTCATGAATGTGCACAAACGCCTTTTGGGTCCAACTCGATACGAGAAGGCGCTTTGAGAGTTAAGAGACGTTTTATTTTCACAAAAATGGCCACCTCGTTACAGGCTTGCCACACCCATACCCGATAAGATATCAAAAACAAAGTCACAACTTTGGTTGGCACACGTGTCTAGATGATACTCACCAAATTTGGGGCCATTTAGATTAAAACACAATGATTTGCATCTTTCTGCGCAAGGGGTGCGATTTTAGTGGCCGCGCGTTTCACCCCACATGGCGGACTTCCTGTTAAGTTTAGGGTGTGACTGTCATTGACTTTTCTGTTTGCCCTGAGGTGTCCTATGGATATACCAAGTTTCATTTTTCTACGTTGGAAAAAGTTACTTTCACTTTCCATAGGCCCAATGTATTTTGACTTTTCTAGGGGCCGCCACTGAGTCATTTTTCGTATTTTTTTTTTCGGGGACTTCAAATACATAAATTTTTTGCCGGGCTTGAAGTCTGGGACCAATAAAAATGACTTTTAGTTGTACGTTTACTGGGTTAAATTGAGGATCATTTTGCAGAAAAATTATAATAAAAAAATATATACCGAATTATAATAAAAAAAAATATACCTCGAGCAAAAAAGTCTAGAAAAACACTTGTCTCTTTTACATACATGTGTTTAGCTCATTTTGCCCAAGTTTGGTGTCTGTGGAATGAAGCAGCTTTTTCTGTGTACTTTTAAAAAGAGGTGTATTTTAAGTCGGTTCACATTTTCAATTCAAAATGGCCGCCTTCCTGTGTGTGATAGGGTGTGGTCCCCATTGGCTTTTTGTTCATAAGCCCATGGTGGATGTGTGTACCAAGTTTTATTTGCCTACAACAAACTAAAAATTTCACTTCCCATTGACTTTTTCACATTTTTGGGACGTTGCTATGGCAACACATTTATAGATAGGGGTGGTTGTCATTGGCTTTTATGCTCGTCATGACATAAGAGATGTGTGTACAAAATTTTATGTCTCTATGACAAACTAAATTCTTGGGTCCATTATAAGTTTGTAGGGGCGCTGGAGAGCCATTTCTAAAGATAACCCTTTTATTTACATATTTTTTGTTCAGGTCATGAATGTGCACAAACGCCTTTTTGGGTCCAACTCGATCCGAGAAGCGTTTGAGAGTTAAGAGACGTTTATTTTCACAAAAATGGCCACCTCGTTACAGGCTTGCCACACCCATACCCGATAAGATATCAAAAACAAAGTCACAACTTTGGTTGGCACACGTGTCTAGATGATACTCACCAAATTTGGGGCCATTTAGATTAAAACACAATGATTTGCATCTTTCTGCGCAAGTGCGATTTTAGTGGCCGCGCGTTTCACCCCACATGGCGGACTTCCTGTTAAGTTTAGGGTGTGACTGTCATTGACTTTTCTGTTTGCCCTGAGGTGTCCTATGGATATACCAAGTTTCATTTTTCTACATTGGAAAAAAGTTACTTTCACTTTCCATAGGCCCAATGTATTTTGACTTTTCTAGGGGTCGCCACTGAGTAATTATTTTTTTTTTTTTCGGGAACTTAAAATACATAAATTTTTCGCCGGGCTTGAAGTCTGGGACCAATAGAAATGACTTTTAGTTGTTCGTTTACTGGGTTAAATTGAGAATCATTTTGCAGAAAAATTATAATAAAAAAATATATACCGAATTATAATAAAAAAAAATATAACTCGAGCAAAAAAGTCTAGAAAAACACTTGTCTCTTTTACATACATGTGTTTAGCTCATTTTGCCCAAGTTTGGTGTCTGTGGAATGAAGCAGCTTTTTTCTGTGTACTTTTAAAAAAGAGGTGTATTTTAAGTCGGTTCACATTTTCAATTGAAAATGGCCGCCTTCCTGTGTGTGATAGGGTGTGGTCCCCATTGGCTTTTTTGTTCATAAGCCCATGGTGGATGTGTGTACCAAGTTTTATTTGCCTACAACAAACTAAAAATTTCACTTCTTATTGACTTTTTCACATTTTGGGACGTTGCTATGGCAACACATTTATAGATAGGGGGTGGTTGTCATTGGCTTTTATGCTCGTCATGACATAAGAGATGTGTGTACCAAATTTTATGTCTCTATAACAAACTAAATTCTTGGGTCCCATTATAAGTTTGTAGGGGGCGCTGGAGGGCCATTTCTAAAGATAACCCTTTTATTTACATATTTTTGTGTTCAGGTCATGAATGTGCACAAACGCCTTTTTGGGTCCAACTCGATCCGAGAAGGCGTTTGAGAGTTAAGAGACGTTTTATTTTCACAAAAATGGCCACCTCGTTACAGGCTTGCCACACCCATACCCGATAAGATATCAACGACAAAGTTACAACTTTGGTTGGCATATGTGTCTAGATGATACTCACCAAATTTGGGGCCATTTAAATTAAAACACAATGATTTGCATCTTTCTGCGCAAGGGGTGCGATTTTAGTGGCCGCGCGTTTCACCCCACATGGCGGACTTCCTGTGTAGTTTAGGGTGTGGCTGTCATAGACTTTTATATTTGCCCTAAGGTGTCCTATGGATATACCAAGTTTCATTTTTCTACGTTGGAAAAAAGTTACTTTCACTTTCCATAGGCCCAATGTATTTTGACTTTTCTAGGGGCCGCCACTGAGTCATTTTTTGTATTTTTTTTTCGTGGACTTCAAATACATAAATTTTTCGCCGGGCTTGAAGGCTGGGACCAATAAAAATGACTTTTCGTTCATGTCCACTGGGTCAAATTTAGGATCATATGGGGAGAAGAAGAAAAATAAACGAAAACAAAAACAATAGGCCCTCCCGGTCATCACCGGCTCGGGCCTAATTAAAGCCGCAAGCGGCGATAAAGGCCCTCGCCTCTCTTGAGACCGCGGGGACACATCTAGTCGGAGGAGTGCATTTCGTGCTTTAAAGCGTAAACTTCACGGTAAAAGGATTCTGAGGAGTTTTCTAAGACTCTAGCCGTGGCTCTGGAGGGGCCTCCTCTAAAGGAAGGATCCTGGCAATTGGGAAATGGCATTTATTTCCCAAAGGTTGCCTCTTCACAGACTCATTACGACCACAGCCACAAATGTATCAAAAAACAAATTGATAACTTTTTTGGCACACGTGTCTAGATGATACTCACCAAATTTGGAGCTGTTTAGATGAAAAGCCTTTAGACAGAAGGGGTGCGATTTAGGTGGTCACGCATTCCACCCAACATAGTAGATTTTCTGTTGAGTTTACGGTATGGCTGTAATAAACTTTTCTGTTTGCCCTGAGGTGTCCTATGGATGTACCAAGTTTTGTATTTCTACATTGGAAAAATTTACTTTCATTTTCCATAGAACCAATGTATTTTGACTTTTCTAGGGTCGCCACTGAGTCATTTTTCATATTTCTTTTGGGGACTTCAAATACATAAATTTTTCGCTGGGCTTAAAGTCTGGGACCAATAAAAATGACTTTTAGTTGCACGCTTACTGGGTCAAATTTAGGATCATTTTGCAAAAAAATTTATAAAAAATATATACCAAATTATAATAAAAAAAAATAACTCGAGCAAAAAAGTCTAGAAAAACGCTTGTCTATTTTACATACATGTGTTTAGCTCATTTTGCCCAAGTTTGGTGTCTGTGGAATGAAGCAGCTATTTTCTGTGTTCTTTTAAAAAGAGGTGTATTTTAAGTCGGTTCACATTTTCAATTCAAAATGGCCGCCTTCCTGTGTGATAGGGTGTGGTCCCCATTGGCTTTTTGTTCATAAGCCCATACTGGATGTGTGTACCAAGTTTCATTTGCCTACAACAAACTAAAAATTTCACTTTCCATTGACTTTTTCCACATTTTTGGGACGTTGCTATGGCAACACATTTATAGATAGGGGGTGGTTGTCATTGGCTTTTATGCTCGTCATGACATAAGAGATGTGTGTACCAAATTTTATGTCTTTATGACAAACTAAATTCTTGGGTCCCATTATAAGTTTGTAGGGGGCGCTGGAGAGCCATTTCTAAAGATAACCCTTTTATTTACATATCTTTGTGTTCAGGTCATGAATGTGCACAAACGTCTTTTGGGTCCAACTCGATCCGAGAAGGCGTTTGAGAGTTAAGAGACGTTTTATTTTCATAAAAATGGCCACCTCGTTACAGGCTTGCCACACCCATACCCGATAAGATATCATAAACAAAGTCACAACATTGGTTGGCACACGTGTCTAGATGATACTCACCAAATTTGGGGCTATTTAGATTAAAACACAATGATTTGCATCTTTTTGCGCAAGGGGTGCGATTTTAGTGGCCATGCATTTCACCCCACATGTCGGACTTCCTGTTGAGTTTAGAGTGTGGCTGTCGTTGACTTTTCTGTTTGCCCTGAGGTGTGCTATAGATGTACCAAGTTTCATTTTTCTACATTGGAATAAAGTTACTTTCACTTTCCATAGGCCCGATGTATTTTGACTTTTCTAGGGGTTGCCACTGAGTCATTTTTCGTATTTTTTTTCGGGGACTTCAAATACATAAATTGTTCGCTGGGCTTGAAATCTGGGACCAATAAAAATGACTTTTAGTTGTACGTTTACTGGGTTAAATTGAGGATCATTTTGCAGAAAAAATATGATAAAAAAAAAAATACCGAATTATAATAAAAAAAAATATAACTCGAGCAAAAAAGTATAGAAAAACGCTTGTCTATTTTACATACATATGTTTAGCTCATTTTGCCCAAGTTTGGTGTCTGTGGAATGAAGCAGCTATTGTCTGTGTACTTTTAAAAAAGAGGTGTATTTTAAGTCGGTTCACATTTTCAATTCAAAATGGCCGCCTTCCGTGTGTGATAGGGTGTGGTCCCAATTGGATTTTTGTTCATAAGCCCATGGTGGATGTGTGTACCAAGTTTCATTTGCCTACAACAAACTAAAATTTTCACTTCCCATTGACTTTTTCCACATTTTTGGGACGTTGCTATGGCAACACATTTATAGATAGGGGGTGGTTGTCATTGGCTTTTATGCTCGTCATGACATAAGAGATGTGTGTACCAAATTTTATGTCTCTATGACAAACTAAATTCTTAGGTCCCATTATAGGTTTGTAGGGGGCGCTGGAGAGCCATTTCCAAAGATAACCCTTTTATTTACATATTTTTGTGTTCAGGTCATGAATGTGCACAAACGCCTTTTTGGGTCCAACTCGATCTGAGAAGGTGTTTGAGAGTTAAGAGACATTTTATTTTCACAAAAATGGCCACCTCGTTACAGGCTTGCCACACCCATACCCGATAAGATATCATAAACAAAGTCACAACTTTGGTTGGCACATGTGTCTAGATGATACTCACCAAATTTGGGGCCATTTAGATTAAAACACAATGATTTGCATCTTTCTGCGCAAGGGTTGCGATTTTAGTGGCCGCGCGTTTCACCCCACATGGCGGACTTCCTGTTGAGTTTAGGGTGTGACTGTCATTGACTTTTCTGTTTGCCCTGAGGTGTCCTATGGATGTACCAAGTTTCATTTTTCTACGTTGGAAAAAAGTTACTTTCACTTTCCATAGGCCCAATGTATTTTGATTTTGTAGGGGTCGCCACTGAGTCTTTTTTCGTATTTTTTTTCCGGCGACTTCAAATACATAAATTTTTCGCCGAGCTTGAAGTCTGGGACCAATAAAATGACTTTTCGTGCATGTTCACTGGTTCAATTTTAGGATCATAGGTCGACAAGAAAGATAAAAAAAAATAAAAAAAAAATTAAAAATCCGAGCAAAAACAATAGGCCCTCCCGGCCATCACCGGCTCGGGCCTAATAATCCGAGCAAAAACAATAGGCCCTCCCGGTCATCACCGGCTCGGGCCTAAAAAATAAAAATCCCAGCAAAAAGAATACTAATGTACAGACATTTGGGTGCAAACTAAACTCATCTAGCCATGTTAATCACTACAGAGTAAAGTATTTACGCACATCTAATGTAGTTGTATTATATTAATGTAGTATTATTGACTACAAAGTAACCCAGCTTTTTATTCGATTTTTAAACAAAAGCACAAAACCAGTGGTGGACAGTAACGAAGTAAATGTAATTCGTTACTGTACTTAAGTAGTTTTTTCCAGCATCTGTACTTTACTAAGTATTTCCATTCGGGGATACTTTTTACTTTTACTTCACTACATTTCAAGGTCAAATATCTTACTTTTTACTCAATTACATTTTGCAAAATTAGTCGTTCCTTGTGTTACCATTAAAATGTTTGTAGAAGAAGACCTCAAAGACGCGTCTCAGTGGGAGTGTCAGGACCACTCAATAGAAGCCTCATTCTCTACACGCGAGCACGCAACATGAAAATAACAAATAAAAAATACACCTGTGATGAAGCTTTGGTATTAGTAATGTCTGACTCTGATTCTGAGGGAGAACATCTACCTTTAGAGTCTTTTCAGCCGAGTGAAAGTGAGAATGAGCGAGAGTGAGTGCGTGTGTAACTTGGACAGCGGCGCCGCTGCTCGTGCTTTTCTCAGTGTCGCTCACTACCGCTCTGGCCGCGGTAGTGAAGGGGAGGTTGGGAAGGGAAGCCGTGAGCGCGTAGCACCTGCAGCTTTACCTTTAGCACCTGAAGCTTTACCTTTAGCACAGGTGATAGAAGCCGGGGCGGGTGTACTGTCGTGGCTGCGGTAGTGACGGAGTTTGGGAATAAGGCGGGTTCTATTGACAGCTGTTTGGGACAAATACGTGTTGGTCATCCTGACACTTTACCCAGTCGAGGAGGGAGAGGCAGGGGTAAACATAGTCAGCGAGAATGCGCTAATCAAAGCAGCGATCGTAATAAAAGTGATGGCTGTGTGCTGTGCTTTATGAGAGGTCCCAAACTCTAAAAAACTACTAACTATGCCACATGGATGGATAAGAAAAGATAAAGCAACTGCAACCACACACATACAGTACATGTGTATATTTCTCAGAACTATTTGCATACGTTTTACTAGTTATGGTATATTAGAAATTGTAGTTATTCTTTATTTTGGTAATGTTGCTTTTACAAATTACTGTTATAAAAAATTATTTCAGAAAAAGAAAAAAAACTATTATAATGTATTCATTAGTGTGTATGTACTGTAAATAACATTACCACCAATGTAAAAAAAAAATACAATACAAAAAATTAATGTAATTATTGGTAAGACGGTAATGATGTCAGTTTAACAATGATGTAAAAATAAAGAATTACCAGTGATCCTTATTTCAAATGGATTGTCAAATTCATCTCAATACAGGATAATATAACAGGTGTTGTTTTGGCCTGTGATTTTATATAATAAACCAGCTCTGTTTTTCATTCATGCATTCTCTCCTGTCTTGTCGTTGTTTGACTAAAGAGTTTTTTCAGTATCTAAACAGGGTAAGTATTTTTTGTATTTTCTGTGCTTCAGCTAAATTCTAAATAGTGTCAAATTGTGGAACTAGGGGCAAAGTGGACTTTAAATATTTTAAGACTATTTCAGAAGTGCCCTTAACCTTCATGCCAGAATATTTGCTTCTGCTTCAACAGTGGTCAGTTTGTGCTTTTGGGGCAAACAGGAAATAAATAAAACAAAAATGGCTTCAACTGGATTCAATAAAAATTAATGACCTATTTTTGTAAACCAAAGAAAGTTTCATCATGTACTAAATTCAAGTCAACACCCTGAATTAGGTTTATCCCCTGTCTTTTTTTGCTTTGAGAATGCTGGCGGAGAAGTACAAAGAAGGTCAGAGAGCAGCAACAAAACAACCATTCATTTTCCCGTCACTATTGTGAATCACATGGCCATTGTCCAGGGTGTACCCTGCCTGATAGGCTCCACTCTCCTGCGACCTCCATGGGGAAGAAGCGGAAGAGAACTAATGAATGAAGGAATGAGAGTGGTCTTTTGGATCTTTCAGTCCACTCAAAAGCAGAACACTGACTTTAATCCTTTAAAAACCTTTAATTACTAAACTCAGCAACTTCAGTGAAAAAAAATAAAAACAGAAATGTGAGCAGGAGAAAGAGAAAAACATTAGGACACTGTTATCAGTGCCATGAGCTACAAGTATTTAAAATGATGTTTCTGCTGGTCCTGCAGGTAAACAGAACACACTAGATCGAACTTTCAGGCCCTTTGGTTTTATATTTATTTGGATTACATTAATGTTTAAGTTGAGGTTTACAAGTAATATTTGAGCTGCTGCTGTGTAAAGGGAATTCTGCTGTTAAAAAGCCCCTTGTGTTCATAAAACAGTAAAGGTTTATGGTGCATTTATTGCTGTGAATAGATAAAGAGTCAAAATTATATAGCGTTATATAGGACAATTTTGTCCTTGGTCTGAACCTTTTTGACACGTGGTCCTACACTAGTGTGAAAAGCAGTTGAACAAATGCAATATAACTTTGCTCTTGATGTGAAAATAAACCCAGATAAGACCAGCTCTTTATCTTGTTGTTAGTGAACTCAGGAAAGCTCTGAAATTGAAAGTAAACCCAGGCTTATTACACACTTGGGTGTGTCGACTGGTACAATTTGCAGGTTAGAAGTAACCTTTCCTTAATTCTATACAATCTGTTTTCGCTTACAACCACCAGATAATCTGTTTGTGTCTTTCTAAACAGCAAAAAGGGACACCACGGATGTGGTCATAGACACTGTACTATCAATTAATTCTTTAGTAAGCGACACGTATCGGGAGTGCACTGTGGAGCTTTCCAATGATACTTATACTTATAACTTAACGTTGTTTACACCTAATTGTGTTTCGTACAATTTCTTCAAAGGATGTATATGAAAAGTGGCCATTGCACCAATTCTCTGCCACCTGCCATTCAGCCCACTACATCTGCCACAACTCTGTTTGCTAAGCCTGCTTTCCTGGCCTGCGGCTGTGTTGGCATGTTTACCTACGACCTCTGTGATGAATCTAAGAACTCTCTGATGAAGCTAGAAGTCATGTTCAAAGTGCTGTTTAAAAGCAAAAAGCATCCCAACATGTACGCAGTAGGGATAAGCTTCATCACGAGATGTCTAAGAGCACGGGAATGTTTGCGGCAGGAGAAGCCAAAGGCCCTGCTCTCACTTATAAAAGTCAAAATATTACCATCATGGCTTCAATGTCTGACTGCGACACACCGGTCTGGAAGGTACACGTCACTCAGGACTGACATTCTTGAAGGTTATCTGTCATTATGTACATTTTTTTATTGCAGTAATATTTATTTGTCTTTCTCATAAATAATAATAAAATTCTATTATTATTTATGCAACATGAACAAAAGTTGTTTCAAATCTTTGCAAATTTATTAAAAATAAAAAACGAAAAAATGCACTTGTATTTACAGCCCTTGCTCAATACTTTGTTAAAGCACCTTTGGAGCATTTTCTGTCATTCATCTTTGTGGAACCACTCAAGCTCCATCAGATTGGATGGTGAGTGTTTGTGCACAACCATTTTCGGATCTCTCCAAAACCCAAACTATCTTGATCTTGTTTTGGCTCGTGGAATAGATGTTTCCCATCTCTTGGTCTCCTCTCTTTCTTCTGCTATTTCAGATCACTCACTGGTCAAATTTGAGATAAGCTGTCCATTTCCCTCAAATTCCGAAAAAATGCGAAAGAACTGAAAACTGCTGTTCACAAATGCTCTCCAACCAACCTCACTGAGCTCGAGCTGTTTTGCAAAGAGGAATGGAGACATACCCCAAGTGACTTACAGCTGTAATCGCAGCAAAAGGTGGCGCTACAAAGTATTAAGGCAAAGGGGCTGAATAATTTTGCACGCCCAATTTTTCATTTTTTATTTGTTAAAAAAGTTTGAAATATTCAATAAATTTTGTTCCACTTCATGATTATTTCTCATCTCTAATGAGAACAAACAGACATAACCTCAGGTTTCTCTTTGGGACAGTTGCTAAACTAATCCAACCAAAAACAACTGAAGACTCTCTCTCTCTCTCTCTAGTGCACTTTTTCTTTAAAGTGACTAACTATCTCCTCCTTCAGATTGACAAGGACTCATCGGCTCTACTGTTATTGCTAGATCTCAGCGCTGCATTTGATACGATCGATCATGCAGTGCTAATCAACAGACTAAAGAATGTGTTTGGCATCTCTGGCTCTGCTCTTGCTTGGTTAGAATCCTATCTGTGTGATAGGTCTCATTTTGTCTCTTTTAATAAATCCTTCTCCTCCACGGCACCAGTGAAGTTTGGTGTGCCACAAGGGTCTGTGCTTGGTCCCATACTTTTTTCACTATATGTTACACCATTGGGACAAATCATCAGAAGTTATGGAGTAAACTTCCACTGTTATGTCGATGATACACAGCTGTATCTACCAATAAAAGCGAATAATACTACTGATATTATCAGCTGACTCTGTTGAGGCTCTCAAAAGCAAACTCAAAACACACTTATCTACCAAACGTATGAAGACTGATTAATCATAGGTTTACATTCACACTGGTTGTAGCTGGATGTGTACGTCCCCCCCATGAATCTGCACCAGTATGAGGACCCCCAGCCCATCTGTCATCTACCTTGATGTTGACTGCGGGCCCACCCACCATTACACACACACAGTGTGGACACTGGACTCTGCCAATATGTTTTTTTTTTTTGTTAATATATTTTGTGTATTTGTTGTTTTAAACTGTCCTGGACACATTCCTGCACGGCCTGTCCGTCCTGGGAGTGGTTCTCCCTGAGGTTTCTCTTTTTTCCCGGCTATGTTTTTTTGGAGTTTTTCCTTACTCTGATGGAGGGTCTAAGGACAGGGGATGTTGTCTAGTGCAGTCTGTTAAGCCCTTTGAGGCGACTGTTGTTGTGATATTGGGCTATACAAAAATAAATATATTGGCTTATATATAAATATCATTTTGGACTAAGGCTGTAACATAACAAAATGTGGAAATAGTGAAGCGCTGTAAATACTTTCCGGGTGCACTCTAGGTGTGCTAACAAACTACTGTTTGCTTACTAAAGTAAATATAAACCTTTCCAGTCTGAATGTGCCTTAATAGTAAAAGGCAAGTGGAGTCTTGATTGCATGAGTCATTTGGGTTAGCTGAGAAGAAAAATACAAACATTTAAATCAAGCCTATCAAGTTATTGTGCTATTGCAAATATGAAAGAGAGATGACCCATGCTATTTTGGTTGGATAGCCTGTGTTATTATGGCCTGTGATTCCATATAATAAACCAGCTCTGCTTTTCATTCATGCATTCTCTCCTGTCTTGTCGATGTTTGACTAAACAGCTCTCAGGTTTTTTTTAGTATCTTAACACCATTGACAAAGTGCAGTGCAGTGTTTTTTTGTTGTTGCTTCAGCTAAATTCAAAATTATTTTAACACTATTTCACCTTCATGCCAGAATATTTGCTTCTGCTTCAACAGTGCTCCGTTTGTGTTTTTAGGGCAAACAGGAAATAATAAAACAAAAATGGCTTCAACTGGATTCAATAAAAATGAAAGACCTATTTTTGTAAACCAAAGAAAGTTTCATCATGTACTAAATTCGGTTTATTACCTGTCTTATTAACTTTGAGAATGCTGGCGGAGAGGAAGGTTATGACAACAAAAAGCACCTGGATTCACAAGAGGTTTGTAAGTTCCTAATTTAAGAAATAAACTTGAAAAAATGTACATTAAAAATGTTATGTCAACTTGTTCGACGTCACTGCTTTAAGTAATCGCTAAACTACTTATTTCTTAATATGGAAACTTCCTCAGAGACTGTAACAGAGACTTGAAACTGTAAAACTTCAATCTCAAGACAGTGTCACAAGAGTAGACTCTGAGTTTCCAGTAAAAATGACTGAAATATAAAGTACATTTCTGTCTGGTCTCTGTGACTGTCACTCATGGTCTGAGATCCACTCACTCTCATCTTTGTTTAAGGCTGGTTTCTAACACTTAAAACACAGCTTGATTGAATAAAAATGACATTATGAACTATTACATATAAATCAATCAACTTCCTCAAGTCTATATTAAGAAAACAAGTAGCTTAGCAATTACAGCAGTTACGTGGAACAAGTTGTCATAACATTTTAAATTAAATCTCAAGGTTATTTCTTAGAGTGCAGAAACTTACTCAAATCCATCTCCTCCTGCTAGGGACCTCCTACCAGTTTGCATCAATGGTGTGGCAGTAGGCGACTGTCAGTTAGACATTTTGTAGATTTGGCGGCACAACAGCTATTTTACCCTCACTAATGTGAATAACATCGCAATAACATGGATCTGCAACCAACTGGCCATTGTCCAGGGTAGATAGTAATAGGCTCCACTCTCCAGTGACCTCCATAAGGAATAAGCGGAAGAGAACTTATGAATGAAGGAATAAATGCTCTGAAGTAGAGAGGGGTGTCCTTTTGGTCCTCCTCAGTTTAGGGATCTCTCAGTCCACTCAAAAGCAGAACACTGACTTTTATCTTTTAAAAACTTAGCAGCCATGAGCTACAAGTTGGTAAAATTATGTTTCTGCTGTTCCTGCAGGTAAACAGAACACACTTTGGTTTGGTTTTATATTTATTCTGATTACATTAATGTTTAAGTTAAGGTTTACAAGTAATATTTGAGCTGCTGCTGTGTAAAGGTAAGACTGCTGTTAAAAAGCCCTGTGTGTTCATAAAACAGTAAAGGTTTATGGTGCATTTATTGCTGTGAATAGATAAAGAGTCAAAATTATATAGCATGACAATTTTGTCCATGGTCTGAACCTTTTTGACACGTTTATCAAATCTAAATATGTGTAAAATGTTATGTAGTCGATGATGGCCTGTATCATGTCAAGAAAAGTCCTTTGGTCCTACACTAGTGTGAAAAGCAGTTGAACAAATGCAATATAACTTTGCTCTTGATGTGAAAATAAACCCAGATAAGACCAGCTCTTTATCTTGTTGTTAGTGAACTCAGGAAAGCTCTGAAATTGAAAGTAAACCCAGGTTTATTACACACTTGGGTGTGTCGACTCGTACTATTTGCAGTTAATAGTAAGTCAGTACAGATACAACCAGCTACACACTGGTTGTAGATGTAGATACACGCTCAACCTCTCATATTATTATTATTATTACACTTGCCTATTTTTGCAGTAGTAGCACTATTTCTTTTGTACCTCCTCCTCAGGTGGACCCAAACCAAACCACTGACCTGCTGGATGATGTGTACCCTTGTACTCTGCTCCAGTATGAGGACACCCAGCCCACCTGTTTTTTTCTTAGAGTTTTTCCTTACCCTGATGGAGGGTCTAAGGACAGGGGATGTTGTCTAGTGCAGTCTGTTAAGCCCTTTGAGGCGACTGTTGTTGTCATATTGGACTATACAAACAATAATAATCTTGTCTTGTCTCCTGAAAGTTTCTTAAAAACTACTGTTCGCTAATGTTAGGGTTATTGACCGGGTACAGTCTTATAGTCTTGCAGAACTTTTAAACTTGTTTTTTTAGTTAGAGAATTGGGAATGGGCCTTAGATTTAGACTTCACTTTATAGATCCACAGGGGCAAATGCCTTTGTCACAGTAGCTCAGTTACGGAGTGAAAGTGAAAGATAAGGTGTAATAAACAAGAGGTGGTGTGTGTGTAGACCAGTAACTGTCTGTAGGACAGAGGTGAGTTATTATATCATTGTTAGTGATATTGATCAGATCTTGACAATGAAGCATTTTCCTCTTGATTGGCCCAATTGATTTGCCAAAGTAAACATCATAATCCTGATTTAAATGGCTAAATAAAAGCAATAAGGCAATAAAGACTCTTAAGATTTTCTTATTTCGGTTGTGACGCACAGCTCGTGAGCAACGTAGGAACTAAGATCGACCAGTAAGATGGCCCAGCTGCTTCTTCTGGGTGAAGAAGAAGCATTTTTTATTGTTGCACAATTCCTGTTTTTAGCCACAAAGTATTTCACATTCAAAAAACATTCAAAGGTTTTAGAGTGTGATCAGATCCATTCCCTTGTTCCTAACCGCTCAATCACTTTACACTGCTGCACTGCGTAGAGGACTATAGTGCACTCAATAAGTACAGTTTTGGACACTACAAGTAATCAGGTGACTCCAGTGTACGTGTAACAAAAAGTCAGCTGATTATGGATTTCTGTGATAAACTATCCCCAATACTTATGACCCAAAGTGAATTGTCACAGCTCTCCCTTGCCTAAAGTTGGAAGCTGTTACATCTGCCTGTTCATGTTCAGTGATTTTACATTGTAACCACTATTCACTACTTTTCATGATGCATTGTGGGAAACGTAAGGTGCACTACATTTCTGTCTGTTTCGGTGTGTGGATTCAGACACAGCCTTAGATTAAGGAGCTAGTTTATGACAGACCTGTGCAAAAATAACTCATTGATTCTTTTTCTACTGTTTATGCGTTGGAGCCTATCCCAGTGTCAGGATTCCTGTTTGTTAAAGTAGTCTGTCGGTTTTGTTTGTGATGTTTTGGTTCTTTTAAGTTTCTTAGTGGTTTCATTATTGTCTGATTTCCAGTTTGGTTTGTGTATCTGATTTTGTTTCAGCTTGTTTTAGAGTTTTGGTTTTATTGTGAAATGTCTTTACCCTGTTGTGTCTGTTGATTGACTTCCTGCCTTGTGTCTTTTCCTTCTGTGTGATTGCCTGCTCCGCCCTGATGTGTTTCACCTGTTCCTTGTTGTCTGTGTGTCTTTATAACCTGTGTGTTTTCCCCTGCTCCTTGCCAGATCGTCGTCTTCCTACCCGTGAGTCTGTTTTGTGGTTCCCTGTGGCTTATCTAACGTAGTCTGTGTTTTCTGGAGGTTTTATTGTTTTCCTAGTCGGGGTTTTTCTTATATCATATTCCTGGATTATTCTGCTCGGACCCTAGCCTTGGTTTTTCCCTGTTCTTTGAATGTTGTTTTGTACCTGCTGCACCAAAATAAATGTTCTTTTAACTCTTTGCTTGTGTCTGGGGGGTTTGCATTGGAGTCTTCTGGTTCCTGGGCCTTTGGCCATAACACCCAGCTTCTTTGGGCATGATGCATTGTACACCTTGGCAATCGCAGACGCAGACAGACAACCATGTACACTCCCTTTAAATTACCTTTTTACACATGTCTTTGATGCTGGGAGAGAACGGTGGAATGACAAGGACATGCTGGCAAATGTCTACTAGAGCCTGACTAAAGTGTAGCATACACTGCTGACATTTGTTTGTGATGATTATCTGTTTCTTATTGCTATCAAATAAACTGCCTTCAAAGATAATCAACCTTTAAACAAGAACCATAAAGCAGTGCAAATGTGAAACCCAACACCCAAAACCCATAACTTAATCACAGCTTATCTTTTTAGCTCGTGAGGAGTATAAAAATGAGTTCTGAGACCTCTGATGGTTAGAAATTTGACAGAGACAAGCCAGAAGGTAAGGGTTGGCTACTGCAGTGTTTTTTCTGAATTATATCTGACTGTAGTCAATATTGAAATGGAACTTTCTGCAGGAAGACCCGGTGCAGAAGAAGAAGATGATGACGAGTGAAGTTGCTGCAAGTTGCCTGCTAAATTGCATTACAATAAATCGACAGTGCTCCGTTGAAATCGCAAATGACTCATCCAAATACTTTTTGTGCAACCCCAGGTAACTGCCACTTCTACTTTCAACATAAACTGTCACCTCTATGTAACTTTTGTACGGAAAAAAAAACTATTTCTGCCTGTGAGAAAACTGCTTTGATTTTTTCGTTTTCCTTCAGACTTGTAAATCTACTATCTACTTTGTCAATCTAGTTTAGGTAATGTTCACAGAAGAAGCGTGTCTAGTCGCCTACACCTGTCTCTGTGTGGACATGGTCTTAGTTTCAAAGTCATTTGATATATTTGTGGCCTGATTTGAGTTATTAAGCCTTCCAATTTTCCGGGGATTTCAACTTCAGTTTTTGTGCTTTGGTCAATGTTTTTTCTTTCCCTTAACACTTTACACAAGACATTTTTGTGTATACCGATTACAAGCAGTTTCTTTGTTCAATAAGGAATATAGGACACATAAACATCAGGACAGATTTTCTGCCAAGTTCAACTCAGATTATTGAGTCTGATATTTTGGTTATGGTACACTACAAATGGCTCAGCATCAGGTCGGTCCAAATATTGTGTAACGCTTCACTTTACATTGCAAAAAGAATGTTTAGTCAAGCCTTTAGTATTTTAGAAATCTAGACAATGGAGAGTGATCAAATCTGGCTCAAAGCAACATTAACAACCTCCAGAGTTGTCACGTAGCCATCTTTTGTACCAGGCTGTAAACATGATTTTTACACTTGTAAAGTCGCCATTGGGTTTCTCCTTATATTTCCGCTTTTGGAGCCTGCCCTCTGGTGGACGGAGGTATATCGCTGTATATCGCTAGGTGGCGCCCTTACACAAGGACCATTTTAGAGGTTCCATGGGAGAGGCTTGGTTCAAAGCCAGTTTGTGCGTTGTATTTCCACAAAGTACTGCTTTTATCTGATCATGTACATGTTGTTATTGAGAGGCTGTTTTTTATCTTGCAGCTTGTACACAGACACTGGACGCTGCACCAATCCGCTCCCTCCCACTATTAAACCTTCAGACACTGGGAAGGCTCTCTTTACTAAGACTCCATTTTCTCTGCGAGGGTCAGGGGGAGTGTTCACCTACGACCTGTGCAATACACCCACACAGGAGAACATCGAGAAGATCATGGCCGTCATGTTCAAAGTGCCCTTCGACCTCAACCTGAATTACATCATCTACGCAGTGGAGGTTGTGGACAAGGGCAATAACACTGAGTGGGACATAGAGCAGTTTAAAAAAATGTTTAAAAAAATGTTTGAAAATAACAAGCAAGCATTTGTTGACGGGAAGGCTCCAGGCTCCAGTGTGAAATATCAAAATGACGTGGTGTGCATCAAGGCCAACATGTCGGGCTCAGGCAGTGCTGTCATGAAAATACAAGTATGTGACTGCTGACCATTGTATTGTATAATTGTTTGAGACATTACATTAAATTTTATGTAACGTGGTGTTAAAATAAATAAAGTGATAATTTGTGTTAATTGTGTTTAATACAAAACACCATAGTAGATATCAGAGACAGTTGTAAATATAAATACTAATGTACAGACTTTGGGGTGCAAACTAAACTCATCTAGCCATGTTAATCACTACAGAGTAAAGTATTTACGCACATCTAATGTAGTATTATTGACTACAAAGTAACCCAGCTTTTTATTCGATTTTTAAACAAAAGCACAGAACAAACATTTTTCAAATTTTGTAAACAGATGCGGTTTACCACCTAAACAAAATCTTCAAGAGCCAAGTCAAGCCACGACTTCAGACACCAGAGCTCTCCACAAGTCAACAGAAAGGGAATCACCTCTAACCCATTTGGACATTCTGGCTTGTCTGGCCAAAACTGATGTGTATAATATTTATTTCTGTAGCACTTTTCTAAACATAGTCACAAAGTGCAATAATAAAAGACATATAAAGAGACCCTACAGAGTAAAAGACAATACAAACAATAAAACAATAAAAACAATATCAGCAAACAGATATATGTAAGAGCATATAAAAAAAAACAATAAAAGAGTAAAATCCGCAAATAAAAACAACAGGAGCAGTAATTAAACACACTCTGGCAATATTAAAGGCTTATAGAAAAAAGTAACGTAAGGTAAGGTATGTATTTGATAATGACTGAGATAATGAATAATGTTAATCAAAAGTCTAGTATTGTTTGAAGACAATCAACCCTTAAGCCCAGTGTCAGTATGAAAAATGAACCAATGGGCCGCTGTCCCTGCTTTATGGGCCAGTCATTGGCCAATTAAAAAAAAAAAAAAAGTCATATTATATGGACCGGCCCCCATGCCAGATTACCAGTCCAGCCCTGTACTGCCCTCTAGCGACGGTATGGATGAACAACGCTAAGAAATTAAACTTTTTACTTTCAGGAGAAAAGCTTTCCAAGGACATTGATATTGTGTTTATGCCATTAAAAGTGTGTCTCTAAGTATATGGTAATGTTTTCCCCACAGGATTTAGAGTCACAACAGAAGAATCGACTCTTTACATCAGTCTTACAAGCTTACAGTTAATAAGATTGTTGAACGAATTTATGTGTGTTACAGCATGCTTAAAGATGCATTCTATCGGTACAAATCTGCAGTGCCAAATGTATGTGTATGCTTATGACTGCAAAACTAAATATTCAATGTGACTTTGTGGAAGATAAAGTTGTTTGAATTAAAAGTTTAGGTAGGATAACTTCCGCTAAATTAGGCCGCACCCAAAACTAGGCCACACTTCCCAAACACGCCCCTCGAGCCGCACACAAAACCCCTGTGCGCGCCGGAAATCGCTCTCTTATTCTCTTACCTCTTATTCTCTCTCTTGCTACTAAAATTTGCTTCTTGCTTTACGCCCTCAAGCTCTCTTTTAGATTTTTCTTAAGCTTTCGCCCGAGTCCGCCTCGGACCCTCTCCTCCTTAACCGAACTTACTTGTAATTTTCCTAGACCCGTTGCCCGCCAGGCAACGTGATTTTTATTTTAAAGCTACAAATCGCTTATTTTTGTAAAACTCTCGTGACGTCACCCGCACGAGAAGGAAGACATTTTGGTAGTTCTTGAGAAAGACCAAGAACTCCGCTTGAACTACGGACTCTCTAAGCCAGAGGAACGACTCCAGAGAGACCCATTTTTCAGTTGTCCAGCGATATTTTTCAAAGACTCTAATCTGTTCTTGCCTAATGCCAACGGCAAAGAAATAGACTAATACGGCTTTATACAGTTGACGCCTCTCATCAACTCTGCTCCCGGCCGCCCGCGTAACCAGCCAGCGGACCGGCGGTCACCTGACGGAACCTTGTGCAAGCGGTACCCTCATCCCAGGCGCCCGCTTCAGAACCCGAAGCAAACCTTTGGACCTGTGACGGAAATCGAACTGGGCCTTACCAGCGAATCAAGTAAGCCGCACGTGACACAACAGGAGTTTGGCGTTTTAAACTGTATCTCATAAGCTCAAGTCAATTCACATATCTCCTTCCTAAACCCCTTTTTAAATAATCCGGTAATTAAACTCCCCAGCCGAGTTTTAATCAGTCAAACATTCATTATCCTCCACAAAGTTCTAGTCAGTAAAGGTTATTGTTTATTGTGTTAACCATTATTCCCATTATATGTCAATAATTCACCCTTTGTGTCATTTCCCATCAAATATGTTAACTTGGTATAATCTTTAATAAAATCCCATAAAACGTTAAAGATCTTGATTTGGTGTTTTTATGTTATATCAGACGTATTCGAACACAGGTCGAATTCTATTCCTTCAGATTAATTGAGACTTAGTAAATATAATCAGTTTCCCAGAAATTATCAGGGTGGTGCCCTTAACGAGACAATTTTGATAATAAAAATATTAGTTGATAATTTACCCAAATTAATAAATTAATATTTCTATAATCATCTACAGTACAGTAGCGTACAGTACTAATAATCCTACATACCTCATCTGACTTGAGGATTATTCAGAGACGTAATCATCTTCTTCCAAATCTTTTATTATCATTTCAAATTGGCCTTGTGCAGCTACCCGTTCCTTCTTTTTGTGACTTGTTTACAACATTATCATTCCTTTCATTACGCTTTAAAAAGCTCACACACAATCCTGGGATCAGCATTGTCCCTATCATTAAAGATCCTCTAAAAATGTAATAAAGTCGCCATCTTTCATATTTCCAGAAGTGTTATAATGGTTTTTAATTTTAATTACTGGGTGCTGCTAGTTCTCTTCAGATCATGTCAAATCTGTGTATGTCATGTCCTTCATGCTCATCCAAACATGAACTAGACATGACTAGACGTAGACATAACTTGCCACTGAATGACTTCTGCAGCTGGAGCTTGTGCCTTGGGCGTGGGGGAGTGTGTGTGAAAGATACGCCTCCTACAGCTTTTACTGCATGATATAAAATTTTATGTATTGTTTACTTTTTCAATCAAACATCAGCCTGTATTACTTGTGACAGGTTTTTACTTTGCTTCATTCTTGCAAGAATAAGCCTGACCATTAAATTTTAAATTGAACGCCGTCTCCGTGTTCTTTCTGGATAATATGGATAAAGAATTCTTATTACAAGAAGACAGTTCATTCTAGTGGTCTGGGTGGTAGCATCCCAAGAGTAACAGGGGTGTGATCCAAGAGGGAAATGACTCCTATGACCTCTCTACAAGGTGGGCCAGGGGTCTTGATTTAAATATATAGTCAATACATAACACTGACGAGTGAGGCAATGAATGTAAAGGATGTTTTTAGACATTTTTAACATTTCTCTCAGCCAGGCATCCGTGCCCACCTGCCTCAAAAGTGCTACAATCATTCCTGTCCCCAAAAAATATCAAACCCACTCTGCCTAAACAACTTTCAACCTGTGGCTCTCACACCAATCAGGGTTGAGGGAAGAGCTAAATTACATGTTTTTAATTTAAAAATATAAGTCAGTGCAAGTTTTATCTGCTTCACAAGGGGTTTAAAAGGGTTTACCCTGCTTCCACCAAGAGTTCTGGTATTGGGTTGGTTTTGAATGCTCCTGTACATAATCACAGTACCTTTGCTTGAACAATGTCAAGTTTTCCAAAGATGGACTTAGCTGCCGAGCCATCAACGACACAACAGCACCCCAGACTGTTCCAGAGAGACATCTCATTATATTAATCACTTTTATACACTGACAATTCTATTAACATACTCTTTATTTGTGAGTCTTTCATCCATCGAAATTCCTCGGTATTTGAGAACACGAACGCGGTTCACCACACTGCATTAGGGTTTGGTCTCCAATACTCTTCGATACATTATAAATTTGGACTTTACCACTCAGAACCTAAAAATACATTTTATGTTCCTACTTCTCTTCCAATGAGCACCATCATTAGCAAACAATGCTCAACCAAAACCAACATCATCAAAAATATTTTTTATCATTATGTTAAATAATACAGGGCTTATTACACTGCCCTGCGGAGTGCCATTGTCCACCTAAAAAGTGTCAGAAAAGCATCCTCCTACTCTCACCTGAATACATATTCTATATGCTTTCTCAATGACTAAGAACACAGTTAGCACTGCTTCGGGGTTCACTAATGCCTTTTTGATGTCAGGATCTAGCACTGACTCAGAATCCATAGTATGGATGGTGGATGGTAATGCATTTATATAGCGCATTTTTGCACCCTTCTCAGGCGTTTTACATCATGCTTCCACTCACCCCATTCACACACATTCACACCTGGGACAGACAGAGATGGGGGCTGCCATACAAACGGCGCTCAACCTTCTCTTAGCCTCCTACCCCCACCAAACACACCTCTACAGTTACACACATTCATACACCAGTGCTACGGACACTGGAGGCAAGGTGGGTTAAGTGTCTTGCCCAAGGACACAACAACAGTATGAACTGTGGGGCGAGCGGGAATCGAACCTACTACCTTCCGGTTGAAGGACGGCCGCTCTACCACTGAGCTACTGCCGCCCCACTGAGCTACTGAGCTACTGAGCTACTGCCGAATAGTAGACCTCCCTAATCTAAGGGCATTTTGGGCTGAGGAAAAGTACCCCTTCCGCTCCAAACTGTGAGAGCAATTGGTCTGTATGACAAAGAATAAAGGACTCTCTGTCTCAGTACATTTGCTAGCTCTCTTTCTTAGCCTGTTTTATTACTTTATTACTACTTTATACTTTATTATTTGAAACAAACCTCAGCTCTATGCTTCTGGCCTATCTCTTCCAACCGGGCCAAGAACGGCTAAACGAACCGCGCCCAATCACGGCATGGAGGGATCACACTAGTCAAACAAACTGCGCTTTGGGGGTCAAGCACGCTCGGGCACGATTAAAATAGCCTAGTGTGAGTAAGCCCTTATTTGTCATATTAAACCTGGTTGGCTTCCCATCACTAAGCATTATCCAAAAGATCTTCCAATACCATCCCATTTCAGTCTCTTTTTACACTACCCCACAGAGGATTATGGGAATTTAAATCCCCCAACCCAGACCACTGATGATCGCACTTGCACCGTAATCTGATCAAGTTTGTCAGAATTCAGCTGGAGGCATGGATTATAAGTTAATTTCCGCAACAACAAATTTGAGATCTGTCTTAATATCAACATGTCAATACTGCACATCTTGCTCAATGAAAGGGGCACATCCCCCTCCAGACGAATTCCTGTCTTTGCACAGAATATCTGGAAATTCCAAAATCCAAACACCCCTTTAGCCATGTTTCCTGAATACATATAACGTGGGGCTTTTCCTTAAAAGTATTAACAAATTGTTTTAGCTCTTGACCGCTAGCTATTAAATATAAAAAAACAATAAGACTAAAAGCCTAAAACACATCATTCACAATGTTCAGTCCCCCCCCAGTTTGGCATTCTGTCCTTGGAAAAGACAAGGCTGTGCAGAAACACTGGCTCCACATCTGCAATCCCCAGAATCCTTTCAGCTGCATTAACTGCTCTAACAACATCTGAATTATTCTTTGGCAGCTTCAATAACTATAGACGAATAAGTAACTAAACCTTCTGCCTAAGGAGACTTTGAGAGCAATTAATACCAATTTTTACCAAACAATTTAAGTCAGGGGTGTGTCCAATCACTGAGGAGTGGCTTAAAGCTGCCCTGCTCACTATAAAACACACACCTGGTAAGAATTGTGTCTTGATGAGAAGCATTGTCGGATGTGCACCATGGCTCGCTCAAAAGAGCTCTGAAGACCTGCGATCAAGAATTGTTGATTTGTATAAAGCCAGGAAAGGTTACAAAACCATCTCTAAAAGTCATCAATCCACAGTTAGAGAAATTCTCTACAAATGGAGAGAGTTTGGCACTGTTAATTCTCCCCACCAAAAATGACAATAAGAGTTCAGCGCAAAATACTCAGAGAGGTAAAAAAGAACCCTAGAGTGTCTGCTAAAGACTTACAGAAATCACTGGCACAGTCCAATATCTCTGTGCATACATCGACAAAAACATTGCTGCATGTTTAATGTTCAAAGATCCAAAACACAGAAGTAAATCAACTTCAGAATGGTTTCAGAAGAACAAAATACACGTTGTGGAGTGGCCAAGTCAAAGTCCTGACTTGAACCCCATTGAGATGCTGTGGCATGACCTCAAGACAGCGATTCATGCCAGACATCCCAGGAATCTGACTGAACTGCAGCAGTTTTGTAAAGAGGAATGGTCCAAGATTGATCCTGATCGATGTGCCAGGCTGATCTGCAACTACAGGAAATGTCTGGTTGAAGTTATTGATGTGTGATGGTTCAGTTACTTATTCCTCCCCCTTCTTTCATTGTTATCCTCATTAAAAATATGAAAACCTATGAATGTTTGGGTGACACTGTTTTTTCATTTGTGTCATTTTGACAAAGATCAGATCACAGTGATTTTAAGCAGAAATGTGAGATCTTCAGATACTTTTTCATGCCACTGTACATCCTGCAGTTATGTTGTGCTGGATTGTATATTTAATATACTGTATATCACAACAATCACACAACCATCTTGACCAACAATGCATATTATATTATACTCAATCTAAATCTTATACACTAAATTCTGCTTTGATGTTAGATGCCATTGCTTTTCAATTCAAAGTGTTTAGCTTACAATTCCTAATTGTAGGGCGTCGTAAAAGCCGGCTTAACTCTCTCACATTAATAGTTCCTAGTCCATAGTCATATAGAATTATAGATGATAAAAATGTCTGTTCCTAACCTTAACATGTTTTAGAATGTGATAAAAACAGTTCCTCTTGCAAGGATCTGTAAACAATTCCTGGAAGTTAAACACATCCCAGTTCTTGCATGGCCAGCATACTCACTGGACATTGAGCATGTCTGGGATGCTCTGGATCGGCGTATACGACAGCATGTTCCAGTTCCTGCCAAAATCTAGCAGCTTTGCACAGCCACATTCCACAGGCCACAACCTGATCAACTCTAAGTGAAGGAGATGTGTTGCACTGCGGGAGGCAAATGGTGGTCACACCAGATATTACCTGTTTTGTCTGCCTGCCAATGTCCAGTGTTGTTGCTTAGATGTCACTTGTGTATGTATGTCTCCTAATATTAATTGAACTCTAATTTGTTTTAAGTGCTCTTCTTAATCCTTGTGTGAGCTTCTATGTAACTAATGACTTTTACTATAAGTAACTTTTATGTACTAACCTTTAAGTCAGTGTGATGAATAAATGTTTTGTCTCTTGTTGGCATTTTACATCTTGTACAGGGACTACAGTTAAAAACTATCTTTATAGCTAACACTGGCACATTTACAGAAATGTTTAATAATGTGTACTGTCCCTGTTCAAATAAATTTGTGAAAATAATAATAATAAAAAAATAAAATAAAAACCAGTCTGGTTCATCAGGTTTGGTTTCAGGGGAAACTCCTCCCTCTAGAGATATAAGCTCAGCTCTCCTACCAGTTGATCTCAGATTTGATAAAGTATCTTGGAATCCGAGACAAAAAGTCTTCACCTTGAAAACTGAGTCCAGAAATCTTTTACTTTAACCTTTTCTTCAAGATGACCTGGATGACTGAGAACCTCCACAGACATTTAATCAATTGTATGCATCCTTAGCTGCTCCCCTCTGTGCCTGATGTCTCTCTGTAGTCTGTATTTCTTTATGTCTGTTACTGTTTAGCATTGTTTTTTTTGTATTTTGTCACTTGTTCATAAATGCCCAAACATTTGCCAATTAAATGATTTAAAAAAAATCCTCTTTAATAAATCTTCAGTTTATTCTTCCCCTTCAACATCCTCAGGCAAGACATATCCTGTTAACCCTCGATAAGCCACATCTGCACTGTTTATCTTCTTTTTTCAACTCTACAACATGACACTGACAGTTTCCCTCTAGTATTTCACATTCTAACATTTTAGTTTTTATGACTATACGGGTCATTAAAATACATATAGGCAGATGAAATACATTGGCCATATGGTACAATGCTGTAGTCAGGTCTGTTTGTGATTGGCCTGTTTCTGTTTGAGGCGGGTCTTCAGCGCCAAAAGGTCGATGTAGAGAATCTGGTTGAGTACTGCAGAGGCACAAAGCAGCCCGCCGTGCAGAGCACCTGCCATGCCATTACAGAACACGTCCTGACCTGTACACATATACACACATTCACACATGTACATTACACCCAAAGCGGTCATATCAGAATCAGGTTTATTTCCAGGTAAAGTGCAAAGGTTTACACAATACAGAAAATTTGTTGTAGCATGTTGGTGCAAAAAACACAGTCCGCTTAAAGTTAAAAAATATATTTAAAAAGCAACTAAGATAAATACTATATTGATATATACCCACTAAACATGACACATCTCTGAAAGGCTGTGAGAGTCACCTGTCAGGTAGAGGCCTTCCACTGGAGTCTGGGGCCGCGTCCTGGCGACTACGTCCGGAGTGAAGCGCTCTAAGTTGTGCTCTGCACCGTACATCTCTCCTCTGGGTGCGCCCAGATAGTGCACGTTAGTGAGAGGGGTGGCAGCGTCCACCATCACCACCTACAAACAAACCCACACAGCAGGCCCAGATCGTTAGAGATCTGAATCAGGTCAGTGGAAGATGACCTGATAAGGATTACACTTCACTGTTTTCCTCATTCCATTTGTAATCATTCCCTTACTCTGGTGAAAGTATCACCAGTTGGTGTCGTAAAAATTATAACATTAATAAACTTTGTACTCCGTGACACTAAAAAAAACCATCAACCAATCATAGACACTTAGCAAGCGTTGTCCATTGGCCCTCTGGCTTGACAATCACTGTTACTACATGTGTTATGCACGCGCGTTCCAGTTGCTGTGTAGAAAGTGTGTTTATGTAGCTCTGGTGCTATCACCGGCCTTCATTTATTGTTGACCCGTAGGTCTGACTGCAAAGTTACAAAATGGCTGAGAAACCGCCTGAAGTTGGTAGTGGCAAAAGTAAATCTCCTTTTGAGGAATATAAGAAAAGGAGATAAGCGGCTCAAGAGCTAAATAAAACCAGAGTGATTCTTTTTGACGATGGCGTGCTCTGATGACACAGAAAGGGCTTCTTACTGACGTATCTGTTTCCAGATTCCTGCTGGACAGGTAACTTGAGTTTGGGAAAGATACAAACTTGTATTCTGGCACTGTAAAGCAACAGGCAATAGTGGGAGAACTGTCCAGCAATGAATCCAACAGTGAATCAACTAATGGGACACAGCGAATGCCCGTAGTAAACAAACACTCATGTTTCAATTCTCGTGCATGAGATTTGAGCTGGTCTTACACATGCGCTCATTTCAAAAACTCACTAACAGTCGGTTTCTCAGTCATCAAAAACATGCTTTGTAACACCTTTAAGAAGTTGTTGAAGCTTATGAGCTGTGATAAAAGTGTATTTTTACTGTCCCAACCAAATCCACAGCTACTGTCTGCTTCTCCAAACTGTACTGACAACTATCTCCTGTAGGAATAAGTGTAGAATCTCCTAGACTTCTTTTTGCAAATTACTTTCCAAGACTATGTCTTTAAAATATGAAAATAATAATGGAATAGATTTATATTGCGCTTTTATCCCAGGGACTCAAAGCACTCATCATTCAGTCACTCCACAGTCACACACTGGAGGTGGTAAGCTACATCTGGGGCAGACTGAAGGAGACCACCACCAAACATACTCACACATTCATACACCAGTGTTGTGGCACAAATCATAACAAAGCTATCTTAACATAAAAGGTAAGATGGGAGGGGCTTAAAGACACAGATGTTAAAACCATGAGTAAAACTGGGTTTGTCGAGCAGAAGAGAAAAAATATTATTCTAGTCAATTTTTTATTTGTAGATCGGTCCGAGGTGGTTTAAGACACAAGAAGGTAACAAGCCATAGATGTGCACAGATACTAAAGTAAATTTAAATAAGGGTCAGGTTTTCAGTGTCTAGAAAATGACACACACACACACACACACACACACACACACACACACACACACACACACACACACACACACACACACACACACACACACACACACACCTTGTCCCTCAACTGGGGGAAAATAGTTAATGCCCAGTCCAGCAGCTCCTGAGCCATGCTGCTTTTCAAATCCTGGTAGTCCTGCCCTCTTTTGCCAAGCTTGGTCTCCTTCCATTCTTCGAACCACTCATAGCGAGCCATGGTTAACAGTGTCATACAGGACTTACCTGCAGACACAAAGCAGAGGAGAAACAGCATGTTAACGAGGAAAAGAGAGCATAGAAATTAGTGAGGGACAAAAAGTTGTCTATAAAAGTTTCATGTTTAAGGTTTAAGTTCACGCTCAAATGACACATGCACTCGTCTTTAAATTTTGTTGCATATTTTGGTTGTTTAGCTGAAATTATAGGACTATACAAATATACAGCAAATACAGCATTTACTTTCTTATATAGAATTACAAACAGGGAAAAAAATGATATTCAGTCATGATCTCATGGTTTAAATAAAAGGTTTACTTTAAGGATTTTCTGTCAGGACTGTGGAAAAGGCCTGCCAGTCATGTCATGTCTATGTCATTTTCTTGTGCCACACCAGCGCTGCCAGGAGCTTTTGCAACCAACTGGCATTTAGAAAACAATACAATTATGTGTGTGTGTTTAATGCATGTATGAGCTACAGGGACGAAAGAATTTTCCTGTGGGGATAAAAAAAAAAAAATCCATCATCATCATTAATTGAAAGTAAAACAGTTTTCATTTGGGCTGGTAACCCTAATAAACTGTTGTCTATAAACTAACCCAGTGGTGGTTTAAAGACACAGGTCAGAATTACAAACAGGGAAAAATAATATTCAGTTATGATCACACGGTTTATTAACACGGTTAGAGTGGTTAGCACTCCTGCCTCACAGCAAGAAGGTCCTGTGTTTGATTCCCATCCAGGACAGGGTTTTTCTGTGTGGAGTTTGCATGTTCTCCCTGTGTCTGCGTAGGTTTCCTCTGGGTGCTCTAGTTTCCCCTACCACTAAAAACATGTACAATAGTTCCCCCCCACACACACATGGGGTCAGGACTCCCCTGAAAAAGAGATTTGTAATCTCAGTAGGACTTTAAATAAAGGTTAAAATAAAAAAAATAAAAACAATTAAATAGTTCTAGACAGTTTTGGTTTGAGATAGTTGACATGGATAGTGACAATTTCAGAATTGTTCTGTGGGTAAAATGCAATAAACCAATCTATCTCCTGTGGTAACATGCATGCTCATTAGTTTAGAGAATTTGTGATTTTTTTTGGCCATTTTGCAGAGAATAGGAATAACGACATAAAACACACTATGTTCTTGTGGTAGAGCAGCCGTCCTCTGACTGGAGGGTGGGCGGTTCGATCTCTGCTCGAAACATCTCAAAACATCATAACATCCCGCTCTCCCCACAGTTCATACTGTCGTCGTGTCCTTGGGCAAGACACTTAACCCACCTAGCTTCCAGTGGGTAGCTGTAACACTGGTAAAGCCCTTTGAGTGCCTACTTTTTAATTTTATTTATAAATAAATAAACTGTTTTCATTCATATTCTCTGAAAAAATGGCTAAACAATCGCACATTCTGCCAAGGAACTTATGAGCACAACTGTACATCTTTGTTGCTCTGATGCCATTGAAAAGAAAAGAGAGTGTTTAATGGACCTCTGTGTCTATTACTGGTTTTGACTGGTTCTAATTTGCTGATTGCAACTCAAATATGTGAGCAGCTACGGTAGCCCTGCAGGGACATGCTGTTGTCTATAATACCCAGTGGAAAAAGGTCTAATGGTAATTTCACTTCCTACAAAGCAATCAAAATCTATTTAGTTCATTCTTGTTCTACATCTTTATGCAAGAGTGCACTTCTCTTTCTGCAGTGCTCAGTTTGTTCTCTTTGAGAATTTGGAGGAACATAGAGTAATGTATTGTCTGTCCCTATCCCAGTGACCACAAAGCTGGCTGCAGTCATGGGGCACTGATCAGAAGTTTGTTGGTGGTACCTGGATGTCGGATGTTGGCTGTGGGGTCTTTAGCAGAAGGGAATGTGATAAACATCATAGGAATGTTGCCCAGCACCTGCTCTTGGCTCAGAGAGGAATACTGCTCCATCCTGTACATGATAAATAAAGATAAAAAACTCAAAACATTACACAAAATGCACGTAGGATTAATTATTATTTCTAAATTGTGACAAGAAGACATGCAAAATCTGTTTGTAAATTGTCTCTGAGAAATGTAAAACCTCTGAAACTATTAATGGACCTAATTAGGTCCATTATTAGAGAAAACATAATTACAGTCCAGTCATGTCATACAGTGCTCATACGTTTACATACCCTGGCAGAATCTGTGAATATCACACTTTTTTCACACATAGTTAGTGGCTGGGTGAAGCCATTTATTGTCAAACAATTGTGTTTACTCTTTATAAATCATAATGACAACAGAAAGTACCCAAATGACCCTGATCAACAGTTGTGTGTGAATAAAAGGTCTGAGGTTCTGGGCTCCTGACAGACCATTGCATCTCTCATTCAGGGCTGCACTGATGTTTCTGTTTCTGTGTCATTGGAAAAGCAAAAGAATTGTCAAAGGATCTGACAATTTTGGTAGTTTCTGTTCTCATTATTTACAATGAATGGCTTAACCTAACCACAAATTATGAGTGAAAAAAATGTTTTTATGTTATCATTCTTATTTTCAGAAAAATGGCTAAAAAAACAAACAAACAAAAAAAAAAGCAGTAGTGTGCCAAGCCTGCACACAACTTTCAAAGGTTATTTTGTGTATTTTCTCATTTTATTCTCCCCTGCAAACCAAAATATGTAGAACAGATGCCGGAAACATATGCACCTGTGCCATTTAAAAAACATTAAAGAAATATGAAACTGTTTTTATATGGAGAAAAAAATTGGGGTGAATCTGGAGGCAAATTTATAGATTGCAACTCCACAACTCACACGTTTCCTTATTAGAGCATGTGAACAGCTATGGTGGACTTGTATTGAATAAACCCTGGAGAAATATATCAGATAGTGATTTTATTACATTATAAAAATTGAAACAAAATCAATTTTAATATCCTAAACCTTCATGCAAGTGTGTGCTTCTCTACAACATTGCTCAGTTTGTTTTCTCTGGGTATTCTCTAAGTATTGGAACTTCCACTGGATTCTATGGAGCTTTAAAAACTATTTTATCCCAAGTTAAACAAGTGCAAAGAGGGTAATTTATAGGTGATTATACACTTTTAATAGGTTTAATTTTGATCAACTACCTTTAAGCAATGAACTTGTTAATTTCAACGTAATTATTGCTAATGCTTGTGGTTAAAGTGGTGGTCTTGAAACAAGCTTACAGTGCATCCAAGTTGCTGTCTTTATACATCCAAAAGTTGGTGGACACAATCCCCAGCTCTTCTTTAGTTCCATCCAGACCAACAAAGACCAAAAACGAGCCCATGCCATGACGCACCATTCCCAGCAACGACTGGATCTCTAGACACAGAGACATTTAGGTAAAACAAAATATCAGGATGACAGAATTGATGTGAGTCATTAGTAACAAAGAATATTTTACCTGCTTTCTCTTGAATGTGCTGTGGCAAAAACTTTTGAAAGGTGTTGAAGATTCCTGCATTGGAAATTACAACTGGAGCACGGACCTCTACCTCTTCTTTCCCTTTATGCACTGTCACTCCTACATTTGAACATGAAACATGCAGATTTTTGAAATTTTACCAAAAAAACATTTAAAAAAAGTTGTATACAGTTACAAATAGGAATGTAATGATTCACTCAACTCACTCTCTTGATTTGATTCACGATTCTGATCTCACAAGTCGATTTTGTCACAATTTTCTTGTATGACTGTGTTATGAAATAATAACTCATGGTTCAGAGATGGGCAACAACCTCCATTTACAGTTTAGTCTCTTTGCTAACACATATTACTGCTCACATTCTCTGCCTTTTCCACCAGTGACAGAACATTTACGCGACTTTTAGTCCATTTTGGAGAGAGTAAAGCTCATCCTTAAATACAGACTTGTTTTCGTTGTGCGCTTGTTAAGGCTCAATAAGTTGACTCTTTTATTAATGTAAGAAGCCCTAATCTCTTTCACAGGTGCAGTGCCCAGTCACCGGTTCAGTTATGTTGATGACACTTGGGTCAAAATCAGAACCCAGGAAGTAGAAGCCTTCACAGAACACATCAACGCAGTGGACAAGAACATCAAGTTCACCCGTGAAGATGCCATAGACAACCGCCTGGCTTTCTTAGACTGTGCAGTGGTTTATTGTAAGGACAGGACTCTCCAAGTACAAGTTTATAGGAAGCCAACATATACAGATCAATATTTGCTGTTTAATTCCCATCACCCCCTGCAGCACAAGCTTGCCTTGGAGTCATCAGGACTCTTCAGCACAGAGCACAAGAGGTGCCCACAACCTCAGAAGGTAAACGGAAAGAAGAACAACACATCCGTAAAGCCCTGAGAGATTGTGGATACTCTAAATGGACTTTCAACAAAACAGAAACAAAAACCTAACAGACAGGAACTAGATACAAAAGGGAAGAGTGTAGGTATCCCTTATGTGTCTGGTTTATCTGAAAAACTTAAAAGGATTTTCTATAAACACAACATTCCAGTTCACTTTAAACCAGGGGACACCGTGCGTCAAAAACTGGTCCATCCTAAAGACAAGATCCCCTCGAACAAATAGAGTAATTAGGTTTCTGCCATTCAGTGTAGTGAAGGGTGCAGTGCCAGTTATGTTGAAGAAACAAAACAACAGCTTCACAAGAGGATGTATCAGCACAGAAGAGCCAATCCTGGAGGACCTGAGTCTGCAGCCCACCTCCACCTCAAAGAGAAAGGACATTCCTTTGAGGACAGCAATGTCCGAATTTTGGTCAGAGAGGCCAGATGGTTTGAGAGAGAGGTGAAGGAAGCCATTTTTGTTAAACTAGAACGACTATGAAACCAGCCTAATCCAAACCTGCAATGTGACTATTACTTTTGCTACACACCCCTGTGTGTAACTGATTGAACATAATTAGTACCTGAGCTACAGGTTATTCTTTGCGGCTGGAAAGGACTCTAGTGACTCCTGTGCTGGGGTTGTGTTTCTCCCTCTCCTCCTCTGTTCGTCTTTTGTGCAGCTCGTTGTTTTCTTTGGTGCAATTTTTTGTGTGAGTTTATTATGTTACCATAGAAGCAGATAGGCTTTTTACACAGATCACAACTGGAGTGTATTTAATAACTCCAGTGAAATATTCATTCATTCATTCATTTTCTACCACTTTGTCCCTATCCCAGCAGCTTTGGGCCTGAGGCGGGGTACACCCTGGACAGAGGCCAGTTAGTCGCAGGGCTGACATTTAGACATAGACAGTGACAAACATCCATTCACTCTCGCATTTATTCACTAGGGACACTTTAGATTTGCCAATTGACCTAAACATGCATGTCTTTGGACGGTGGAAGGAAGCTGGAGTACCCGGAGAGAACCCACGGTAACACGTGGAGGACATACAGACTCCTCACAGAAAGACCGGAGTCGAGATTGTTTGAGTCGGCCGGGTTTTGAACTCACAACCTTCTTGCTGTGAGGCAGGAGTGCTAACCACCAATAACTCAGCGTTCGCGTGTTTCACATACCCTTACACATACCCTATTCAGGTCAAACCCTGCCCTTTAAATCAAAACAAAAAGGCCTTTAGAGATAAGGCTCAGCTCTCTTATCAGTTGAACTCAGAATTGAAAAAGTCTCTTGGAATAAGAGACAAAACATCTTTACCTTGCCGTTGCATTATCCTTTTCTTCTAGATGACCTGAATGAGTGAGAACCTTCACAGACTTTTAATAATGTATTACTTTTAATTTGTCTTCTCCTAAAAGTGAAGTGTGAAGTTAGGGCAACACCTGGTGACAACTTTTCAGATCTTAATTAAAAAGCCTCCCCTTCCTCCAGCTTGTGAGCTTCCTATGGTAGCCCTGTAGGGACGTGATGTTTTATACGAACACACCCAGTGGGTATAGGTTTGATAAAGAAATCAATCAATCGATCAATCTTGCAAAATTGTTTAAGAAGAAACATGAATGTGCTTCACCACCAGCAGTGCTCAGTTTGTCTACTCTGGGCAGGAAGTAAAAAAACACAGATTTTACACAATCTAAGTTTAAGTGCTTATAATCCTTTCACTCTTACCGTAGGCTTTTCCTTGGTTGTTGATCAGGATGCGTTTCACAGGTGCCCTGACCAGCACAGTGCCCCCTGACTGTTGAATGACCGGGATAATGTGAAAGGCAAACTCACTGGCGCCCCCTCGGGGATAGTACGCACCACGTTTGTAATGATGAAGCAGGAGAGCATTGATGAGAAAGCTGGACTCTTTCGGAGGAACACCTACAGAAGGAGACAGACCATCAGGCTTTGTGCAGTCTGAGTGTATTGTACAAATGGTAGTGTACGGCACCATAAAACAGGTAGGCTGACAGTGCCTGCAAGTCCTTGTTCTGTGTCAGACGTGACATGAGTACAGAATGGTTGGTTGTTGCAAGGCGGAACACAGAAGAAATGTGATCCAATAAGCCTGTTCGGATCAGTAGGTTCACAAGCCAATATGGTAGGATTTTAAGTGTGGCAATTAACGGAGTCCTCTTTGAGGCCAACTGCAAGAGAAGCATATGAAGAGATGTTTCATAGTGTTATTAGTACAAATCATTACTGCTGAAAAAAAAAAACATGCAGAACTGGTGCTTCACATGAAAATATTAGCAGCACCAGCATGGAGCCTTGTGGGACTCCACATCCTTGTACTTACCTTTATCAGTCTCATGAACTCATCAATGGCCTCCTCTTCTCCAGGGAACTGTTTCTTTAAGCTTGCTGCCATCTCCGTCTTTCCTGCATGGATGTGGTACTCCCTGGAAAGGTAAGTTATATGAATTTAGGTCCTAACATCACTTTTTAAATTCAAAATAAATAGCCATTATAGAAAATTGGCCTCTGACCTTTGGCCTTTTAATCCTAATTTGTGATGCTTTTGTGTATCAAAATTTCATCCAGGTGTTTCTGGTATGTTGTACTCCTTGAGACCAGTCTAAGCATTTAGGTTTTGTCTCAGACTCAAACTTGTTTTTGGTCTTATCTTGCTCTTGGGCTTTGATTTTAAATAAAGTGGTTTATTTGTCCCCATTCCTTTAGGGATCTCCCTATGTTACCTTCCTAAAAAAGACCATGGCATGGTCTCTGTCAGTGTTATCTTTACTACATCACTATTGCTCACTATAACTGTGTTTGCAGAAATATATGTTTGCACTAACATAAACCCCTGCTGCTTACCTGTGCTGATGGGACTGACCCAGGAACAGTGTGTCAAAGTGCTGCTCCAGACAAGTGAACTGCAGCTGCCCATCTGTGATCTGATCCAGAGCAACCCTCAGCAGGCTGTTCTCATGGAGCTGTCCCAAGTAATGGATACCTGTTGTAAGAGGTGGAGCTCAGTCAGACAAATGAACTAACATAATGCTAGCTGTGTGCGGCTAATGGCTTGTTCTTACCCACATCAAACTCAAAACCCTTATTCTCGAAAGTGTGTGTGCAGCCTCCAGCTTGATCATGTTGCTCCAGAACCAGAACTGTCTTTCCAGCTTTAGACAAAAGGGCGGCTGCTGTCAAGCCCCCAACACCGCTACCAATGACTATGGCATCCAGGCACGGGGGCACGCGGTCCACTCGAAACCCTACAGCACAGTTAAGGATTTTCTGTGGTCATAAACAACAACAGGGGCAAGATTTCAACAATTGTAAGCCGTAGGCCAAAGTGAAAAAGTCTTAGATAATGAGGTTTCTAAAGAACTTGGAAGGGAATGTTAATTTTCAGTGTTCCTGATGGAGATATTAGTTCATATTACCCTTGAATATTAAAACCCTACCATTCAATTGAGTTAAGTGCTTCACAGAAATGGCCTTCATGATTTAACACATTGGTGGCAACTGCCAACAGTGAATTTCCCCATGGAGATTATAAAGTCATAAAATATTTATAATAAAAAAAAAGTTAGCAGAATTAATGACACTGTAGTACAGCACATACAATACATTATTAGCACTATTTATTTAAGGATTTTGAAGGACTACACTAAAACTATGATAATTGTGAAAATATATCTTTTCCCTCAACCATATTATTAGATTGTTATGTTAAATTACATCTTCATTTCCTTTGGGCCAAAACACAAGACAAATGTAAATCCTCTCACCTCTCTTGAGCCGCTCGTCCCTTTGCCTGCGGTCAGTGACCAGTGGTCCGGGAGGCCTCAGACATTTCTCACTAAAAACCTTGTAGCGTCGTCCGGTGGTCAGGAAGAAGAGCACCACTCCTGCCAGGAGTGCTCCTCACATTTAAAGCCATACACAACCTTGCACCTCCATATCTCTTTGAGCTCCTCCACATATCCACCCCTGCCCGCTCCCTTCGCTCCTCCTCCTCTCTACGGCTCTCAGTCCCTCCTGCCCGTCTTATAACCATGGGCAGTAGAGCCTTCAGCCGCTCTGCTCCCCAGCTTTGGAACTCTCTCCCCTCTGACCTCAAACACAGACACACTGCCACATTTCATATCAAAACTCAAAACACATCTGTTCAGACTGGCCTACTCACTGCCTTCATAACTGACTGTCCTGTCATCAATATATGTCATTGTTGTTGTTTTTCTTGTTGTTTTTTTAATCTTGATTTTAATTGTTTTTATTATGTGCCATTGTATTTTTACTAATGTTGTAAGGCAACCTTGAGTGTCCAGAAAGGCGCGTTATAAATAAAATGTATTATTATTATTATTACTAGACCTGTCAGGTCGAGCAAGCGACCGCCAGTACAGTACAAGGACCACTGCAAATCACCTTGAGCCGAAAACGCCACTAGTGATTCCACCGCCGGATGCTTCTTGGAACCGAAGTTACACTCGTAACCCTCGTTCCAATATTATGTCAATTAACTAAAACTTATACTTAAGCCGAACAAGGCAGCAAGACAAAAGTATATAGCTCAGCCGAACACGGATCGCCGAACTTGTAAATCTAAAGTGGACTTACCAGCCGCTGCAACCACTGTGGACCGTGGCTTACCGTCGTCCGTAAATGCAAAAACAACGTCTAGCTCGTGCAGGCGCTCGTGCAGGCGCTGGAGGGCGAGGCACTCCCGCTGCTCCGATTATGGTTCAGAAACTCACAAAGCTACAAGCTGCGAGCAACAATTGTTGAGCGTATAACACAAGCAACCACAACACAGTCAAACCTACGCGCGAAGACTAAAAGGGACTGAGCTTCCGGTATCACCTGATTATATGATCTACCTGTATTTAAGATCACGGTTTAGTGCGGGTTCAAACTTGGTTTAGACCTGGGTTTAAACCTGGTGTAGTTAGACCTTATTGAATTGCAATGGAAAAAATTTGTTTCGGTTTAGACCTATCCTGGTTTAGTCTTGAGTTAAACACTAGTTTAGTTCTGTTTAAGGTTATGTGGGTTGCTATATAACTGGTCAACCTTTGTTTTAGTGCAGGGTTTAAATCTGTTTTTGTTCTTGTGTAAAGTGTGTTCAGTTTTTCCTGGTTTAACCCAGGTTCATAGATAGTCCTTTTTTCTTTTTTTTTAATCTTATTTGTTTTGGTTTAGACCTGGTGGTGCCTTAAAGCATTTGCAGTGTGGAAAGTGTCTTCTATTCCATTATTTTTCAGCTTGATGAGCAGCCTTCTCTCTGGATTAAACATGCCTCTAGTTTCTCCAATGTACATCTTTTGAAATTACAGTTATCCTTCATTCTCTGCAAATACAGTCAATCGACAAACTACACAAATTGAATTAAAATCAATCATTTATTACAGAAAGAAGCAAAGTCACATTCTTGCTCATTGTGTACTTTTTAAAGAATGTTTTACCTCGTGGCAGCCTATAACAAACAGTACATATAAATTGGTTATAATGTAAGTACAAAATCCCAATAGTTGAAGCCACTTAATATTCTACTGACATTACTTTGAACCAGATTTTGTGCAGGTACGCACAATATTTGTAGTCAGTACAGACAGATAATGGATTTATTGCATTCAGAAGATTAGAAGAAAAAGACACAGTGAGGATTTTTTTGGAATGTACTCGAAAGAGCAAACTGCAGGTAAACAAATCTGCCTGACCAAATATTTTAACGTGACCCAAAAAGTCCCCTTCTTACAGCTCACCCTCACTTCTTCATCTCATTTCAAATAATTATTGTGCATCCAAAGTATTTGTAGCTGCCACAAAATAAAAGGTCAATTCAAGCAGCTTTTCTGCACTTGGCACAATTGACAGTGTCACATAAACAGTGTCCCATTAGAGCACAACACAACATCCAAAGGCTGCATTATGTTTAATGCATCAAATGTGTCTTTTACGTATCCGATTGGAATTGAGTTGCCTCTCTGTTGTGGTGTGCTTCACTGATAAGACATTGTTTACATGTCTATACTAAAAACACATTCTGCTTTATACTAAAGTGACACATACTAGCAGCCTGGCCAGTCATACCCATTCATTTGGCAAAAATGTTGTCCAGAATCCCTGTCTGTTGGACAATTTTGTTGAACAGATGGATGACTGACCAGGCTAATGTACTAGGCAAAAATCTCATACCTACTATATGAGTGTCTAGAATATTCTTGTCTATCTACATGCTATCTACAAACAATTTACAACAAAAAAAGAACAAGGATGTTCAACTATACATTGTACATAATAAATATTAAATAAGAAATTTGCAAATTGTGAAGGACAATGTATGTGCTGAACAGAGATTAATAATTATATAAAGTTATGACTGGCACTAGACTTTTCACTTTGGAAGATTCTAGATAGCGGAGATTTAAGCACATGTCGGACAATTATTTCATTATTAGTATCAAATATATAATAAAGCAATATTTATTCCATGCTAATGGTGGCAAATGTGGCACTTGTATGTTCATTTTTTTAGTCAAGCAAATTTTTGAATTTTGTTAAAAAAAAAAAATGGATTCATATGGATTGTGAGGTTATTGCTGGAGGTAAATAGTTACACTTAAATGTTTAAAACTAGTTTGAAGTGAAGAAAATCTGAATTGGCACTGTATACACACAACTAAATGTAACTGAATGTAAATGTTGTCTTTAGTACACTCCTATGACACAAACAAAAAGCACCTTGTAGGATGTAGAACACTGATGTTGAACATTTGTGAAAAGTTTGACTCTTGGGATGTAAACAATGACAAAGTCTGATGATCATCAATAATGGCACCAATAAATAACATTAAAATGTAGAAAAATCTTAATGGCTCACACATATGTACTTATACCACATTTATACCCACAGTCCCTCAAGGGTCCATGTAAAATGTATGGTTTACTGACATTCATCATAAGAGAGTTTAGCACCTCTTTGGCCCCTTCAGACCTGGCACTTAAATCCAGTCAACCTTAATGGAAGCTGTGACTGTGCTAAAAACATCCTAAGAGATCTGAGGATGTATTTGGAGGTCAAATGCATCAGCGTTCATTCACAGCTGATACGAGCAACAGGCACTCAATTATTAAGATTTATCATGTCAGTGCGGAAGGGCTGACATTACATATGTAATCTATGTATGTTGTTTATCAAGCATTTTACATCAAGCGAGTCATCATAAAGAAAACTTTAGAAAAAAAGTTCTACAGCAGTGTTTTTAAGGTTAACCTTTGATTTAATAATAATAATAATAATAAACTTTATTTTATAAAGCGCCTTTAAAGGCAACTTCTCAAAGCGCTGTACAAAAACAAGCAATACAAAAACAAGCAATACAAAGTTCAAACAATTAAAAGTAACATCAACTATCAAATGCTAATTTAAAAAAATAGGTCTTAAGTCTACCTTTAAAAATGTCATAGCCCTGTGCTTCTCTAAGATCAGGCGGCAGAGAATTCCAAAGGACAGGAGCATAGGAAGAAAAAGCCCTGTCACCCATAGATCGTAGGCGTGTTTGAGGAACAGCCAACAAGTTGGATTGAGATGAACGCAGTCTCCGAGTTGGGGTATAGGGAGTTAACAACTCCGATAGATAATAAGGGGCCAAGCCATGCAACGCTTTATATGTCAGCATCATAATTTTAAAATCTACTCTGAATCGGACTGGGAGCCAGTGTAAAGACTCCAAGACTGGAGTGATGTGATTACAAACCCTGGTCCCAGTCAGTATCCTGGCGGCCGAATTTTGAACATATTGTAGTTTTTTAACTATGTGGATAATGTGGATTTAGAGACTCCGGCTAGAAGGGCGTTACAGTAATCTATCCTAGTGATGACAAAGGAATTCATCAGCTTTTCAGCTACTGAGAAGTTTAGCATAGGACGTAGTCTAGCTATATTTCTGAGGTGGAAAAAAGATGATTTAACTGTACTCTGGACAAAAGAATCAAATGAAAGCCTGGAATCAAACATAACTCCAAGATTCCTCACTTTAGCTTGAGTAGCCAAGACAGAGCCATCAATAGTCAGAGATAATGAACCAGTTTTGAAATTTGATGACGGGAACCAATAAGCATAACTTCAGTTTTACCACTGTTCAGACACAAAAAATTTGTACTTATCCATTTCTTTATCTCAGAAACACAGCCAGACAGAAAATCAACATCAAGATGTTCACCAGACTTTGAGTGTATATAAATCTGCGTATCATCAGCATAAAAGTGATAATGGAGGCCAAGCGATCGCAACAACTGTCCAAGTGGTGCCAGATAAATGTTAAAAAGCAGAGGGCCCAAGACTGAGCCCTGAGGAACCCCAGTGGAAACAGAGCTAATCTCAGACCTGAAACCACCCATAGAAATGAACTGAGAACGGTCAGTAAAATAGGATTTAAACCACTTCAAAGCTGTCCCCGACACACCAAAATTTTGTTCAAGACGGCCGAGTAATTGACTATGATCAACGGTATCAAAAGCTGCTCTTAAATCAAGAAGGATGAGAATGGAAATTACGCCAGAGTCAGAAGCCATCAACAAATCATTGGTAACTCTGACCAGAGCCGTTTCAGTACTGTGGAATTTACAAAAACCTGACTGAAGAGGATCAAACAGGTTATTAATTGCGAGATGGTTACGTAGATGAAAGGCAACAACACGCTCAAGTATTTTTGCCATGAACGGAAGGTTGGAGATGGGTCGAAAATTATTAAAATCCTCCAGAGTAGTATTTTCTTTTTTTGGTACTGGGGTTACAGCAGCAATCTTTAATGCTGCAGGAACATCTCCCATCTGCAATGAATCATTCATAATACTAAGGACAGTAGGGCTCAAAACATTGAAGCAAGATTTAAACAAGCTTGAGGGAATAGGATCAAGCAAGCAAGTGGTAGATTTCATGCTTGATACCTCCCTTTTCAGACCCTCAGAATCAAGATGTGGAAAATTAGTAAAAGGAAAACCAGTAAACCCAGATGAACAGAGAAGTGAGACAGTGGGAGCAGATGCAGCAGAAATTTGTTTGCGAACACTTTCAATTTTAGAGTTAAAAAATTTAAGAAAAGAGTCACATAGCTGTTGAGAGACAGGCAAGGTGGTGGCAGTATCAACTTTAAGCAGTCTATTTATGGTTTGAAACAAATGTCTGGGGTTTCCTTGGTTGTTTTCAATAGTCTGAGAAAAATAAGAAGATCTTTCAGTCTCAATTAATGCTCTGTAGTCACCCAGAAGGTCCTTCCAAGCCAAATAATGAACATTCAAGCCAGTAAGACGCCATTTACGCTCCATTTTACGACATGCAGCCTTCCTAATGCGCAAATCATCATTATACCAAGGAGCAGTGCGGGCTGAAGTAATCTGACGTGACCTTAGAGGTGCATAAGAGTCAAGATTAGTAACAAGTGCATTGTTAAACTGTGAAAGTTCCTCCTCCAAAGATGTTGAATGTTGGTCACGTAAAGTGGATACAACAGAATTAGAAAAAACTGTTTGATCAATAGACTTCCACTTCCGGAATGTTGCAGTTCGTTTTGTAGGCACACTTGAAAGATGCATCTCCAGATTAAAGAAAACAGCTGAGTGATCAGACAATCCAATGTCAACAGATGATAACTGTGATACAAATGAACCATTTGATATCACAAGATCCAGGGTATGGCCTTTACAATGAGTTGGGCCTGTTACCAACTGTGAAAAGTTAAGGCCTAGTCCACACGGACACGGGTATTTTTATAACCGGGACTTTTTTTACACGGTTCGGCCGTTCGTCCACACGGAAACACAGTATCAGGTCACTGAAACCGAACATTTTTTAAAACCCCTGCCAGGGTGAGGATTTTCAGAAACGCCGGTTGCAGCGTTGTCGTGTGGACAGTAAAACCGGCGTTTTTGCCATGCGACGTAAGAGTGTGCGCCGTTATACGCTGGTCTGATTGGCCAACATGCCTTTACGATTAGGGTGATATCGCCGCCTGTTGGTGTGGCATGCTCTTGACAGCGCTTGATAGCTGGATTTTGCGTTTTCATGCGAGCGTTTGTGGACAGGATTTTTTTTTAAAACGCAGGAGGAAAAACTCCGGTTATAAAAATACCCGTGTCCGTGTGGACTAGGCCTAAGACAGTCAAGAAGTAATAAAAATTCCTTGGCAGCCGCAGAGTCATTTCGGTCCACATGTATATTAAAGTCCCCCACAATAAGAATTCTATGGAACTTCAAGCTCAACATAGACAGAAACTCAGCAAAATCTGATGTAAAAGCTTCATGTGAGGTCTTTGGTGGTTTATAGACTGTTGCAATGATGGTGGATGTAGGATCAGAAATACTCAGAACTAGGCATTCAAATGATGAAAACTGGGAGACAGATACAGGGCTTATCTTGAATTGCAGGTTGTAGACCACAATAATGCCTCCACCTCTGCCAGATAACCTCGGAAGATCTATGATTCCAAAACCAGCAGGAGTGATCTGATTAAACAGAAGTCCATCATTTTCTTTATGCCATGTTTCAGTTAAAAACAGGAAGTCCAACTTTTTGTCCAGAATAAAATCCGACATGAGCAGTGCCTTATTCACAGAGCGGGCATTAAATAATGCAGCATGAGCCGAGCTATGAAATGGAGTCAGCAATGATTTAATCTCCACACGGGGTACTAGTATTAGATTACGTTGATCAATACCAGTGTAGGATAGATTGTTAGTCTTACGTCGGCATGTAGAAGTACAAATGCTGGGAGAAGATGAAACTGTAAAGCTTCGCCCTAACCCCCGGTGAATGTACCGTTTAGGACGTAGCAAGCCAGCGTCACGGCCAGGGGCGGTTCTAGAGGCGGGGCCACAGGGGCCCTGGCCCCTGCTGAAATCTGATTGGCCCCTGATTGGCCCCCGTTCCATCAATCGCCGACGAGAAGAACAAACGGAGATTTTTTCACAACGATTACAGATGCAATTCCACCCCCGAACAATTGGCGGCACTCGCGGCAGTTATGTGTCGATGATGCAACTTGGGAGAAGAAGCAGAGGTCTTGCGCGGCCAGCGCGGGCAATACCATAACATTCTCTGAAGTTATACAAGTAGGCGGGAGAAAGAATCCATCTGTGATCTTTCCAACTTGAAGACAATTCTTGGTGAGTCACAAATCATTGTGTTGGTTGTTGTCGTTAAAATATGAAAGGATATTTAGCTGCTGCTCTCACTTATTTTAGGTTTGTTTACTAAATTGTGGAAGGAGCACTGGAAGCACTGTCGAAGTAAACCAATAAACTTGTAAGCCACTAAACTTGTTAGCAAAATGTTAACATGTTTTTGCTAAGATAGCGCTAGCAAAGCTGTGGCGCTAGCTTTAGAGGTTTTGCATGCTTTGTGATAATGTTAATTATCGTGTTTGGCAGATATAGTCAGCATGAAAAAAAGGGACAGACACAGCAGGGAGCCATTCAGAGGTTTTTTACCAAATTAACCGATGATACTGAGAGTGAGGGTTTAACGTTAAGCAAGGAGAGGTCAGAGGACAAACTCAGCCAGCAGGCAGCAGAAGACCGTCGACAACCGCAGGCTAAGCACCAGGGTAGCCCAAACCCCTCTTCACCAGGTCAGAGAAAACATGATGTAGGCAAAGCCAAATGATAGACACACAATGCAATGAATGTATTAAATGGTATTCAATGAAATTGCAACAAGGAGAAATGTACTGCTTGCTGAGGGTCTGAAAATAATGTCGCCAAAATGGATGTTTCTGCTAGCAGCTAGTACCAGAAAAGTTAGCAATAACTGCTCATATTAACCTAATTTTCAGAAGAATGTATGCCTTAGCTGTCATTGTTTGTTACCATTTCTAGGTTAACATGATTAATGTTGTATGGATTGCATTTTATTGCTTTTAAAATAACATTTTACTATTTTTTATTTTATTATTTAATTACATACAATTACACACAGAGCTAAATGTATAGTTGTCAGATGGCATGTTGAATAGAAGAATGGATTATTTTTGTGACACATATTTCTGTTTTAGCTCTATGTGAAGGCACAGGCTCAGATGATTGCCATGACAGCCAGAATGAGAGTGAACCTGGTGACTTTGAACCTGGATCTCCAGAACCACCCAGACCAGAGACCCCAGATAGTGCTGCTTCAAACGGTAAGCTACGATTTTCTTATTGTGTGCATATTTTAAATAAGATGAGAGAAACATTGCAGGCAATGTATGTGATGACTCTGTGGTTATGTTTAATTGTTTTTCATTTGCTTCTTGTAGACATTTCCCAGTGCCAAGCAGAGGGCTCGGTGCAGAGAGTTTGTGCTGCTCCACCTGGACCTGATGGTATGCCTATATTATCATCCTGTTGAAGTTCTCAATGGACATTTAACAAACTATGCATTGATTAACAATCATTTACAGTTTAAAAAGCGATGACATGATTTTGAAACTTAAAAGGTGGAATTCAGAAAGAAGTTATAAAAAAATATATATTTTCTTTTTTTTTTTGCTTCTCTCCAGACATTTCCCAGTCCAGAGCAGATGGTCCAGATCATTGCAAATCAGAACATCACAGAAGTGCTGCGTTTGCTTGGACACAGCACAAATTAGTCATTGAAAAAAAAAACCTCCATGATCGAATCAATAAACAAAGAAAGGGAAAAAAGTGTTAGAGAGAACCAGATATATATCAAAACCATTGCTCAGGTGCTGCTCTTAACAGCTGTTCAAAACATTTCTCAGCGTGGACACAGGGAATCTGAAGGCTCGGATAACCCCGGCAATTTCTTAGCCATCTTAGATGCAATTGCACAGCATGATTCATTGATTGAGAAACGCATGAATGCACATGGGAATGCAAAATACACCAGTAAGAACATTCAAAATGAAATTTTAGAAACGCTTGCAGAGATGGTTCAACTTGACATAATCAAGGAAGTTAAACAAAGCGAGGTCTTCAGCATAATCGCAGACGAAACAAAAGACCTGCAAAAGAAAGAGCAGATGTCTTTTGTTGTGAGGTATTATTATAATGGTACCATCAATGAGAGCTTCCTTGACTTTGTGAATGCTGAACAGCTTGATGCAGCAGGTCTAAGTAGACTGATTATAAAATGCTTGGAAAAACATGGGCTGGAGTATCGTAGCAACCTCGTTGGACAGGGCTACGCCGTCATGAGTGGCAAGCACTCTGGCGTTTGCACAAGAATTCAGGAGGTAGCAAAATATGCCTTTTATGTTCATTGTAAGGCTCACTGCTTAAATCTTGTGATTGTGGATAGTGTTAAATCGGTGACTGAGGCAGGTTGCTTTTTTTCACTCATGCAGAAATTACATAATTTCCTATCAGGATCTTACGTGCACACAAAATGGCATGACATACAGAAAGAGATGTATGGTGGTCAGCCCCGTGAAATGCCTTCATTAAGTGACACCAGGTGGGCTTGCAGATTTTCAGCCTGTCGCAATATGCTTGATAGACTTCCAGCAGTGTACCGTGTTCTTCAGCAAATTGGGCAGGAAAAGGACGGTGATCGGGCAACAGATGCTCGTGGTTTATTAGCTCAACTTGATGTTAGTTTCATTGGTGTTCTAGTGACATTCAACAAAGTCCTGGGACAGTCCAAATTTTTGTCGGACATGTTACAGTCCCCCTCACTGGATCTAGCAGCAGCAGTCACTCTTGTAGAATCATTGCTGGACACATTAAAGCAATACAGTAGTGAGGCCTATTTTGAGGCTCTGTGGAAAGAGGTTGAGGAAATGGCTGTGAAATGTGACCTCAGCTTGGAAAAGACTGAGAAGAGGCAGCCAAAGATGAACACACGATTGTGTGATTACATAATAACTGCACCATCTGGTGAGCGTAGAGTCAATAAAGATGATGGGGAAAGCTTTAAGAGACATGTGTACTACCCAGTGCTTGATTCAATGGCTGGTGAGTTGCAAAGACGGTTCTCTAAACCCAACTGCAAAATTATGAAGGGAATTCAAGCACTTCACCCACAAAGTGTTACCTTTTTACAGGAAGAGGCTCTTTTTTCCTTTGCAAACATTTTTGACTCAAATGTTGAGGACTTGTCAAATGAGCTGTATCAGATCAAGAGAGTGCTGGATAGGAAAGAGAAAAGTGGAATGCAGAGATTGACCACGCTCCTTGAGTTTGTTGCTTTTCTGGAGCCTTTCAAAGAGGTGTTCCATGAGCTTTTCAGACTTTGCAAGATTGCTGTAGTAATACCGGTTAGCAGTGCCTCTTGTGAGAGAAGCTTTTCAGCTCTAGCACTTATTAAAAACCACTTGAGGACAACCATGGGTGATGCCCGTTTGAGTCACTTGGGTGTCTTAAGCGTTGAATCCCGACGGCCAGGTCATTAGATTTGGATGAATTTGTCAGGCGTTTCAGCTCCAAGCATAGCAATCGGAGAATTCTTCTTTTTTGAAGTGTATGGTGTGAATGAGCAAGTGAAAGAAATTGAGTGAGAGAAAGATAAAGAGAGGGAGATGTTTAAGCTGGGAGGTGCAAGTTGTTGCTCCTACAGTATGTCAATGCTGCTTTGCATGTTCAATATTGTTTATCTCATCAAAAAAGGCATTAAATTGCTATTTGTTTTTCTGACAATATGTGAAAAAGATGAGAAATAAGAAACAAATGTTTAGGTAAATATATCCACTCTGTAAATTGTATTGTATCTGGAAACAGTGTTATGGTGACATACGTACATGTTAAAATACCTCTTTGTTTGTTCTGAATTTGCTGTGCACTGCTGCACTTTACCTTATTAGTGTACTGTATGAGATGTTTAAGCTGGGAGGTATAAATATTTCCACACTAAATTGTCCTAAAGTGTCCTTTATGCACAGTATAAATAAATGAAAAAATCATTAAAAACTTTACTGGCTCATAATTGTTTATTAGAGCTTTGAAAAAGGAATGACTGCCGAAATGTTGTTGTATGTGCTGTATTTGCACCGTACTGAAAAAAATATTTTGTGTGCGTGAATGTACCCTGTACTTGGCCCCTAAATGTAACATGTGGCCCCTTAATGGCCCCTGTTACAGAAAAATCCTAGAACCGCCACTGGTCACGGCACAGATCATAAGAGTCTTTAGCTAAACGAGATGGATTCTGTTTTAAACTCAACAGTTCGCGTGCAGTGTACCTTAAGGCCATAGTCATTAGATCCACAAACTCGGCTGGTTCTAGGCGTTGAATCCCCGTAGCACACCGTGATCTTGATGTCATAGAATCCACATACACAGACCAACGCGTTGAATTCCCCGTCGCTCGTTGCAAATTATTCCTTTGCAGATGTTCCAGGTGAAGCACAGAGATAAAAACAACAGTCCAAAACAAACATAGAGGCGCTAAAAATACTATTAAAACATTACTAGAATAAACAAAAACGGTGAGAGGAGCGGCAGCCAAACGCGCCAGCGTACCCGACCCGGAAGTGTAATAAATTGATTTCTCGACCTATTGGGGATCAGAGTCACTATGACTGCATGCTCAACCAGACCAGATTTATAATGGTACAACAGGAAGCGCTCACTGTGCATTTTTATAGCACCGGTAACTTAAGCATATTAATGATGCTTGTAAATACAATTGACTTGATTGACATTGATTGAAATGCAAGGTCTGAAGGGGGGCATTGTTTTTACATCTTGTTTGTTCCTTTCCATTTCCTTCATAAAACATCTCTGAATATTACTGTTTGGTTATTGATTTGTAAGTCTAATAGTATTGTTTATAATTTACAGATTCCGATATAGGCCACATTTTTGTGTTTGTACAAAATATTTGTTATTTCCTTTACCATTTAATTTTTGTGCCATGTGTGCCTCTACAGTTTACGTCTAAAAAACACAGGTGACAGGAACCCACTGGGGGTTTTTAGAAACGGTTTCCAGTGCAGCCTTGACCGTGCAGTAGGTCTCGTCCAGGTTGTCGTTGACAATTGTTAGGTCAAAGTAGTGACCGTAGGCTGCTTGGAGTTTGGCACTTTGGTCACAAGTTCTGCGCAGCTCCTCATCCTGGAATTCAAAAGTACAAGTCACCCACTGCTTATGGTGAGAAAAGAAAGAAAACCTCAAGTGTTTAATCTCTTACTGTTAGAGTTGTAGTCACCACACCAGCCTCCACTGCCGAGTGGTTCATGGCCTTGAGCACTTCAAACTCTGGAGACTGAAGGAACACCACATACGGCAGGAACTCAGAAGTCCGTAGCACTTTGAGAGACTAGAACAGACAAACATCACAAACACACATTTTATATTTATTTGAGACAGAATCTTCAGGGATTTGATCACCTCACCGTCTAGAGATGAATGACACTGAGACACTTTGTAATTGTCAGAGATTATGGTCAAAGGCCTATGAGCAAAACACATGACAGCCAACTGACTCATGTAGAACTGAAGCTAGTTAATTGCTAGAAGAGACTGTGGCAGCATCAAGAAAGAGTGGAAGGCAAAAGAATGATACGCTAGAAATTGAGCCCAGGGGACAATAAAAAATAAAATAAAAAAAAACTCAAAAAATATCTTTAACCAAGTACTGCCTCAGAAAGTATTTCGCTCTGTTTTGAAGATTTTCTTAAAAATGCAGTAAGTAGTTTGATAAAGTGTGTTTGTTGTGGAATATGTAAACAATTGAAAGCTTTATTTTCAGGTTCCGGATCAAACTTAAACATGAATTTTTTTTTTGTCATTGAGAATAATCATAAAATGTCTTGACAGCATTTTATAGATAGCATAGTCACAGGATGGAGAACAGATGAAATGATTTAAACACCAAACTGATGAATAATGACTAAATTTAGTGTACACGGGGGTGCTTTTTTATTGTCTGATATAGGCATAACATTTCTTATATAGGCAGTCATCATTAAGTAACATGGCTTATGTGTTATTCACCTGTGGGTTGACGTCCAGAATGCAAATGCGGCCCGCCTCCACAAACTCATGTATGGAGTCTATCTTGATTCCGTACAGGTTGCCGTCGTACTCTCCGTGTTCAAGATAGCGGCCGTTCTTGATGTCAGCCTCCATCTTGCTGCGGCTGGTGAAGGCATACATTCGGCTCTCACGCTCGCTTTTTTTGGTCTTCCATGAGGTATCTGAACAAGAAGTGTAAAAAATAAATAAGAAAATTTTAGTTAAGACCAAAATCCACAACTTTACCACTTTCTTTCTTAGCTCCTTTATGCTTTATATGTACATTTACAGAAGTATGTCAAATGTATTCTTACATGGAATGATGGTGCCAAAGATATGGGGATCCCTCAGAAGAATTTTTGTTTTTAGTCTCCGCCTCCCAACCCCCTGGGCACCAATCACAATCAGTGTTTTCCTCTTGAAAGGCGGGACTTTGGCCACCTCTTCATACAGCAAAATCTCATGTCTGTCAAACTCAAGTAACTCAAAGTAAAGACAAAGAAAGCTTAATAGAAGGAAAAGACAAAGAAGATAATACTAAACTGGTTACTCATGATGTTGTTTGTTTACCTGCATTTTTTGTGGTCACATACATAATTTTCTTCTTCTTTTTCCCTTCAACACCAGTGCAGAGATTGCCTGTCACATTAACCAAAATTTATGAAAAAATTAAGAAGAAAATGTTTTGTCAATTTTACTGTGTTATATTTGAAGTCAGACACAGAAGTTTACATTATATTTCACCACCAGAGGGCAGTATCCAACAACCCACAAATGGCAGCAAGCCATAAAAACAAGGTGGTTATGATGAGTCTATGGGTAACTCCTGATGGGTACCTCCATGTCAGTTGTATTGCCATATAAAATGTAAATAATTTTTTGGATCAAACTTTTAATGCATTGTCATTGAATGAGAGTAAAAAAAAACTGAACTGAATCCTACAATGACATTGTGTCACCTTAGGTCCCTTTTCCTTATTGTTGTAATGGGAGCGATTGGCGTTAACAAAGTGCAAAGTGTACAATAATTTGTGTCATACCTCTTTTTTGGTAACAGGCTCAAAACTTGGCCATACTGACCTGGACTGCACCGATCAGGTAAAAATGTCCTTAGTAGTTACCTGCTGGCGCAAGCTCCACATCTATCTTGACAAAGGCTTTTCTCTTTTCCTCCAGCATCTGACTGGGGATCAGTCCTGTGTTTCCACCCTCCACATGACGCGCCTGGTAAGATTATGATGTTTTAATCAAGTAAAATGTATGTAACATTTCATTTGGCTTTTGAGTCCCACCTGCCACCAGTTGACATCATCCTGGTTGACAATCTGCAAGATATCTCCAGTCTCAAATCTTAGGCCTGCCTCTTTACATGGAATCAGGTTATCATGGGCCGGGTCATAGTCGTAGTGACATATAAAGAACACCTAAACACAGATTGAAATTTATCTTTTGTACTTTCTTTTTGTGTTTTCGCATCTTGTTTCATTTTTGTGTCAGCTTACCTGTTGCAGTGGTATTGCCTCATGGTAGCTGGGGAGAATCTTTAAAACCATATTTCCACTGGCTGCCTGCAGCTCCTGCTGTAGCACTCTAGATTAGATTAGATTAGATTAGATTCAACTTTATTGTCATTACACAAGTACAGGTACAAGGCAACGAAATGCAGTTTAGGTCTAACCAGAAGTGCAATAGCAGTAAAGTGCAGGATATATACAATGGTTGCGTACGTGCAGGATATGGAGATGTACAGGATTTACAGGTAATATGTACAATGAATATAAATATACAGATGGTTATTACTATAAAAAGGTGAGTGTGTGCCATAAATATAATTACAGGTGTCTCTTTTCTATAAACAGCATTTACAGTTGAATATGTACTCTAAATGTAATGTGATACGCATCGCGCACATACACACACTCACTCACACACACACACACATACACACACAACCATACACACATACACACACACACACACACACACACACAACCATACACACATACACACACACATACACACACAACCATACACACATACACACATACACACACAACCATACACACATACACACACAACCATACACACATACACGCAGGGGAATTAAACCGGGAGAGCTGTACACACAGACATTCACATACTCACATACACACACAACCATACACACATACACACACTGACATACACACATACACCCAGGGGAATTAGACCGGGAGAGCTATACACACACTCATTCACACACACATACACACACACACACATACACACACTCACATACACACACCACCATACACACATACTCACAGGGGAATTAAACCGGGAGAGCTATACACACAGACACTCACATACACACATACACACACACACTCACTCACATACACATACGCTCGCATACTCACACACACACTCACACACACAAACACACACACACACACTCACATGCACACATACTCACATACACACACTCACTCACATGCACACATACATACACTCACACACACTCACATACATGCACTCACACACAAGCACACACACACACACACACATACACTCACATACACACATACATACTCACACACACACACACACACACATACATACACACACACCCACGCGCACACCCACGCGCACACCCACGCGCACACCCACACACACACACACACACACACACACACACACACACACACACACACACACACACACACACACGTGATATACAGATGTCTCTGACTATGAACAGAATTTCACAGGTAGGTGTATACAATTGTATGTTAGCTTAAGGTAAGCAGTAGATTTAAGGTAGTGCAAACAGTGAAATGTAAACAGTTGGTAGCAAAGGTGCAGTAGTGCAGGGGATGGTGGGATGGTGGGGGATGAGAGGAGAGTCTGTGAGGGGAGTGGGATGGTGGTGGGGGTAGAAGAGTCTATGAGGGTAGTGGGATGGTGGGGGTGAGAGGAGAGTCTGTGAGGGAGTGGCATGGTGGGGGTGAGAGAGGAGTCTGTGAGAGGTGTGGGGTCAGCAAGGGTTAGAGTTCAGTAAAGACACAGCTCTGGGGAAGAAACTGTTCTTTAGTCTGCTGGTTCTAGTCCGGAGGCTCCTGAAACGCCTGCCGGAGGGGAGGAGGGAGAACAGTCTGTGGGCTGGGTGGGAGGAGTCCTTAAGGATGCTGCGAGCTCGACGCAGACAGCGTTTCCTCTGGATGTTTTCGATGGCAGGAAGTGGAGTCCCTGTGATGCGTTGGGCAGTTTTCACCACCCGCTGCAATGCCTTGCGCTCCGCGACAGAGCAGCACCCATACCACACTGTGACACAGTTCGTCAGGATGCTTTCTATAGGGTCTGTGCCCACCTCTCGCCCATTTACCTGCCAATACAGAAGACGAATACTACTTCAAATGCTTTTTAATGCACATTATACTTATGCTTGTGATCAAAGATGCCATCTCGCTGTTGTCAGAATTGTCATGCTAAACCTATCCATGTCTCCTCTAGGTCTAATCAGAACTCCGATTAGCTTATGCTTTTGTGTGATTGTCTGGAGCTTACTTTGGATATAAAAGGGGCAAGAATATTGAGTCACACAAACTTAGTTGAGTACCAAACACTATGTTCATTTGAAAAACGTTATGTGGATCCATGCTTAGATTCCTTCCATTAAGAACATACCTCTTTGATGATGTCTCCAACACGTAGCAGGCCTTGCTGGTCTATCATACCTCCATGCAGGATGCGGGCTATGATCAGTTCTCCATTTTCCACCTTAAATGTCACTCCCTGGAAGAGCAAAGTAAATGTTTTCAGTGCACATCAGAGAAAAGGCTGTGATTTCTACATAGCGCGGAGTAGAAAATATCTCAGATGTGGATATGTGACCTACCAGATGCTCCCCTTCCACCTTGCGTATGCCCACCATGCGAATTGCCTCAGGTGGCGGGGTGTGTGTGTGTGTGCTGTCCTCTTCATCATCGTGATCCACAAAATCACACTCCCACTATTAAACCTTCACACACTGGGGATGCTCTCTTTACTAAGACTCCATGTTCTCTGCGAGGGTCAGGGGGAGTGTTCACCTTCGACCTGTGCAATACACCCACACCGGGGTACATCGAGAAGATGGCCGTCATGTTCAAAGTGCCCTTCGACCTCAACCTGAAATCCATCACCTACGCAGTGGGGGTTGTAGACAAGGACACTGAGTGCAACAAACAGCTGTTTAATGAAATGTTTAATAATCAGAATCCAGCATTTGTCAAAGGGAAGGCTCCAGGCTCCAGTCTGACACATAAAAGTGACTTGGTGTGCATCAGAGCCAACATGTCGAGCTCAGGCAGTTCTGTCATGAAAATAAAAGTATGTGACTGCTGACCATTGTATTGTATAATTGTTTGAGACATTACATTCAATTTTATGTAACATGGTGTTAAAATAAATAAAGTGATAATTTGTGTTAATTGTGTTTAATACAAAACACTATAGTAGATATCAGAGACAGTTGTAAATATAAATACTAATGTACAGACTTTGGGGTGCAAACTAAACTCATCTAGCCATGTTAATCACTACAGAGTAAAGTATTTACGCACATCTAATGTAGTATTATTGACTACAAAGTAACCCAGCTTTTTATTCAATTTTTAAACAAAAGCACAGAACCAGTGGTGGACAGTAACAAAGTAAATGTAATTCGTTACTGTACTTAAGTAGTTTTTTCCAGCATCTCTACTTTACTAAGTATTTCCATTTGGGGATACTTTTTACTTTTACTTCACTACATTTCAAGGTCAAATATCTTACTTTTTACTCAATTACATTTTGCAAAATTAGTCGTTCCTTGTGTTGCCATTAAAATATTTGTAGAAGAAGACCTCAAAGACGCGTCTCAGTGGGAGTGTCAGGACCGGCTCAATAGAAGCCTCATTCTCTGCACGCGAGCTGATAAACATGAAAATAACAAATAAAAAATACACCTGTGATGAAGCTTTGGTATTAGTAATGGCTGACTCTGATTCTGAGGGAGAACATCTACCTTTAGAGTCTTTTCAGCCGAGTGAAAGTTAGAATGAGCGAGAGTGAGTCTGTAACTTGGACAGCGGCGCCGCTGCTCGTGCCTTTCTCAGTGTCTCTCATCAAGCACACGCTGTTTTTCCCACATTTTGCCAAACATCAGTGAAAGAAACGGGAGGAAAACTAGTCGCTCTGGCCGCGTAGTGAAGGGAGGTTGGGAAGGGAAGCCGTGGTAGCACCTGCAGCTTTACCTTTAGCACCTGCAGCTTTACCTTTAGCACCTGCAGCTTTACCTTTAGCACAGGTGATAGAAGCCGGGGCGCGTGTACTGTCGTGGCTGCGGTAGTGACGGAGTTTGGGAATAATGCGGCTTCTATTGACAGCTGTTTGGGACAAATACGTGTTGTTCTTCCTGACACTTTACCCAGTCGAGGAGGGAGAGGAAGGGGTAAACATAGTCAGCGAGAATGTGCTAATCAAAGCAATTATCGTAATAAAAGTGATGGCTGTGTGCTGTGCTTTATGAGAGGACCCACACTCTAAAAAACTACTAACTATGCCACATGGATGGATAATAGTGATGAGTCGTTCATGAACGATTCGTTCTTTTTGAACGAGTCTTTAATATGACTCGGGAACAACTAGTCATCTCAGAGAGCGAGTCGTTCATTTTTGTGTAGACCCGCGCATGCGCATTCCACCACATCTCAAACAGGAAACAGAAAGGAGTCATTCATCTCCCGAGTCGTTCGTTCGTTCGTTCGTTCACCAAGTCCCTTCCCCATAGAGAAAGAGTATGCAGTTGCCGGAAACGGAAAGGAACTGTTCATCTCCCGAGTCGTTCGTTCGTTCGTTCAGCTGGGACTTGGTGAACGAACGAACGAACGAACGACTCGGGAGATGAATGAGTCCATTTTACTGAGTCAGTACAATGAACTGAACTTCCCATCACTAATGGATAAGAAAAGATAAAGCAACTGCAACCACACACATACAGTACATGTGTATATTTCTCATAACTATTTGCATACGTTTTACTAGTTATGGTATATTAGAAGTTGTAGTTTTTCTTTATTTTGGTAATGTTGCTTTTACAAATTACTGTTATAAAAAATATTTCAGAAAAAGAAAAAAAACTATTATGATATATTCATTAGTGTGTATGTACTTTAAATAACATAACCACCAATATAAAAAAAAAAATACAATACAAAAAATGTATGTAATTATTGGTAAGACGGTAATGATGTCAGTTTAACAATGATGTAAAAATAAAGAATTACCAGTGATCCTTGTTTCAAATGGATTGTCAAATTCATCTCAATACAGGATGATATAACAGGTGCTGTTATGGCCTGTGATTTTATATAATAAACCAGCTCTGTTTTTCATTCATGCATTCTCTCCTGTCTTGTCGTTGTTTGACTAAAGAGTTTTTTCAGTATCTAAACAGTGTAAGTATTTTTTGTATTTTCTTTGCTTCAGCTAAATTCTAAATAGTGTCAAATTGTGGAACTAGGGGCAAAGTGGACTTTAAATATTTTAAGACTATTTCAGAGGTGCCCTTAACCTTCATGCCAGGATATTTAGGCGTAGAAGTACAAAGAAGGTCAGAGAGCAGCAACAAAACAACCATTCATTTTTCCGTCACTATTGTGAATAACATGGCCATTGTCCAGGGTGTACCCTGCCTGATAGGCTCCACTCTCCTGCGACCTCCATGGGGAATAAGCGGAAGAGAACTAATGAATGAAGGAATGAGAGTGGTCTTTTGGTCTTCCTCAGTTTAGGGATCTTTCAGTCCACTCAAAAGCAGAACACTGACTTTAATCCTTTAAAAACCTTTAATTACTAAACTCAGCAACTTCAGTGAAAAAAAAAACAACAGAAATGTGAGCAGGAGAAAGAGAAAAACATTAGGACACTGTTATCAGTGCCATGAGCTACAAGTATGTAAAATGATGTTTCTGCTGGTCCTGCAGGTAAACAGAACACACTAGATCGAACTTTCAGGCCCTGTAGTGGCAGCTTTGGTTTTATATTTATTTTGATTACATTAATGTTTAAGTTGAGGTTTACAAGTAACATTTGAGCTGCTGCTGTGTAAAGGGAATACTGCTGTTAAAAAGCCCCTTGTGTTCATAAAACAGTAAACGTTTATGGTGCATTTATTGCTGTGAATAGATAAAGAGTCAAAATTATATAGCGTGACAATTTTGTCCTTGGTCTGAACCTTTTTGACACGTTTATCAAATCTAAAATTGTGTAAAATGTTATGTAGTTGATAATGGCCTGTATCATGTCAAGAAAAGTCCCGTGGTCCTACACTAGTGTGAAAAGCAGTTGAACAAATGCAATATAACTTTGCTCTTGATGTGAAAATAAACCCAGATAAGACCAGCTCTTTATCTTGTTGCTTAGTGAACTCAGGAAAGCTCTGAAATTGAAAGTAAACCCAGGCTTATTACACACTTGGGTGTGTCGACTGGTACAATTTGCAGTTACAAGTAAGTCATTGAGTGTATGGTTTTGAAGAAAGTGGTCCAACAACATCTCCTTTCCCAGACTGCAACAACCCCAGAGGCCTCGTGCATACTGACGAGGGGAAGGGCTGAGTTACATGGAATTCTTCAAAAGATTGTAAATTGCAGACACAGGCTAAAAGGTGCTAATCTAGAATTAACCTTTCCTTAATTCTATACAATCTGTTTTCGCTTACAACCACCAGATAATCTGTTTGTGTCTTTCTAAACAGCAAAAAGGGACACCACGGATGTGGTCACAAAACACTGTACTATCAATTAATTCTTTAGTAAGCGACACGTATCGGGAGTGCACTGTGGAGCTTTCCAATGATACTTATACTTATAACTTAACGTTGTTTACACCTAATTGTGTTTTGTACAATTTCTTCAAAGGATGTATATGAAAAGTGGCCATTGCACCAATTCTCTGCCACCTGCCATTCAGCCCACTACATCTGCCACGACTCTGTTTGCTAAGCCTGCTTTCCTGGTCCGCGGCTGTGTTGGCATGTTTACCTACGACCTCTGTGATGAATCTAAGAACTCTCTGATGAAGCTAGAAGTCATGTTCAAGGTGCTGTTAAAAAGCATCCCAACATGTACGCAGTAGGGATCGCAGTAGAGCTTACAGTCAAGGAGGTTGACTGTAAGCTTTATCAGGAGATGTCTAAGAGCACGGGAATGTTTGCGGCAGGAGAAGCCAAAGGCCCTGCTCTCACTTATCTCACTTAAGTCAAAATATTACCATCATGGCTTCAATGTCTGACTGCGACACACCAGTCATGAAGGTACACGTCACTCAGGACTGACATTCTTGAAGGTTATCTGTCATTATGTACATTTTTTATTGCAGTAATATTTATTTATGTCTTTCTTATAAATAATAATAAAATTCTACAAAAAATACCCAATAATGACAACATGAACGAAAGTTGTTTCAAATCTTTGCAAATTTATTAAAAATAAAAACTCGAAAAAATGCACTTGTATTTACAGCCTTTGTTCAATACTTTGTTAAAGCACCTTTAGAGCATTTTCTGTCATTCATCTTTGTGGAACCACTCAAGCTCCATCAGATTGGATGGTGAGTGTTTGTGCACAACCATTTTCGGATCTCTCCAAAACCCAAACTATCTTGATCTGTAATCGCAGCAAAAGGTGGTGCTACAAAGTATTAAGTTAAGGGGGCTGAATAATTTTGCACGCCCAATTTTTCATTTTTTATTTGTTAAAAAAGTTTGAAATATTCAATAAATTTCGTTCCACTTCATGATTATTTCTCATCTCTAATGAGAACAAACAGACATAACCTCAGGTTTCTCTTTTGGACAGTTGCTAAACTAATCCAACCAAAAACAACTGAAGACTCTCTCTCTCTCTCTCTCTCTCTCTCTCTCTAGTGCACTTTTTCTTGGTTAAAGTGACTAATGATCTCCTCCTTCAGATTGACGAGGACTCATCGGCTCTACTGTTATTGCTAGATCTCAGCGCTGCATTTGATACGATTGATCATGCAGTGCTAATCAACAGACTAAAAGATGTTTTTGACATCTCTGGCTCTGCTCTTGCTTGGTTAGAATCCTATCTGTGTGATAGGTCTCATTTTGTCTCTTTTAATAAATCCTTCTCCTCCACGGCACCAGTGAAGTTTGGTGTGCCACAAGGGTCTGGGCTTGGTCCCATACTTTTTTCACTATATTGTAAACGTTCCACTAAACCGTCACTCTGAGCGTGTAATGGTGTAGTGCGAGTTTTTTTTATGTTCAGCCTGTCACACAGGGCTGCAAAGACCCGTGACTCAAAGTTCCTGCCCTGATCACTGTGAATTATGTCAGGTGCCCCAAACCGGCTAAACATTCCCTCCAGCAGATTATCTGCCACGGTTTCCGCCTCCTGGTCTGGCAGAGCATAAGCTTCACGCCACTTTGTGAAATAGTCCATTGCACACAGCACATATTTGTTCCCCCGGTCCGACACAGGGAAAGGGCCCATAATGTCCACAGCTACCCTCTCCATGGGTGCGCCGACTGCCTGTTGTTGTAAGGGAGCATGTGACTGGTCGAGGGGCCCCTTATAAGCTGCGCACTCATCACAACGCCGGCAAAAATCTTCAACATCGCGGCGATGTTGACCCCAGTAATATCCCTGGCGCAGCCGACGGAGGGTCTTAGTGTTACCAAAATGGCCTGAGCCTGCGCCCCCATGACACGCCCCCAAGACAGCTTCTCTGAGGGTGTTGGGAACTATCACTTGCCACCTTCCCTCCCCTGTTGCCGGTTCTTTCCACGATCTCTGCAGCACTCCGTCCACCACCCGAAGCGCTCTAAACTTACTCCACAGGCTTTTAGTGGCCACTGAAAGTCCCATAACCTCCTCCCAAGGGGGCCTTATGCCATTTAAGACCCACTGACGAACATGTTTCAAGTATTTATCTTTCTCCTGTTCAGAGGCCCAATCCGCATCGCCTACAACCTCTAATGAGCAGCAGGTGGGCTCGGCTGCCGTTGGCCCTCCCCTTAATTCCTCTTCTCTAGTGTCCCTCCGGTCACAGTAGCCCCATCCCGCTGATGCGCATGGGCGCCGGGACAGGGCATCAGCATTAGAGTGTTGTGCACCCGGTCGGTCGCACAGCGAGGATGACTGCCAACAGTTCACGTCTTGTCACACAGTAGCGACGCTCACTCTTATTAAACACTCGGCTGAAATAGGCCACCACCCGCTCCCCTCCTGGGCCGGTTTGTGACAACACTGCTCCCATGCCAACATCACTGGCGTCTGTATCCAGTGTGAACGGCAATGTGGGGTCTGGGGGGGTGAGGACAGGGGCGTTAGTGAGCGCCTGCTGAAGGGTGGAAAATGCCTCCTGGCAGTCTGCTGACCAAGTGAAAGACTGGTTTTTCTGTAGGAGACGGAACAGGGGTGCACCAATACAGGAAAACCCCTTAACAAACTTCCTATAGTAAGAGGCCAGCCCTAGGAAGCGCTTGAGCTGTCTCTGGTTATTCGGAACCGGCCAGTCTCTAATAGCCCGGATTTTCTCCTGAAGGGTGCTGATGCCTTCTCCAGTCACTCTGTGGCCTAAGAACTCCACCTCTTGCTGTAAAAAATGGCATTTATCTGGATGCAGTTTCAGTCCTGCGGCGGCCATTCTCCCCAGTACCAGCCGCAGTGAATCCAGCGCCACCTTGAAGGACCGTCCATGAACGAGGACGTCATCTAGGTACACTAGGCACTCTTGTCGTGGAACATTGGCCAAAACATGGTCCATGAGTCTTTCAAATGTCCCTGGTGCATTGCACTGTCCAAAACTGAGAACTTTAAACTGCCAGTGTCCTCGGCCAGTGCTGAATGCAGTTTTCGGCCTTGCTGAGAGGCTGAGAGGGACTTGCCAATAGCCACTACGCAAATCCAGTGATGAAAACCATGACGAACCCGACACCAGATCTAGGGTCTCATCAACCCGTGGCAGCAGTTCTTCCTGGTCACTTTGTTCAACGGCCATGGGCTGTCTGAGGGTTCAATTATGTCCGCCTCCAGCATGGCTCCCCTCGCTGTTGATCATCCAGTCTTTCACAGTTCCTCTCCCACATATCCCTGAGTGCTCCAACCCTGTCCTCGGGCGCACTCATCCGTTGTTGGAGTGGATCAGTGTGGGGTGGTGGTCCGTGCTGTATGGCCTCCGCCTTAAGACTCCTCGTTTCCGAGATTTCAGAAGTGCAGCAGGTGGGTGCCACTGCTGGGGTTCAGTTATGAGGTGGGGTTAGTTGAATAACTTGACCCCCAGGAAGAATTAGTATCCCCGCCCCCAAATCCAATACACACCCTACCAGCCTCAAGACGTCTAGGCCCAGGACACAAGGGTCTTTCACTTCCGCTACCCATGCCTGGAAGGTTATAGAAATATCCCCTATGGTGAATACAAACGTCCCTCTCCCTTCTATCATAGCCGTTTGACCAGTCACTGTCCGTAATTTCACAGAAGTCGATTCCAAAACGGTTCCTTCTGGTATAACATCCGGTCTCACAAATGTGGCTGTAGACCCCGTATCTACTAGGGCTGGGCAAGAGACATTCCCCACCAGTACCGGGGCATGGCAACGGAACCCCACCTCTGTCCAGCCCACTGTCTCTACAGCATCAGCATGCAGGGGTGTATCACAGTCCTCCCCTTCCGGTGGAGATTTCGGCTCCCGGTGGATGGTTGAGGGGGTCCGTGTTGTCCGGGCTACACGGACCCTTTCCCGTTTCCCTGCCCCTTAGCCTCCGGGCAGCGACGGAGTGTGTGACCAGGCTGGCCACACCCCCAACAAGTGGGAGGGGGGACGCGTCGTGTGTCTCCCTCTCGAGGGCCAATAGACAGGGATTTTACCGCGTGTATCAGTTCCTCCGCCCATGCAGGTTTATGCTCCACCGCCTCCTTAGCAGCAGCAGCCATTCCAGGCGCAGGCGTCACCTGCTTCGAAGCTCCGATGGCGGACTCCCTCTCCAAAGCCAATTCGAGTGCCTCCCCCAGTGTGGCGGGGTGAGCGAGCTGCACATGCAGACGCAGATCCACAGGCGACAGGGCATGGACAAACTGGTCGCGGACTAGTTCACCCTGGATTGCACATGGTAAACTGGCATAGGCGCGCCTGCCTAGGCTCTCAACCTCATGAGCCAGGGACCGAAGAAACTCACCTGGTACAATTTTTGAATTCACAGCGTAAAGAGTCTTTGAGATTAAACACCCCGAAGCGCCTTTGCAGGGCTCCCACCAGCATAGCGTAGTCCTCCCTCTCCTCAGAGGCCAATAGCAGGAGACATGTGGCAGCTTCTCCGGTCAATGACAGAGCCAATTGTACAGCTTTAATCCGGTTAGACCAGCCTGCCGCTGAAGCTAACAGTTCAAACTGGGCTAGATATGCTTCTAAGTTCCCCACACCGGAGAACTTCAGTGACATTGCACCGGACATGACGAGCTGCTGGGCGCCGCCATCTTTGTTTACCTCCCGATCCGTGCCTCCAACATGGCGCCCCTCCGATGCACGCTGCGTAGCGTCCCAGTGGCGGGAATCCGCGGGGACTGGGTACCGCGATGTGAGGCTCTCTGGAGGCGTCTCAACACCCACAGGCATGTTAATTAAGCACTCGTCGGCTTCCTTTTTCACCTGTAGACAGCCGATTTCGTATGGAAACATGTTCCTCTGGTTCTCTGCTGAACAGCGACTCGCCAGCGGGAACGAATCTCGAGCTTCTGACACCAATGTAATGCCCCGCTCAGTCAGGGAAGAAACCAGTCGAACTGGAGAACTCAGTACTGCTTTATTAACCAGCTTAGATAACAGGAGCTGCTGTCTCAGCCACAGCTCACGCTGAACACTCTTTTTTTAACAACTCTCTACAACATGCACACACAACAGTCTGTTTTTCTCCGACACCCTCTCTCCTTCTCCTTTTCTAAACCCATAGCCCCCCCTTTTTGTCACAGGTACAAAGAACAGTTGAACAGTAACAATACAAGAACACTGCAGCTATTACAATATGTTACACCGTTGGGACAAATCATCAGAAGTTATGGAGTAAACATCCACTGTTATGCCGATGATACACAGCTGTATATACCAATAAAAACAAATAATACTACTGATATTATCAGCTGACTCTGTTGAGGCTCTCAAAAGCAAACTCAAAACACACTTATTTACCAAACGTATGAAGACTGATTAATCATAGGTTTACATTCACACTGGTTGTAGCTGGATGTGTACGTCCCCCCCATTAATCTGCACCAGTATGAGGACCCCCAGCCCATCTGTCATCTACCTTGATGTTGGCTGCGGTCCCACCCACCATTACACACACACAGTGTGGACACTGGACTCTTTTTTGTTAATATATTTTGTGTATTTGTTGTTTTAAACTGTCCTGGACACATTCCTGCACGGCCTGTCCGTCCTGGGAGTGGTTCTTCCTGAGGTTTCTCTTTTTCCCGGCTATGTTTTTTTTGGAGTTTTTCCTTACTCTGATGGAGGGTCTAAGGACAGGGGATGTTGTCTAGTGCAGTCTGTTAAGCCCTTTGAGGCGACTGTTGTTGTGATATTGGACTATACAAAAATAAATATATTGGCTTATATATAAATAACATTTCGGAATAAGGCTGTAACATAACAAAATGTGGAAATAGTGAAGCGCTGTAAATACTTTCCGGGTGCACTGTAGGTGTGCTAACAAACTACTGTTTGTTTACTAAAGTAAATATAAACCTTTCCAGTCTGAATGTGCCTTAATACTAAAAGGCAAGTGCAGTCTTGATTGCATGAGTCATTTGGGTTAGCTGAGAAGAAAAATACAAACATTTAAATCAAGCCTATCAAGTTATTGTGCTATTGCAAATTTGAAAGAGAGATGGCCCATGCTATTTTGGTTGGATAGCCTGTGTTATTATGGCCTGTGATTCCATATAATAAACCAGCTCTGCTTTTCATTCATGCATTCTCTCCTGTCTTGTCGTTGTTTAACTAAACAGCTCTCAGGTTTTTTTAGTATCTTAACACCATTGACAAAGTGCAGTGCAGTGTTTTTTTTTTGTTGCTTCAGCTAAATTCAAAATTATTTTAACACTATTTCACCTTCATGCCAGAATATTTGCTTCTGCTTCAACAGTGCTCCATTTGTGTTTTTAGGGCAAACAGGAAATAATAAAACAAAAATGGCTTCAACTGGATTCAATAAAAATGAAAGACCTATTTTTGTAAACCAAAGAAAGTTTCATCATGTACTAAATTCGGTTTATTACCTGTCTTATTAACTTTGAGAATGCTGGCGGAGAGGAAGGTTATGACAACAAAAAGCACCTGGATTCACAAGAGGTTTGTAAGTTCCTAATTTAAGAAATAAACTTGAAAGAATTTACATTAAAAATGTTATGTCAACTTGTTCGACGTCACTGCTTTAAGTAATCGCTAAACTACTTATTTCTTAATATGGAAACTTCCTCAGAGACTGTAACAGAGACTTGAAACTGTAAAACTCCAATCTCAAGACAGTGTCACAAGAGTAGACTCTGAGTTTCCAGTAAAAATGACTGAAATATAAAGTACATTTCTGTCTGGTCTCTGTGACTGTCACTCATGATCTGAGATCCAATCACTCTCATCTTTGTTTAAGGCTGGTTTCTAACACTTAAAACACAGCTTGATTGAATAAAAATGACATTATGAAGTTGAGTAATCTATATTGAACACATTACATATAAATCAATCAACTTCCTCAAGTCTATATTAAGAAACAAGTTGTCAAAACATTTAAAATTAAATCTCAAGTTTATTTCTTAGAGTGCAGAAACTTACTCAAATCCATCTCCTCCTGCTAGGGACCTCCTACCAGTTTGCATCAATGGTGTGGCAGTAGGCGAGCTGCTTCTTCTGGGTGAAGAAGAAGCATTTTTTATTGTTGCACAATTCCTGTTTTTAGCCACAAAGTTTTTCACATTCAAAATGTTGTGATAAAAAACACGCTAAAGGTTTTAGAGTGTGATCAGATCCATTCCCTTGTTCCTAACCCGTCAATCACTTTACACTGCTGCACTGCGTAGAGGACTGTAGTGCACTCAATAAGTACAGTTTTGGACACTACAAGTAATCAGGTGACTCCAGTGTACGTGTAACAAAAAGTCAGCTGATTATGGATTTCTGTGATAAACTATCCCCAATACCTATGACCCAAAGTGAATTGTCACAGCTCTCCCTTGCCTAAAGTTGGAAGCTGTTACATCTGCCTGTTCATGTTCAGTGATTTTACATTGTAACCACTATTCACTACTTTTCATGATGCATTGTGGGAAACGAAAGGTGCACTACATTTCTGTCGGTTTTGGTGTGTGGATTCAGACACAGCCTTAGATTAAGGAGCTAGTTTATGACAGACCTGTGCAAAAATAACTCATTGATTCTTTTTCTACTGTTTATGCGTTGGAGCCTATCCCAGCTTCTTTGGGCATGATGCATTGTACACCTTGGCAATCGCAGACGCAGACAGACAACCATGTACACTCCCTTTAAATCACCTTTATACACATGTCTTTTGATGCTGGGAGAGAACGGTGGAATGACAAGGACATGCTGGCAAATGTCCACTAGAGCCTGACTAAAGTGTAGCATACACTGCTGACATTTGTCAGGATTCATGTTTGTTAAAGTAGTCTGTCTGTTTTGTTTGATGTTATGGTTCTTTTAAGTATCTTAGGGGTTTCTTGTCTGATTTTCAGTTTGGTTTGTGTATCTGATTTTGTTTCAGCTTGTATTAGAGTTTTGGTTTTATTGTGAAATGTCTTGACCCTGTCTGTGTCTTTTTTGATTGACTTCCTGCCTTGTGTTTTTCCCTCCTGTGTGATTGCATGCTCCGCCCTGATGTGTTTCACCTGTCCCTTGTTGTCTGTGTCTATTTAAACCTGTGTGTTCCTCTGCTCAGTGCCAGGTCGTCTTCTCCCTACCCGTGAGTCTGTTTTGTGTTTCCCAGTGTCTTATCTATCGTAGTCTGTGTTATCTGTGGAGGTTCTATTTTTTTCCTTAGTCTGGTTTTTGTTTGTATCATTTTCCTGGATTATTCTGCTCGGACTCTAGCCTGGGTTTTTCCTTGTTCCTTGGATTTTAGTTTGTACCTGTTGGACCAATAAACTTTATTTTAACTCTTTGCCTGTGTCTGGGGGTTTTGCATTGGAGTCTTCCGGTTCCTGTGCTATTGGCCATAACAACATTTCTTTGTGATGATTATCTGTTTCTTATTGCTCTCAAATAAACTGCCTTCAAAGATAATCAACCTTAAAACAAGAACCATAAAGCAGTGCAAATGTGAAACCCAACACCCAAAAGCCATAACTTAATCACAGCTTATCTTTATAGCTCGTGAGGAGTATAAAAAAGAGTTCTGAGACCTCTGATGGTTAGAAATTTGACAGAGACAAGCCAGAAGGTAACGGTTGGCTACTGCAGTGTTTCTTCTGAATTATATCTGACTGTAGTCAATATTGAAATGGATCTTTCTGCAGGAAGACCCGGTGCAGAAGAAGAAGATAAGATGGCGGGTGACTTTGTTGGCATTGCAAATGAACTGCTAAATCGCATTTCAACAAATCGACAGTGCTTAGTTGAAATCTCAAATGAGTCATCCAAATACTTTTTGTGCAACCCCAGGTAACTGCCACTTCTACTTTCAACATAAACTGTCACCTCTATGTAACCTTTGTACGGAAAAAAACTATTTCTGCCTGTGAGAAAACTGCTTTGATTTTTTCGTTTTCCTTCAGACTTGTACTTTGTCAATCTAGTTTAGGTAATGTTCACAGAAGAAGCGTGTCTAGTCGCCTACACCTGTCTCTGTGTGGACATGGTCTTAGTTTCAAAGTCATTTGATATATTTGTGGCCTGATTTCAGTTATTATTAAGCCTTCCAATTTTCCAGGGATTTCAACTTCAGTTTTTGTGCTTTGGTCAATGTTTTTACTTTCCCATAACACTTTACACAAGACATTTTTGTGTATACTGATTACAAGCAGTTTCTTTGTTCAATAAGGAATATAGGACACATAAACATCAGGACAGATTTTCTGCCAAGTTCAACTCAGATTATTGAGTCTCATATTTTGGTTATGGTACACTACAAATGGCACCGCATCAGGTCGGTCCAAATACTGTGTAACGCTTCACTTTACATTGCAAAAAGAATGTTTAGTCAAGCTTTTAGTATTTTAGAAATCTAGACAATGGAGAGTGATCAAATCTGGCTCAAAGCAACATTAACAAGTTCAAAGCATAGATTGTAAATAAAATGGATGTAATCCGCCCATTGGTCCCCTATTCACCGATATTGTCATAACGACAGGGCAATAAAATGGCGTTTACATCCGGGCTTTTCGGCTTTTACTCCATAGTAAAACAACAGTTTTCAGTTAGCATAAACGGACAAAAAATAATCAATGAGAGGCTGTTGTTTATCTTGCAGCTTGTACACAGACACTGGACGCTGCACCAATCCGTTCGCTCCCACTATTAAACCTACAAAAACTGAGAAGGCTCTCTTTACTAAGACTCCATATTCTCTGCGAGGGTCAGGGGGAGTGTTCACCTTCGACCTGTGGAATAAACTCACACAGGGGTCCATCGGGAAGATGGCCGTCATGTTCAAAGTGCCCTTCGACCTCAACCTGAAACCCATCAAGTACGCAGTGGGGGTTGTGGACAAGGACACTGAGTGCAACAAACAGCTGTTTAATGAAATGTTTAATCAGAATTCAGCATCAGGGAAGGCTCCAGGCTCCAGTCTGACACATACAAGTGACGTGGTGTGCATCAGGGCCAACATGTCGAGCTCAGGCAGTGCTGTCATGAAAATACAAGTATGGGACTCTGCTGACCTTTGTATTGTATAATTGTTTGAGACATTACATTAAATTTTATGTAACATGGTGTTAAAATAAATAAAGTGATAATTTGTGTTAATTGTGTTTAATACAAAACACTATAGTAGATATCAGAGACAGTTGTAAATATAAATACTAATGTACAGACATTTGGGTGCAAACTAAACTCATCTAGCCATGTTAATCACTACAGAGTAAAGTATTTACGCACATCTAATGTAGTATTATTGACTACAAAGTAACCCAGCTTTTTATTCGATTTTTAAACAAAAGCACAGAACAAACATTTTCAAATTTTGTAAACAGATGCGGTTTACCACCTAAACAAAATCTTCAAGAGCCAAGTCAAGCCACGACTTCAGACACCAGAGCTCTCCACAAGTCAACAGAAAGGGAATCGCCTCTAACCCATTTGGACATTCTGGCTTGTCTGGCCAAAACTGATGTGTATAATATTTATTTCTGTAGCACTTTTCTAAACATAGTCACAAAGTGCAATAATAAAAGATATATAAAAAGACCCTACAGAGTAAAAGACAATACAAACAAAACAATATCAGCAAACAGATATATGTAAGAACATATAAAAAAGCAATAAAAGAGTAAAATCAGCTTATAAAAACAATAGGAGCAGTAATTAAACACACTCTGGCAATATTAAAGGCTTATATAAAAAGGTAACAACAAGGTAAGGTATGTATTTGATAATGACTGAGATAATGAATAATGTTAATCAAAAGTCTAGTATTGTTTGAAGACAATCAACCTTTATTAAATCCAGTCTGATCTGTAACCACAATATTTGCCACTATCTACTCTAACCTATTAGCCAGAACTTGAGACAATATTTTCATGTTTACCCCGAGAAGACTGATAATAGGAAGAACATAATTCTGGGTCCTTATCTTTTTAGGTGTTCCTGTTATGTTAGCAACATACATAGATTCAGGGAGTTGGATGTGTTCAAAAGATGTATTGAAAAAAAGTTAATGTTTATTAATCTTGCTTTTAAAGACTTAAAGACTTTTTTGCTACCTGTGGCCGGCAGATTATTTGGTTTATTGCCAAACTCCAAAAGCCTCTGTAGTGCAAATGGAATATCCTTTTCTGCTTTCATTGTTCTTTTAACACCTGTAGCGACCAGGATGCCAGATCCAGGTCATCGATTGTATCACACTCAGGTCACACCAAGGTTTACAGCACTAAATGTCACGCCCTGACAATTTATGCTGTAAAACCTCTTCTCCAGAACCAGAAAGTGTTTGCTTTACCAACAGAGAAGGATTTTAACGACTCGGTGTTAATGAACAACAGATGGTCGTTGTTTGTCCAAGGAGGAAACTCAGGGATAACTCTAAATTAACGACTTTTACCCTTCTCCATCCCAGAGCAGATCAAAGGTGTTATCTCCAAGCCCTCAGACTGGCTGGGACCAGTACGTGACAGTTATGGCTCTTTGAAATACGATTTTTGTGTATTGGCCGCAAACAAAGACACTGGAATGCGCTTTGAAGGTAAAAGACTTGAGACTTTCTGGATGATACCATACTGCCCTCTAGCGACGGTATGGATGAACGACGCTAAGAAATTAAACTTTTTACTTTCAGGAGAAAAGCTTTCTAAGGACATTGATATTGTGTTTATGCCATTAAAAGTGTGTCTCTAAGTATAGGGTGATGTTTTCCCCACAGGATTTAGAGTCACAACAGAAGACTCGACTCTTTACATCAGTCTTACAAGCTTACAGTTAATAAAATTGTTGAACAAATTTATGTGTGTTACAGCATGCTTAGAGATGCATTCTATCGGTACAAATCTGCAGTGCCAAATGTATGTGTATGCTTATGACTGCAAAACTAAATATTCAATGTGACTTTGTGGAAGATAAAGTTGTTTGAATTAAAAGTTTAGGTAGGATAACTTCCGCTAAATTAGGCCGCACCCAAAACTAGGCCACACTTCCCAAACACGCCCCTCGAGCCGCACACAAAACCCCTGTGCGCGCCGGAAATCGCTCTCTTATTCTCTTACCTCTTATTCTCTCTCTTGCTACTAAAATTTGCTTCTTGCTTTACGCCCTCAGGCTCTCTTTTAGATTTTTCTTAAGCTTTCGCCCGAGTCCGCCTCGGACCCTCTCCTCCTTAACCGAACTTATTTGTAATTTTCCTAGACCCGTTGCCTGCCAGGCAACGTGATTTTTATTTTAAAGCTACAAATCGCTTATTTTTGTAAAACTCTCGTGACGTCACCCGCACGAGAAGGAAGACATTTTGGTAGTTCTTGAGAAAGACCAAGAACTCCGCTTGAACTACGGACTCTCTAAGCCAGAGGAACGACTCCAGAGAGACCCCTTTTTCAGTTGTCCAGCGATATTTTTCAAAGACTCTAATCTGTTCTTGCCTAATGCCAACGGCATTCAACTCTCATCAACTCCGCTCCCGGCCGCCCGCGTAACCAGCCAGACCGGCGGTCACGTGACGGAACCTTGTGCAAGCGGTACCCTCATCCCAGGCGCCCGCTTCAGAACCCGAAGCAAACCTTCGGACCTGTGACGGAAATCGAACTGGGCCTTACCAGCGAATCAAGTAAGCCGCACGTGACACAACAGGAGTTTGGCGTTTTAAACTGTATCTCATAAGCTCAAGTCAATTCACATATCTCCTTCCTAAACCCCTTTTTAAATAATCCGGTAATTAAACTCCTCAGCCGAGTTTTAATCAGTCAAAACATTCATTATCCTCCACAAAGTTCTAGTCAGTAAAGGTTATTGTTTATTGTGTTAACCATTATTCCCATTATATGTCAATAATTCACCCTTTGTGTCATTTCCCATTAATATGTTAACTTTGTATAATCTTTAATAAAATCCCATAAAACGTTAAAGATCTTGATTTTGTGTCTTCACGTTATATCAGACGTATTCGAACACAGGTCGAATTCTATTCCTTCAGATTAATTGAGACTTAGTAAATATGATCCGTTTCCCAGAAATTATCTGGGTGGTGCCCTTAACGAGACAATTTTGATAATAAAAATATTAGTTGATAATTTACCCAAATTAATAAATTAATATTTCTATAATCATCTACAGTACAGTAGCGTACAGTACTAATAATCCTACATACCTTATCTGACTTGAGGATTATTCAGAGACGTAACCATCTTCTTCCAAATCTTTTATTATCATTTCAACTTGGCCTTGTGCAGCTACCCGTTCCTTCTTTTTGTGACTTGTTTACAACATTATCATTCCTTTCATAACGCTTTAAAAAGCTCACACACAATCCTGGGATCAGCATTGTCCCTATCATTAAAGATCCTCTAAAAATGTAATAAAGTCGCCATCTAGAAATAATGACATATTTAGCTTCCAGAAGTGTAAGAAGTGAATAATTTTGAATTTTAATTACTGGGTGCTGCTAGTTCTCTTCAAATCATGTCAAATCTGTGTATGTCATGTCCTTCATGCTCATCCAAACATGAACTAGACATGACTAGACGTAGACATAACTTGCCACTGTATGACTTCTGCAGCTGGAGCTTGTGCCTTGGGCGTGGGGGAGTGTGTGTGAAAGATACGCCTCCTACAGCTTTTACTGCATGATATAAAATCTCATGTATTGTTTACTTTTTCTATCAAATGTCAGCCTGTATTACTTGTGACAGGTTTGTACTTTGCTTCATTTTTGCAAGAATAAGCCTGACCATTAATTTTTAAATTGAACGCTGTCTCCGTGTTCTTTCTGGATAATATGGATTAAGAATTCTTATTACAAGAAGACAGTTTATTCTAGCGGTCTGGGTGGTAGCATCCCAAGAGTAACAGGGGTGTGATCCAAGAGGGCAATGACTCCTATGACCTCTCTACAAGGTGGGCCAGGGGTCTTGATTTAAATATATAGTCAATACGTAACACTGACGAGTGAGGCAATGAATGTAAAGGATGTTTTTAGACATTTTTAACATTTCTCTCAGCCAGGCATCCGTGCCCACCTGCCTCAAAAGTTCTACAATCATTCCTGTCCCCAAAAAATATCAAACCCACTCTGCCTAAACAACTTTCAACCTGTGGCTCTCACACCAATCAGGGTTGAGGGAAGAGCTGGATTACATGTTTTTAATTTAACAATATAAGTCAGTGCAAGTTTGATTGGCTTCACATTTAAAAGGGTTTACCCTGCTTCCACCAAGAGTTCTGGTATTGGGTTGGTTTTGAATGCTCCTGTACATAATCACAGCACCTTTGCTTGAACAATGTCAAGTTTTCCAAAGATGGACTTAGCTGCCGAGCCATATACAACACAACAGGACCCCAGACTGTTCCAGAGAGACATCTCATTATATTAATCACTTGTATACACTTATAGGACAATTCTATTAACATATGTGGTGTAATATTTTATATGTCATGTGTTTTAAACTATGTAGACCCAGTTAGTTATTCATTTAAACATTTTAATATAAAAGATAAAACCTAATGTCACACACACAGGAAGGGCCAGATAAAAACGCAGGTGTCTGTCAGCGGGAGGAGACAGAGCCGGGCAAGGAGTAGCTCAAGGCCAGGCCGAAATGACATCAGGCCAGAGCCTTGCACAATGATATCAGTAAAGTTATTACTTTACTGATATCAAACCTGTATAAAAGCTTATGTCTACTGTTCAAATGTTAGTAGAGCTTGGGGTATACTCTGCTCGGGTCGTTTGTTGTGTTGGTTGTGAAACAATAAAGACTCTATGGCATGGAAATCTGGTGTTGCGTTCACAACTTATTCCATACAAATAGTGGCAAAGACTGAGGGGTCAGTTTTGACACTACAATGGGCGAGCCAGTAGCCAGGAGAGGACCTGTGGGAGGAGTGACTCTCTTTCTGCCTGACCACCCGGAGAAAGCATCCCAGGCGCTGAAGACCATCGAGGTGAGACCTTTTCACTTTTTACTTTTGAACGGTTAGGTGTCTGTGGTGCAGCTTGGGGGGGCATCAGGTAGAAAAAGACCACTCTAAAAACCTCACCTCAAAAGAACCTAGAGGATTTTATTAGGGACTATTTATAAATCATTTCTGTCCATTGAATGCAGGCTAAGAAAAACACCGCTTGTGTCTTCTAGGGGAATTTTATCTGGAAGCACATTCTAAATATGGTGTAGTCTGTACGTCAGGGAAGAAATCGATTAAAGGGAGTATTTCTATCTTTGGGTATAATCTAAATAAGGTGAACGTAGAAATAACTCTGAGGAAGAAGTTGGCACGCAAGAGGAAAAATTGTGAGGCTAATTCTATCTGCAGATTATACGCGTTAGAACACCATTTATATCCCGGAGAAGGAATAGTTAAGAGACGGTCTAATTCTTAGCGCAAAAGGATATAGAGACGTCTAAAGTGAACAGAGCCTGGCAAAGCGCGCAGGGGTCTGAAAGGGAACGAGGCCTGAGAGGAGACAGAGGTCTCCATAAGAGTTAAGCACCTAAATTCATGCGATTTTCCAGCTGAGTTTAAGTATAGTTGAAGAAAATTCAAAAAAAGGAGTAACAGACGAAATACCCAATATAAAAAGGAGAAAAATTTAGTTTAGAGGCCTGCTTTAATAAGGGGTAACACGCTGTCCAAGTCGACTGGACTAAACATAGCGTTGTTGACTGCCAGAAACGTAAGTTTAAATTACCTTAGTGGGAAGGAAAAAATAGTTAGCGTCCCTTTTCTATCTTAAAAGTTCAGCTTAGGGCTGAAATTGAGACAGAAGACATACGACTGAGCGACACAAAACCCACTAATGTGTTAAGTCAAGACTCTGGAAAGAGAGGCTGAACAGAGGTGCCGCGGCGTGTGGACTATAGTCTGGAGTGTGTGAGAGTGTGTGTGTGTACGGAAGCCCTGGGAGAAGTAAATACAGACGTTGATAAGACTTAGAGCTTTAAAAGTGAAGGAAAATAGGTTAAACAATTGAAATAATATTGTTGGAGAATTAAAAGAGGTAAAGAAGAAATTAAGAATAATAATAATAGAAAGTTAACAAAAGAGCGCTGAGGAAAAATTTATAGGAATATAGTTAATTAAAATTGAATAAATTCACTAAAAGGAGTTAATAAAATTATAAGAACAAAGGAAAAGGTTAGAGCTTAAACATTAATAAAAAATTAGAGGAAAAATAGCCGACGGCAAATCAGAATTAAAATAGTTAGAGCTGTGCTTTAAATCTAACCATAAAGGAACAATAAAAGTACTACAAATTAATCTGGCCAAAGAACTAATTAGTGAGAAGTAAAAGTAAAGTAAAGTAAGTAATTAGGAGTTTACGCTAAAACAGGAATAGATAAAAACCACGAGTTAAATTAGCCGTAAATATAACTCAATTTAAAGGCCGTGCGGAGAATTATAAATATAAAGGGACGGTAGTTTCAAGAAAGTCTGAATTAATCTCAAAGTAGGTCTAGTTGTAGTGTGTTCTAGAAGCATTACAATTATTCTATTAGAGAAACATTTAGAATTTCTAGCGATATCACAAATCCACGGCTGCTATCGCCGCTGTTAGAAAAAATTACGGTGGAATAGACAGGAGACCTGTGCTTAATTAATAGGTCTCAAGAGAATTAAAACAGAAAAAATATTCTTGACATCCGACAGAAAGCAGCAAAACCAGAACCTACGAGACCCTATACTAATAAAATAATTTAGAAGGGTCAAAGTAATATATTATCCAAAGGGGCTAAGAACACGAAGGATACAACCACTCTGACTCCATTGGAAATAATCATTAGACAAAAACCCCAACATGAAAAACGAATTAGACATTATATGAGAAAGTGGCATCAAAGAACACTGAACACTTTACAGTGGCCCCTTACAGGAAGTTTTGATCTAACTCGCTGTAATGAAATGGAAAGTAACATAAGACATTACAAGGCAAATGATGATAGTGATAAACGAGAAGGGAAACGAACTAAAGAGAGAGAAACATAGGCATGGTTTAGAATAGAGGCAAAGAAAAAAATACTTCAGGAAAGGTCCGCGCAAACAGCTGAAACGGGGTCTAAACTTGTTGTTAAGCCTTGTACCGAGCCTACAGCTCCTCCGCTTTATGCCGAAATTGCTGGACAATACCCAATAAAAGAAATATCTGAGAAAATGGACGGTGAAATAACTGGTAAATTTAAACTAGCTTTAACTAAACCAAGACGGGGAACTCTAGGCAGAGGTCATGACAGCGACTCCGACAGCGCTTCTCATGCAGACAGCTCCTCCGAGCAGAGTGATGAGGAGGAAAAATATGCAAATGCACACTCACGTCGTAAAAAGCCAAGAGACACCCGTGACACTAAGAGAATTAAAAGAAAGGAATATGAAGAATTAAATGAACAAAAGGGAAGTCAGTCCCGACAAGATAAACATGACTACAAGCAACTAACAGTCGCAGAGAGATTTCTAAACCAAAAAAATAAGAGTGAGGAGGAAAATTCCTCTGAAGATGGCCATTCTTTAAGACAGAGCCCGAAAGTATCATTCTATGAATCAAACCAGACTTCACATAGTCCAGAGGATTATAGAAGAATACTTAGAGGAAAAGGAGAAGATTATGGAATTAAACAATTATCAGAGAAAGAACAGAGTTTAAGAGAGAGACTGAAGGCAAGCTTATCTGAAGAATTTACAGCCTTAAGCGTCAAATCACCTGTCGTAAAACCTAAAAAAAGCAAGGGAGTGGGAGAAGAGGAGGCAGACCAGCTGCAGAGACGAGCCGAAAAGAGAATAAATCTGCTTGAAAAAACATTAGCAGAAATAGAGCATGACCCTAGCAGAGAAGGCATGAAACTCCGCAGCCGACAGTTAACAACCCCTCCCCCTCCTGAGAATGAAGATTTAGGAACAGGAATATTTCCTATACTGACAAAAGGCCGCAATGAGCCACAGTATATTCCTTGGTCATTCACAGACATGGTTGGTTTGGCTAATGGACTTCCTGATTTATCACAAGGTGCGAATAAATTCATTTTTTCTTTAGAGGAAAAAACGGCTGGAGCCCGCTTAGCTCTTGGGGACATTAAAGCACTGATCATGTATCTGGCAGGGAAGCACATAACTGAAGAATTGTTCACAGCAGCCGAGTTGCCACTGGTTGTACATGGGAATCAAGCCGACCACATAGGCTTCAACGGAAACAGAGCCAGAATATGGGCAGAGCTCCGTCAAATATTCCCAGAACGACTAGACCCATCTAAGCTGGAGTCAGAAAAGTTAAATGACACAGAGTGTCCATCAAAATTCCTGTTTACGTTTCAAAAGAGATGGAGAGATGAAACAGGAAGTGCCTGGAACTTAAACGAAACCACACAAAGCCTTTTCAAAGTGATGGTTAAAAAGGCAATGCCTCCTGAAGTCCAAACTAAACTGGACTCAGTAGTAGGATTAATGAAAATGGAGTGGACTTTGTTCGCTGAACATATTATACATCATGTGGAAGCTTGCAGGAGAGAAAGGAAAATAGAAGAAGAAGCGAGCAAAAGTTTAATGAATAAACTAACTCAGCTGCAAGTAAACGACTTGACCAACAGAAATAAAAAGAAAAGGGAAATTACAAGCTCCTATAATAACTTCTGAAAATTATCAGCAGATGCAGCAGACGCAGACGCAGCAGCAGCAGCAGGCGCAGGCGCAGGCGCAGCAGCAGCAGCAGCGTCCGGCCGCAGCCAGGGAGCTGAATAACTCTTTTGTCTCCCGATATCCAATAGCAGGTCAGATGTCACCACAACCAGCCAATTGGACTCAAGACGGGAGACCATGGGGAGTACGAGGACGGCCCACACAAAGAAGCAGATATGGACAAAGAAACAGACCTACGCAACGTCCTGTGAGTACAGACTTTGATTCAGCCGGCAGGCCATTAATCACAGGAGCAAGGCAGAGACCTGAAGGGTGCTGGATCTGTGGCCAGATGGGGCACATGCAATGGGAGTGTCCAAACGGCCCAATGACAAGACAAGGGAGGATGTACTAGTGGTGCCCGGAGAACAAGAGAGAGGAGAAAATTATCCCAGTTGTATCTAATAAATCACATGATGAGCCAATAATTACAGTAACAATACAAGACAATGACTATCAATTTATGGTTGACACAGGAGCAACCTACTCTTGTATTGGAAAAGAAGGAAGAGATATACCATTATCAGATACAAATGTAAAGACAGTGGGATTCTCCGGAAAACACAAATTATTCCTCTCACAAAGAAAGTACAACTGAATGTTGCAGGAAGGACTTTGAGAACAGCATTATTGTATTCCAAAACTACACCAATTAACATTTTGGGAAGAGATGTCTTATGTGTACTGAAGGCTAGTATCACATGTACACAAGGAGGTCTCAGGTGGATTTCCCGATGACACGGAGAATAAAATGATGTCTGCCACGGCCGTGATAGACACAAAAGTGACAGTTAAGCCTGTTGTGTATTGGCTGAGATGGCCTAGAAACTCCCAGCTCGAACATAACTGGCTGAAATGGAAATTCAGGATTGAGAGACAATTTAAGGACTTCCAGGTGCCAAAGACGACACTACACTGTACGCTGATGTATGATGAAAATCAAGACAATATGGATTATGAGGACAATTGGCAAGAACACATGGCTGGTAAAAGTTTTCCTGTTACAAGTCATTATATATATATTGGCAGGCAGGGAGCTGTAGCGGTACCGCTTATTACCCCACTTGAAACTTGGTTTCTGATCACGGACTCTAGTCCTCATGTCACCTTAATGCTGGCAGGGGGAGTGGAGTCATGTGCACTCAAACCAATGGTAAAGGCTGTAATGTGCGTTACTAATTGGCTATCTACCAAAAATAAAGAGGTTGATGTTTCAGAAGATTATCAATATTTTAGAATTAGAATAGAAGCCTGTGACACAGTCCAGGCCGAAAGAGTAATTGTAGACAGAACCACTTCAAAACAACTAGTATTATCAGAGAGACATAATGTCTTGTTAGAACAGGTACCAGCTGAACTCTGGTCTAAAAGCAAAACAGATGTAGGGCTAGTTAAGTCATCACCCCCAATACAAATACGCATTAAACCTGGAAGTGTATTGCCAAGAATAAAACAATACCCCCTAAGTCAACAAGCAATTGAAGGAATAAGGCCGACAACTGAAGGGCTACTAGATGCAGGAGTATTGATTGAATTAAAGGGTCCCTGTAATACACCAATTTTTCCCATAAAGAAACCACATTCACCTGATTATAGGCTGGTACATGATTTAAGAGCAATTAATGCAATTATTGAGGATGAAAGACCCATTGTACCTGACCCCTGTCTGATTATGTCTAACATTCCAGCGGATGCAGAGTGGTTCACAGTTATCGATTTGTGTTCAGCTTTTTTCAGCATTCCTATACATCCTGATTCACGCTATCTGTTCTGCTTTACTTTTTATGACCGAGATGGGAGAGAAAGGAGCCTGTCCTACAGCCGACTGCCACAAGGCCTAAAGCTGTCCCCATCAAAATTCAACCAGGCGCTGACTCATGACCTGCAAAGTTTAAACGTCGTGAGTACAGTAATCCAATATGTAGACGATCTGCTAATATGTAGCCCTAATCGGGAACAGTGTGAAAAAGATTCAATCACTGTGTTACAAACTTTAGCACATGGAGGACACAAAGTTAGTAAAGAAAAATTACAATTTTGTCAACCTGAGGTGGAATATTTAGGCCGTGTCCTTAGTGGGAATAAGAGAAAAATTGCTCCATCTCATATAGAGGCTATAACAAAGGCGCCAAAACCACAGACTGTGGGACAGATGATGACATTCTTAGGCACAGCTGGCTATAGTAGACCATGGATTTGTGATTTTGCACAATTAGTTTCACCATTAAGAGGTCTCATGAAATCTGCAGGTCAGGGTGATAATCGGGCTCGATTAAACTGGACTGAAGAAGCTGACAGAGCATTCTCTGCATTAAAAGATAGCATGCAAAAAGCTCCAGCACTTGGAAATCCTGATTATAAAAAAATGTTTCACTTATATGTAGCAGAGAGAGATGGCTATTCATCTGCAGTACTTATGCAAAACAGTGCAGTGGGCAAACAGCCTATAGCTTATTACAGCTCAAAATTAGATAGCATTGAAGAAGGTTTAGCACCGTGTTACAGATCATTAGCATCAGCTGTAACTGCATTTAAAAAGGCTTCAGTAATAACAATGGGTTTTCCAATTACTATGTACACCACGCATCAGTTGCACGCATTGCTGACTAGTCCTAAATTCGTGTTGACACCAGTGTTGGGAAAGTTCACTTTCTACAAGAACTAGTTCAAAGTTCAGTTCACAAATTTTAAAATGAACTAGTTCAGTTCAGTTCAAACTTCAAAATTTTGAACTAAGTTCACAGTTCCAAAAATGAACTAGTTCATAGTTTTTTTTTTTCATATGTTGCTGCGAGCTATTATTTTTCAAAATTATTGCCACGGCCCATATACAGTAGAATCACAGACGGCAATTATTTTATCAGTTTTAACAATGAAGCTATGCATTAGATTTCCTTTTTTATATCCAATTTTCAATCCTTATCCAACCAGGGTTTACATTAGCATTGAGGGGACATTGTTGCTTTAATGCTTTGTTGCTGTCCATTCACTCCACACTAGTAGCAGCTGCAGCTTTCAACCCTACAGTACATTCTCAGAAACATGAGGAAAAACGTGCTGCTTGAATGGTCTTTTTTAATGAGGAGTTATTCAAAGAAAAACAGGACAGTAATCATTAAGGTGAAAACTTTTTTAAATTTTAATAATTTTCCATTGTCCACATGCTAAAACAGAATATTTGAATCCTGGAAAAATAGACCAGGCAGGTTCAACAAACAAGTTACATGAATGAATTTAAATGATCATATGCCTTACTACATGCTGCTGTCGCCTCCGTGCTTTTTTTTTTTTTTTTTTTTTGATGACGCGTCACGCATGCGGCGGACGGCGGTGCGACACAGGTGGCTGGTGTTGCCAGGTTTGGTGTTTTTCCGCTACATATTAAGACCCGTTTGCGGCTGGTTTGCGGTGTGTTTTAGCCGGGTTTTCGCCTGGAAGGCTCTATAGAAATCTGGCGTGAGCGTGCCGTTCACAGACACTAGAATGAACGAGTTCACAGTAACGTTCATCAGGCAGTAATTCAGCACGTTCAGTTCACGTTCGCCCAAAATATGAACGAGTTCATGAACTATCGTTCAATGAACGCGTTCAGGCACAACACTGGTTGACACAGGCTAGAAAAACGGGGTATGAAGTAATTCTGTCAGCCCCTGAATTAATAATACAACGCTGTAATACAGTCAACCCGGCCACCAAAATGATTACACCTTTAGATGGAGAACAGCATGACTGCGTAAAATCAACAGATGAATTTCTAAAGCCACGGAAAGAAATGTATAATCAGCCTATTGAAGCAGATTTGACACTATTTGTAGATGGATCTTGTTTGCAGGGAATGCATGCAGGTTATGGCATCGCACAACTTAATGCAGACAATACGTTTACAACAGTACAGGCTACAGGAATTCCACAGCCATGTTCAGCTCAATTAGCTGAAATAAAAGCACTGACCGAAGCATGTAAACTAGCTAAAGGCTTAAAAGTAAACATTTATACAGATTCACAGTATGATTATGGAGTTGTGCATTTACATGCAAAAACATGGGAACAGCGGGGGTTTCAGAAAGCTGATGGGACGCCTGTGATACACAAGGAGGCAATAACTGATTTATTAGCAGCAATAAAGTTGCCAGCCAAGCTCGCTGTCATGAAATGCGCCGCTCATCAGCGAGCTAAAAACTTATTAAGTCAAGGCAATAACTTAGCAGATAAATTAGCAAAGAATGCAGCTTCGGGAGTGTGTCAAGGTTCAGTGTTAACGAAAAGAGATAATGGGCCATTAATGAGCTTGGACACTATCAGCACAGAGCAGGAGAAAGCAGGACTGTATGAGAAAGCTGAGTGGGAGAGGAGAGGCGCTATAAAAACGACCTCGGCAGGATCTGATATGGTTTTATGGAGGAGTGTGCAAGGAAAGTTGGTCTTACCGACCTCCCTGGTGAGAACTGTCATTGAACAAGCCCACGGGCCAGATCATACATCAAGGGCAGAGGTTTTGAAGAAAATTCAGATAACATGGTGGACACCTCTCCTTGCCCCCACAGTAGATCGTGTGTTAAAGGAGTGTCAGGTCTGTAATCTTCACAACATAAAAAAAGTCTTTGTAACCCCCCTTGGACACATACCAACAGTGTCAGGTCCTTTTGTTCACTTATACATGGACCACATTGATATGAATGAAAGAATAAGAGGATTCAGATACATATTGGTTGTTGTTGACAGGTTCAGTAGATGGATAGAGGCGGTACCGACACGAAAGCCTGACACTAAGTCAGCTGCTAATTTTCTGTGTAAAGAAGTCTTTCCTAGATTTGCCCGGAGATTGTCGTCTGATAATGGAACTGCTTTTGCATCAGCAGTGATGCGTCAAGCAATGGCAAAGCTTGGGATAAAGCAAAAGTTTGGCTGTGTGTACCATCCACGGGCACAAGGGACAGTTGAAAGGGCCAACGGTACACTAAAAGGTAAATTGGCTAAAATAATAGCAGACAGTCAAAATAAGATTAATTGGGTGGAGGCATTACCTCTGGCCCTGATGAGCATGAGGTCACAAGCCAATAGACTAACACATCTCACAACACACGAGATGCTGACAGGTAGGCCATTCCCGGTCCCGAACTATAATGGACCTGGGGAGGATCCACCTGTGGAACAATGTGAGAAAGGACTTTTAAACTACCTACAACATTTAACAGAAATCCATAAAGTCATATTTCAACAGGTCAAGGCAGCTGGAGAAAGCACTGCTGAGATAGACGCATCCCTACAAAACGTCAAGCCTGGTGACTGGGTGTACATCAAAGTGGTCAGACGGAAGTGGGCAGAGCCTAGGTGGTCAGGTCCATACCAAGTGCTGCTGGCCACAGAAAACGCTGTAAGAGTTGCTGGGAAGAAAGTTTGGTACCATTTATCGTGTTGTCGACCAGCGGAAGCTCCATTCCAGGTACAGACAATTAAAACTTTTTTGAAAGAAGGGGCACAAGCCATCGAGGAGCAAAGTAAAGATCAGATAAATACTGAAAAGCCATTAATAAGAAGAATTTCTCAAAGACTGAGAGACAAGCAGGAAAAGACTGTGAGCAGGGCAGAGGCCCATCTGGGAGAGAATACTCCCATAGACTTGGATACTAGCTCTAAAGCAGTTGTCTGTGATCCTGAATTAGAGGATCAAAGAGGGGAGGAAGGAATATTTCTGATCAAAAAACCCCAGGATGATGATACCAAAGAAACGGAGCCATCGCTGCCTAATCACTGTAAATTATGAGACAGAAGGAGGGGACGAAATAGGATGGCTTAATTGGAGGACAAAGCTTTTTCTCATGACCATAGTAATAGGCTTGACAATAGTAGGACTGAATAACACCACAATAAATAATGTAAAAGACGAGACAGAAATTGAATTAGAACAAAGGAAATGTGCACTTGCACTAAGTTTACATGCAGCTGAAGCAGAAGAATTACCATTAGGAAACAGGCTAAATGTAACCTATGCAAGATCAAACATGCTAAATCAAACTTGGGTCACAGGACCAAATAAAACAATCACTCATGGTAAATCAGAATTCAGGCAGTGCAGGAGAGAGGGAGCTCTCACCTTAGAAATAGAATGTACACAGGATCAGTGCATTGATGTAAAGAAAGGGCTTAACATAAACAAAGAGATGTCTAGGGAATTAATAACAGTTAAATTGGAACACAGGGAGAAAAGAGAGGTTAAACCATCACATCAAAATGAAGAGATGACAAGAATTGCTCAATATGATAAAAATTTGTTTTATCAATGGATTAAGTTCTCAGCTAGACAAATCACAAGGAAAGATTGCATTACATGTTACAATTCTAAAAGAGTACCCACAATTCGACCAATTCCAGGAGTTAATACAGATGCATGTGAATCAAAAGGAACGTGTTTTGCTATGTGTGCAATAGAACTAGCAAGTGGTGTTAGAGGAAGTTGGACAGATGATGTAAATATATGTCCAAGAACAATAAAATCTGAGGTAGAAGCATGGATACCGCCTGTACTTGACATGTCTAAGGGAATAATACATCCGTTTTGTATCGCGAGGTTACTCAATTAGAACAGCCATGTGGTCTAATGCCTCAATGGATCAGAGAATTCAATGTGAATATCAGAAGTTGCCAGTTCGTTATAGACCAGGTTATGCAACTGTGGCTAGACTGTACATATGTAAAACAACTGAGAGAGCTGCTATTAAGTGTGAGCAAGTTATTGAAGATGGAAGACATTTAAGAGTTATACGCAATAACACCTTTATTACGCAATATGGGCTGCCCATGCTAGCAGGGGGAACACAGCCTTTGGCAGATATATTCTGGTTATGCGATGATATGAGTAGTATAAAAGTTACTTTACCTAAGAATTGGACTGGTATTTGTGCACCAATTATGTTAACAAGTCAGGTGGTGGTAATAGAGTTAGAAAAATTTAATAAGAATAACAAAAGTAGTATTAGACAGGCCAGAAGCACAGAAGGAAAATGGGAAAAAGACTCAGGAGTTTATATCTTGTGGAATCAACAACCAGGGGGAATTCCTGAGCAGCATAAAGCCATCTCAGAAGCATGGATCATTGCAGGGGAGACATTTGGGTGGTTACCATGGGTAGGGCAGGCCGCTAATGCTGCGAGCGCTGCACGCAATAGCAGGTGGATTAATTACTTATGGTACAATCAACAAAGATTTATAAATTGGACAATAGATGCAATTGAAGGTTTAGGTCAACAGGTGCATGCCACATCATTAATGACATTACAAAATAGGTTTGTTTTGGATGGAATGCTAGCAGAAGAACAAGGTGTTTGTGAAGTGATAGATGGAGAATGTTGCACAGCTATTCCAATGCACACAGCTGATGAAGGCAACCTTACCAAGGCTTTAAAAAATTTGAAGTTATTAAGAAATGAGCATGTGTTAGGTTCTAATTGGAATACAAAGCCCAAAGGCTTAGAGGATTTTACAAATTGGTTAAGTCAGTTAACATGGCCAAAGTTATTTCAAATAGTAGGATTAGCAATTGCAGGGATTTTATTAATAGCTATGTTCTGTGCTGTGCATTGCCGTTTATTAAATTAATAATCAACCGAGCTACGAACATATTTGCCGGACAGTTTCCAATGTATACGGGAGATAATTTACACCTAAAGGACATAGAGGAGGAAGAACCAATTTATGAAGAGATGAATAACCTGTGGGAAGTAGTGTATAAAGAATAATGGTTGGGGAAAAGAAACGGAAACGAAGGGGACGGACAAAAGGCTTAGATTCAGGACAGTTTAACGACGAATTGCAAGAAGTTCTAAATGAATTACCTTATGGGCCAATTTTAATTAACAAATCAAAAACGCATGTACAATATCTTGCAGTATCAGTGCAGTCACGAGGTTACCCTTTACCTACACCCCCAGTAGAATTACGAATAGAGTCAATAACTTGTAAGAAATGGATGAAACATGTTTTTACTTTGCCAACAGGATTAATTGTTGGTCAAGAACATGAGGAAAAACGTGCTGCTTGAATGGTCTTTTTAAATGAGGAATTATTCAAAGAAAAACAGGACAGTAATCATTAAGGTGAAAACGTTTTTAAATTTGAATAATTTTCCATTGTCCACATGCTAAAACAGAATATTGGAATCCTGGAAAAATAGACCAGGCAGGTTCAACAAACAAGTTACATGAATGAATTTAAATGATCATACGCCTTACTACATGCTGCTGTCGCCTCCATGCTTTATTTTATTTTTTTTTTTTTTGATGACGCGTCACGCATGCGGCGGACGGCGGTGTGACACTGGTGGCTGGTGTTGCCAGGTTTGGTGTTTTTCCGCTACATATTAAGACCCGTTTGCGGCTGGTTTGCGGTGTGCTTTAGCCGGGTTTTCGCCTGGAAGGCTCTATAGAAATCTGGCACCCTATTGAACGAAGTTAACCTGAGAGAGCGTGGCGTTCACAGACACCAGACTGAACGAGTTCACAGTAACGTTCATCAGGCAGTAATTCAGCACGTTCAGTTCACGTTCGCCCAAAATATGAACGAGTTCATGAACTATCGTTCAATGAACGCGTTCAGGCACAACACTGGTCTTTGCACAGAGTATCTGGGAATTCCAAAATCCAAAGACCCCTTTAGCCATGTTTCCTGAATACATACAACGTGGGGCTTTTCCTTAAAAGTATCAACAAATTGTTTTAGCTCTTGACCGCTAGCTATTAAATATAAAAAACATAAAGACTAAAATCCTAAAACACATTATTCACAATGTTCAGTCCCCCCCAGTTTGGCATTCTGTCCTTGGAAAAGACAAGGCTGTGCAGAAACACTGGCTCCACATCTGCAATCCCCAGAATCCTTTCAGCTGCATTAACTGCTCTAACAACATCTGAATTATTCTTTGGCAGCTTCAATAACTATAGACGAATAAGTAACTAAACCTTCTGCCTAAGGAGACTTTGAGAGCAATTAATACCAATTTTTACCAAACAATTTAAGTCAGGGGTGTGTCCAATCACTGAGGAGTGGCTTAAAGCTGCCCTGCTCACTATAAAACACACACCTGGTAAAAATTGTGTCTTGATGAGAAGCATTGTCGGATGTGCACCATGGTTCGTTCAAAAGAGCTCTCTGAAGACCTTTGTATAAAGCCAGGAAAGGTTACAAAACCATCTCTAAAAGTCTGGATGTTTATCAATCCACAGTTAGAGAAATTATCTACAAATGGAGAGAGTTTGGTACTGTTGCTTCTCCCCACCAAAAATGACAATAAGAGTTCAGCGCAGAATTCTCAGAGAGGTATAAAAGAACCCTAGAGTGTCTGCTAAAGACTTACAGAAATCACTGGCACAGTCCAATATCTCTGTGCATACATCAACTAAATGTAAAACACTGGCCAAGAATGGTGTTCATGGGAGGACTCCACGGAGGAAGAAACTGCTGTCTAAAAAAACATTGCTGCATGTTTAATGTTCAATGTTCAACACAGAAGTAAATCAACTTCAGAATGGTTTCAGAAGAACAAAATACACGTTGTGGAGTGGCCAAGTCAAAGTCCTGACTTGAACCCCACTGAGATGCTGTGGCATGACCTCAAGACAGCGATTCATGCCAGAAACCCCAGGAATCTGACTGAACTGCAGCAGTTTTGTAAAGAGGAATGGTCCAAGATTGATCCTGATCGACGTGCCAGGCTGATCTGCAACTACAGGAAACCTCTGGTTGAAGTTATTGCTGTGTGATGGTTCAGTTACTTATTCCTCCCCCTTCTTTCATTGTTATCCTCATTAAAAATATGAAAACCTATAAATGTTTGGGTGACACTGTTTTTTCATTTGTGTCATTTTGACAAAGATCAGATCACAGTGATTTTAAGCAGAAATGTGAGATCTTCAGATACTTTTTCATGCCACTGTACATCCTGCAGTTATGTTGTGCTGGATTGTATATTTAATATACTGTATATCACAACAATCACATAACCATCTTGACCAACAATGCATATTATATTATACTCAATCTAAATCTTATACACTAAATTCTGCTTTGATGTTAGCTGCCATTGCTTTTCAATTCAAAGTGTTTAGCTTACAATTCATAATTGTAGGGCCTATTAAAAGCAGGCTTAACTCTCTCACATTAATAGTTCCTAGTCCATAGTCATATAGAATTATAGATGATAAAAATGTCTGTTCCTAACCTTAACATGTTTTAGAATGTGATAAAAACAGTTCCTCTTGCAAGGATCTGTAAACAATTCCTGGAAGTTAAACACATCCCAGTTCTTGCATGGCCAGCATACTCACTGGACATTGAGCATGTTTGGTCTGGATGGGCGTATATGACAGCATGTTCCAGTTCCTGCCAAAATCTAGCAGCTTTGCACAGCCACATTCCACAGGCCACAACCTGATCAACTCTAAGTGAAGGAGATGTGTTGCACTGCGGGAGGCAAATGGTGGTCACACCAGATATTACCTGTTTTTGTCTGCCTGCCAATGTCCAGTGTTGTTGCTTAGATGTCACTTGTGTATGTATGTCTCCTAATATTAATTGAACTCTAATGTGTCTTTATAGCTAACACTGGCACATTTACAAAAATGTTTAATAATGTATACTGTCCCTGTTCAAATAAATTTGTGAAAATAATAATAATAAAAAAATAAAATAAAGACCAGTTTGGTTCATCAGGTTTGGTTTCAGGGGAAACTCCTCCCTCTTAGTGTTGCTTTCGTCAACGAAAATTATGACTAAATATCTTCGTCAACGAACCTTTATCACGTGACGAAAACGAGCGGAGACGCAACGTAAATGCTGATCATGTGACGATAACTATAATTAAATGTATAATGCATTATCGTTGACGAATAAAAACGAGACTTAATGTGGTTTACAAAATAAAAACTATGCTAAAATGTCTCTTCATTTTCGTTGACCAAAACGAGACGAGACGAAATGTTATAACCTTATTTCGTCTCGTTTAGTTGTAGTAGTTTTGCAGTAATTTCTGTTTCCTGCTGTGTCTCCCTTTCGGGAGGCTGCATCAGGTTGCGCAAACGCAGGCGACATCACTTCCTCAAGCCTTACTCGCGGCATTATTTAGATATTTAGACTGCGGTGAGTGTCATGGTTAGTGTATTTAAACGACAACAAAGTTAAGTCTATTAGCCTGACAGAGAGAAAGGGTCCGATAACGTATGGTATAATAATATACCATAACGTTACTTTCTATATTAGAAAGCTCATGCCAAGCCAACTCATGAGGCTGTGGTTAATGTGTCTCATTTTAACGTTAGCTTTAGACGTTAGCCACTGGAGCTGAAAACGACTGAGACAAACGTGTGTGACTAGCGTGTGTGTGTGTGTGACTAGCGTGTGTGTGTGTGTGTGTGTGACTAGCGTGTGTGTGTGTGTGTGACTAGCGTGTGTGTGTGTTTTTATGTGAGAGAGTGTAAAGTGGGTTCTTAGTTCCTACCTGACTGACTAAAAAGGCTAAAATACAATTTTCATTGACTAAAACTTGACTAAAAATGTCATCAGTTTTCGTCGACTAAAACTAGACGAAAATAGTCATGGATAATTCTGACTAAAATAAGACTAAAATGCTCAGACTTTTAGTCGACTAAAACTAGACTAGACTAAAAAGAGTATGAACGTGACTAAAACTAATAAAAATTAAAATGACAGCTTGACACAAAGACTAGACTAAAACTAAAATTAAAACAGGCCGCCAAAAACAACACTACTCCCTCTAGAGATATAAGCTCAGCTCTCCTACCAGTTGATCTCAGATTTGATAAAGTATCTTGGAATTAGAGACAAAAAGTCTTCACCTTGAAAAATGAGTCCAGAAATCTTTTACTTTAACCTTTTCTTCAAGATGACCTGGATGACTGAGAACCTCCACAGACATTTAATCAATTGTATGCATCCTTAGCTGCTCCCCTCTGTGCCTGATGTCTCTCTGTAGTCTGTATTTCTTTATGTCTGTTATTGTTTAGCATTGTTTTTTTTTGTATTTTGTCACTTGTTCATAAATGCCCAAACATTTGCCAATTAAATGTTGTTTAAAAAAATCCTCTTTAATATATGTTCAGTTTATTCTCTTTTCGAGTTCCTCCCCTTCAACATCCTCAGGCAAGACATATCCTGTTAACCCTCGATAAGCCACATCTGCACTGTTTATCTTCTTTTTTCAACTCTACAACATGACACTGACAGTTTCCATCTAGTGTTTCACATTCTAACATTTTAGTTTTTATGACTATACGGGTCATTAAAATATATATAGGCAGATGAAATACATTGGCCATATGGTACAATGCTGTAGTCAGGTCTGTTTGTGATTGGCCTGTTTCTGTTTGAGGCGGGTCTTCAGCGCCAAAAGGTCGATGTAGAGAATCTGGTTGAGTACTGCAGAGGCACAAAGCAGCCCGCCGTGCAGAGCACCTGCCATGCCATTACAGAACACGTCCTGACCTGTACACATATACACACATTCACACATGTACATTACACCCAAAGCGTTCACATCAGAATCAGGTTTATTTCCAGGTAAAGTGCAAAGGTTTACACAATACAATAAATTTGTTGTAGCATGTTGGTGCAAAAAACACAGTCCGCTTAAAGTTCAAAAAGATATTTAAAAAGCAACTAAGATAAATACTATATCGATATATCCCAACTAAACATGACACATCTCTGAAAGGCTGTGAGAGTCACCTGTCAGGTAGAGGCCTTCCACTGGAGTCTGGGGCTGCGTCCTGGCGACTACGTCCGGAGTGAAGCGCTCTAAGTTGTGCTCTGCACCGTACATCTCTCCTCTGGGTGCGCCCAGATAGTGCACGTTAGTGAGAGGGGTGGCTGCGTCCACCATCACCACCTACAAACAAACCCACAGAGCAGGCCCAGAGCGTTAGAGATCTGAATCAAGTCAGTGGAAGATGACCTGATAAGGATTACACTTCACTGTTTTCCTCATTCCATTTGTAATCATTCTCTTACTCTGGTGAAAGTATCAGTCAGTTGGTGTCATAAAAAAAAAAATTATAACATTAATAAACTTTGTACTCCGTGGCACCAAAAAAAAACATCAACCAATCATAGACACTTAGCAAGCGTTGTCCATTGGCCCTCTGGCTTGACAATCACTGTTACTACATGTGTTATGCACGCACGTTCCTGTTGCTGTGTAGAAAGTGTGTTTATGTAGCTCTGGTGCTATCACCGGCCTTCATTTATTGTTGATCCGTAGGTCTGACTGCAAAGTTACAAAATGGCTGAGAAACCGCCTGAAGTTGGTAGTGGCAAAGGTAAATCTCCTTTTGAGGAATATGAGAAAAGGAGATAAGCGGCTCAAGAGCTAAATAAAACCAGAGTGATTCTTTTTGACGATGGCGTGCTCTGATGACACAGAAAGGGCTTCTTACTGACATATCTGTTGCCAGATTCCTGCTGGACAGGTAAATTGAGTTTGGGAAAGATACAAACTTGTATTCTGGCACTGTAAAGCAACAGGCAATAGTGGGAGTACTGTCCAGCAATGAATCCAACAGTGAATCCACTAATGGGACACAGCGAATGCCCGTAGTAAACAAACACTCATGTTTCAATGCTCGTGCATGTGATTTGAGCTGTGAGCTGTGAAGGAGAGGGGCTGGTCTCACTAGGGATGGGTACCTAAACCCGGTATTAAACTGGCCCCGGGGCTAAATTATGAAAGACCGATCAATAAGATCTGACGCTATCGGTTCTGCTTTCGGTACTGGAGTGGAAAAAATTAATGTACTATGTATTTTCGCTTAATAATATGTTATCGTGCACATTTTATCTCACTAAACATTTCTAATGTGGATCATATTAAGACGTTTGTCTGTGAGATCTGCGAGATCTCTCATGCGCGCCGCGGAGGCTGTCTGTCACAGCGCTCTGTCACACACACACACAACACAACGAGCGCGGCGCACGCACACGCACACACAAAACACAACGAGCGCGGCGCACGCACAACAGTACGAAAACCTCCGCTTAATACAAAGAGTGACGATGGCGGAGAGAGCATAACGTTCCAAAGTGTGGTTACACTTCTCTAGAGTTGATGCAGACAACGCTCGTTGTCATAAGTGCAACAAAACGTTTGCATGTCAGGGCGTAAACACAAGCAATCTGTCTAAGCACCTTTCAAAAGTGCATTATGTGCAGACAGAGAAATGCAAAGTTTTCGACTGCATAGCTAGCTCGTCTCTGGTTGTTGCCCCATCTACGTCTGGTATGTACGCTAAAATCATGTTGAATCAACGTTGTTCACGTCATTTAAAATAAATGTAAAATCTTCCTGGTTTGTTAACCTTATGTAGAAATTCTGTTGATTTCTTTTGTTTTTAAAATTCCAAATAAAGAAAAATCAGTATGTAAATGTAAACATTTATTTGGCTAACTTAAATGCACAGCACTTAAATGCACAGCACAAACTTAAGTTAGTTAATGTCAAGTTTTGATCTCTGCCTTGTGCAATTCCCCACTTGAAAAGGACAATCCCTCCACATGAAGTTTTTAACTGGATTTCACTCAATAAAAAGCCATGGGAACAGTTTTTTGTCTTTTATTTTCCATTCCTTGATAGCAGTAAACAGGTGAAAAACCTCGAAAGAAATGACAAATACCAGTTATTATTTGAGTTAACAGCCAACTAAACAATTCTTCACATTCATCTCAGATAAACACAGTACTGTCATTACAAAATACAAGGTTTCCATTTTTAAGAAGTATTTTCATAGTAAATAATTATTCTAAGGCATCATTCTAGCCACACAACCTTTACTTTACAAAACAATCAATTGTTATTTTAACTTTCAGAATTTTCCTATCTTTAAACCAAGTATCTTTAGCCAAATAATTTTAGACTATGCATTTTAATTGAATTAAGAACTAGGTTAAGATTTCTACAAAGTTGAAATTACTTTTAACAATTTCAAACAGTCTTTGTCAAACAATGAATATGTCTTTTCTTACTTTTCCTTTATACCCCACAACCAACATTTAAAGTTACAAATACCACTGCAAAAGTCCTATCAAAGTAAACAAAAGTTAAAGAGTTTGTTTTTCCAGAGTATCATTAGCACTGCTTAAGTCAATCTAGTCAAACATGGCCAATATGGCGCTTACCGGCTGTCCGTCACAGTATTGTGGAAGGCTTGGTCTTGCACAGTTCTTTGATGACAAAGATGGTTTCCTTGGTCTTGTGGTGCTTTAAATGCTCCTTTGACTGCGGTCTAAACACAATAACAGAGCCAGGTACTGGTGGTTCAAATTACCTGGAAGATTTGTTCCACCTGGTTCACCACTGATTGAAGGAGGAGGAGTTTCACCACTGAGGAGCTCCCAGGCAGTTTGTCAGCACACCTCCCACTCGATCTTCCCACGGGAACTGATGGAAAGATCGTAATCAGCACTTGCTTACTGCCAGTTAGCTCCGAGTTTGGTCCTCAACTGGTAGCAAGACAACCAGGCGTCGAACATCTCTGTGCAGGACTGTGGTTTGGAAAACTTCTTTCAGTACTTTCACTGATGGACGGTTTAGTGCGGGTTTTGTGACAGGATGGCAGGAGCTTTGGACCACTTTGACGATCACGTCTCGAACAATGCCCTTAGCATCTGGATTAACGCTCACCACACGTCCTAGCTTGAATTGGCCCCTCACTGCATTTTGGTCGCACAACCAGACAATATCTCCGACAGCAACATTGCGATGCAAAGTATGCCATTTACTTCTCAGAAATAAGTTTGGGCCGGCAAGCTGGCTCCAAGACCTCCAGAACTTGTTGACTTGGTTCTGCATCTCTCCGAGTCTCTTGTAAGGGTAGTTTGCAAAGTCAATTCTTCTGATCTCATGTGAGAGGGGGTGCCCTCTTATTGCAGTAAAGCGTTGGTATGCCATCAAGAAGCTCTCTGTCGACATTGTGTTGACCAGGTCTGCATGAATTGCCCTGCTGGCCATACAACTGAAGACGATGCCCCACACTTTCATGGAGACCCGTTTCTTGATGTCATCTTTGACAAGGTACGGTCCAAAGAGGTCGACTGTAGTAAACTCGAACGGAGCTGCAGGTGTGGTTCTTTCAGGAGGTAAGTCAGCCATTACCTGTTTGCACCTTCTTGCTTTTGACTTTTTGCAGAAAAGGCAGTTCTCCACTACGTTTTGGGCAATTTTCCTCCCTTGGATGACCCAGGCTTTCCTCCTCATTTTCAGCAAGGTTGCAGCCACACCTTCATGACCCTCATTGTGCGCCTCCCGTGCCAGTAAAGTAGAGACCCATGCATTGAAAGGCAGAAGGGGAACTGCAGCGCCATCCTCCCTGAAGCCATGGATTCTCCCACCACAGACTAGTAGCCCAGATTCTGGCTCTCTGTACACAACCAAGCGGTCTGTAGTGGTGGCTGGAAATGTTACCCCTTCCTGAGCAGCAAGATAGATGTCTCTTATTGCCTCTTGACGTTCTGTGGTGGTGATAACTCCTTTTGTGGGAATCGCCTCCCACTTTGGCATTTCAATGGACTTTGTTGTAGATCTAAACCTTTTGGCGGCTCTCCAGATAAAAGCAACAGTCTTGATTAGACACTTTAGACTACTAAAGCGCCTCTCATCTACTAAGTTTAGGACAGCGGCACTAGCAAGAAGTTGACCCGCGAGACTTGGACGCCTTTTCGCTTGAGCTCTGGTGAGTGCAGCCACAAATGACTTCTTTTGCATATTATTAATGCTTTCCCGAGCAGTTTCAGACACATCTTTTGACGACATAATTGGCCACTCGCTCTCTGGAAGATGTAGAAACTCTGGCCCTTGCTGCCACTCTGAATGAGCATCAAGTTCCTTTGGCCCAGCTCCTCGAGTGATAATGTCGGCTATGTTAAGTGGTCCAGGGATCCACCACCAGTCCTGTAGCTGTGTGCTCTCTTGGATCTCTCCAATTCTATTTGCGAAGAAAGTCTGAAATCCATAGCTTTCACGCTGGATAGCTCCAAGAACAGTCTGACTGTCTACCAAATGGTACCACCTTTTATTTGGATCTGGGTATGCTGTTCAAAGTATTTTTCAGGCGACTTGCAAAACTGCACCACAAAGTTCTGCTTTTACCGCATCCCCTTCTGGTCTAGAGGTGTCAGCTTTGCTTTTGACTCCACTAGTCGAATTGTTAATTGTTTGTTGCAGTTCCACCGCAGGTAGAGGACAGCACCATAGGAGCTTTCACTGCCATCTGAAAAAGTGACAGCCACTGGTTCAGTTTTTGCCTTTGGTGGAGTAAGGGCTCTTGGGAACATTACTTTGCTTAGCTGGACGTACTCCTCAAAGATTCCAATTGCATCTTTGCGGAGCTCATCCGACAGGGGAAGGTCCCATGTGTCCTTGACCATACTGCACTTTGGTTTTGCCTCTTGGAATGCCCTTCGACCAAGATAGCCCCTTTTGCTTTAATGGTGTTGTCAGGCCAACTGGGTCGTACAAGCCAGCAACTTGACTCAGCAATTCACGTCTTGTCAGCGGGTCTGGTGTCTGTACTCGTACTTCTTCTAACAGCAAGTCTTGTCCAAGTCTCATCTTTTTCTTCCGCCTGGAGAAGTTGACCCTCACCATGACATGCAACATGTCTTCATCCACAATGTATCCGAGACCAAGTGCCTTGTTGTCTTCTTCCTCAAGCTGGTTCGGCAGGACAACAATTTTTGGTGATGCCTTTTCTCTTTCTCCTTTGCTTTGGTCTGAAAAGACCCAAGGCTTCAATGCAAACCCTCCTGCTTTTAGAATCAGCTCCACGTTCTTTGTAATGACTTTGAGCCTTTCCCGGCAGTTGTGAGATGTCAAGATGTCATCGACATAGCTGTGCTCATGTATTACTTGACATTCATCTCTGAGGTGGCTGAATTGAGGCAGGTTAGCAGTCTCCCTCATAGCTAGTTGTGCTATGCATCCTGCTGGCTTGTCCCCGATATTCACTCTGGTTATGGCGTATTGTTCTAGCTCATCGTCCTCTGAATCACGCCACAAGAATCGGTGTAGATGGACTTCCCTCTCCTCGAGCCACACAGAATTGTACATCTTTCTGAGATCTCCTAGAGCGGCGAAGGAACCTTGGCGAAACTTGAGGAGGACAGCTCGAATAGAGTTGAGAACGTCAGGACCTTTCATCAAAAGGTCATTAAGACTTTGGCCTTTGTACTTCTGACTGCTGTTCCAGACAAGTCTTACCGGAGTTGTAACAGAGTGGGGGTTGGGTGCGATAAGATGACTAATATACCAGACAGGTCCATTCCAGTTGGTTAGATCCTCCTTGGTCAACTTCTTTGCAGCTCGGCGGTCAACCATTTCGTGGACTTGAGCTCCATAGGCTTTTTTCCACTGCGGTTCTTTGGCGAGCTGTCTCTCTGTTCTGAGGAAGGTTGCCTCCACTGCTTTTCTGTTGTTTGGCAATGTAGATGGGTCCATGAGCCAAGGATATCTTGCATGCCAGTGTGGACTATCACTGTGGTCATCAGCACCAACATAAGTCAGGCCACCCCTTACAACTTCCAGCTGCCTTTCTTCAGATAGAGTAATTTCTTTGCCACCAGGTTGACAACTGCCACAGCGACATCCTCCACATTTTGGAGTGCAGGGGGCACCAATGCTATCCCATCGCCACCACTCAATAAAATCCCGAGTGGTAATAGCAGAATAAGACGACTTGATGGTAGGTTTGCTGCAGATATGTTCTTCATACATCAATGCTGCTGTTCTCATAGACCTGGCGAAGTGTGCTCTGCTCTCATGTGCTGTAACTGTAACCTCTTCAAACAGACCAGGGTGTGTCCCTGCAATTGTCTTTCCCAATGGCCCATCCCATAGTACAAGGTCCCCAACAGTACGTATTTTCTGTGGGACCAGTTGCCCTTCCTTATGGCTTATCAAAAGCTGTATCTGTCTTGGTCTCACAAGTTCATTCTGGGGGACATCTGGAAAAAACGTTTGGAGTCTTTTGGCTGTCACATGTTTATGGATATCTGCAATTTTATCCAAACCATAGCAGAGGAGTTGGTGGGATCTGCAGTTGCCCTGCTCCGTGCGGATCCGGATCTTTAGGAGGTACCGTTTGTGGTAACTTGAACTTTCATTCCTCCACGCCGTGGACAACAAGGGTTATGGCTTCACTTCTAAGGTTCAAACGATTAGCTGCATCATGAGTTATGTAGTTTGTATCCGATGCCAGGTCGATCAAAGTCCCAACTTTTTGTCCTGCATTGGCCGTGACCTCTAAGAGCATCATGATGACTGGCCACTCCTCTATTCCATTCTCTGCTAGAAGACTGCTTTGGTTGGACAAATGAGAGGTACTGACCACAGTGTTGCAAAAGGCATTGCGACACTTCGCTGCAAGTTCAGGTGAGAGACTTTTAACAAATTCTTCTTGCTCTTGGGTGTAACACTTTCTTGCGTCACCTCCCACTTTGCCGTTATTTGACCCCTGGAGAACATTCTCTTTGAAGGTACCAGCCCTCGGGCAAAGGTAATAGTGGTGTTCTTCAGCACGCTGTTCTATGCAGTCTGGCTTCCTGCAGAGAAACTCTGATTTACAGTAGTCACCTTCATTGTGAATCTCCAGGCATTTCTTGCAGGCTCCCAGCTTCCTGACAGCATTTCTTTTCTCTGACAACTTAAGAGTGCGAAACTTCTGGCAGAAATATAGCCTTTTCTTATGCTTGCCATCTCCGCAGACCACACATCCTTGAGCCTGGTTGCTTAATTGGGTGGTGGTTCTGGTTTGAGCTTGCCGAGGTTCTGATTTTGGTTTTGGTTCCTCCTCTCTCAGTTGGTCCAGCTTCTCATAGATGGCTTCTTGACCTTGAAGAAACTTGAGGAGGTAGTCAAATCGCTTGTCCTCCTCCGCTTCATCATCTTTGCCAGCTACATGAAGAAGCCATTCCTTCTTCAGACCATCAGGAAGTTTACTCTCTATTGTTTTTGTTACAAGAGGGTTCTTTATTGCGCCGGTTTTGCCAAGCTCGTTCAGATCGACAGGCTTTTTCTTACAGATTGAATTAGCTCAACAATCCTCCTAGGCTGGTTACCTTTAACTGCTTGAAGTCTTTGGAGCTCTTCTACTATTTCAAGGGCTATAGTTGTCTTATTACCAAAGCGGTTCTCCAAGACCCGGAATATGTCCTCAGCAGTTATGCAAGTTGTAAGGTGGAGGTCTCGTATTATCTTCTCATCCACACTGTCGAGAAGTTGGAACTTTTTAACCTCTCTGGATCCACTAGGTTCACCCTGCATCTGGAGCACTTCCCAATCTTTCTTCCACCGGTGAAACTCTCGGCGGATGCCAGAAAACTTTGGGAGGGCAGCTGGCTTTAATCTAATTGCAGGTGTGGCCACACAACTGATTGAAGTAGTATTAAATTTGCTGGTTTCTCCTTTGACGTGTGCCCCTGTAAAGTCGGCTTGTCTTATTGAGAGTTTTGGCAGGATAGTCTCAAGGCCTTGAATACGACTCTGGAACTGTTGTTGCTCTGCTGGGGGGACCCAGCACTTCCAATGTTTATGAACCTCCTTTGCAGCCTTCACAAACTTCTCTAGTTGTCCAATCATGAAGAGATATGCATCTGGGTTTCTACTTGGCTCCACAGCTGCCACGTTTTCTGCTTGCGACTCTGCTGTTGTAATTGATTGTGTCAGTTCATATTTCCCGAAATTGTCCCACAATGTCTTTTGTATGAGGTCCTTTAGCTCTTGCAATTTCTTCTCACACTCATTAGCTGTTCTGAACAAGTCCCTCTTTTGCTGCTCACTCAACTCCTCTGCATCAGAGCTTTCTTCAATACATTGCCCCTCAACATCATCGTTCGCTTCCAGGACTTTGCCAGCTTCATCAGAGACCTTCCTAAAATTGTCTCTGAGTTCCTCTTCTGACATCATTGTATGCATTCGTATCACATTATTTGCCAACCGGGAAAACTGACGTTTCGCTGATGTCCTTGCGATCTTTAGCTGTTCTACCAGTACTGAATCAGCCATCTCAATCACAGCAACAGGACGGGAATAGTCTTTATTTGTCTCCTTGGACACGTGTGGTCACTTTTCTGGTCTTTCTCCAGTCTTCAGTGCGGTTTTTCACTGTCAAGTTTTGATCTCTGCCTTGTGCAATTCCCCACTTGAAAAGGACAATCCCTCCACATTTTTTTTTTTAACTGGATTTCACTCAATAAAAAGCCATGGGAACAGTTTTTTGTCTTTTATTTTCCATTCCTTGATAGCAGTAAACAGGTGAAAAACCTCGAAAGAAATGACAAATACCAGTTATTATTTGAGTTAACAGCCAACTAAACAATTCTTCACATTCATCTCAGATAAACACAGTACTGTCATTACAAAATACAAGGTTTCCATTTTTAAGAAGTATTTTCATAGTAAATAATTATTCTAAGGCATCATTCTAGCCACACAACCTTTACTTTACAAAACAATCAATTGTTATTTTAACTTTCAGAATTTTCCTATCTTTAAACCAAGTATCTTTAGCCAAATAATTTTAGACTATGCATTTTAATTGAATTAAGAACTAGGTTAAGATTTCTACAAAGTTGAAATTACTTTTAACAATTTCAAACAGTCTTTGTCAAACAATGAATATGTCTTTTCTTACTTTTCCTTTATACCCCACAACCAACATTTAAAGTTACAAATACCACTGCAAAAGTCCTATCAAAGTAAACAAAAGTTAAAGAGTTTGTTTTTCCAGAGTATCATTAGCACTGCTTAAGTCAATCTAGTCAAACATGGCCAATATGGCGCTTACCGGCTGTCCGTCACAGTATTGTGGAAGGCTTGGTCTTGCACAGTTCTTTGATGACAAAGATGGTTTCCTTGGTCTTGTGGTGCTTTAAATGCTCCTTTGACTGCGGTCTAAACACAATAACAGAGCCAGGTACTGGTGGTTCAAATTACCTGGAAGATTTGTTCCACCTGGTTCACCACTGATTGAAGGAGGAGGAGTTTCACCACTGAGGAGCTCCCAGGCAGTTTGTCAGCACAGTTAATAAAAAAAAAAAAGGAAATAAATATATATACATATATATATATATACATGCATAGACATATATATAGGTAGACGCCGCATCGAACGCTACTGCCTATTGGCACGAACGAGCCGTGGAGCCGTCATCTTGGACCGGTCGTCAGCCCCACTCAGTGTAACTTGTTTGCCAGGTGCAATGAGCTGTCAGCGCATTTATTCAATAATTTCTCACCGAATACCCAACTAATTTTGACGCGGGCTTTTTTGCTGCAAAGGTCATTCATGTAGCTATGATACAGGACACATTGTTCAGCGTATTTTAATATTCATAGTAGGCTTAACAGTTATATAATATTCTGATAAAAGATATAAAGTAATCAGACGTTCAAAATCTAAATATGTGATTTAGGATATAAGGTAATTTATAAACCACACACTATAAATATGATAAAGAAGCAGAAACAGATTGTAGCAGATAAACATTTTAATATTTTGTAGAAACAATTTATAATGATTTTGACTAACACTCACACACACACTCTCACACACACTCACTCTCACACACACTCACTCTCACACACACTCACTCTCTCACACACACACACCTCTCTCTCTCTCTCACATACACACACACACACACACAAACATGGCATCCAACATTAGTGAAACACAGCCATATTTAGCCTGGTCTCCCTGGCATCTTCTCTCCAGCATATCCAGCATCATCTTGTTCAGGCCAGGTTTGGAATCCACTGAACGCAGCCACCTGTAAAAAAAATTGAGAAGAAGCTTTTCAGTGTGTTTGCATTAATAATTTCCAAAAAATAAATTCGGACAACATTAAGCCTATCTTTATATTGTATGTGGATGTGGGAGGGGAAAATGTCGAGTCTCTCTGAGGTATTTGTATGCCTTTGGACCATGTAGATGCAGCGTGAGCGCAAACTCTCTGTAGTCCTTTGTGTATTCGTGGCCTTCCTTTGCCATGAGGTCTAACTGAAAATCTGAAATGTTATGATTTAAAATGAATAAGTCCCCTTCAGATAATAAATAAAGAGTTTAATAAGAGTAAGAATAACATGTACATGAATTTCAAAGTGTTAATTGTGTCTTACCAGAGTAGAATTCAAGCTTCTCTTTGAGCTCTTCATTAATGAGGTTCTTTTCCCTCAAATCCCCCAAAAGACTATTTACTGTGGTTTTTGCCCTCTTTTCTCTGGCCATGGAATTCTTCTTCTCTCACTCTAGATGTTCCACTCTTGCCAAGGCTTCAGTGAGTTTGGTCTTAAGAGCGGTAGGAGAAGCAGGCAAGGCATAGCCATGATCCTAATAGAAAGAGGGATGAACATGGTTTGAGTAATGTTTCACTTCAAAAACATTATTTTGACACCACTAGTTTAATGCCCACATTCTTTCTTATAGTCATCACATGTCAAAGCCACTACCAGCACTGTGTGTGTGTGTGTGCGTACCAGTAATGCATGTTCAATGTGTCTTAAATTGTGTTTGTATGGGTTTATTTGTGAGCGTGTTTAATATGAGTGGAAGCACAAAAGTGAGATTTGAATATGTCCAGAGAACATTATGATATGATGTTTAAAGTAAAAATATTCACATCATTAGGCTGAGGTTGTGGGCTTGAGGTTGCCGTTTCCTGGAAATCCTGAGAGGCCATGGACAGGCTTTCTTCAGCTCTTCTGGAGGTAGAAGTAGCCCTGCCCTTTTCCAACTAAAATGATGAAGCATAATATATAATACAACACATATAAAAGGTATAAGCATCTTACCCTGCCATGTGATTGATAATTTACATTTATGAACATTCACATTTATGAATGCTAATAGTTTTATGAGGATACACCTACTCTTTGGAGGTGAACCGGAAAGCTGAAGACGGATGGAATAACACCATCTTGGAGTCGGACAATCTGACCCGTTCTATCAAAATCATCATTCTTAAAATGATGAGAGCAAAGTACTGTTGTATCACTTGCATGAAATCCTTCTCTCCTCAAAGCCACTTCCCACTTCTTCCTCACATCTTTGTGCTTATAGGCACATAACATTACCTAACGCTAAAAGAAAGTTTTGTGCATCTAACAAGTGCTTTCGAACTTTTTTCCTATCTGAATAGTAAATTATGTGGAAAACACTTGAGTTGAGGGAGGGAGATACATAGTCTAGCTAGCGTTAGCTAGCGTTAGCTAGCGTTAGCTAGCTACGATTTCAGTACAGTACTATCAAAGATCCTTGCTCCTTCTCAATTCTGTGGATTTAAGGACAAAATACAACCAAAGTACAATAGTAATGTTAAATCTTACTTGTGAAAAGTAATCCCCCGAGCCCTATTTGCGATGGTCCGCCGATTAGAACATAAAAATGCTGCACAGTGCTCTGGCATCTTAACTGCTGCTATTCAACAAAACTATGAGTACGAAAATCGCAAATCTCATCGCGCAGCGGCCAATAGGGCGTCTATGTATTTATATGTCTATGCCTAATTATTATACAATCTATGGTCTATGCTGCCTCCGACCCTTCATTTTTCGCTCTTCTTCTTCTTGATTTTCTGGCAGACTAGACACCCGTTACTGGCGTATTGCTGCCCCCTTCGTTGATGTTGGATACTACAGTTTAATCACATTAAATCCGAAAGTGAAGTTGGGAGGAATAAATAAAGCTTAATATCAATTTTACCACTTCACAATGATGTTCATCAAGTCCAAGTAATGTCTTTAAAGAGATAGACTTGAATCCCAGGTCCATCAACTGTATGTAGAGATTTTGTTGCATGTCTGCATATTGACCACACGCCATAAGCACATGCACTATTGATTCTGAATTTATTACAACTCCTACATAGTCCACTGGGATGCATTACAATTGTTGTCAGATGTGCAATAGTGGCCTAACCTTAGTCTTGTCAGAATGACCTGATCCTTTCCGTTTTTTCCACTAATGAGTTGGCCTCTAACACTCTTCTGGATGAGGCGGTAGTGCCTCCCTCTTGTTTCACCATCCCACTCCTCCTGCTATTTTAGTATTTATCTTTAATTAAACTACAACAATGTCAACTACAACTGTCCCAATGTAACCCTCACTCTAATAACTTTTTAGCCACTTCATCTGCCACTTTGTACCCACATGTGCTGGAACCCAAAGAAAATTCACACTGCACCCATACTTTTCTAATTTGTATCAGGCCTAGATTAACCCCCCCCACTCCCCCTTCTAATGCCATTAAAGCAGACATAGAGTCAGAACAAATAATAACCCTCTCTGTTTTACTATCCTCTATCCAGGGCACAAACTATACTCACAAGTTCTGCTGTAAAAACAGACAAACAACAAATATTACTCTTCTTTAACTGTAAATGAGGAATATAAATGTTCTTCTAGTTTCTGGATATCCAGTGAACCGTCACTGAACAGTTGAATGTAGTTACTCCATTCTCCTTTGAGGCAATCCTCAACTAAGGTTGCATAGTTGCTCCCTGAAGGATTTCCTGATCTTTTATGGAAAGATCCACATCTGGTACTAGCCACAGCCACTGAGGGATAGAGGGCCAGTAAATAAGAGCCACAACCTCTACACAGTGAAAACTGTTTAGAACCTTTTAACTTAACATAATACTGCAAAGCCAATTTCTTATGTCTGAGGCCCAATTGAACCTCCACTGCCTCAACCAAGACCACAGGGATAGGCATTGTTTGGAATGCCCCAGTTCAAACCTGGAGAGCCTTAGTTTGAACAACATGTAACAAGTGTAATGTAGATTTAGCTGAAGAACCTTAAGCTACACAACCATAATCGAACACAGACCATATCATTGCTTTATCATCATCACTGTTCTACCTGCACTCCAGGAGTAAACAGCTTAACATCTCCGGACATTAATGACTTTTCCACATTTAGAAACCAAATACCAAGAAATTTAAAACTTGTAACTCGCTCTAACGGCCCTCTATATAATTTTGATCCATACCTTCCCCACATCTGCACCCTCGTCTGGCCCCGTCATCCATATTGCTCAAATAAATATTTATTTATTTAATGTTTTATTTATTTTTTTAAGATATCTCTAAAACCACAGGCTATAATGTATATTTCACATTCTAACAAAATCTAGTCCTCTAAACTTTAAATAAATAATGGGTATGAACTTTTTGATTGAGATGTTCCAAAAAGGTGGGGCAAATCACAAACAGTGGCTTTTTTTTTATCAGTGAAAGAATTTGTTTAATTTGATAATTTATTGGTCAGTGCTTCTATTTGTTATCAAATTATGTTTGGAATAGGTATAGGCAAAATATACTTGTATTGTGCTGAACCAGATGAGTTAAGGACAGCATGAATCTCATTTATGGAATTAGTTTAGATCCTTGCACAATAAAGATTAATTGGGAAACAGGATTGCTAAGCCAACATCAATGCACTTGAGAAGTGCTGAATATTTTGCTTACATCCAATCCAAGAAAAGAGAAACAAAAAAGGCAAAAGCCACAACCGAAGACACACAAGACAGAAGAGCCAGGCACCATGTGTCAATATGTTTATGGGGCTAGAAAAGACTCCAAATACACAGCAGGATAGCTTTCCCTGGGCAGACTGGTGTGTGTAGTTAAGATGTGCTGAAAATATTGGTGTGATAGTTGATTATGAGTTATTTATGCTGAAAACCTGTTATAAGCTTTGGCTGAGTTCAGAAGTGTCCCAGATTATCAGTCAAGGTGTACCACTTTATCAAATTTTTGAAAAAAATTGAATGAAAGTATTAACAACAATTGTATAATAATAACAATAACAAATTGTCTAATTTTTGAAAAAGAATTACCCTGGGCAGAAGAGAGGAAGACTGCAGGAAGTTTAGCATATAAACTGAGTATACTGCAGAAAAACCTTTCCTGCTCTGAAGCAGGTTTGCTATTCACACAAAGGTCTTCCTTAATAGAAATCTCACCTGTTTTGTTATATGAAAATGAGAGATTACGCTTGCACATATGTCAATTAGGCTAATAAACAAAACAAAGAAGTTTCAAGATTCTGGCATTAGACAATCCCAAATCAATCCAAAATGTTGTTCTATGGGAAAAATGTTTTCCATGCAGCATTGGATTCAATACTGCAAAAGGCCCCAGGTGGAATTTATAGATTGTAAAAATAATAGATGTTGTCTGCCCATTGCTCCCCCATTTACTGAAATTGGCCATACCACAAAGCAATAAATTGGCGATTACATCTGGGAGCTGAACAAGCTAACGCTAACGGCAAATGTCATGCTGTCGGCTGCTGCTAACGGCTGAACTATTTCAGTTCCTGCTGTTTATGTCAGATCATTATTATCAATATTAGATCTTTTTTATGATAGTCTATCATAATTTTAAGCTTGAGCACATTTTTATCATAGTCTGATAAACCTTTTTAGTTTTGTTAAAAATGTAACTGTGTTTTCTCAAACATATCATTATAATCTTCATATTTTTTTAAACATCTGCCCTTCATTTGTGAGTCTTGTACATTAAGGCTTCAGTATTTGAGGGAGGCACATTGGAAGCACAATGTAAAGCGCTGTGGGTGCCCGAGAAGGGTGCAAAATAGTGCTATATAATTCTACTTCGTGTGTGCTCCGCCCAGCTACGGGCTTCGCTAGTGGTTACCTCTCTCTGGCGCCAGCCAGTCTTCTGAGAAAGATCAAAGCATTCACCGCGCCAATCATGCCAATGTACTGGCACAGCTTCAGGGACTATATAAACCCCCTCACCCAACGCTCTCCCTTCTTCTCTCTCAGCACTTCTGAGATCTCTAAAAGAGCGAAGACTATACATAAGATAAGAGAATGGATTGTGCCCGAGATTTGTCACCTACCGGTGTCTGGCACCACCGCTCCTGCCCGAGGACGGCCACGACTGTTGCTTCACCTGCCTCAGATGGCGTCATCAGCTGGAGCGGTCTACTTGCTCTGCCTGCCTCGGCTTTTCCAGAGAGGAGAACGAGCGCCGCGCTGCTTTCATGGGTCCAATTTCTCTGTCTCGACCTGACCTGCCCCCGGAAGCCATCGCTGTGTCCCCAGCTGCAACCCCACCTGTTAGACGATCTGCCGCAGCCGTTTGTCTCTGCTGCGGATTGGAAGGAGACTCCACTCCCGCCCCAGCCGCTTAAGACGGCTCCGGCGGACTTCAGACTCGGGCTAGCGTCACACACTTGCTCTCGACCATGTGTGGCGGCTCTCTACCCTCTGATGACGGCCATCGCCCATTATGCCCAGCGAGAATGGCAGAGCCCGCTCTCGTCGAGAGGCCCCGCCCGGGGCTATCTGAGCTATTACAACGTGGAGGGCTGGAACGAGATCACCGGTGTCCCACCCATTGAATACGGGGTGAGGATGTGCTTGCTACCATCATCTACCCCCTGGCCGGGTGGTAAGCCGGCTCTACTAACGGAGAGGGACAGGTTAACGGCGTCGCTGATGGATCGCTGCTACGCCAATGCTGCTCAGGTAATGGCGTTGGCTAGCAATATGGCTTTCCTGGCGGGCTCCTTGGACAAGCTCACGCATGAGCGATCTGTCCTCACGCCCGGGGAGATAGATGAGGTTCAGACCACAGTGGCTGTTCTCTTGAAGATGTCCCAAGCATTCGCTGTGGACAGGGGGCCGCACCATGAGCGCGGCTCAGCTCGGCGCCAGACACCTGTGGCTCGGCCTGTCTTCCCCGAAGGAGCAGGAATCAGAGACGTATACTCGTTCTGCCGCTCTCCACCTCATCCCTGTTTGGTCCTGACAGTCTCTTGTAGACCGACTGGAATCAGCCTCCAAAATGTCCCAGCAGTTTGCTCTGCATCTCCAGCCGACATCTGGCGCCGTCGTGCAGACTGGCGCCAGGTGTCCGCGACTCCCCGGGAGCGAGCTAGGGCCCGTCCCACCATTGCCGCTGCTGACCCTGTCCCCGCGTCTTATAGCGCAGGGTGGAAAACTCCGGGAAAAGAGGAAGTTTTCAACACGCTGGCTCCTCCCGCTTCCACATGTCCTTTAATGAGAATCATATCAATAAAGGCCACAGGGCCCGTTACTTCTCATTAAAAGAGCACGCTTCTGGGTCATCCCTTCCGGCTCTCTGTGGTCCGCCCCCCTCCACCACGCAGGCGGATTGTGCTTGGCTTAGGGGGGTCCGGCATACTTACAGCAGTACCGGCGTCTTCCATGTTGCCAGGTGTCCTTCGCACACAGCTCACAACTTGGGGAGCGGCCATGGCCCTTCAAGAGGAGGTCTCTTCACTCCTACATCGTGGCGCAATTTCGGAGCTGGACCGAAGAGAGGCGGAGATAGGGTTTTACTCCCCATATTTCTTGGTCTCAAAGAGAAACGGGGGAGTGAGCCGATCCTGGACCTGCGCATCCTGAACGAGTATGTGACCACCAGGAGGTTCCGCATGTTAACAATCAGGCACCTCCTGGAGAGTTTCCGCCCGGGGTATTGGATGACCTCAATTGGCCTGATGGATTTTCATGTCTCCATCCTGCCGAGGCACAGGAAATTTCTCAGCTTTGCCAGCGGGGAGTGTTTTTAGTTCAACCGTCTCCTGTTCGGCTACTCCCTCGCCCTACGCACCTTTTCCAAATGCATGGAGGCAGCACTGGAGCTGCTCTGTCGTCAGGGTCTCAGGATCCTGACTTACATAGACGACTGGCTTATCCTTGCTCCTTCTTGCCAGGAGGCCGTGGAGCATACGGACAGACTACTGCGTCACATCTTGAACCTGGGGTTCGTGATGAACAGACCAACAGCTTGTTGTTGCCAGCTCAACAGGTGACGTACCTGGGAATGGAGTTGGATGCACAGACCATGCGTGCACGGCTCTCCGTAGAGAGACAGGTGGTGCTCAGGAGTCTGGCCCAGAAGCTGGTGGTGGCTCCATCGGCACCGTCTTGTCTGGTCCGGTCCCTACTGGTCATGATTGCGGCGGCTCACCCGGTGGTACGCTTGGGGCTTCTTCATATTAGATGTCTCCAACGCTGGTTTGCTCGGCTCCAATTGCATCCCATGCAGAACAGACAGACGCGGGTCTCACTGTCCCCGGGGGCTCGGCAGGACATGGAATTGTGGCTCATCCCGGACCGTCTCCAAATGGGATGCGTCCCACACTATGTGGAGGTGCTTCGGATGCTTCGATCACCAGATGGGGTGGGACCTTGGGCCGGCTCGCAGTTGGCGGGGCCTGGGAGCCAACGCTATCCTATATCAATGTACTGGAGATGGTGGCAGTGCAGATGGTGCTTCTACACTTTGCCCCCAGCTTGAAAGGAGATCACTTGATGGTCAGGTCAGACAATACAACAGTTGTGGCCTACCTGAACAGGCAGGGTGGAACCAGGTCACCCCTGCCCTCCTTCATCGGGGGGCAGCAGAGATCCTAATGTGGGCGGACACACACCTGACCTCCCTAAGGGCGCGGCATGTGCCTGGGACACTCAACGCAGGGGCAGACAGGATGTCCCGGGGTGGCCCCGCAACAATTAGGGCTTGGTGCCCAAGCTTGCACAACAGATTTGGCGCCGGTTTGGTCAGCCTGTGGCCACCAGTGCAGAGAACACACAGTGCCCACTGTGGTGTCCTGGCTTTACATGAACGACTTGCATTTTAGGAAATGATAACCACATTTTATCGTCTTCATGAAGTTAAAATTATGTCAACAAATCTTTATATGACCTGTGACTTTTCTGTCAAGGGTTTTAATTGCTTTAGAAATAGCCTCAGTTAATAGCCTTAAGGTCCATTAGCGTAGCTCTTAAGATAAGCTGTTAATAAAAAAGTAGAGCCATGCTTCTTGGCCGGTCTGTCAATGAAGGGTACATAATACTACAGCATAATATCCTGGAGATTTTTGTGCAAAACTTCTGTGAGCAGCAAATAAAGACACAGCTTACAACCAGTGACTGTAGAAGGGGCTGGATATAAGGAGTGAGACGTCACCCATAGCGTTACGAACCTCGAGATCGACGCTCTTTCAGGCGCCATTTTTAGCTGTTATGGAGGTCGCCATGTTGATTTTATGGAGCCAGAAGTCCCTAATTTGGGCATATGGACTGAGTTGAGTGCCCGTTTGCATGGTAACCAGTGAGCCAATCAGAAGCTCGCTTGTTCGTTGACCACGTGCTTGCTCCCTGCAGACAGCGGCTAAACTTAGCATCGCTGCTCCTTTACTGTTTGTGTGTTAGCGGCACCCTCTGGTTGTAAATTTCACTTTTACACCAATATCTACGTTTTTTTATATTCCCCTACTTTACTTATCTATGTGTGTCACCTTTGTCAAGAATGTTCAAATATATATATATATATATATATATATATATATATATATATATATATATATATATATATGTAAGCAATATATATATAGCTATATACTTTTTTTTTTTTTTTTTAAAGTATATTTTTTTTTACAAGTTATTAACTCTGTGCACTTAAATATAAAGTGTATAAATTATGTCAGATTTAGGGGTTGAAATACAGTTTATATATGCCTTCAAACCTAGAAGCACATAACTGAATGGAGATTTGATTGAGTTTAAGTTTATTTAAAAGAAGCTGAAGTTGTAGATGGACCAGGAAGTGATGAAGCTGAGGAAGACAAGGCTGGGCTATGTCAGCTGTGCAGGGGGCAGAGAAGACCGACAGAGAAGCAGACCGATAACTGGACTGGACTGGACTGGGGGAGGGTCGACATAAAAGCAGCAGCAGACAGAGGGGCTCTGCAAAGACAGAGAACAAAGTAAAAACTTATGTTTAAAACAAGTCCTCCTGTTGGGACCGGTCACCTCTGTACATGAAATTTACTTTTAATCACAGAACAAATTACAACATTAACCTTGGTCTTTTATTCTCCAGCTCACTGTATGTTACTGTGTGTTTAAGGACTGTTTTTAGAAAATAGTGGACTTTGATTTGAACTTACATTTGCCTAAATATAATACTTAAGTAAATGTGAACTGTACTGGGTTAGAGGTAATGTCTGTCATGTTGAAAACCAGCCATAAACATTTACCTGTCTACTGTTGTCATTATTTACAGATGACAAATGTACAAATATAAAACTAACTGTTATAATAATTTTATTATTATAATTGTTTATATTGTTTATAGTTAGTGGGTGCTCATAGTTCTCTCTACAGGTCATGTAAAATCATGTCATGTCCTCCATGCTAGTCCAAGCATGGAGTAGACATAACTAAAGACATGGCTTGCCAGAGGACTTCTGCACCTGGAGCCTGGGGCCTTGGGGAGGGTGTATGTAAGATACACCTTCCACTGACAGCCCCCACTGTAGTGATATAAAATCTCATGTTTTGTTTACTTCTTTAAGCAAAACGCACTATGTACCTTTGATATATCCGTGTATGTTTGCTTCTTCTTGCAAGAATAAAACCTGGTTAATCTGTCTCCGTGTCTCTCTGGATAATATAAGGATAAAGAATTCTTATAACACTAACACATGCACTTTAGCTACAGTAATGTTTAAGGGATGTATGATTGCAGTGTTTTCTAGAGTAAAAAGTCTCAGAGCTTGGTGGGCATTTGCAGGTGTAATGTTTTATTTAATTAACACCCACCTTTGTCTGAATATCCTCTTCAAAGTGCTCACACCACAACCAAGAGCCTTTCTTCTGATCAGCCTCAGCATCACCTTTAGGAAATCTGTGGAGAGAGAACAATATCTATTTTCATAAAACATGTGTCAAATGTATTTACCAAAATGGCACAACCCAGATCTTTGTAAAAGAGTACATTAAGCCCACTTCTAATTTTTGCTTTTATTATTATGATTATATTATAGCCTTTACTCGGTTTGCAAACTAAACAGTTATTATTATTATTTATTATTCAGTCAGAGACAAGAAGAAAGAAAAAAACGTTAAAATTTGCTTCAGGTCTAAACGTGTAGATTATAACTACAAAAACAGCTTATTAAGCTGAATTAAACATTTACATTTAGTCATTTAGCAGACGCTTTTATCCAAAGCGACTTACACCAGTGTTACATTTTAGTTGACGCTTTCATTCAAAGCGACTTACATTAAGGTTCCATTCACCAGTGTCACAGCCAGAGGCAAGGTGGGTTAAGTGTCTTGCCCAAGGACACAACAACAGTATGAACTGTGGGGAGAGCGGGAATCGAACCGCCTACCTTCTGGTTGAAGGACGACCGCTCTACCACTGAGCCACTGCCGCCTCAAACATAGCTAGCGTTGGCTTTTAGCTAACAGCAAGCGATCTCCATTCATGAACAGCAGCAACATAAAAAGAAAATTAACAAAAAACGAAGACATACTGGCTAAAATGCTTTGGAAAACATAGACTAACTATAAACAATCTTTGGGTGTAGCAAAAAGCTTAACTTTCACTGATTTAAAATAGTTAGCGCTCCGAGAGTCTCTCTTCTGTCCATAAATATCCAACGGCTTCTTCTATCGAGAGAGCAGCGTAAACAACAAGACGGAGCAAGCACCAACCAAACCCCGCGAGCCGACATAGCAGAATGGAGGCAGCTGATAGGTCAGTTATTAATCTTAATATCTTGAGTTATGCAACAAGTATCAATATAACGATTACGGGAATAATAAGAATGTGTTCAAACAAACACGGAATAGTTAGAATGATGACTGTGACAAAAATAGTCACTTCGTAATTGGTGCCGATTTTTCAATGGATGTCAATGGGGGTCATGCTTGATGGAGCCTACCCCTACTTCCTAATAGGCTTCCAACCCGAAAGCGGGCTTGCTATGTCCACCCCTTCTACCGTCAATGCTTACAAATAGCACTAAGTGCTAGTAGAGGTTAGCATCCCTGGGCTATTGGCCGCCCGGGCTAAAAAGGGCGCCCACATGCCAATCAAAGTCGCCCCTCCCTTAAGTATGCATAATTCTAGTTAAGTTAAGCTAAGGGCAAGAAATTTAAAAATTTTCAAACATTTTCAACAAACCCCAGAGTTGTCATGCAACAATAACTTAGCTGTAGAGACCAGATCCATCTTTTGTACCAGGCTTTAAACAGTTTTTTTACACTTGTAAAATCATCATGGGGTTTCTGCTTTTGGAGCCTGCCCTCTGGTTAGATTTTAGATTTATTTAATAAAGACTGACTTGGAAGGAGAAAACATTAGATGCCAATCCTGAAATGCGTCAATCACAACATCAGAAAAAAAATAAAACATTCACAAAAAAGTTAGCATAATAAATAGCCCTTTACAAAAACTAACAAGTTCATGTCTTTTGGTCTTGCTCTTATTTGATAAAAAATGTCTTTGGTGTCTGAGTTCATAACCACTAGATGGTGCCTGGTTTATGGAGAAGAGCTGTCCTTCAGGACGTTGTGTAAGGTGTGGACTGTGGCTTTATCCCGCCTCTCACTCAGAGAGGACAGGGAGGAGGGTGGAATACCAATAAACCTGCAGCATCTTTTTTGCACCCGCTCTAACTCATCTGACAGGCCTTTGGTCAGCCCGCCCCACACAGGACTGGCATACTCCAGCACAGGTCTGATGAAACTCAGATAGACCTTTTTAAGGACATCAGGTGGAAGCCCAGTTCTTTGTGCAACATTAAGGTAGTGAATCCTAGGGTTTACTTTGGAGAGCATATATTTTATATGAGCATCCCAGGATAAATCAGAAGAGATTTTAACTTCGAGAAGTTTGAATGTGGAGACTCTTTGGATCATATGGCCACTGACTTCAGGCAGAGAGGGGCAAGGGATGTTACACTCTCTCCTGGCGCTTATGACCATGTCCATAGTTTTTGGTCCATTTGCCAGTGAGAACTCCTGACCCCACTCATCCACAGAGTCCAGTGCCTTCCGCATGAGACCAGGAAGTGTCCCCATGAGCAGCTCAGTCAGTGTCAGATCATCTGCATATTTCACAGGGACAACTGAAGATGGAAGACATACATCCAGGCTCATTCATTCATTCATTCATTCATTCATTCATTCATTCATTTATGAGTAGCTCTTCAAACTGAGCCATAGAGGGCGCCGAATCTGCATGTTTGCCAGTACTTTGAGCAATTGACTGTGGTTGATTGTGTCAAAGGCACGAGAAAAATCCACAAAAACAGCGTGTACATCCAGTTTAGGACTGTTGTTAGGTGCCTCATGCCACTGCTGAAGAATATGTATCAGTGCTGTGACTGTGGATCTGCTGCTCGGACTATGTCCCTTAAAATCCCTTCATAGATTTTACCAACACAACTGACAAGAGAGATCTGGCGGTAGTCAGATGGGAAACTCGGCCTTGTTTTTTTGGGGATTGCTTTAACAAGAGCTTTTTTCCAAAGTGCTGGAAAGATGTTGTGTCTGATGCAAGAATTAAAAACGTCACACAACACAGGAGCCAATTCTTCACAAAAGGTTTTTAGCAGCCAGGATGGAATACTGTCAGGACCTGCTGCCTTTGATGGGTTGATATCCGGAAGTCTGGCTTTGACTTGACCAATACTCAGAGGTGGCATTACATTCTGTGCCAGCTTATTAAATACTTCCTCTTCAGATGGCAGTGTATAGTTGGACTGGCCCCACACTGAAGCAAAATGTTTAGCCAGGATGTCACATTCTAACTGCTGAATACGGGGATCATTTGTGGCTATTGCTCGTCTATCCTTCATTCCCATGAGTGCTTTGATAGACTTAAACCACTGTAGAGTTAGAGTAGCAAAGATCCTCCACCTCATTCTTGTAGTAATGATACTTAGCAGATTTCATCTGTTTGTCTACATTTGCTCTGTAAGTACTCTCCAGTACAGTAAGCATGCTGTCTGTCTTTTAGCAGATTTTTTACTTGTACAGTCATCCAGGGCATGTCCAGATTTGTTAAGGAAACTCTCTTAAATGGTACCGCTTGGTTCAAAATAGTGGACGAGGGTATAGTGCTGTATGGCAGCACACTTTTCAGATCAGAATGAAAACGTATGGTTTGGGAGCAAACGTAAAGCTGATTTAGTGGAAGCAGCCAGATGGAAAGGTCTTCCATATAAAAAGAAACAAAAATTTAATCTGTTGTGAGCGATTTATTTATCAGTTTTTTACTCTGTGTCATCTTTGGATCTCATAGTATCATCTGTATCCATCTATTTTGAATAATAGATGAAATAGAATATCCATAATTTTGTGGATTTTATGAATTTATTATGCAAGTGTCCATAAAATCTCTGCTTGTTATCCAACGTCATGTGGCAAAAGTGCACACTGCAATTCTACACCTCACACCTTTCCCTCTTTAGCAATGAGTGGTCACATTGTTTTGATTTTATTAGTATGTTTAAGTATTCTTATGTGTGTGGATCTCTGTATAAAAGTGGTGGTAGCGCAGTACCATTTCTTGACACATGGTGGCTCTTCTTGCCTTGGATAGTATATATATATATATTATTAAAATTCCCAGTTGGTTGTTGGTTTAAAAAGAATGTGAAAGTATGTTTTTTTTTATTTTAGGCCTTGTACAGCTCGTTAATTCACTCTAAACATAAGAAGCCAGTGTTAACAAAACAGACAGACAACAGGGTCCTTTAAAATGCAAATGCATATGCAAAAATATATGCTAAACAAAGCATTAGGACAAGACCAGGACCCATTTTCACTTGTTTTGTCATGGTTTATTCTAAACATTCAAATATCCCCCTTAGTCAAATGTTGTAAATCCCCTTCTCAGTTGTTTTTAATCAGTTTCAAATGAACATGATGCATTTTAGCTTACTTTATATATAGTTTATATTATCTTAAATTGCAGCAGTGTATCCAAACTTAAAATCTTTTCTCTTTTCAGTTTTTTGGGATAATTGAAATATTGCTGTCAAGCATTTCAGGTTTTCAGGGAGGAAATATGCACCCATCTGTTGTGTGCAATGCAAATACAATGAATTTAAGTTTGCATGTTGAGGAACTACAACAAATAAAAGCGTGAGCACCAATGCAAATGCTCAGTGCAAATGCTCATTGTCACTCTGATCCAGAATATAAGAAATAAGTTATACAAGATCATTTAACATTTTACTAGTCCACATTTGAAGATGTAATGTATAGTTTACAGGGTAGAACCAGCAACATCATAAAGCGGACTGTGCTTAGTGTAGTTCCTCTATTAGGTAAGTGTTAATTTATGTTTGGTGTATTGTAAAAGTTTATATAATCAACTATTCCTCTCAATTTCCTAAAACGTTTGTGAGAATACTTTTATTTGGATTTCATCATTTTCACAGGACTTTGAACCATTTAGCTCTAATAACCTTGAGCTGTGTGCAACAAAGCTTCTTGATGGAAAATGCAAGGACAGTTATTGCACAGCATCAAGACCATTTTTTTGCTACAAAGGTAAGAATCCTTTCATTTAAAATATTGGAACCATGATAAAGAAAATCACTTGTTTGACAAACGCGTGTCACAAACAGAAATTGAGTGCTAAACTTAGGTTGTGGCCCACAGATAGTGAGCAACTGTAGAGTAAATGTATTCCACTAGAACCAATGCTGTCCTTCTTAAGTGAGTAGTGTTTATACACTACACACTAAATATTTGCTGATTTAATTTGTCACAATTCCAAAAAAAGTGATTTTGTGTCAACTTTTTAGCAGGTGCCTCACCCCATTTTATCTATGTAAGTACAAGCAAGACCTGGCCACTGCAGGAAGTACTACACTGATCTGGCCAGTGTGAGGCGCCAAACTGAGAATGCAGAGCTGTTGGCAATGATGATCGATAGGTTCACCTGGATTGGCCTCTACAGAGCTTCATAGAAGTGGTCTGATGGGAATCCAGTGCAGTTTACAAAATGGAATGATGGAAAACCTACTGGACTTACCTGTGTGGCTTTACATAATGGTAGCATGGTGGATGAAGACTGTTCCATGCCATATCCTTTTGTTTGTAATGGTGAGTTCTCACATTTTGTGTCTTGCCAGCTGATTTTCAAAACATATTCAGGTAAACATCTGATCTGATAACACCTGACATGGACAACAAGGACATTTTATTAGACCTGGGTCATCATTTATGATTAGAGTTGTATGTCAATTAATAAACAAAACAAAGAAGTTTCAGGGCTCTTGCATTAGACAATATAAAATCACTCCAAAACTGTGTACTGTGGAGAAATTGTAATCCAGGCTGCATTACATTCAATAGAGCAAGAGGCCCCTGGTTGAATTTGACCCAGGCAAGAGGGGCGGCCGAGCGATCCCATTGTGAGACATACAAACTGAACTACCTATTTATTACCACACCTTTAACATGTTATTACCGAGCTACAATATAAAATGCTACCGTTGTGTCAAGTCTAACAGTGTCATGCATAAATGACTAATGATGTTTTGACTTTTCAGATCAGAATGGAAACGTATAGTTTGGGAGCAAACGTAAAGCTGATTTGGAGGAAGCAACCAGATGGAAAGGTCTTCCATATAAATAGAAACAAAAATGAATCATCTTTGTATCTTTGTCATCAGTTGTGTGTAATGGATTGATTTAGAAAAAAAAAAGTGATTAAAGTCTTAAGAGTCTTTACAGTTTGTGTGGAGTGAACAATGCCATAGTTATAACAGTTTTAGTGAATAACAATGTAAATATATAGATCACTGAAGCCAGATAAGATGATGATGATTTAATTGTTCACATTAATTTATTTAATTTAATTTGAGTATGTGAACCTTTTGGAACTTCATGAATAAATTTGTCTTAAAATGTGATCTGATCTTCATCTAAGTCAAGGGTATTGACAAATAATGTGTCTAAAAATAATTACACATTAAATTTTTGATCTTTCAAATGTTTATTGAACACACTCATTAAACATTCAAATGGCCCCTTGGCATCAATAACCTCAACCAGGGACTTCGTGTAGCTGTGGATCAGACCTGCACATTGTTGAGGAGGAACTTTAGTGTACTTCGTTCAGTTACGTATTGCTCACTTTGTCATATTTTTTGGCCGTCTCATGTGTATGGCCCTCTTCAAGTCTATCCATAGCATCCATTGTGTTGAGGTCTGGGCTCTGACTTGGAGAAAGGGTTGTAGCCTAAAGTGTGACCTGTCCTGCCTGTGGGAAGAACCATTATTATTATTATCATTTTTTAATTTATATAGTGCTTTTCCCCCTAGTAGGAACTCAAAGCGCCAGTAAAAACTGCTACCAACACACCACATTACAGTGACCAACTCTAGGGGCGCTGTTCTGTGGCCTGGCAGTGGCACGGACCATTACATCATCTCAGGGGATTAATCCTCACAAAAAATGTGAATAAATAAATTACAGAGACCAACTCCAGGGGCGCTGTTAAGTTGCCTGTGTGGTCTCTCTCAATCATTTAAAGTCTGTGCCTTGCTATCTGTGGCCCTGGAGGTTTGTGCATGCATCTATATACATGCAGTGGTGGACAGTAACGAAGTAAATGTAAGTTGTTACTGTACTTAAGTAGTTTTTTCCAGTATCTGTACTTTACTAAGTATTTCCATTAAGGGATACTTTTTACTTTAACTTCACTACATTTCAACGTCAAATATCTTACTTTTTACTCAATTACATTTTGCAAAATTAGTCGTTCCTTGTGTTGCCATTAAAATGTTTTGTAGAAGAAGACCTCAAAGACGCGTCTCAGTGGGAGTGTCAGAACGGCTCAATAGAAGCCTCATTCTCTGCACGCAAGCTGATAAACATGAAAATAACAAATAAAAAATACACCTGTGATGAAGCTTTGGTATTAGTAATGGCTGACTCTGATTCTGAGGGAGAACATCTTGTCACGGTCGCTCAGGACTCTGATCAGTTGGCCGCGGCCTCCGCCTCCGGCTCCCCCGCCCCTACAGACTCGCAGATGAGAAACAGGTGTGCGGGAACGCCGGCGGAGCAAGACCAGCTGAGCCGAGTTGGCAATCAACAGAGAATAAGAAGCACTGCAGCCTGCTCCTCGTTGCCAGATCGTAATACTAACTCCAGTCAGTTATACATCTAGCTTGCTATTGCCGTGTTGTTTGTTGAATTACTTACCTGTGCCTTTGTTCGTCTTAGACCCGTCCAGTCCTGCCGTATGTCCTGTTCCTGTTCCGTCTTCGTCTGTTCCTGTACCTTCAAGTCTCGTCCTCGATCCAGTTCCAGTCCAGCCCCGGTCTTGTCCTGTGTCCTCTCGTTATCCCAGAAGAACCTGTCATACCTTTGTGTCTCAATAAATCTGTTTATATTCCTTTACTTGTGTGTCTGCATTTGGGTTGTCTTGCCGGTCCGTAACACATCTACCTTTAGAGTCTTTTCAGCCGAGTGAAAGTGAGATTGAGCGAGAGTGAGTGCGTGTGTAACTTGGATATCGGCGCCGCTGCTCGTGCCTTTCTCAGTGTCTCTCATAAAGCACACGCTGTTTTTCCCACATTTTGCCAAACATCAGTGAAAGAAACGGGAGGAAAACTAGTCGCTCTGGCCGCGGTAGTGACGGGGATGTTGGGAAGGGAAGCCGTGAGCGCGTAGCACCTGCAGCTTTACCTTTAGCACCTGCAGGTTTACCTTTAGCACAGGTGATAGAAGCCGGGGCGGGTGTACTGCCGTGGTAGTGACGGGGAGTTTGGGAATAATGCGGCTTCTATTGACAGCTGTTTGGGACAAATACGTGTTGGTCATCCTGACACTTTACCCAGTAGAGGAGGGAGAGGCAGGGGTCAACATAGTCAGCGAGAATGCGCTAATCAAAGCAGCGATCGTAATGGCTGTGTGCTGTGCTTTATGAAAGGTCCCACACTCTAAAAAACTACTAACTATGCCACATGGATGGATAAGAAAAGATAAAGCAACTGCAACCACACACATACAGTACATGTGTATATTTCTCATAACTATTTGCATACGTTTTACTAGTTATGGTTTATTAGAAGTTGTAGTTATTCTTTATTTTGGTAATGTTGCTTTTACAAATTACTTATATATTTTTTTTTCAGAATAAGAAAAAAAACTATTATAATATGTTCATTAGTGTGTACGTACTGTAAATAACATAACCGCCAATATATAATGTCATGGTATGCAAATTATATGCAAATTAGATGCTTAAAATTTAACTACTTATATATTTTGGGTCATACCTGACATTTTTCTAGTTTAGAGTAGGACTCTATCTCTTATCATTTTCAAACCACAGCCTTTTGAAATTTGGATCTCAAAAATCTGTATTTTTTTAAATAAACCCTGGCGCCTAAAGGGGACAAGAGACTGACAAAAACTATATGGGCATTATATTCATAATAAATGATAGTTGTTTGTGTACTTCGTCCACCACTGTATACATGTAAGTAATGTGTGTCATTGAAATAAAAGCACAGTCCCTAATAAAATAAAGCATGGATTCAAGTCTATGGGTTTGGAAAGTTTTTACATGTTTTTTACCATAATGTTTAAAAAAATAAATAAATTTTTTTTCTTTTTTCTTCCCTTAAACTGCCCTCCTTAAAATAACTAATCACTCTTCATCCTCTTTCTGCTTGATCTAACTGCCTTTGATACCATCTCACACTCCATCCTTTTGCACAGACTCTCCTCTATCGGCATCACAAACACAGCCCTCACTTGGTTCCACTCCTACCTCTCAGGACGCACTCAGTTCATCCAGCTCAAATCCTTCACCTCCCATCCCGTCCCCGTCACCACAGGTGTACCTCAGGGCTCGGTATTAGGGGCCCTACTGTTCATCATCTACCTTCTTCCCCTTGGTCACATCTTTCGAAAACATAACATTGACTTCCACTGCTACGCTGATGACACCCAGCTCTACCTCCTCTCAAACAAACCAAATTCCTCACTCTCACCCTCCTCCCTAATCAACTGCCTCTCTGAAATTAAATCCTGGTTCAGCACAAACTTCCTCAAAACTAAACAGTGATAAAACTGAACTGCTCCTAATAGGCACCAAAACCACCCTAAACAAATCAATATCATCAATAACTTCTCCATTACTTTTGAAAATAGTCTGGGTGTCATTCTTGACAGCACACTCTCCTTCACTTCCCACATCAATAATGTCACCCTCTCTGCCTGCTTTCACCTCCACAACAGCCACCGCCTCCGCCCCCCCTCACCCCTCAATCTACCAGCGTCCTTCTGCACAGCCTCATCACCTCCCGCCTTTCTGTTTGGTCTTCCTCAAAAAAAACCTTCATAAACTTCAACTGGTCCAGAACTCAGCAGTCCGCATAATCACACGTACCCCTTCCAACAATTACATCACACCCGTCCTGCAACAGCTCCACTGGCTCCCCATCACATACCGCATTAACTTTGAAATACTGCTCCTCACATTAAAATCCATACACAACCTCGCCCCTCCATATCTCCCTACGCTCCTCCTCCTCTCTACGGCTCAGTCCCTCCTGCCCGTCTTGTCACCATGGGGAGTAGAGCCTTCAGTCGCTCTGCTCCCCAGCTTTGGAACTCTCTCCCCTCTGACCTCCGCAACACAGACACACTGCCACATTTCATATCCAAACTCACAACACATCTGTTCAGACTGGCCTACTCACTTCTGGGCAGAAGCTCAGATCTACTGCAGAACAAACCACCTGGACTTGGCCACCATAGAAGACGAGGAACAACTTAAACACCTGTTAAACACAAAAAACTTATGTTGTGGCCCACAGATAGTGAGCAACTGTAGAGTAAATGTATTCCACTAGAACCAATGCTGTCCTTCTTAAGTGTGTAGTATTAAAATGTAACAGCTTTCTATCCTATCAACATCATCCCAAACCAACCGTCTGCCATTTGGCATCTGTCTGACTCTTTACTCTAATTACAAACCCAGAGAAAATGCCTTCAAGCCTTTAAGTCTTCACTATAGACATACATGTGTCGGAGTGCCAGATGTACACTGGAGGGCTATAAGACTAAATAAAAGCAATAAATTAAACATTTGAATAATCAGATGTACTAATGAAAACTCTTAATCCACTTGCCCAATACTTTGTAAACAATCCCCCCAAAAGGCTGCCAGGAATCTCTAGTGGAAAATCTAATTGAAAGATAAATGTACGTAGTGAAGATGTAGGCACTTTTTTTAAATGATCACAATAACTCCTTGCATGGGTGAGGTTGTATAATCTCAGCCAAAAACAGGCCAAAACCTACAGTAGAACAGGCCCAATTTACGAGCACATGGCACAGGCCACCAGGCAAGACACTGAGTTGTTGTAAGACAAAAACAGTAACACTTTAAGAATAAACTGCCACCAACCACACAAAGCAAAACATTAGCCAAGACAAAAACAGCAAAGTCAACTGCAAGCCGAATTGTAGCTCCAATAAAGGGGAGGCGTGGCAGTAGACGTATTTATGTGAGAAAAGAAATGGTATGGTTGGCCAGACTACATTTCTAGCTGTAGGTTTATTAACTCAACATACAATTCTCAGCACTGTTACAAGATGTTCTGTTCAATATTTGTTGATTTAATTTGTCACAATTCCAAAATGAATTGATTTTGTGTCTACTTTTTAGCAGGTGCCTCACCCCATTTTATCTATGTAAGTACAAGCAAGACCTGGTTGGATGCTCAGAGCCACTGCAGGAAGTAATACACTGATCTGGCCAGTGTGAGGAGCCAAACTGAGAATGCAGAGCTGTTGGCAATGATGATCGATAGGTTCACCTGGATTGGCCTCTACAGAGATTCATGGAAGTGGTCTGATGGGAATCCAGTTCAGTTTACAAAATGGAATGATGGGAGACCAACTGGACTTACCTGTGTGGCTTTATATAATGGTAGCATGGTGGATGAAGACTGTTCTATGCCATATCCTTTTGTTTGTAATGGTGAGTTCTCATATTTCGTGTACCTTTTTTATTCTGACAGTGTCTCTTAGTGGAACAAAGCACTAATGCTTTACCGGTCCCTTTTCAGACTATCCATTCCGGCAGGTGGTAGAGTTGGAAATCATAAAAGAGTTGTCGTTGAACCTAGAAGATATGGCTGAAGCCCTGTTGGAGCAGGTGGTGCAGTAGATTTCAGTTTTTTGACATGCATGTTGTTTAAGGGGTGGTTGACGTATGGTTTTTAGCAGTTTTTACCTTCCACATTGCTAATTGCATGGATCAGATCAATGTTTTTAGGTGTTTACCTGGACATGTTTTGACTGCTATACTTCCTGCAGTCTTCTTCGGAAGAGTCACGTGATGTTATTGTGATGTGACAAGGCACGTTACAGTAACATTACGTGACATGTTGGTTTATTGTTACAGCAGGTAAGGTGGATAACTTGGTGGGGTGGTAGCGTGGCATAGTCCTGGCAAGAATAGCTCGTAGGCATGCCGAGGGTACTGGGAAAAACACAAAAACTAATTAGAGACTTCAATGTACAAAGTTTCACAAGATCAGCTGCAAGGCCGTAGTGTTCTAACCACTGAGTAGACGGAACAATCTGGCGATGCTTGTCTGGAAATATCTGGCAGAAATCTCTAATCAGCTCAGGGTCCAGAATGAGCTTACGAGAGACCCAGGAGCGTTCCTCCGTAACCCTCCCAGTCCACTAGGCATTGGTAGCCACGGCAGCGTGGTAGTCATGGTAGTCAGCGGACAACATCATAATCATTTTTTCAATATTATATGATCCAACATACCTAGGGGCCAGTAAGCCGAAGCACACCTACAATCAGCGCTCTGTTGACTGAACCAGAGCAGCACAGCACATACGCTTCGGCAACCGCGAAAGTGAAACTGGACAGATGGTACTGCCACCTATTCTTCCTGTGTAGGAAACAAGGGTGGCTGGGACCCCAAGGAAGCCATGAAGGAGGACATTTCGGTAGCCGAGCTAGTCATGGAGTTGTGGGCATACTCAACCCATGGAAGGAAGTTGGACCAGGCAGAACGATGGTAAGCTGTCACACAGAGGGCAGTCTCCAGACTCTGGTTAGCTCGTTCCATTTGGCCATTAGACTGGGAATGGAACCCAGCGGAAAGGCTGGCTGTGGCTCCCAGGGCTCAACAGAATGCCTTCCAAACCTGAGAGGAGAATTGGGGGCCCCGACCTGACACTATGTCCGAAGGAATTCTGTGCAACCAGAAAACCTGTTTGACCAGGAGGTTGGTGGTCTCTAGAGCTGACGGAAGTTTAGGTAAAGGGACAAAGTAAACAGCTCTAGAGAAGCAGTCAACAACATTTAAGATCACAGTATTACCTTCAGAGAGGGGTAACCCAGTAACAAAGTCCACAGCAATGTGGGACCATGGGTGAGAGGGCACAGGAAGTGGATGCAGGGGTAGGCGAGGACCGGGCCTATGGTGAACAAAGGTTTGAGTTGGTCAAAGGCGCCTTGAGCCTCAGCGTTCCAGGCAAACGGAGAAACGGTATAAGTAAGTTGGGTGAGTGTTGAGGCAACTCCACTGTAATTCCTGATGAACTGTCTGGAAAAATTAGCAAAGCCCAAAAACTTTGTAACTGCTTACGGGTAGTAGGAATAGGCCAGTCAACCACAGCTGTGACTTAAGCAGGATCTGCTTCCAGACTACCTTGCTTGATGACAAAGCTGACCTTAGACATGTGGAATTCACTTTTCGGCTTTAAGAGTTTGTTTTCCAAGAGCCTTTCCAAGAAGGTTATGTTATAATAATTTTTATTATTATAATTGTTTATAGTTACTGGGTGCTCATAATTCTCTACAGGTCATGTCAAATCATGTCATGTCCTCCATGTTAGTCCAAGTATGGAGTAGACATAACTAGAGACATGGCTTGCCACGGGACTTCTGCACCTGGAGCTGGGGCCTTGGGGAGGGTGTATGAGAGATACACCTCCCTCTGACAGCCCCCACTGCATTGATATAAAATCTTATGTTTTGGCATTAGACTAGGCATTATTTGAAAATAAATCCAAAATTGTGTTCTATGGGGAAAATGTAATCCAGGCTGCATTACATAGTGCAAGAGGCCCCTGGTGGAATTTGACCCAGGCAAGAGGGGTGGCCGAGCGGTCCCATTGTGAGACATACAAACTGAACTACCTATTTATTACCACACCTTTACCATGTTATTACCGAGCTACAATATAAAATGCTACCGTTGTGTCAAGTCTAACAGTGTCATGCATAAATGACTGATGTTTTAACTAATGACTTTTCAGATCAGAATGAAAACGTATGGTTTGGGAGCAAACGTAAAGCTGATTTGGAGGAAGCAACCAGATGGAAAGGTCTTCCACTATAAAAAGAAACAAAAATTGAATCTGTTGTGAGCAATTTATTTCAGTTTTTTACTCTGTATCATCTTTGGAGCTCGTAGTATCATCTTTGTCATCATTTGTGTGCAATGACTTGATTTAGAAAAAAAAGTGATTAAAGACTTAAGAGTCTTTACAGTTTGTGTGGAGTGAACAATAAAATAATAATAAATAAATAATAATTGTTATATTTATATAGTGCCTTTCCAGAGCTCAAGGACGCTTTACATATCAATTATTATTCACTCCACAGTCACACACTGGTGGTAGTAAGCTACATCTGTAGCCACAGCTGCCCTGGGGCAGACTGACAGAGACGTGGCAGCCATTCCGCGCCTACGGACTTTCCGACCAACACCATCAACATTCTTACACATTCATACGAGGCAAGGTGGGTTAAGTGTCTTGCCCAAGGACACAACGACAGTATGAACTGTGGGGAGAGCGGGAATCGAACCTACTACCTTCCGGTTGAAGGACGGCCGCTCTACCACTGAGCTACTGCCGCCCCCAAATGCCATAGTTATATCAGTTTTAGTGAATAACACTGTAGATATATATAGATCACTGAAGCCAGAAATGATTTAATAGATTACATCAATTTTTACATTAAATAAAAGTATGTAAACCTTTTGAAATTTCACAAATAAATTTGTCTTAAAATGTGATCTGATCTGTGATCTACCTGCTGCTATGAGATCAGCAGATTCTGTAGCCATCTGTAAAAAAACGCTTGAAAACATCTCTTCCATCAACACCTGACTGACAAACACTGAATTCTACTTCCTATCAATTCCTTCTCTTTAAAAAAATAAAATAAAATACAACTAGTTTTTTGTGCACTTATCCTTTTTGCTACAATGTGTTAAAATTGCTTCCATTGTTTTCCTCAAGTGTAAGTCGCTTTGGATAAAAGCGTCTGCTAAATGACTAAATGAAAAGGAAGTGGTACACCCATCTTTGTCAGAAAATGGAAATGACATGTATATCACTCTGTTTGCATCTAACACAGACGGAGAGTCAACAGAATTACAGCAGCAATCTTCACTGGTAATTTCTTTAACACTTTACTCCTCTTTGTCAATCATTAGAAATTTTATCATTTGGATATATACTTCACTTATACTTTTTGAAATTTGTTGTATTCACTGGGGCTATGTATCACTGATAGTGGAACAGAGCATTAAGCAGAAGAGGACCATCATTTCGCTTTTACTATTATCAGGTCAGTGCCTTTTAAAATGTAGATCCATAAGCAACATCATGTTTTAGGCAATTTTATCAGGTCTGATTAAAAAAAAAACAAAAAAAAACTGAAGATTAATATAAATTTATTGATATTAAGATTCTCAAAGAAGGTCTATGTAGCAATTTAAAGCAGTATTATTATTATTATTATTATTATTATTAGGCCAAAGTGTTTCTGCATGTTCCAGAGTTTTTTCTTCCACAAACTGGCAGTGCTTAGTGGTCACATTTCTGGACCTCCTCACCCGGAGAGGATAATATATATTCCACAGCTCAATACAACTGCATGAATTAGCGGGACCTGGAGTTGAAAAATTGCAAAGAAATAGAACGAGCAGGTTTGATGTCACAGTCACCACCGCGGTGAAGTTGGATGTTGTATATTTGGCTCAACAAGGTTCAGTTGTCTGTGCCTGACTAGTGTGTCATGGTTGCGGGGAACTCACCCTCGAAGCTCCGCCCTTAGCACGGAGCATTAACACTTCAAAAGAGACCGTCAATAAATGACAATTACGGGGAATGAAGTAAATAAATTCAATAGCTTTAAGATAAACAAATTTTCTCCAAACCACTTTAAAATAATAGATCAAGTGCCACCATGCACACTCCCCACTTGTGTTTTTTTTGGATTTTATATATAAAGAACTACAGATAGATTTTTTTCAATAGCTTTCAGGTCATGTGACCTAGTCACTTCAATCCACTTTATATTCATAGCAACAACCTAGTTTATTTTCACTTTTGTCCAATACTTTTAAATGTTTTATATAAAAACTAGATTTTTTTTTTCAATAGCTTCCATGGCATGTTATTCACTCAAATAAATTGATTACTTAAATACTAGTCTGGCATAATCACGCACACCACTTCTGATTGTGTTTTTTTTATTTCTGATTTAAATGAATTTCTATTTATTAAAATAAAAAGTTTCTGCTAGCTCCTGGGTCTTATGAACCTGCCACCTCAAAACAAATTACATTTCTCGTCTACCGTAATCACGCACATACAATATCACTGCACCGGTTTGGTGGTCTTCCTGCATTTCTGCCTGGCACCTCCCACGATGACTATCGCTGCACGTGTTCCCAGAATGGGCGTACCCTGCATATTACCTAATTCTCGGGTCTATTAAGTGGTGGATAGACAAATGAATGGACAAGTGGGTGGATTGGCCAGAATCTGTTGTTGGTACAGAGGGCTGGGGTCGCTGGACGTCACGAAGGGGGTGAAAAGGACTCCTGGTAGACCGCTCCCTCCGTCAGGACCAAGCCGGAGAGATGACCGAGGGGGGGGTGAAAAGGACTCCTGGTAGACCGCTCCCTCCGTCAGGACCAAGCCGGAGAGCTGACCGAGGGCTGGAACTGAGCTGGAAAACAAGGCCAAACTGTAGAGCTGGGCCAAGGGCTGGAACTGAGCCGAGGACCGAGACCGAGCCAAAGAGCTGGAACAAGGATTGGAGCGGAGCTGGAACTGAGCAGGTAATTGGTCCATGGATCAGGCAACAAGAAAGGTGAGAAAACCTTGAAGCCGTTCTGAGGCTGGATGTGTACACAAGGCATGCTGAACGATCTGGCAGAGAAGAAGTGGACAAGAGAGGTTTAAATACCTCACTGATGGCAGGTTGCAGGTGCTTGGAACAGGTGGCAGTGATGAGGTGAGAGGAGAGAGGTGGAGCGGATCCCTGAGAGAAACGGAGTGGATCTGACAAAAGGGCAATTATTTTGTTTTAATATACTGCATATATTGGTTTTTATTTCAGATTATTGATAAACAGACCAGAACAGTGTAGTTTGATCCTGCAAAGTCAAAATTGGAGAGTAAGGCTTCCAAAGATGCTGCTAAAAGATAAAAGTAAAAACTAGAAAAAAAAAACATTATTATTATTATTATTATTATTATTATTATTATTAATAATAATAATAATAATAATAATAATAATAATAATAATAATAATAATAATGATAATAATAATATAATTTCAACATGTCATCTTACCAAAATGAAATACAATATGCAAATTGTGTAATTATATATCCAGGGAATACCTACAAGCGCGAAATAAGCAAGATGGTAATACAGACTGGATTGACGTGAAGTGGAAAGGAGAAGTAATGAGTCGTCCTTTTCAACAGGATCAAAACATAGTTGTAAAGGTTAAATGAGTGTTTTATTGTGTCCTCTAATATTTGATAATATTGTGACAAAACACCATTTTATTAAAGATAATTTTGTTTAGATGGAGAACTTTCCATTGATCCCCCAAATCCGGTTTTCAACAAAAAAAAGTTGCATGGCAAGAGAGCGCAGAGAAATGTCTCTTAAAATCCTTCACGGATCAGGTAAGCAGACTTTATGTACGTGTGGTTCTAAAGCCAAATAAAAGAAAGCAAAATTAGCTTCTACAGTTACAGTTTTTCAATTTTAGTACACTTTTTACACAAATAATGACTTCCATCCAGTCCCACTTTTCTTTGAACGTTTGCTGTGACTTGGCACTGTGGCACAATGGCAACAATTACATTTTTGTTTTATTCTACACCTCTGGGAAAGCTAACCAGTTTGTTTATATCTAATCTAGCCTCTGACCATTGATGACACTCAAAGGAGTTACGCTACCAGTATATTTTCCTCTTGATCAAAAGAAATACCTTAATACAAAACTAAATGCTACTTTTTATTGTTTCCTAGTGTGCAATGTGTGCATCGAACAGGCCAAAGAAATCTGCAGGTGCAAGTGGGAACAAGAATAACACTGACTGGGTAAGATAAAGACTGATAGATAAAGTAATTAAATTTCCAGATTTACAGTGTTTCTTTATCATACAACAGATGGAGTGTGACAATTGTGACCGATGGTTCCATGTAGAGTGTCTTGGGATGGATGATGAAGAATTTAAGGAGACAATAGAAAATGAATGGAAATGTGCTCTGCGCAAATGAATGTTGTAATGTGTTAATATGTTCATAGTTATTTAGAGTAGTAGTAGTTTATTAACACTTTCATGTTTAATTCATGAATGGATATAGCTAAGCAAGAAGAAATCTTTGCGAACTGCTACAAAGACTTATATTGTAAATACTGTGTATTTTCTCCCTGTGTTTTGTTGCTCATCATGTCCATCCCTTTATGACCACAGTGTACCCATCTTCTGATGGCTACTTCCAGCAGGATAATGCATCATGTCACAAAGCTCAAATCATCTCAGACTCATTTCTTGAACATAACAATAAGTTCACTTTTTACTCAAATGGCCTCCACAGTCACCAGATCTCAACCCAATAGAGCACATTTGGGATGTGCTGGAACGGGAGCACAATTATTCGGCTGCACATCATGGCTGTGCAGCCGAATAATTGTGTCAGTATCATGTCAGTATAGACCAAAATGTCTGAGGACTGTTTCCTTGTTCAATCTATGCCTTGAAGAAATAAGGCAGTTCAGTAAGGTGTTAATACTTTTAAACATAATTGTGAGTCCAGTTTGTTTGCCACCTCTTAGTCGAGTTATTTGGTTTATTTTTTTATGTTCTAGTAATATGTGGACAGTTTATATATGAACATGGGAAAAGATAAAGCATTATCAATACAACAATAAATAAATAACTAAACTGTCCTTTTTACAGGCCTGTGCTTCTTACCTGCCTTGTTTGAGCGTCTCTATTTTGTGGTTGAGCATGGGTTCACATGGGCTGAGGCTCAGAGCTACTGCAGAACAAAGTACACTGACCTGGCCACTGTGGACGATGAGAAAGAGATGCAGAAGCTGACGATGGCTGTAAACCAACACTATAGTGGCACATTGTGGATAGGACTGTATGACATGGAATGACATCCTTTGTTCATACATTACACATTGTATCTGTTATGATGGTAAGAAATTATATCATAAACTACAAAATAAATAACTGTTATCTGTTTTAGTAGACTATCACTTACCTAGCAGTACTATTATTATGTAGCATTATGCCTGAGCTCTGGTCATCCCTAAAAAACATCCCCAAACACAACTGTCTTAATTTCTATGTGTTACATTGTATACTGTACTCTGTAATGTATAGCACTTTCTTTAAAAGCCTTCAAAAATATGTCAATTTTCTGCTTGAATTAATTTCAAATATAGAAAGTGCTTCTCCCAGCTTCATTCATGTAACTGAGCCCAAGAACTGGAGCGATGCTCAGAGCTACTGCAGGAAGCACTACACCGACCTGGTCAGTGTGAGGAACCAAACTGAGAATAACCAGCTGAAGGTGCTGCTTTCAAGCGAGTACACATTTATTGGCCTCTTCAGAGACTCGTGGAAGTGGTCCGATGGTAGTCCTGGATTGTTCCGAAAATGGAACACTGGAAGACCATCCGGTCAACCCTGTGCCTTCTTCTCCAGTGGTCTATGGGATGACACTGACTGCAATTCCAAGATGTTCAGTATATGCTATGCTGGTAAGAGTTCTAAATATATACAGTATGTAATTCAGATTTATATTTGGCATTTGCACTGTAGTTTGTATGGTAAATTGTGTTAACACATTTAATAAAAAGCTCTAGTAAATAGTAAGACCTTTATGGGACCATTACATTATACTTACACATTTAAATTCACCAATTCTTTTTTTTTTTTCTAAATAGTGCCAGTAAAGCAACGGATAGTGAAATTGAGAGTGGAAACGCAGTCCCCTCTAAATCTGGATAATGTAAAAGAGACTATTTTACAGCAGGTAAAAATAGTTTATTTCAAACAAAAGACCTATTATTTCCAAATGACTGTAAAATTTTCTTTTTATTTAATGTTTAGATTAAAATGGTTTAACTATAACAGTTGAGAGCCAATTGAGTGTAAACACATTCTATCTACATTTGAAATACTTTAACACATTAAACTTTTTGTGCTTTTTTAAGTTAAGACAGATTCTGGAGACATATGGACTGAGTAAGGACATAAAGCTGACCTGGAGGAAGCAACCAGATGGATATTGCTTTTCCAAACAAGATGCAAAGACATCAACAGAAAAGACAACATCAGCGTGTGCTGACCCATAGATGATATTAACAGCTCATACAAGAAACCTATAAAATTAGTGACGTGTGTAAATTTATATTAATGGTTTAAGAACATAGTAGAAAGGCATTGTATTTTCACTAAACCAAGTTATGTGCAGTTCCAGAATACAGCACAAGTGAACTAATACAAAACATAACCTTAAGCAAGTAAGTAATTTATATATAATTATTTATGAAAAACCTAAACATTTATCTCTGTCTCTGAGCCTGTTTTTGGTTCTCTCTCTGTTAGCTCATTTGATCCAATGTTTCACTTCTAAGCTGCATCACATGCTGTAATGTAGATGTTTTAGTCCTTTAAGGTTTGGCTCCTTCATACTGTAACTTTATTTGTTTATATTAATCCTATCCTTACTGATGTGTGCTCAAATAAAACAAAAGGTCAACACACTCACCTGAAACTCCTCTCCTTTTGCCTGCCTCTCATCTGCTTGCTTCACTTTTCCTCATTTTTATAAAGAGTTTATTAAGATTCTAGAGAGCTACACTAGTTTAAAGCTTTTTACAAAGCCTTTGATTATAGCTACAGAAATATGATCGTATTTTCTTAATGTCTTTTCATCTTTTTTTCTAAAACATTTAAACCTTGCAGTTGCAAAGCGGGGTGAGGGCAAAAAAAAAAGTGTGTTACTTACAACATAAATTGTGTAATGGAAGCAAAGTTTTGTGTGAAAGGTTTTCTAAAGCAAATCTACACTCGTTCTTTCACTCAGAGTAGAGATGGGATATATGGCTCTTTAAAAGGAGCCAGATCCGTTCCTTTCTTAAAAAAAAATAGTACCGTTCAAAAGACTCATTTGGCTCAAACAACATTTTTATTATATGAAACATTATGTAGCTACCATGTTATGATTTATCTGCAGACAGCAGTACAACTGTGTATTTCTATTCTTTAAATGTAGCCTATTACCACAAAATGAACGTCATTTTATTTACAGGGACACATATTCATCACCCTTTAGGCATATTTTTTATTTTTACTGATTGAACATAATTAGTCCTTGAGCTAAATGTTATTCTTTGCGGCTGAAGGGACTCTAGTGACTCCTGTGCTGGGCTCATGTCTATCCTCCTCCGTTTGTCTTAGTTGTATAATGTATAATAATGTATAATATTCTATGAGTTTGTTTGAGTTTATTATGTTACCACAGAAGCAGATAGGCTTTTTGCTCAAAACACAACTGCCAGTGTATTTGTTTACTGCAGTAAAATATCTCCACACCGGCGCTCACGCATCCTGTTCCTGTTCTGTTCATGTCTGCCGCTGAGTCACGTGACAACACAGTGACACACACAGAGCAGGAGAAGGTGGTGACGCCCGGCCCTACTGTTCTCTGTCTCATACAAGCCTCTCTCATGGAACTCTTTAAAAGGTCCTCGAGTAAGGGTGCCACCAAACAGCAATATACCTATGTCCACCAGAGGGCAGGCTCCAAAACCAGAAATATAAGAAGAAACCCAATGGCGACTTTACAAGTGTAAAAATCATGTTTACAGCCTGGTACAAAAGATGGCTCTGGTAATCATCATTTTATTGCCCTGTGGTAAGGCCAATATCAGGGAATGGGGGAGCAATTGGCAGACAACATCCATGTTTATTTACAATCTATGGTCTCACTCAATGGAGTAGCAAAGAAGAAGCTTGTGTGTGCATCTGTGTCAAACAAAAAACACACAAAAAATCTTTATAAATAATGGCTTGTAGCCTAACTGCGAACTCTATCACAGAATTAAGGAAAGCTAAAGAAAGGATCCCCCACATGAAGACAATGATACAGGATAATGTTTGCTGACAAAGGTAAACAATACATGAGATTTTATATCATACCATACATATAGTGATAGGGGGTGTCTCATTTACGCCTTTCTGTGACAAGTTCCTAGTTGCAGTTGTAATTCTACGTGGCATTGATTCAACAAGTTGCTGAAAGCAGTCTTTAGAAATGTTGGCCCATATTGATAGGACAGCATCTTGCTGTTGATGGAGATTTGTGGGATGCACATCCAGGGCATGAAGTTCCTGTTCCACCACATCCCAAAGATGCTCTATTGGGTTGAGATTTGGTGACTGTGGAGGCCATTTTAGTACAGTGAACTCTTTGTCATGTTCAAGAAACCAATTTGAAATGATTCGAGGTTTGTGACATGGTGCATTATCCTGCTGGAAGTAGCCATCAGAGGATGGGTACATGGTGGTCATAAAGGGCTGGACATGGTCAGAAACAATGCTCAGGTAGGCCGTGGCATTTAAACGATGTCCAATTGGCACTAAGGGGCCTAAAGTGTGCCAAGAAAACATCTCCCACACCATTACACCACCACCACCAGCCTGCACAGTGGTAATAGGACATCCATGTTCTCATTCTGTTTACGCCAAATTCTGACTCTACCATCTGCATGTCTCAACAGACATCGAGACTCCTAAGACCAGGCAACATTTTTCCAGTCTTCAACTGTCCAATTTTGGTGAGCTCGTGCAAATTGTAGCCTCTTTTTCCAATTTGTAGTGGAGATGAGTGGTACCCGGTGGGGTCTTCTGCTGTTGTAGCCCATCCGCCTCAAGGTTGTGCGTGTTGTGGCTTCACAAATGCTTTGCTGCATACCTCGGTTGTAACGGTTATTTCAGTCAAGGTTGCTCTTCTATCAGCTTGAATCAGTCGGCCCATTCTCCTCTGACCTCTAGCATCAAAAAGGCATTGTCGCCCACAGGACTGCCGCATACTGGATGTTTTTCCCTTTTGACACCATTCTTTGTAAACCCTAGAAATGGTTGTGTGTGAAAATCCCAGTAACTGAGCAGATTGTGAAATACTCAAACCGGCCCGTCTGGCACCAACAACCATACCACGTTCAAAATTGCTTAAATCACCTTTCCTTCCCATTCTGACATTCAGTTTGGAGTTCAGGAGATTGTCTTGACCAGGACCACACCCCTAAATGCACTGAAGCAACTGCCATGTGATTAGTTGATTAGATTCTTGCATTAATGAGAAATTGAACAGGTGTTCCTAATAATCCTTTAGGTGAGTGTATATATATATATACACGGGGGGACCCAGGTTCGAATCCCCCTCGGGGTGCTATCCAGTGTGGGTCCTTAGGCAAGACCCTTCGCGCTACTGCCTACCTCATAATGATGAGAGACAATAAATGCTATGAAAAGCCGGCTCAGACGTCGCCCGGCCAAACAAGGTCTGCGTCAGGTGTTGGGGAACCAGAGCAACTTGATGACAAATGGGCTACTGGAACAAGACGGAGATGGGCGAGATGCGATAACAAGGCTCTGTTGGAATGCTACTACTCCAGTAACCCTAGTCAGAGGGGTTACATGAAGAGAATGTGGGATGAATGGTTACTACGAAACCCACATTACAGGCTTACATCGAAGCAACTAGTAGCTCAGTGTTCCAACATCCACAAGCGGCAGCTGCTATCACAACTTGAGATTGACGAGATACAACACAAAAAATGCTACGGCAAGGGGGAGCCAGGACGCAAGGTCAGAGGGGAGCCAACAGGTGCTCCCCAACCGGAGATTGGTAATGAAGCCCTAACAATTGAAATAACGCTGAACGAGGCAGCGACTGACCTGAAAGACAAGATCATGGCGAGAATGAATGCAAGGCAACCCCGACGCCAATTACAACGGCTAAGTGAAGTACCATCAGAAAGTCTCCTAGAAGATGTGAATGCAGCATTGAGTGCAATCCCTACCACATCCATCACTGAAACCAATGAGCTGCTATACACCTCCGCAGCAGTGATCCTCGAGATGCTTGGCTATAAGAGCAACCATTGGAGCCATGAGAAACAGTACCCACCATGGAAACAAAGGGTGGAGGCTAAGATCAAGCAGACACGTAGAGAAGTAAGCCAACTGACTTTCTCTACTCCCTCTTCACCTCTGACTGCAAGCCTGTGTTTGGATCCAACGCCATCGTCAACGATGAGACTGCCTACAGGGAAGAGATCCAGCACCTGTCCACATGGTGCAACGAAAATAACCTGCTCCTCAACACCACCAAAACGAAGGAGCTCATCGTGGACTTCAGGAAAGAGTCTAGAGGCACACACGACACCATCCACATCAATGGAATGGACGTCGAGCGTGTCTCCAGCTTCAAGTTCCTGGGGACCCACATCTCGACCTGGACAACCAACACCTCCAGCCTGGTCAAGAAGGCTCACCAGCACCTCTTCTTCCTGAGGACACTGAGGAAGAACCAGCTCTCCTCGGCCATCCTGGTGAACTTCTACCGCTGCGCGATAGAAAGCATCCTGACGAACTGTGTCACAGTGTGGTATGGGTGCTGCTCTGTCGCGGAGCGCAAGGCATTGCAGCGGGTGGTGAAAACTGCCCAACGCATCACAGGGACTCCACTTCCTGCCATCGAAAACATCCAGAGGAAACGCTGTCTGCGTCGAGCTCGCAGCATCCTTAAGGACTCCTCTCACCCAGCCCACAGACTGTTCTCCCTCCTCCTCCGGCAGGCGTTTCAGGAGCCTCCGGACTAGAACCAGCAGACTAAAGAACAGTTTCTTCCCAGAGCTGTGTCTTTACTGAACTCTAACCCTTGCTGACCCCACGCCTCTCACAGACTCCTCTCTCACCCCCCACCATGCCACTCCCCTCACAGACTCTCCTCTCACCCCCACCATCCCACTACCCTCATAGACTCTTCTACCCCCCACCACCATCCCACTCCCCTCACAGACTCTCCTCTCATCCCCCACCATCCCACCATCCCTTGCACTACCGCACCTTTGCTACCAACTGTTCATACAGTACCAACTGTTTACATTTCACTGTTTGCACTACCTTAAATCTACTGCTTACCTTAAGCTAACATACAATTGTATACACCTACCTGTAAAATTCTGTTTATAGTTAGAGACATCTGTATATCACATGTGTGTGTGTGTGTGTGTGTATGTTTGTTTGTGTGTGTGTGCGTGTGTGTGTATATGTGTGTGTGTGTATGTGTATATGTGTGTGTATGTGTGTGAGTGTGTGTATGTGTGTATGTGAGTGTGTGTATGTGTGAGTGTAAGTGTGCTTGTGTGTGAGTGTGTGTATGTGAGTGTGTGTGAGTGTATGTATGTGTACGTGTGCATGTGAGTGAGTGTGTGTATGTGTGAGTATGTGTGCATGTGAGTGTGTATGTGAGTGTGTGTGTGTTTGTGTGTGTGTGAGTATGCGAGAGTATGTGTATGTGTGTATGTGAGTGAGTGTGTGTGTGTATGTGTGTGTATGTGTGTATGTGAGTGTCTGTGTGTATAGCTCTCCCGGTTTAATTCCCCTGTGTGTATGTGTGTATGGTTGTGTGTGTATGTGTGTGTGTGAGTGTGTGTGTGTGTGTGTGTATGAGTGTGTGTTCGTGTGTGTATGTGTATGTGTGTGTATGTGAGTGAGTGTGTGTATAGCTCTCCCGGTCTAATTCCCCTGGGTGTATGTGTGTATGGTTGTGTGTGTATGTGTGAGTATGTGTGTATGTGTGTATGTTTGTGTGTGTATGTATGTGTGTATGGTTGTGTGTGTATGTGTGTATGTGAGTGTCTGTGTGTATAGCTCTCCCGGTTTAATTCCCCTGTGTGTATGTGTGTATGGTTGTGTGTGTATGTGAGTGAGTGTGTGTATGTGTGTGTGCTGCGTGCTGTGTATTACACTACATTAAGAGTACATATTCACCTGTAAATGCTGTTTATAGAGAAGAGACACCTGTAATTATATTTATGGCACACACTCACCTTTTATAGTAATAACCATCTGTACATTTAGTATATTTATATTCATTGTACATATTACCTGTAAATCCTGTACATCTCCATATCCTGTACGTACGCAACCATTGTATATATCCTGCACTTTACTGCTATTGCACTTCTGGTTAGACCTAAACTGCATTTCGTTGCCTTGTACCTGTACTTGTGTAATGACAATAAAGTTGAATCTAATCTAATCTAATCTAATATATATATATATATATATATATATATATATATATATATATATATATATATATATATGTACAATTTTGTCCAACATACACTACAACATTTTACACAATGTGCTAATAATTTAATTTACATATTAACACATGGCCTTCAAACATAATCTGAATGGTATTCGTCACTTAGTTCCAATAATATTCTTCAGATGCTTTTTAATGAAAGTGGTACACCCATCTTTGTCAGAAAATGGAAATGACATGTATATCACTCTGTTTGCATCTAACACAGACGGAGACATTTTTTTATTTTTTTTTTGTGGGAAGCAGAGTAAACAGAATTACAGCAGCATTCTTCACTGGTAATTTCTTTAACACTTTACTCATCTTTGTCAATCATTAGACATTTGTTTATTTGGATATATACTTAATTTTTGACATTTGTTGTATTCACTGGGGCTATGTATCACTGATAGTGGAACAGAGCATGAAGCAGAAGAGGAGGATCATTACGTTTTTACTATTATCAGGTCAGTGCCTTTTAAAATGTTTTGTAGATGATTTGTAAATGTAGATCCATAAGCAACATTATGTTTTAAGCAATTTTATCAGGTCTGATTAAACACTTTTAAAAATCTGAAGAAGATTGCTATAAATTTATTGATATTATTAAGATTCTCAATAGGAGGACTGTGTAGCAATTTAAAGCAGTATTAATATTAGCCCAAAGTGTGTTTGCATGTTCCAGAGTTTTTTCTTAATGTCAGAGCTGTTGTCTGAGTCTTAGGCTCTTTTTTGTCTGTCTCAATATTGATAATTGCTAAAATAAAGTAGTTCACCTTCCCCCATTGCAGGCTCTTGCTTTGGGCTGATAGACTGTGCGCTATGGCTCGTGGGAAGCAGAAATGTTGAATTTTTATGATTTTCAACAGCGTGCGGAAACAGAGGCTCGTGAGGAGTATTTATATACTGGGTTGTTTTTGTTTGTCTTGCTGCAAAATGATGCCTCAAAGACCAGCGGCAATTGGTATTACGCACGGAACTGCACGTGCCTTTTGCCTAAACCCCACTTGTTTGATAACCTTAATATTAAAGTATATGTTAGATCATATTCAGATTTGTTACAAGCTCTCTTTCTCTGGCAATGCAGACATTAGCCTACAGTTGGCTGTGTGGCAGATTTAATACATGGGGCAGAGAAGAAATAACTACACTACTAATGAGTAATGAGTGATGAGTAGAAGAATTCCACACACTGGCAGTGCTTAGTAGTCAACATTTCTGGACCTCCCCACCCGGAAAGGAAAATATATTCTCGACAGCTCAATTGAACTGCGTGAATTAGCGGGATCTGGAGTTGAAAAATTGTAAAGAAAAAACAGAACAAGCAGGTTTAATGTCACGGTCACCTCTCTGTGACAGTGCCACCCAACTTTCATATGAACATTATCCTTATGTGCAATATCAAGCGACAACAAGATATGAAACACAAATATTTAAGCTTACCTTGCTGCGTGCTCTATCCAGAAAACATAGCGTCTGATAAGTGCTCTTTGTCCTGCTTTATTTGACTCCATAATTCTCCAGTAATAAATATATTTCCATTTTGGCGCTCTGAACGCACATAAACCTACAGAACAGCTCATTTGGGTCAGAAGTCTGTGAAGGTTTTCAGTTTGGGTCTAAAGAAAATCCGTGGTCCGACAAAACAATGAACTTGATCCGTGACTGTGTTACAGCTGCAGCAGATACTAGCATCTCCGCTAACAGCAGAGACACAGTCTCGATTATTGAAATCCAACTGTTAGTCCAGCATCCTTTTGTTCTGATTATTGTTCCACAGCGAGTAATTAAAATGTTAAAAGTAGTTTTGCAAAAAAATTATAAAAATCACGATATCTTGAACGTAACAAGCGCTATATATGGGTATTTGCGCTGCTGCACTCACAGATAACAGTGTTTACAGTAGTACGATTGAATTGACCGCCCATTGGGCACTCAATTTCATTGGTTAATGTTGCTAGTCTTTCATTTTTCTAAATTTGATTTGTTAATTTGTTTCAGAGTGTTCATTGTACTCTGGGCGATTTTTTTTTTAACACCCATAGCAGCTAACCAACCTTAATTTACATTTACATTTACATTTAGTCATTTAGCAGACGCTTTTATCCAAAGTGACTTACATTAAGGTTCCATTCACCAGTTTTACAGCTAGAACCCACTGTAGGCAAGGTGGGTTAAGTGTCTTGCCCAAGGACACAACGACAGTATGAACTGTGGAGAGAGCGGGAATCGAACCACCTACCTTCCGGTTGAAGGACGACCGCTCTACCACTGAGCCACTGCACCCCGATTTGACATGCAGACAGACAAAAAAACATTATGTACACACTTTTTTAGATAATATACAGTAAATCACATACTATAACATACATATATACCAGGATAGATTAGGCCTATATTAGTGACTTTATACTTTTCTTTTTCTCTATGCATAGTTTCTATTAGGGAGGGCGGTGCCCTATCGGCCTCTATAGACCAGCTACCACTGATTTAAAGCAAGCTCGTATTCCAGCAGTAGTCATCCAGGTTTGGAAAAGATAGCCTGCAAACTATATACCATTAAAATAAACTAGCTGAGTGGTTCTTAAACTGTAGTCTTTTGTGTCTGTCTTTTTTTTTTTTTTAACTGAAAAAACTAACAAACAATAAAACAAAAACAGTCAAACAATTAAGCATATACACTAACCTTAAGGATTATTAAGAACTCCTGTTCAATTTCTCATTAATGCAAGAATCTAATCAACCAATCACATGGCAGTTGCTTCAGTGCATTTAGGGGTGTGGTCCTGATCAAGACAATCTCCTGAACGCCAAACTGAATGTCAGAATGGGAAAGAAAGGTGATTTAAGCAATTTTGAGCGTGGCATGGTTGTTGGTGCCAGACAGGCCGGTCTGAGTATTTCACAATCTGCTCAGTTACTGGGATTTTCACGCACAACCATTTCTAGGGTTGACAGAGAATGGTCCAAAAAATAGTAAAATATCCAGTGAGCGGCAGTTGTGTGGATGAAAATGCCTTGTTGATGTCAGAGGAAAATCGGCAGACAAGTTAGAGATGATAGAAAGGCAACAGTAACTCGAATAACCACTCGTTACCAAGGTCTGCAGAATACCATCTCTGAAAGCACAACATGTCAAACCCTGAAGCAGATGTGCTACAGCAGCAGAAGACTACACCTGGTGCTGCTCCTGTCGGCTAAGAACAAGAAACAGAGACTACAATTTACAACAGGCTCACCAAAACTGGAAAATAGAAGATTGGAAAAACTGATGAGTCTCGATTTCTGTTGCAACATTCAGATGGTAGGGTCAGAATTTGACATAAAGAACATAAAAGCATGGATCCATCCTGTCTTGTCTCAACGGTTCAGGCTGGTGGGTGATATTTTCTACTTGAGTATTGTTGCTGAACATGTCCGTGCTTTTATGACTTTAGTGTACCCATCCTTCTGATGGCTACTTCCAACAAGGTCTGCAGAAAACAATCTCTGAACGCACAACATGTCAAACCCTAAAGCACATGGGCTACAGCAGCAGAAGACCACACCAGGTGTTGCTCCTGTCGGCTAAGAACAGGAAACAGAGACTACAATTCACACAGGCTTACCAAAACTGGAAAATAGAAGATTGGAAAAACTGATGAGTCTCAATTTCTGAAAATGAAAGCATGAATCCATCCTGTCTTGTCTCAACACGCCAGGCTGGTGGTGGGGGTGTAATGGTGTGGGGGATATTTTCTACTTGAGTATTGTTGCTGACCATGTCCATCCCTTTATGACCACAGTGTACCCATCTTCTGAAGGCTACTTCCAGCAGGATAATGCACCATGTCACAAAGCTCAAATCATCTCAGACTGGTTTCTTGAACATAACAATAAGTTCACTTTTTACTCAAATGGCCTCCACAGTCACCAGATCTCAACCCAATAGAGCATCTTTGGGATGTGGTGGAACGGGAGAGTCACATCATGGCTGTGCAGCCGAATAATTGTAACGCTATCATGTCAATATGGACCAAAATCTCTAAAGAATGTTTCCAACACATTGTTCAATCTATGCCTTGAAATTAAAATGAATGAAAATTAAGGCAGTTCTGAAAGTCAAAGGGGGTTCCACCCGGTACTAGCAAGGTGTACAGTGAGTGTAAACATTTAAAAGGTAACCTATTTATTTATTTTTTAGACCATGTGATGAAGTGAACATGAAGATCAAAGTGCATCCTGAAATATGTAAATAGCCAAGTTCTATTAGGTTTGCATAACAAATAAATATGTTTACTCATTTAAATGTGCAGGTAGACACAGAGGGTACAGTCTGGCCTGTGGGATGACTTTGGAGGGTGTGAAATGATATAGAAGTCATGCAATTTAAAAGTAAAACAACTGCTCTTCCTAAATTGTCCACTGGGAGTTGCACTGTTTGAGGGTGCATTCACACCTGCTGTGTTTGGTGCGGTACAAATGGACTCTTATGCTGTTGCTCTGTTAGTGCAGTTCACTTGGATAAGTGTGAATGCTCCAGATAAACCTTAGTGCGCTCCAGATAAACCTCAGTGCGCAACAAAACAACAAAAAAAATTTAAAATGCTAGCTGCTTGGCAGACCGGGGGTTTTAGCTGACAAACTGCACTAAATGGATTGTGTTCACACCCTTATTAAGCCTAACACACCCTTACACACCCTAACACAACATTGAGAGATAGAACTGAAGACGGATGTGTGCTCAAATAAAACAAAAGGTCAACACACTCACCTGAAACTCCTCTCCTTTTGCCTGCCTCTCATCTGCTTGCCTCTCTTTTCCTCATTTTTATAAAGAGTTCATTAAGATTCTAGAGAGCTACAAGCTCCTTAAAAAAGCCTTTGATTATAGCTACAGAAATATGATCGTATTTTCTTAATGTCTTTTCATCTTTTTTTAAAAAACATTTATACATACCCAACATTTAAACCTTGCAGTTGCAAAGCGGGGTGAGGGCAAATGAAAAAGTGTGTTACTTACAACATAAATTGTGTAATGGAAGCAAAGTTTTGTGTGAAAGGTTTTCTAAAGCAAATCTACACTCGTTCTTTCACTCAGAGTAGAGATGGGATATATGGCTCTTTAAAAGGAGCCAGATCCGTTCCTTTCTTTAAAAAAAATAGTACCGTTCAAAAGACTCATTTGGCTCAAATAACATTTTTATTATATGAAACAGTATGTAGCTACCATGTTATGATTTATCTGCAGACAGCAGTACAACAGTGTATTTCTATTCTTTAAATGTAGCCTATTACCACAAAATGAACGTCATTTTATTTACAGGGACACATATTCATCACCCTTTAGGCATATTTTTTATTTTTACTGATTGAACATAATAAGTCCTTGAGCTAAATGTTATTCTTTGCGGCTGAAGGGATTCTAGTGACCCCTGTGCTGGGCTCATGTCTATCCTCCTCCGTTTGTCTTAGTTATATAATGTATAATAATGTATAATATTCTATGAGTTTGTGTGAGTTTATTATGTTACCACAGAAGCAGATAGGCTTTTTACACAAAACACAACTGCCAGTGTATTTGTTTACTGCAGTAAAATATCTCCACACCGGCTCGCTGTTCTGTTCATGTCTGCCGCTGAGTCACGTGACAACACAGTGACACACACAGAGCAGGAGAAGGCGGTGACGCCCGGCCCTACTGTTCTCTGTCTCATACAAGCCTCTCTCATGAAACTCTTTAAAAGGTCCTCGAGTAAGGGTGCCACCATACAGCAATATACCTCTGTCCACCAGAGGGCAGGCTCCAAAACCAGAAATATAAGGAGAAACCCAATAGCGACTTTACAAGTGTAAAAATCATTTTTACAGCCTGGTACAAAAGATGGCTCTGGTAACCGCCATTTTATTGCCCTGTGGTAAGGCCAAAGGAAAGGAAAATATATTCTCGACAGCTCAATTGAACTGCGTGAATTAGCGGGATCTGGAGTTGAAAAATTGTAAAGAAAAAACAGAACAAGCAGGTTTAATGTCACGGTCACCTCTATGTGAGAGTGCCACCCAACTTTCATATGAACATTATCCTTATGTGCAATATCGCGACAACAAGATATGAAACACAAATATTTAAGCTTACCTTGCTGCGTGCTCTATCCAGAAAACATAGCGTCTGATAAGTGCTCTTTGTCCTGCTTTATTTGACTCCATAATTCTCCAGTAATAAATATATTTCCATTTTGGCGCTCTGAACGCATAAACCTACAGAACAGCTCATTTGGGTCAAAAGTCTGTGAAGGTTTTCAGTTTGGGTCTAAAGAAAACCCGTGGTCCGACAAAACAATGAACTTGATCCGTGACTGTGTTACAGCTGCAGCAGATACTAGCATTAGCATCTCCGCTAACAGCAGAGACACGGTCTCGATTATTGAAATCCAACTGTTAGTCCAGCATCCTTTTGTTCTGATTATTGTTCCACAGCGAGTAATTAAAATGTTAAAAGTGGTTTTGCAAAAAAATTATAAAAATCACGATATCTTGAATGTAACAAGCGCTATATATGGGTATTTGCGCTGCTGCACTCACAGATAACAGTGTTTACAATAGTACGATTGAATTGACCGCCCATTGGGCACTCAATTTCATTGGTTAATGTTGCTAGTCTTTCATTTTTCTAAATTTGATTTGTTAATTTGTTTCAGAGTGTTCATTGGAGACGGATGGCAGCAATGGTGATTTTGCCTTGCCTGATAACATCATTTGATGACTTTAATCTGGCTCTGAAGCTTCAAGACTAGTGTTACAGTCAATTGTCAGCAATGCAGCTGAACAAAAGTTGAGATCTTCTCAGAATCTAGTTGAAGTTGAGTTCATCAGAAGGGTGTTAATACTTTTAAAAATAATTGTGAGTGCAGTTTGTTTTCCACCTCTTAGTTGAGTTATGTGTTTTATCTTTTTAACTGACAAATGTTCTAGTAATATGTGGACAGTTTATATATGAACATGTGAATAGATAAAGCATTATACAATGCAATACAACAATAAATAAATAACCCTACTGTCCTTTTTTACAGGCATGTGCTTCTTACCTGCCTTGTTTGAGCGTCTCTATTTTGTGGTTGAGCATGGGTTCACATGGGCTGAGGCTCAGAGCTACTGCAGAACAAAGTACACTGACCTGGCCACTGTGGACGATGAGAAAGAGATGCAGAAGCTGACGATGGCTGTAAACCAATACTATAGTGGCACATTGTGGATAGGACTGTATGATGACATCAACAGCTGGAGGTGGTCCCTGCAGAAGGAGGGATATTATGGTCCAGGAGAGGCCCAGTTCAGGGCGTGGCATCAAGGTTCCCCAAACAACTACGCTGGCAATCAGTTCTGTGCAGCACTCATGACTGACGGGACATGGAATGACATCCTTTGTTCATACATTACACATTGTATCTGTTATGATGGTAAGAAATGATATCATAAACTACAAAATAAATAACTGTTATCTGTTTTAGTAGACTATCACTTACCTAGCAGTACTATTATTATGTAGCATTATGCCTGAGCTCTGGTCATCCCTAAAAAACATCCCCAAACACAACTGTCTTAATTTCTATGTGTTACATTGTATACTGTACTCTGTAATGTATAGCACTTTCTTTAAAAGCCTTCAAAAATATGTCAATTTTCTGCTTGAATTAATTTCAAATATAGAAAGTGCTTCTCCCAGCTTCATTCATGTAACTGAGCCCAAGAACTGGAGCGATGCTCAGAGCTACTGCAGGAAGCACTACACCGACCTGGTCAGTGTGAGGAACCAAACTGAGAATAACCAGCTGAAGGTGCTGCTTTCAAGCGAGTACACATTTATTGGCCTCTTCAGAGACTCGTGGAAGTGGTCCGATGGTAGTCCTGGATTGTTCCGAAAATGGAACACTGGAAGACCATCCGGTCAACCCTGTGCCTTCTTCTCCAGTGGTCTATGGGATGACACTGACTGCAATTCCAAGATGTTCAGTATATGCTATGCTGGTAAGAGTTCTAAATATTTACAGTATGTAATTCAGATTTATATTTGGCATTTGCACTGTAGTTTGTATGGTAAATTGTGTTAACACATTTAATAAAAAGCTCTAGTAAATAGTCAGACCTTTATGGGACCATTACATTATACCTATACATTTAAATTCATCAGTTCTTTTTTTTTTTTTCTAAATAGTGCCAGTAAAGCAATGGATATTGAAATTAAGAGTGGAAACGCACTCCCCTCTAAATCTGGATAATGTAAAAGAGACTATTTTACAGCAGGTAAAAATTGTTTATTTTAAACAAAAGGCCTTAATTATAACAGTTGAGAGCCAATTGAGTGTAAACATATTCTATCTACATTTGAAATACTTTAATACATTGAACTGTTTGTGCTTTTTAAGTTAAGACAGACTCTGGAGACATATGGACTGAGTAAGGACATAAAGCTGACCTGGAGGAAGCAACCAGATGGACATTGCTTTTCCAAACAAGAAGCAAAGACATCAACAGAAAAAACAACATCAGCGTGTGCTGACCCATAGATGATATTAACAGCTCATACAAGAAAACTATAAAATTAGTAACGTGTGTAAATTTATATTAATGGTTTAAGAACATAATAGAAAGGCATTGTATTTTCACTAAACCAAGTTATGTGCAGTTCCAGAATACAGCACAAGTGAACTAATACAAAACATAACCATAAGCAATTATTTATAAATATTTATTTATACATATTTATATATAATTATTTATGAAAAACCTAAACATTTATCTCTGTCTCTGAGCCTGTTTTTGGTTCTCTCTCTGTTAGCTCATTTGATCTAATGTTTCACTTCTAAGCTGCATCACATGCTGTAATGTAGATGTTTTAGTCCTTTAAGGTTTGGCTCCTTCATACTGTAACTTTATTTGTTTATATTAATCCTATCATTACTGATGTGTGCTTAAATAAAACAAAAGGTCAACACACTCACCTGAAACACCTCTCCTTTTGCCTGCCTCTCATCTGCTTGCCTCTCTTTTCCTCATTTTTATAAAGAGTTCATTAAGATTCTAGAGAGCTACACTAGTTTAAAGCTCCTTAAAAAAGCCTTTGATTATAGCTACAGAAATATGATCGTATTTTCTTAATGTCTTTTCATCTTTTTTTAAAAAACATTTATACATACCCAACATTTAAACCTTGCAGTTGCAAAGCGGGGTAAGGGCAAATGAAAAAGTGTGTTACTTACAACATAAATTGTGTAATGGAAGCAAAGTTTTGTGTGAAAGGTTTTCTAAAGCAAATCTACACTCGTTCTTTCACTCAGAGTAGAGATGGGATATATGGCTCTTTAAAAGGAGCCAGATCCGTTCCTTTCTTTAAAAAAATTAGTACCGTTCAAAAGACTCATTTGGCTCAAATAACATTTTTATTATATGAAACAGTATGTAGCTACCATGTTATGATTTATCTGCAGACAGCAGTACAACAGTGTATTTCTATTCTTTAAATGTAGCCTATTACCACAAAATGAACGTCATTTTATTTACAGGGACACATATTCATCACCCTTTAGGCATATTTTTTATTTTTACTGATTGAACATAATAAGTCCTTGAGCTAAATGTTATTCTTTGCGGCTGAAGGGACTCTAGTGACCCCTGTGCTGGGCTCATGTCTATCCTCCTCCGTTTGTCTTAGTTATATAATGTATAATAATGTATAATATTCTATGAGTTTGTGTGAGTTTATTATGTTACCACAGAAGCAGATAGGCTTTTTACACAAAACACAACTGCCAGTGTATTTGTTTACTGCAGTAAAATATCTCCACACCGGCGCTCGCGCGTCCTGTTCCTGTTCTGTTCATGTCTGCCGCTGAGTCACGTGACAACACATTGACACACACAGAGCAGGAGAAGGTGGAGACGCCCGGCCCTACTGTTCTCTGTCTCATACAAGCCTCTCTCATGGAACTCTTTAAAAGGTCCTCGAGTAAGGGTGCCACCACACAGCAATATACCTCTGTCCACCAGAGGGCAGGCTCCAAAACCAGAAATATAAGGAGAAACCCAATAGCGACTTTACAAGTGTAAAAATCATGTTTACAGCCTGGTACAAAAGATGGCTCTGGTAACCGCCATTTTATTGCCCTGTGGTAAGGCCAAAGGAAAGGAAAATATATTCTCGACAGCTCAATTGAACTGCGTGAATTAGCGGGATCTGGAGTTGAAAAATTGTAAAGAAAAAACAGAACAAGCAGGTTTAATGTCACGGTCACCTCTATGTGAGAGTGCCACCCAACTTTCATATGAACATTATCCTTATGTGCAATATCAAGCGACAACAAGATATGAAACACAAATATTTAAGCTTACCTTGCTGCGTGCTCTATCCAGAAAACATAGCGTCTGATAAGTGCTCTTTGTCCTGCTTTATTTGACTCCATAATTCTCCAGTAATAAATATATTTCCATTTTGGCGCTCTGAACGCACATAAACCTACAGAACAGCTCATTTGGGTCAAAAGTCTGTGAAGGTTTTCAGTTTGGGTCTAAAGAAAACCCGTGGTCCGACAAAACAATGAACTTGATCCGTGACTGTGTTACAGCTGCAGCAGATACTAGCATTAGCATCTCCGCTAACAGCAGAGACACGGTCTCGATTATTGAAATCCAACTGTTAGTCCAGCATCCTTTTGTTCTGATTATTGTTCCACAGCGAGTAATTAAAATGTTAAAAGTGGTTTTGCAAAAAAATTATAAAAATCACGATATCTTGAACGTAACAAGCGCTATATATGGGTATTTGCGCTCCTGCACTCACAGATAACAGTGTTTACAATAGTACGATTGAATTGACCGCCCATTGGGCACTCAATTTCATTGGTTAATGTTGCTAGTCTTTCATTTTTCTAAATTTGATTTGTTAATTTGTTTCAGAGTGTTCATTGGAGACGGATGGCAGCAATGGTGATTTTGCCTTGCCTGATAACATCATTTGATGACTTTAATCTGGCTCTGAAGCTTCAAGACTAGTGTTACAGTCAATTGTCAGCAATGCAGCTGAACAAAAGTTGAGATCTTCTCAGAATCTAGTTGAAGTTGAGTTCATCAGAAGGGTGTTAATACTTTTAAAAATAATTGTGAGTGCAGTTTGTTTTCCACCTCTTAGTTGAGTTATGTGTTTTATCTTTTTAACTGACAAATGTTCTAGTAATATGTGGACAGTTTATATATGAACATGTGAATAGATAAAGCATTATACAATGCAATACAACAATAAATAAATAACCCTACTGTCCTTTTTTACAGGCATGTGCTTCTTACCTGCCTTGTTTGAGTCTCTATTTTGTGGTTGAGCATGGGTTCACATGGGCTGAGGCTCAGAGCTACTGCAGAACAAAGTACACTGACCTGGCCACTGTGGACGATGAGAAAGAGATGCAGAAGCTGACGATGGCTGTAAACCAATACTATAGTGGCACATTGTGGATAGGACTGTATGATGACATCAACAGCTGGAGGTGGTCCCTGCAGAAGGAGGGATATTATGGTCCAGGAGAGGCCCAGTTCAGGGCGTGGCATCAAGGTTCCCCAAACAACTACGCTGGCAATCAGTTCTGTGCAGCACTCATGACTGACGGGACATGGAATGACATCCTTTGTTCATACATTACATATTGTATCTGTTATGATGGTAAGAACTTAAATCATAAACTACAAAATAAATAACTGTTATCTGTTTTAGTAGACTATCACTTACCTAGCAGTACTATTATTATGTAGCATTATGCCTGAGCTCTGGTCATCCCTAAAAAACATCCCCAAACACAACTGTCTTAATTTCTATGTGTTACATTGTATACTGTACTCTGTAATGTATAGCACTTTCTTTAAAAGCCTTCAAAAATATGTCAATTTTCTGCTTGAATTAATTTCAAATATAGAAAGTGTGTCTCCCAGCTTCATTCATGTAACTGAGCCCAAGAACTGGAGCGATGCTCAGAGCTACTGCAGGAAGCACTACACCGACCTGGTCAGTGTGAGGAACCAAACTGAGAATAACCAGCTGAAGGTGCTGCTTTCAAGCGAGTACACATTTATTGGCCTCTTCAGAGACTCGTGGAAGTGGTCCGATGGTAGTCCTGGATTGTTCCAAAAATGGAACACTGGAAGACCATCCGGTCAACCCTGTGCCTTCTTCTCCAGTGGTCTATGGGGCGACACTGACTGCAATTCCAAGATGTTCAGTATATGCTATGCTGGTAAGAGTTCTAAATATTTACAGTATGTAATTCAGATTTATATTTGGCATTTGCACTGTAGTTTGTATGGTAAATTGTGTTAACACATTTAATAAAAAGCTCTAGTAAATAGTCAGACCTTTATGGGACCATTACATTATACCTATACATTTAAATTCATCAGTTCTTTTTTTTTTCTAAATAGTGCCAGTAAAGCAATGGATATTGAAATTAAGAGTGGAAACGCACTCCCCTCTAAATCTGGATAATGTAAAAGAGACTATTTTACAGCAGGTAAAAATTGTTTATTTTAAACAAAAGGCCTTAATTATAACAGTTGAGAGCCAATTGAGTGTAAACATATTCTATCTACATTTGAAATACTTTAATACATTGAACTGTTTGTGCTTTTTAAGTTAAGACAGACTCTGGAGACATATGGACTGAGTAAGGACATAAAGCTGACCTGGAGGAAGCAACCAGATGGACATTGCTTTTCCAAACAGGAAGCAAAGACATCAACAGAAAAAACAACATCAGCGTGTGCTGACCCATAGATGATATTAACAGCTCATACAAGAAAACTATAAAATTAGTAACGTGTAAATTTATATTAATGGTTTAAGAACATAATAGAAAGGCATTGTATTTTCACTAAACCAAGTTATGTGCAGTTCCAGAATACAGCACAAGTGAACTAATACAAAACATAACCTTAAGCAATTATTTATATATATTTATTTATACATATTTATATATAATTATTTATGAAAAACCTAAACATTTATCTCTGTCTCTGAGCCTGTTTTTGGTTCTCTCTCTGTTAGCTCATTTGATCTAATGTTTCACTTCTAAGCTGCATCACATGCTGTAATGTAGATGTTTTAGTCCTTTAAGGTTTGGCTCCTTCATACTGTAACTTTATTTGTTTATATTAATCCTATCATTACTGATGTGTGCTTAAATAAAACAAAAGGTCAACACACTCACCTGAAACTCCTCTCCTTTTGCCTGCCTCTCATCTGCTTTCCTCTCTTTTCCTCATTTTTATAAAGAGTTCATTAAGATTCTAGAGAGCTACACTAGTTTAAAGCTTCTTACAAAGCCTTTGATTATAGCTACAGAAATATGATCGTATTTCCTTAATGTCTTTTCATCTTTTTTTCTAAAACATTTAAACATACACTGTACCCAGCATTTAAACCTTGCAGTTGCAAAGCGGGGTGAGGGCAAATGAAAAAGTGTGTTACTTACAACATAAATTGTGTAATGGAAGCAAAGTTTTGTGTGAAAGGTTTTCTAAAGCAAATCTACACTCGTTCTTTCACTCAGAGTAGAGATTGGATTTATGGCTCTTTAAAAGGAGCCAGATCCGTTCCTTTCTTTAAAAAAATGAGTACCGTTCAAAAGACTCATTTGGCTCAAATAACATTTTTATTATATGAAACAGTATGTAGCTACCATGTTATGATTTATCTGCAGACAGCATACAACAGTGTATTTCTATTCTTTAAATGTAGCCTATTACCACAAAAGGAACGTAATTTTATTTACAGGGACACATATTCATCACCCTTTAGGCATATTTTTTATTTTTACTGATTGAACATAATAAGTCCTTGAGCTAAAGGTTATTCTTTGCGGCTGAAGGGACTCTAGTGACTCCTGTGCTGGGCTCATGTCTCTGTCTATCCTCCTCCGTTTGTCTTAGTTATATAATGTATAATAATGTATAATATTCTATGAGTTTGTTTGAGTTTATTATGTTACCACAGAAGCAGATAGGCTGTTTGCTCAAAACACAACTGCCAGTGTATTTGTTTACTGCAGTAAAATATCTCCACACCGGCTCTCGCGCGTCCTGTTCCTGTTCTGTTCATGTCTGCCGCTGAGTCACATGACAACACAGTGACACACACAGAGCAGGAGAAGGCGGTGACGCCCGGCCCTACTGTTCTCTGTCTCATACAAGCCTCTCTCATGGAACTCTTTAAAAGGTCCTCGAGTAAGGGTGCCACCATACAGCAATATACCTCTGTCGACCAGAGGGCAGGCTCCAAAACCAGAAATATAAGAAGAAACCCAATGGCGACTTTACAAGTGAAAAAATCATGTTTACAGCCTGGTACAAAAGATGGCTCTGGTAATCATAATTTTATTGCCCTGTGGTAAGGCCAATATCAGGGAATGGGGGAGCAATGGGCAGACAACATCCATGTTTATTTACAATCTATGGTCTCACTCAATGGAGTAGCAAAGAAGAAGCTTGTGTGTGCATCAGTGTCAAACAAAAAACACACAAAAATCTTTATAAATAATGGCTTGTAGCCTAACTGCGACTCAATTCCCATCGTTCAATAGATTTGGTTTGTTTGTGAACGTCACAACTCTACGGCAGCGTAGTACTGTCAATGTTGTTTTTCTGACTTTTTTTAATTAATTTTTTTATAGTTTTTCTGACAATGCTTTATCGGAAGCAATGTACCATGTAGCTTTCGTAGCAACGCGAGGAAGCAAAGAGGAAGCATGGCGTCGCGTCTGATTAAGGTTTACTTCAGCCTTGGTCTAAAACATGGCGAGATATTAATGTTACTGAACACTGTAGACAATATTGTGATGAGTGTGAGCACCTTGAGACGTTTTTTGAAACGAATGAGATTGTATAGGCTGAAGAATCAGTCAGATTCGTTGGATGTAGCAGCATTTCTTATTGATCAACTGGATGGACACAAAAAAACGTACGGATATAAATTCCAACTCAACTGTATCCAGGCTGGCTTTTCATGCTTCCTCTTTGCTTCCTCGCATTGCTACGGAAGTGATAAAGTGATAAAGCATTGAAAAAAGAAAAGTTATCACGAAATAACGTGAAAATTATCATGAAATAATGTAATACTATCATGAAATAACGTGATAGTATCACAAAATAACGTGATAATTAAGTCAGAAAAACTATCAAAAAAAAAAAAAAGTCAGAAAAACTATTTAAAAAAAAAGTCAAAAAAACAATTACTCCCCCAAAAAAGTCAGAAAAACTATCAAAAAAAAAAAAAAAAAAAAAGTCAGAAAAACAACATTGACAGTACTACGCTTCCGTACAACTCTATCACAGAATAAAGGGAAGCTAAAGAAAGAATCCCACACATGAAGACAGTGATACAGGATAATGTTTGCAGGCAAAGGTAAACAATACATGAGATTTTATATCATACCATACATATAGTGATAGGGGGGTGTCTCATTTACGCCTTTCTGTGACAAGTTCATAGTTGCAGGATGTAGGTGGTTATGTCTATGTTTGGATTAGCCTGAGAGAAATGACATGAGCAGAACCAAGAGCAACCAGTACTTATTAACATAACAATAAGAAATATATAATTCCCAGAACACATAGTTGGTGGTTGGGTGAAGCCATTTATTGTCAAATAATTATGTTTACTCTTTTTAAATCATAATGACATCAGAAACTACCCAAATTACCTTGATCAAAAATTTAAATTTTGGCCTGATAACACGCACACAAGTTGACACAAACAGGTTTGAATGGCTACTAAAGGTAACCATCTTCACCTGTGACCTGTTTTCTTGTAATCAGTGTGTGTGTTTAAAAGGTCAGTGAGTTTCTGGGCTCCTGACAGACCCTTTCATCTCTCATCCAGTGCTGCACTGATGTTTCTGTATTCTGAGTCATTGGGAAAATGAAAGAATTGTCAAGGGTCAAGCCTGCCTTTCAAGTGTTTTTGTTCACATGAAATGTTTTTTTCTACCAAATAAAATACTGTATGCTATGTTATCACACTAATTTTAAAATATTTTTATATTTTGACATGGGAGAAATTATCTTACTATATTGCTACAGATTCAAGTTACCAACTACTTGCAATAACTTTAGTGAACACATTGGCTAAACAAACCTGCCAGTAGTGATGAAGTAAGCTAACAAATTACTGTTAGCTTGCGTACAGGTTGTAAGTGATAGGAGGTAAGTCCTGAATTTCCACTGTGTCTCAACTGTTGTCTCGATACAATCCAGTCTCGGAGGTCTACACACAATTCCTTGGTCTTCATGGCTTGCTTTGTCTCTGACATGCACTGTTAACTGTGGGACCTTTATAGAAACAGGTGTGTGCCTTTCAAAATCATGTCCAATCCACTAAATTTACCACAAGTGGACTCCAATTAAGTTCTAGAGGCATCTCAAGGATATCAGTGGAAAAAGGATGTACCTGAGCTCAATTTTGAGTGTCATGGAAAAGTCTCCAAATACTTATGTACAATTTTTTATTTGTAAAGATTTTATACAACCTTCTTGTCATTATGGGGTATTGTTTGTAAAATTTTGAGGCAAATAATGAATTTAATTCATTTCGGAATAAGGCTGTAAAATAACCAAATGTGGAAATCGTGAAGCACTGTAAATACTTTCCTAAAGTAAATATAAACCTCTACAGTCTGAATGTGCCTTAATACCACAAGGCAAGTGCAGTCTTGATTGCATGAGTCATTTGGGTTAGCTGAGAAGAAAAGGTCAAACATTTAAAAGCCTTATTGTGCTATTGCAAATTTGAAAGAGAGATGGCCCATGCTACTTTTTATCACCTTTTAATTTTTTTTTTTTTGTTAACCATATTAATAATGGTGCGCGGTGGCAGAGTGGCCTCACAGCAAGAAGGTTGTGAGTTCAAATCCCAACTGACTCGAACATCCTCGGTCAACTCAGACTTTTCTGTGAGGAGTCTGCATGTCCTCCCCATGTTACTGTGGGTAACATAAATATTAACAATATAATAATCAGCTTTAATGAATTCACTATTGTACTAGTGGACATGTTGTGCCCATTTTCTGAATTAAAAGCATAATCTCCACCAACAGAGACAGTCAAAATCAGTTAAAGTCAAAATTCATGTTTATTTTTTTAACTGTTCTCGTTACGACTTTTTGGACTGGCTTTGTTGTCTAAAGCATACATTATTTATCTATATACTGTATACTATTGTGCCGTGGTTGAATAGCCACCCATTTATGATAGGTGCATAGTTAGCAAGTAGCCAATGATTTTCCATCTTTTACTAGAACTATTTTATTTCTTTACATCTATGTCCCTTAGTCACACAACAATAACATTTATGATGTTGCATATTTGGCTTGAATTGCTATTTGCAGTATTATGAATAGATAAAAAGCATAGGTTGATGATAACATTATGCATATAGCAAGTTCACCAGTCCAAAAAAATTTAACAGGAGAACTTTGGTCTCAGTGTGAAAATATACTGAGATAAGACCAACTCTTTATCTTGTTGCTTCTTGGGTGTATGTCAACTGAGAATATACATTTTTGTGAGTAAAATCATTGAGTGTATAGTTGTGAGAAAAGCTGTCCAATAACAGCTCCTTTTACACACTTCAATAGTAAGAATCCAACAGAACACAGTCTATGAATTTTTTGATTGTTAATTAATTAGTGATGTAGCAGGGCACGGGCAGGACTATATTTGGATGGGTATACATGCGGCCAATCAAATGGGAGGACAGACTAGGATTATTTTGTTATGTGATAGAAGGAAGGGGGACATGCGCTCCTAAGATTGTGTAGTGAATCAGTCCAGGTACACAGAGCAACAAAGAGAGGAGCTAAGGCCCAAACAGGAATGTCCTACAACATAGAACTCAACATTTTACATGTTTTAACGCATTCCTTTAATTGATAGATACCATCATCTCCACCCTAGCTCTCATCAAGAACCGAATATGGATTTAATTACCTGGTCTCTGAGCGCTAATGACACTATTTTTTCACAAAAAAAGGGTGCTCCGGGGGAACCCACTTGCCCTGGCGGAACCTTTGCCGCGGGCTACGCACAGGACGCCTGGAAGAACTGGCAGGTTCTGTGTCTGGAAGCTCTGTCGGTTGAGGACGTTGAGGACATCTATATGTTTGGATTCATGATAGCGGGATTCCTCCTTATTGGTCTGGGGAATGCCTTTAACTATCGGAAAATTTGCAAGACAGCTGCCTTGAAATCTACCCAGCCGCTGTCTACTGAAATTAAAAAGTGCTTTCATGACGTGGGTGAAAGTTTGAAAGGGCTACATCAAAGAGACGCGCAGTCCGAGGAGCTGACCCGAGATCTCTCAGCACGGACTGTAGACATACAGAAAAGTGTTCATAACACCGAAAGACAGCCTGGAGAGCTACTGTGCGGCTTAACTGATGTGAAAGGGTTACATCAATGGGGCACACGAATCGAAGAGCTGATTCGCATCATCTTGGCCCGATCTGAAGACATTCAGAAAAGAGTGGACATCATCGAGAAACTGACCGGTGAGCTGCTACGTTGTGTTCCTAGTCTGAATATAATGAAGGATACATCAAGGTTACTCCACGACATGGACTCACGCAACTGACGCTGAGGACCAGAACTGATTGATCACGACCCGGACAAATTACCGAAGATCAAATATATAAATTACAAATTTCTGCTGTGCCCCTTGGAAGTCTAGCCGGCAGCTGGGTCTTATCTTATCCGCTTTGTCCCATGGCGCCCCCCGAGGCAGACGTGTTTGCTCGCTCTTCTGCAGTGCACAAATGCCATGCACTGCTAACATACAACCGACAGGCATTATTGGACATCGCCAACTCACGAAACTTTGTTTTTAGTGGTTCTATTCCGCTGGAGCTGCAGCTCATTGTTCGCCCTCAGGGTCACCACCAAAACTACCCCGGGGGCCACGAAGCACCGGTCTCGAGTGAGTTCGCTGACCCCAGGAGAGTGCTTCGGAGACGGCGACGCAAGCGAGGCAAGAGGGGAGGGCTTCATGCTAGGCTAAAAGCTCGCGCTAGCCGACCACCGCTACCCAGCCTCCTGTTAGCGAATGTACGCTTCCCTGAAAACAAATTGGACGAGCTACGAGCCAGGATTTCAACCCATCGGGAAATCAGAGAGTGCTGCGCCCTGATTTTCACCGAGACCTGGTTCTCAGACAAGGTCCCGGACAACGCCATTCAGCTACAGACTAAAGGTGGCGTGTGTGTGTGCATAGACATATATATAGCAGTTAAGATGCCAGAGCACTGTGCAGCATTTTATGTTCTAATCGGCAATCACCATCGCAAATAGGGCTCGGGGGGATTACTTTTCACAAGTAAGATTTAACATTACTATTGTACTTTGGTTGTATTTTGTCCTTAAATCCACAGAATTGAGAAGGAGCAAGGATCTTTGATAGTACTGTACTGAAATCGTAGCTAGCTAACGTTAGCTAGACTATGTATCTCCCTCCCTCAACTCAAGTGTTTTCCACATAACTTACTATTCAGATAGGAAAAAAGTTCGAAAGCACTTGTTAGATGCACGAAACTTTCTTTTAGCGTTAGGTAACGTTAAGTGCATATAAGGACAAAGATGTGAGGAAGAAGTGGGAAGTGGCTTTGAGGAGAGAAGGATTTCATGCAAGTGATACAACAGTACTTTGCTCTCATCATTTTAAGAATGATGATTTTGATAGGACGGGTCAGAATGTCCGACTCCAAGATGGTGTTATTCCATCCGTCTTCAGCTTTCCGGTTCACCTCCAAAGAGTAGGTGTATTAGATTAGATTAGATTAGATTCAACTTTATTGTCATTACACAAGTACAGGTACAAGGCAACGGAATGCAGTTTAGGTCTAACCAGAAGTGCAATAGCAGCAAGTGCAGGATATATACAATGGATATGGAGACGTACAGGATTTACAGGTAATATGTACAATGAATATAAATATACAGATGGTTATTACTATAACAGGTGAGTGTGTGCCATAAATAAATATTACAGGTGTCTCTTTCTATAAGCATTTACAGGTGAATATGTACTATAAATGTAAATGTAATATACAGATGTCTCCAACTATAAACAGAATTTTACAGGTGGATGTATACAATTGTATGTTAGCTTAAGGTAAGCAGTAGATTTAAGGTAGTGCAATGAGCATGGACAGTGCAAATAAGTGTGATGCGAAATGTAAACAGTTGGTACTGTATGAACAGTTGGTTGTGCAAATGAGCATGTTCCAGCTAAGGTACAGTAGTGTATCCTCATAAAACTATTAGCATTCATAAATGTGAATGTTCATAAATGTAAATTATCAATCACATGGCAGGGTAAGATGCTTATACTTTTATATGTATTGTATTATATATTATGCTTCATCATTTAGTTGGAAAATGGCAGTGCTACTTCTACCTCCAGAAGAGCTGAAGAAAGCCTGTCCATGGACTCTCAGGATTTCCAGGAAACGGCAACCTCAAGCCCACAACCTCAGCCTAATGATGTGAATATTTCTACTTTGAACATCATATCATAATGTTCTCTGGATATATTCAAATCTCACTTTTTTGATTCCACTCATATTAAACACGCCCACAAATAAACCCATACAAACACAATTTAAGACACATTGAACATGCATTACTGGTACACACACACACACACACACACAGTGCTGGTAGTGGCTTTCACATGTGATGACTATAAGAAAGAATGTGGGCATTAAACTAGTGGTGTCAAAATAATGTTTTTGAAGTGAAACATTACTCAAACCATGTTCATCCCTCTTTCTATTAGGATCATGGCTATGCCTTGCCTGCTTCTCCTACCGCTCTTAAGACCAAACTCACTGAAGCCTTGGCAAGAGTGGAACATCTAGAGTGAGAGAAGAAGAATTCCATGGCCAGAGAAAAGAGGGCAAAAACCACAGTAAAGAGTCTTTTGGGGGATTTGAGGGAAAAGAACCTCATTAATGAAGAGCTCAAAGAGAAGCTTGAATTCTACTCTGGTAAGACACAATTAACACTTTGAAATTCATGTACATGTTATTCTTACTCTTATTAAACTCTTTATTTATTATCTGAAGGGGACTTATTCATTTTAAATCATAACATTTCAGATCTTCAGTTAGACCTCATGGCAAAGCAAGGCCACGAATACACAAAGGACTACAGAGAGTTTGCGCTCACGCTGCATCTACATGGTCCAAAGGCATACAAATACCTCAGAGAGACTCGACATTTTCCCCTCCCACATCCACATACAATATAAAGGTAGGCCTAATGTTGTCCGAATTAATTTTTAGGAAATTATTAATGCAAACACACTGAAAAGCTTCTTCTCAATTTTTTTTACAGGTGGCTGCGTTCAGTGGATTCCAAACCTGGCCTGAACAAGATGATGCTGGATATGCTGGAGAGAAGATGCCAGAGACCAGGCTAAATATGGCTGTGTTTCACTAATGTTGGATGCCATGTTTGTGTGTATGTGATAGAGAGAGAGAGAGAGAGGTGTGTGTGTGTGTGTGTGAGTGAGAGAGAGAGTGTGTGAGTTAGTCAAAATCATTATAAATTGTTTCTACAAAATATTAAAATGTTTATCTGCTACTATCTGTTTCTTTATCATATTTATAGTGTGAGGTTTATAAATTACCTTATATCCTAAATCACATATTTAGATTTTGAACGTCTGATTACTTTATATCTTTTATCAGAATATTATATAACTGTTAAGCCTACTATGAATATTAAAATACGCTGAACAATGTGTCCTGTATCATAGCTACATGAATGACCTTTGCAGCAAAAAAGCCCGCGTCAAAATTAGTTGGGTATTCGGTGAGAAATTATTGAATAAATGCGCTGACAGCTCATTGCACCTGGCAAACAAGTTACACTGAGTGGGGCTGACGACCGGTCCAAGATGGCGGCTCCACGGCTCGTTCGTGCCAATAGGCAGTAGCGTTCTGAAGTGCCGTCCGTATTATCTACCGAGGGAATTTACTGCTGTGTTTTTGGCCGCTGTTTACATCCCCCCGCGTGCTGACTCCGCAGCAGCACTCAGCAAACTCAATGACGTCATCAGCGCGTTAGAAACGGCTCATCCTGACGCTGTTTTTATTGTTGCTGGTGACTTCAACCACTGTAGTTTGCGGACTGTATTCCCCAAATACCACCAGCATGTTGACATTCCCACCCGTGATAAAAACACTCTTGACCACGTCTACAGCAACATACGTGGTGCATACAGGGCTGCACCCGCCCCACTTCGACACTCGACCACATCTCTTTGTTCCTGTACCCTGCTTACAGACAAAGACTGAAACAAGCACACCCTGTCACCAAACAGATCAAACTCTGGACCCCGGAGAGCGAGATCACCCTGCAGGATTGTTTTGCACTGACAGACTGGGATGTGTTTAAAGCTGCAGCCACTGTGGAGGACTCTTCCATTAGCGTACAGGATTATGCTGAGTATGTGTCTGGGTACATCAGCACTTGTGTTGATAACATCGTGCCCACCATACAAATCAGGAAGTTTCCCAACCAGAAGCCCTGGATAAACAGTCAGGTACGTCACATGCTGCGTGCATCGCTCTCTTGCATTTAGATCAGGCAATGAGAACGAGTACAAAGCTGCGTATGGACTGAGAAAAGCCATCACAGCGGCCAAGAGGCAGTACAGAGAGAAGCTGGACAGCTTCTACTCTACTGCGGATTCAGGGCGGATGTGGCAAGGCCTGCAGCACATCACAGACTACAGGACCACCACCAACAACATCGCCACAACAGACAGCCTGCCGGATGACCTCAACAATTTCTACGCCCGCTTTGAGGCTCCCAGCAACACTGCAGAGAGGAGCTCACACACACCTGGTTCACCCAACCCCTCCTCCACCAACCATCTCAACAACACAGGTACACAGAGCTCTGAGGAAGATCAACCCCCGCAAAGCAGCAGGACCAGACAACATTCCTGGGCGGGCCCTCAGAGCATGTGCCAACGAGCTGGTTGATGTTTTCACCTCCATCTTCAACCTCTCCCTCAGCCAGCGCAATGTACCATCATGCTTCAAGACCACGACCATCGTCCCCTGCCCAAGAAGAACCCACCCACCTGCCTGAATGACTACAGGCCAGTGGCACTCACTCCAATCATTATGAAGTGTTTCGAGAGAGTGGTGCTGGCCCAACAGATCTACCTCGGATGCTATCGCTACTGCCGTCCACTACTCCCTGTCACACCTGGAGAACAAGGACTCATACCTACGGAAGACTTTTTATAGATTACAGCTCCGCCTTCAACACGGTCATCCCACACAAACTCACACACAAACTGTCCACACTTGGTTTGCACCCCACCCTCTGTGACTGGCTCCTAGATTTCCTGACTGGCAGGCCTCAGTCTGTCAGGATTGGTAATAGGACTTCAGCCAGCACCATCACAAACATTGGTACTCCACAGGGCTGTGTACTCAGCCCCATCCTCTACAACCTGTACACCTACGACTGTGTCGCCTCTCACAAGGACAACATCATCCTGAAGTTTGCTGACGACACCGCAGTGATAGGACGCATCGCTGGCGGTGACGAGGCAGCTTACAGGAGGGAGGTGGCCAGTCTGGTGTCATGGTGTGAAGACAACAACCTCACCCTCAACACGGACAAGACAAAGGAGATGATAGTGGACATGAGGAGGGAGAGGAGAACGCCTCAGCCACTGTTCATCCGGGAACTTGAAGTGGAGAGGGTGAGCAACTTCAAATACTTGGGTGTCCACATCAATGAGGACCTCACTTGGACACCTCACATCACACAGCTGGTCAAGAAGGCTCAACAGCGGCTGTATTTTCTGAGGAGGCTGAGGAAGTTTGGCATGTCGCCCAAGATCCTCAGCAACTTCTACAGCTGCACCATTGAGAGTGTCCTGACCAGCTGCATCACTGTGTGGTACGGCAGCACTTCTGTCATGGACCGCAAACGCCTGCAGAGAGTGGTGAAGACTGCGCAGAAGATCACCAGGACTCCACTGCCCTCTCTGCAGAGCATCTACCATCGCAGAGTCCACAGAAGAGCTGCTTCCATCCTCAAAGACCCCTCCCACCCCCAACATGGTCTGTTCACACTTCTACCCTCAGGACGGAGGTTCAGAAGTGTGAAATGCAGGACTTCCAGAATGAAGAACTCATTCTTTCCCTCTGCCATAAGACTCCTAAACAGCAGATTGGAGTCTACAATCACAATCACAACATTACATGAACAATTGTTTACCTACTGCACTACCTCACTTTACCAGAGAAGGTACTCTCACGTACCTTCTCTGGATCTGTTCCACATTGGTGGAATGATCTACCTGCTGCTACAAGATCAGCAGATTCTGTAGTCATCTTTAAAAAACACCTGAAAACACATCTCTTCCGTCAACACCTGACTGACAAACACTGAGTCCTACTTCCTTTCTATCAATTCCTTTCTATAAAAAAAAAAATAAAAAAATTAAAAAAATTCTCTTATCCTTAGCATTGTATACTGCGCTGGGTTTAAACTGACTAGTTTTTTGTGCACTTATGCTTTTTGTACCTTGTGTTGTTAAAATTGCTTCCATTGTTATCCTCACTTGTAAGTCGCTTTGGATAAAAGCGTCTGCTAAATGACTAAATGTAAATGTAAATGTACTTTACACCGTCACTTTACTTTACTTTACACGTCACTTTACACCATCACAACTGCACTACCTCACCTTACTACACTTTACACTTTTTGTATATTTGTATTTTTTTTTGGTATACTTCCATTATTATTACTTGTATATTTGTCTTATTTTTTTTATTTTTACTTAATTGTGTGACATTTTACTGTGGACGGCAAAAGTAAGAATTTCATTGTATAGGGAAACATGCTTTCTGTCTGTACACATGACAATAAACACTTTGAATTTGAATTTGAATTGAATTGAGACTCTCCGTTCCCAGCCAAGGACACTGATTCTCACTCCAACAGACGGCCTATTCTTCGCCCCACAGAGGCCTTGGACTCCTATCCTAACACCAGCCCAGACCAACAGTCTGCCACTATTACATCTGTCTGACCTATACTCTAATTCTTGTTATACTTGTTTTGTTGGAACTGCTACTGTTGTTTATGTTGTAACTGCTACTGTTGTTATAACTACCTGTCTGTTATGTCTGCACATGTGATGTTTGCTATGTTTGTACAATGCCTTATTTCATTTTCCGGAGGGTCATCGGCGCACTGTAATGGCGTACTGGTGTGGCCTGCAACCTTGTGTGTTATCTATGTATAAATGTAATATGTTGCACCACTAAATAAGCTTTTCGTTGCAGTGTACTTTTACAACTGTTATGACAATAAATTGAATCAATCAATCAATCAATCAATCAATAAATCAACACTCCTGTTGATACCTTTAGTCAAGAGGAAACAATGAAAGAGCTCTGCTTTGTTCTGGAGAATGTAGAGATAAGTGCAGAAAGGTGACCTTAAATACTGCAGTAAATGTACTACTTATAATAATAAAAATAATACTAATTATCAGATTTGCTGTTTTCTCCTTTTAAGCTATGTCAGAGCCTCCAAAATGCTTCCTCTCTGCCAGGGTCTGCTAGCCTGGTTCTACCAGACTCTCGTACATTTCATTTGTACAGAGAGTCTGGCCTCGCTCCATTGACAAGCGCTTACTTCCTTGTATGCGGGAACTCTGTTGAAGTTTAAAACTATTGGATCTGCCCAGAGTCACTCAGGATCTGCCATAGCCAATCGCAAACGTGTGGTCGTGACGTATGTCATGCGCCGAAACCGACCGGAAACAACAAGTCCGACTGATCAGAGGATTATGTTTAGAATAAGATGTCTGTCAACGAGAGCTGCAGGTTTTGTTCATTGAATTTAAGAATTCAAGTAACAATTGTAAATTCTAAATGTATATTTTACACTAAGGACAGTAATGTATTCAGTCAACTGTCGAAGCTGGGTCTTATCATTAAGAATACGCCGCTGCGGTCGTTTCGGTCTGCCGCAAATGCTGTGCATTGATCACCAGGCTACTGCGTGGGTTATGATGGTCCAGCTTTGAAGCTGCCATAGAATGACTACTTTGAATGTTGGTGTACGTGTTTAAATAGTTTGTGTTATGTACAGACAAGGAGTAAATATTTAAATAACTTCTATACACTAAGTGTCCCTGTATATAATTACCTTATTTTATATTTTAAATAATTTGCAATGTCAAATCTTTCTCTATCTGCAGATGTGTAATAAACAAATTGTTCATATTATGTCTTATTGTTTCTTAATTATGGTCTTCAAATTATGTGTTTTCACATTTTTATTTATGACATCAAATTTTAACTACTTACAACATGTAAAACTGTCACACCGACCATTCTCCTGCACAAGTACACAAAGGGGCTCAAAGTGTTCTATTCTTCATAAGAATCACTAAATTTACTGTTCGAATCTGAGCTACTGACATGACTCCTGAGAGCATCTTCAACAACAGCATCATCATCATCGTCAAAGTATTTACTGTAATAAAGATCTGGATCAGTTAAATACCCTCCTGAATCATCTTGCAGATCCATATCAATATCACCAAAAACATCATTAATGATAATTAAAATCTCTCTCGCATGGTCCAATCTAAACACAGGAAGGTTAGCAATAATGTATGTCAGGTCAAATATGTGTTGACAATGGTCCAAAACTGCATCCACCAGTTGCTGACTGAATCCAGTGCAAGCTGCATGTGAGGTGTACAGTCGATTACTGGAATTGATTAAACTACCACTGTAGTCCTTGAGCAATTCTGCAATGAAAGATTTACATTACCACATGTGAAACATTAGGAAATTCAAACCCATCCCCAAAGCTGTTGTTGCAACAACTACCCGGCACTTCCTTCCCCTTCAGTGAAGCCAACACTCTCTCCTTGTTTTGGGGTAGGGTTTTGCTGTGGAACATGCCAATAAGGAGGTTGTCACTTCTACAGGATGGATCACAGTCTTCCCAGGCATGCCCTTGCAGTTCTGCCTTTAAGTATGAGAATATTGTCCCCACTGATTTAAGTGTTTGACAGTAAATTAATACAGGTTGCATGGTTGAGCCCTTGTTTTTACATGTTGAACTATCCAGTCTAGGCAGTTCATGTTATGGCTGGGCACCTTGCACAATCCAAGACGGATGTTTGTCTTGTTGGGACTAGCGATGATTTGTACGGCATTGTCCATATGGAGTAATCTGATGACTCTGCTTCTTGACTTGATGTCAGCTGAGGCAGTCAGAGCCAAAACAGGTGTACCTGGGAGAATAAAAAAAATACAAGCTAAAACACACTTGCTCAATTTTATAACGTACCAAACAATTTGTCAAGTGTTTGTGTTATAGGCTATGGCAGGAAGGACTTAATGAACATCACTAAGAACAGTAATGCACTAAATCCATGTAATCACGCAATTCTGTTTCATTACAGGAAAAGTAACTAATCCTTGCAATCAGAGATTATACATAAACTGAATATTGAAGTTATAATAGCCTACACATGAAATAATCCACAAAAACTTAGCTAGAAGCAACACACAGGTCCGTGCATTTAACTTACCCTCCTTGATGATAGATCTCAGCTCTCTTTTCTTTGGAAAAACTTTCTCTGAATGCCGCCTCGCCTTTGGAAGCCTCACCCTGAGGTAAACGAAATAGAGAGTACAATATTTCTCATGAATCTTGTATCATATTCTCGAATTACAACATTGTCTAAGCTATCGATTATGCCAAAACAGCCCTTATGTTGTTTAAACGTATTAAATGTTAACTTACCATTTGTATGTAACGTGGACCTCATCCACAACGATGCCAACGAGGTTGTCCTGGTATATTGTCGAGGCTAGCATTTGACGCCATTTGTTGTTTAGCAGCCAGGACTCGGGGCTTCCGAACACCAGGCTAAAGCGTCCGTCCAAAATGTCACGGTCATCGCACGCCGAGCTGCCCAGCACGAACTCCTAACTTTTCTGCCTCCTTCACTTGGTCCTCCATTAGTGCAACAAGAGGGGAGACGACAACAACTATCGCCTTTGCATCCCTATCGTCTTTAGCTAACTCATTCACCACTAGCGGAGTGAGCTGGAAAATCAAACTTTTCCCGAACCCCGTGGGAGGAGGGCCACAACATCATGTCCACCAACAAAACTTAGCAAACATTGTTCTTGCTCCGGCTTTAACTTCTGGATATTCGGCAGTTTTTCAACAACGGACAGAATAGCTTTTCTCACGTCTTTCTCCGCTGCCATTACTCCAACGCAAACTGACGCACTACATCAACGTCATCGTTCTCAGCCACTCCCTCTGTTCGCTGATTGGTCCTACAAAAATTTGATTTCTGGAAACCTAAGAATACACAGCAATCCCAGACTAAGTACTAAAGCGAAATGAAATTGAGCGGAAGTACGTAGGAGGGCGGAGCCAGGCTAAGGGTCTGCAGCAGGTAACAGCCAACCACCAAAGGAATGTAACTGTGGAGAAAGTAAAGAAGCTGGCCAGAACACTTTGTTCATCTACTGAAAATTCCTGAGAATGGAGTACAACGCTGTGCTTTCTGAAACCACTACACTGGATCCACAGTTTAAAAAGTTAACATTTAGTGAAAACAGAGCTTTGGATAAGGCACTTCAAAGAATTATTCCAGCAGCCGCAAAATGCAACCCCAGCAGCCTGTAAAATGTTAGAGCAGGGGTAGGTTTACAGGAGCTTTCAGCTGATGCTAAGCTGGAGATGAGGTCCCATCTTCAGTCTACAAAAGCCTGGTTAAGATAATGGTAGAAAGACTGCATTGTTGCAACATTGGACCTCTCAGAGAGAGTCTTCTCAAAAACAGGACAATTAACATCCTCCGAAGTTTCCTTCAGGAAAGCTGGCGCTCAAAGTCTTGCTGTAAAGCATATCTGGTAAAGCAAAGGTCTTGGGGCTGAAAAACAATCTCAACCTATTCTCAAACTTTAAACGGGTAAGAAGCCCAGCTCGCTAGCTTGGAGCCGGGCGTAGAATATCAGCAGCCTAGTGGGCCACTTTTGGTCAGCAGAACTGACACTGCAGGATGAAACAAACCCCGGGTTATGGGGCCCAATACCAACGCTAATCAGACCCCAGAAAAGGTGTTGGTTGATATAGACGGTGGTCATGGAAATTGGAATCCGCTACGGAGTGTGTCTCACCTGCCGAATCAACGAGCCCTAAAAATGGATGGCGCTGGAGTGTTGGGCTCATAACCAGCTGTTGCCAGCAACAAGGCTACGCCATAACGAGTAGGAGGACCGTCGCTTTGAAGGCCGAGGTGGAGAAGAGTTCCATGTGAACAGCAGTTGAACATGGGTCAGTCAATCTTAAAAGATGGGCGAACGCCGTTCGGAAGGATGGAGAGATAGTCTACGTAGCTCCTGGCCGATCGAAAGGTAGTTGGGTTCAGATCCCCTGATGTGGAGTGGTGGAGATATTTTAATATTTTGAGTAAAACATCTGCTTTGTTTTGATTGAGTTTTTAGAAGTTTTCACTCATCCATGTTGGAGATGCAATGTATGAGATCATTTACAGGTTTAGGAATATTGGTGAAGACAGATATGTATATTTGTGTGTCGTCAGCATACGAGTGATATGAAACATTGTGTTTCTTAATTATGGATCCTAGGGGAAGCAAATAGAGGGTAAACAGGAAAACCCCTACAATTGATCCCTGGGGGAGTTCGTAGAAAAAACAGTCGGGGAAAAAAAGAGAAACCTCAGGGAGAACCACAGAAGGATGGATCCACTCCCAGGATGGACAGGCCAGTGTCAACTCTGACACCGGGGGTCAGATGGGCAGGGGGTCCATCCAATCACTCTCACATACCTTCTCTGGCTCTGTTCCACATTGGTGGAATGATCTACCTGCTCCTACAAGATCAGCAGATTCTGTAGCCATCTTTAAAAAACACCTTTTTCCCTAATGTTAAAATCTTTTCCAGACCACATGGAAGCCCAATGTAATGCTTTGTCCATAAAACATACTTTTTAGACATAACTTTGTTGTAATTGTAGTGTCAAAACTTACCCCTCAGTCTTTGGCACTATTGTATGGAATAAGTTGTGAACGCAACACCAGATTTCCATGCCATAGAGTCTTTATTGTCACAGCCAACACAATAATGACCCGAGTAGACTTTACCCAGCTCTACTGGTCTTTGAACAGTAGACATAAGCTTTTATACAGTTTTGATATCAGTAAAGTAATAACTCTTTCTGATATCATTGTGCAAGGCTCTGGGCCTGATGTCATTTCTGTCTGGCCTTGAGCTACTCCTGGCCTGGCTCTGTCTCCGACGACAGACACCTGCGTCGTTATCTGGTCCTTCCTGTGTGTGTTTCTGACATTAGGTTTTCTCTTTTATATTAATATGTTTAAATGAATAACTAACTGGGTCTACATAGTTTAAAACACATAACATATAAAATATTACACCACATAATCAACAAAGATCTGATTGCTGCCTTGCAACTAATCACGCAGTGAGTATGTAGAAGTCCATTTATCCTCCTCTACTTATCTGGTGCTGGTGCCTTTTTAGTAAAAGGATTGCCTCTTACAGTTAATCAACCTTGAATTTTGAACTATGTACAGCAGGCAATGCAAATGTAAAACACCCGTGCAGTAAAGTTGTAGGGTTTACCGTAAAATAATCACTTCCTCATGAGGGGTATAAAAAGATTACTGTGAAGTTTGAGGCTCAGACATTTCACTGAGACTCTTTCAAGCCAGAAGGTAATACTTCTGGTAATAATCAATAATACCAGACTTTTCTCGATAATATAGAACTGACCTTGTCTTTTCTGTATCAGCAGTGGATAAAGGAGGAAGAGTTTAAGGTGAAGAGAGTGAGTTGGGTAACATCATCATGGACATAGTGGATTATGTGTTGCCTGTTGCTGGACTTTTTTCCTTAATTTCTAGTGCCATACCAAAATATCGACAGTGCTCTGTTTATATCTTAAATGCAACTTCAGAATACATACTTTGTAACCCAAGGTAAGTTCCACTTCTACTGACAACTTCCACTAAATGTATTTTATCTGTCTTCATTTTGTTGTACTGATACATTCAATATTTTGAGAGGTAACATGACTTGATGGTATACTGCAGACCATTATGGCTTTATTCCATAGTTTTGCTGGGAAATCACTGGATGTGACGTGGTGTGCGCTCCCATGTACAGCTCTGACTTCCCAGTATAGCCGCCATGACAGCGAGCGTTTGTATTGAGATGGACTCTGCGAGATAACAAAAAACAACCGGTCTCTAGCACAGCCCAGGCACAGCCCAGACACTGACTCTTAAAAAAAAAAAAAATGCTTTATCCAGCAAGGGCCGCAGAGGAAAACAGGAGTGTGGCCGACTTCGGGGGAAGAGTGAATAGGCAGAATGGAGAGAGCTGCGGTAATGCTGCTACTTTTTTATTGAAAAGGTAAGACATCATTACAGTTGTTTAATGATAAATAACGATAGAGTGCTTGTAAAACGGGGATGCTAAGCAGCTAATAGGAAAAGATTACTCTTTATAAGTTACTGTTAATTCTGAGAAATCTGAGTAAATTATGACTTCAGGGTCATAATTTACTCTGAAGTCTAATACATTTGCTGTCTAGGCTTTTCAAATAATTTTTTTCAAATGTCTTTACAAAGCAGCTAATGATAACTCTTTGGCATTTTGGGGTTACACTTTGCCAGGGACTCTTTTCTTCGTTACTTCTGTTGGCTCATTTGTTCAATAACCTTCACCAGAGAGAACGCAAGCCATGACAACTTTATAAATGTAGCCAGGATGTAATATAGGATGTAATTGTTATCACAGCCCATCTAATGCTAACTCTGTCACAGGTTGTCTCCTTATATTTACTGGTCTGTTTATAGTAACAAAAATCACACCCGCTTGTCTCTCAGCTGTGATCCAAAGTATGACATACAATAGCACTTAGACTAAATTCAATATATTTCAGAGTCTGGTGGTGAGGTGTACTGCACCACGTCAGCAGCGAGCACAAGTGGGACCTCTGCAGATGCCAGCATGCTCCTCTGGATGAAGCTCTGACAAAGAGGTCATACCATCAGGTTCTGCAGCACGAGGCCCTGTCACCGACTGGACACAACAGACGTGTCTGAAGGATGTGGACTCTTTCGGTAAGAGTATAAAACATTATTTAACTCACTGAAGTATGTTTTGTTAGTATAGGCCAGAGCTTATTATTTATGCAACATAATGAAACAACATAATAATACTAATAATATTGTTTTGTTATTATTACAGCACTAACGTGTCCACACAGTAAGGGTGGCCAAAGACTACAGCTCCATCCCTCGGCTGCAGAGCAGAATTTTGGGGAATCGTCTTAAGCCTCCAGAGAGACTCCCAAGAGGACAGATGACCCTTGGCCCTTCTTCCTGGAGTTGTGCTCCCACCTACAGCTGAACTGGCACAGACACAACTCCACAGAGGACAGGTGCGTCAGTCACTCTCACAAGAACCATTATGTTTAGGTCTCATGCAGCTGTGGAAAAGTCTTTGTTATTTATCAGATTTAAACCAGAATTTCTAGGTGCACTTACCTACACTGCTCTAGACATGTTTGTTACCTCTCAAACACTATCTGTACCTCTGTGTAAAATATGCCATAAATAAGTAATGAAATTAATGTTATTACTGTCAAAATGACACCAATACAAATTATTTCTCTCTCTCTCTCTCTCTCTCTCTAGGACATGGCTCGGCCACAGAAACCAAGGGCAGCAACAAAAAGAGACTGTGGATCAATGCAACACTTCTTTATTATAAATATGTGCTGGAAAGACTCTATAATTATATATCTGTATAAACCGTGCAATTAAATAAACACCATTTGTGGGCTGAGACGCTGTTGGGAACATTTGTTTTCTAGATCAGTTTGCATGACTCTGCAGTTCAGGCAGGTGCACCACGCTGCCTGAGCCCTGTTTGGTTCGGCTGGTCCTGGTGTGGCTCGTCTGTTCTCCATCAAGTCCAGAAAAACCCCTGGCAGACGAGTTCCAACCTGATGGAGAACTTCATCCTGTAACTGTGCCTGAAAATGGAACAACAAGCATTGTTTAGATTACAAAGGTTTATTTGGTGAGAATATTTCTGTAGATATTTGACCTACCTGCCTCTGTTGTCCTGGCAGCAGCTGGGCCCCCCTCAGTCTGTCCTCCTCACTGACAGCTCCAGCTCCTGCTCTCCTCGTTCTTGAGTCACTGTCAGAGCTCTCCTCCACAGGAGCTTAAAACTGTCCTGAGCTAGAGTCCGGAGAAGAAAACATTTTAATAGATTACATATCTGTCATCATAGTGTGCCAAACTTTATGTTGGAGGTTTTCTGAACGACTCTAACAGTGAAATAAACAAGGATAAGCTGAAATGATACAGTAAGGTTACATTTATGTTGTCTCAACCTAATGCAAAACTTTAGTACAGTTATGGTTCATAGAAACAAGTTAAACTCCACTCATTCATATTCTTTTCTTTACAATACATAAGAGGTCAGTGAGTGTGTTTTACTGTGGAGCTTGTCACTGATGTGTTACACAAGTTGGTTTAGGAACAGTGCAGCTGTTTAGACATTAGTTGACCAGATAAAAATGAAGTCTAACATTTGTGCAAAGACTCGACAAAACAACAGTAATATTAACATGTGTACAGTATCCTGTCTGATATAAGTTCACTAACTTTAGCCGTTATCCTGCTGAGACGGCAGACCTCAGTGGAAGCCACTTGAGTTGCTGATGTAGCTGCTTAGCAGTGCTGGTCATCTAACTTTAAAAAGATTATTAGTTACAGTTACACATTACTTCTTCCAAAAAGTAATTGAGTTAGTAACTCAGTTATCAAATTGTAAAAGTGATTAGTTACTCAGCAAAGTAACTGTGAAGTATGATTTTATGTTCTATAATGGTATTACGTTCTATAACATAATAATCTCAAAGGTGTTTATATTACATGTGCCTTCCTATTTCCGGTTCCGGGTCGAGTACGCTGTGTGTGCGTTTGTGCTGCCGCTTCGTATCCTGGATTGTTTGTACTGTTTGTCTGGTTCGGATATTTTTTCCTTTTTCTCTTTTTCATCGGAACTCTATGTTGTTTACTCCGTTTCCCTGACCTGGACTATTGTCACTGCACTGCACTGACTACCTCTGCTGTTTGCAAGGCGTTGCGAACACTGTGTTTGTGCAGCTGTTTCACGCCTGGTTGGACTAATCCTTTTTCCACTGATTAAACTCTGAACTGAACTGTTGATAAGTTTGCCGTCGGGCTGCTGCGAGCTTTCTTCCCTGTTACATCTCTACCACTCTGGAGTTCCTGTTGTTCAAAGCCTGACTCTCCTCCTTGCATCTGGACCAACAATAGACTATCTTCCATGCCAAGACAACTGCCTGTCGGTCCCTCCATTCAGCGTTCTCTGATCTACCTCATTGATAGCGATCAGCAACATACATCTAATTTGAATCCTTCGCATCATCACTTTGCCCTTTTGAACTGTCGATCAATTTCGGACAAAGCCCCTTATCTCAATGAAATGATCACTGACAATAACCATGCCATTTTTCTTCTCACTGAAACTTGGCAAGTTCCTGAAGATTTTTTACAGCTAAATCTACTTACGCCAGATGGATATAATTATCTGTCCAGACCGCAACCCCATGGTAAAGGGGGTGGTCTCGCTATCATCCATCGTGATAACATCCGTATCAAGCAACTTGACTTTCACGACACCAATACATTTGAATACATGGTTTTGAAGGCTGACTCACTCATAATTATTTTGCTCTATCGACCTCCTAAGGTCCTGTCTAACTTCTTTTCTGAACTCAGTGAACTGTTGACCCTTGTCTGCTCATTGTCATTTCCCATTCTACTGCTTGGTGATTTTAATATTCATGTTGATGCTGTTTGCTCTAACACCAACCAGTTACTTTCTATTTTTGAATGCTTTAATCTAATTCAGCATGTTAATTTTCCTACTCATACCCGTGGTCATACCCTTGATTTGATTTGTACATCAATGGCTAATATCTCTTCCATCACCTCTACTGACACTGGTATTTCTTATCATAAATTTCTTGATTTTAGCTTCAGCCTGCCTATGCATAAGAATTGTTCTACAACTGTCATATCTTGCCGCAATCTCAAAGCTGTTGATACTGCATTATTTTGTACCTCCGTTTCCTCTTCTAATCTCTCTGATGTCTTTGATATCTCCTCACCCTCACTGATACTATCCAACTATAACTCCATAATCTCGGATATCTTAGATAAGCATGCTCCTGTTAAGACCAGAAGTGTCCCTTCCACACATTCGTCTCCTTGGTACACTCCTGAGCTCCGTATCTTAAAGGCCACTGGTAGACGGCTTGAGCGTTACTATAGGAAAACTGGCCTGACTGTTCACCGTTTGGCATTCATCGAACATATCAAGATTTATAAATCGGCCCTGAATTTGGCTCGTTCCAGTTTTGTATCTGCTACAATTAATAAATCAAGAAACAGGCCAAAATCATTATTTAACACAATAAATAAACTTACCAAACCTCCATCTCATGTTGCTCTAGCTTCTGGTGAACTTTGCACTTCATTCTTGGCTCATGCTAGAAAAGTCAGATGCCGTAAACCAGTGCCTCTTTAATGATGCCACTAATATTAGTTATCTGCCGAATCAACCTGGTCAATCCCTGCCTTTTTTCTACTCCTTCTTCTGTCTCTGAGTTAATCTTGAAATCCAACCCTTCATCTTGTCATCTTGACCCTGCTCCTACTACTCTACTGAAACTTTGCCATTCAGTTATTTCTGCACCTATCTCTCACTTCATCAATGCATCTCTTATCTCTGCTTCATTTCCTCTATCACTCAAAACTGCAGCTGTTACCCCTGTCCTCAAGAAACCCAACCTTGATCCCACAGTTTTATCTAATTATCGTCCCATTTCAAATCTCCCCTTCATAGCTAAACTACTGGAAAGCACTGTTGCCTCCCAGCTCCAGTCTTTTCTAGTTGAAAATAATCTTTTTGATCCTTTTCAATCTGGTTTTCGCCCTTTGCATAGTACTGAAACTGCACTAGTTAAGGTACTGAATGATCTGCTTCTCGCTGGTGATTCTGGTTCTCTATCTATGCTTTTGCTGCTCGACCTCAGCTCTGCCTTCGATACCGTCTCCCATCAACTACTCATTTCGCGCCTCTCGGATGTGGGTATTTCTGGTGCTGCTCTTTCCTGGTTCTCCTCTTATCTCTCTGACAGACTGTTTTACATTTCACTTCAGAATTTTCGCTCACCCACTGTCCCCCTGAAGCAAGGTGTCCCTCAGGGATCCGTTCTTGGGCCATTATTATTTATAATTTATATAATACCTCTTGGTCAGATCCTCCGCCATCATGGTTTTAATTATAATTTTTACGCTGACGACATTCAATTATATACTACCTGTACATCAACTTTATCTTTCACAACTGACAAAATCTCTGCTTGTGTGCATGAAATAAAAGGCTTCATTCAAATTTTCTAAAACTTAACATGGACAAAACTGAGATTATTTTCACTGGACCTTCATCACTCACTAATAAAATTCCTACTAACTTCACATGTGAGATCGCCGGCTCTCTTATCAAACCATCTAGTACTGTTAATAATCTTGGTGTAATTTTTGATTCCTCTCTATCTTTCCACTCTCACATTAATTCCATCACTAAATTGGCATTCTTTCATCTACGTCGTATCGCTCAGCTCTGTCCCTTTATCAGCATCTCAGATGCTGAAACTGTCCTCCATGCATTTGTCACCTCACGTCTTGATTACTGCAATGCACTTTTCATTGGCCTACCAGCCAGCTCCATTTCCAAATTACAATACATTCAAAACTCTGCTGCCAGACTACTCACCCACACCAAGCGTTCTGCACATATTTCCAGAATTCTGCACGATCTTCACTGGCTTCCTGTGGCTTACCGTATTAAATTCAAAATTCTCCTTCTCGCTTTTAAGTCTCTGCACGGCCTTGCTCCCCCCTACCTCTGTAACCTGCTTCTCCAATACACCCCTACTCGCTCTTTACGATCCGCTGATTCCAGCCTTCTCGTTGTCCCTCGGCATTGCCTTGCTTCAATGGGGGGCAGATCATTCAGTGTTATTGTGCCCAAAATGTGGAACTCCCCCCCCCTATCACTCCGTTTTGTTAACACTATCTCTGAATTCAAATCCATGCTCAAAACACACCTATTTTCTGAATGTTACAGTTCTTAGTGGGTTTTTTCACTTACTGTACTTGCACTCTCATTTGCCTATTGTTGTCCTGTCTGCTCTCTTTGTCAATTGTCTTTATTGTTGTTTGTTTATTGTAAAGTGTCCTTGAGCTCTGGAAAGGCGCTATATAAATAAAACGTATTATTATTATTATTATTATTAACTGATTGAAGAATAAAACCATTATATACAGTATTTTAGAACATTTGGTATTTATTTGAACTCAATAGATTGCAGTCTGCCATATGATATGCATAGAAATAAAAAAATATAAAAATAAATATTGAAAATAAAATTTAAGTGAAAAATTAAGTCACACAAATGTAAACCTGTGTAAAAAGAAACAAAGGAAGATCTGGCCATTAAGTAGTGCAAATCTCTGTACCTGTAAATTATTGCACAACAAACAGAACACAATCCAACTCTCTCGGTAGATTAACTTGTTCATTCTCAGTGA